>CM075205.1:8756541-9477374 GCA_037577475.1 Chaunax sp. Z400
GCATAATTCCTCATTGTGGTCATTTCCTCGCCGCCCCTTTCAGCACCTTGTAAAGTGCTTTCTTGCTGCGGCGAGGCGATAGCACAGGGAGCAATGAAAGGGAAGTCGTCTGCTATGAGCATTGCCAAGCCGAGGAAAGGTTGCGCAGTTCGTCATGTACATACATGCCCTCTCTGTTGACAGGTGTTTTTAATAATGACATAATGGGGAGTCGTGCGCCTTTCTTCCACAGAGCCAGACGAGGCTGGCAAAGCCGTCTCAATATCCTCGACGTGCCCTTCAAAACAGCGTTAATGATTTTTTTTCGGGATCATGTTGCCAACAGAAACAATTTGCCAATGTGAGCTGGTGCATTTCTCTTTTCAACCCTCCTAATCGGTGTCTTCGACATCACCGTGACATCACCGTGACATCACAGTGACATCACAGTGACAGCTCCGGGGGAAGCTCGAGATTTCAGAGTGCTTACTCTGTGGAAAGCTTGTGTGTGTGTTACCTCTTTATGGAATTTTGTACACCAATTAACTAAATATGTAGATCTAAAACAAGAGTATTGGGGGGTAAAAGTCTCTCTGGATGTAGATAAAAAAAACAAAAAACAGATCATTTGGTCTCCAGGCAATTTTACTTTATTTGCTGTGATTTTTATCATGTCACTGTGTCAAGAATCGTTTCAAACAACTAATAAATAACATTTAAACTCAAATTTTTAAACTGCACAGATTTGCTTTAGATTGTAGTTCAGTTTCCACTGTTGCTCTGATTTGCTCTCTCTGACATTTCCTGACTGTTAATGTCAAGAACTCGACGTGAATTAAGATGACATCCCCCCCCCCCCCAATGAGGTCACTCTGCCTCCAAAACACATTTTGGAGCCCTCAAATATCACAGTAACCATTCTGTAAATGCTCTCATTGTGATAAAAACAGAGTGCACCGTCACAGACAAGCAGAACACAGTTTGTGACCAGAGAACGTCACGTGTCGTGTAAAGATGTGGAGCGTCTAATGACCGCGGGCAGAGCATGACAGCTGTTCCCTGGCAATCCAAGTGATCCATTTACCACAGAAACACATGCGCACACAATAATGACTCAACCCTCAAGGGTATCTATCTTTGGTCCAATCATATGAACCAAACTTTCTGCAAAGGGGGCTGACATTAAACTTTCCCAAACTAATGTATTCAGTGACACTTAGAGGAATTTCTTGGGGATTTTGCTAGAGTTTAAGTATTAATTACCCCCGTCAAGGAGGTTAAGAGGTCGGTTTCGGTCTGTTTTGCAGGATTACACAAAAACTGGTTTGACGGATTTTGATGAAATTTGGCAAAAGGGTTGGCAGGGAATGTAGCAGGGAAATGAAATGGAATGGATCCAGATATAAAGGCATGTTCTGGGATTTTTTTCACGTTTTTTTTTTTTTTAACATTGCAAAAAACATTTATTTCCCAGTTTCGCTTAAACTACACGATGGATTGAGTGGGAACCAGTGAATTCTGGAGTAGATCCGGATAAAGGGGTGAATCCATTTTTTTTTTTTTTTACGTTACAGATAAATTTGAATGAAACTTTTACCTTTTGACTCCTCTCGAACGGCTGTTTTTTTCCAAATGTCAAGGGCAGATCCAAGATCTATGTGTATGTTTTCATGGTGGAAGAATATTTGCATATAAATAGGGATGTAACTTTGGGGAGAAGGGACCATTTGGAGGGAATGCTTAAGCCTTAGCGGAGGTTTGTCGTCTCTGGACGCTCTTGCAATCTTAGCAAATGTAGAACTCCTATAGTATTGTCTTCATAAAGTGGCTTGAAATTAATGTCTTTGCATTTTAAAAACAAACCATGTCACTCCCTGAAATCACTCCCTCTGTTCCGTTTGATGCAGTTTACGCAGTTTGAATTGAGGACCCAGGTGCAGACACCATTTTATCACCCGCTGGACTGAAGGAAGCAGTGGACAAAATCCCAGAAAGGAGCATTTTACCCTTAAAATTGGTTGGTTGGTTGCCAACCATGCCATTTTTCTGCAGTCATAAAGAGTAGATGAATCTGACTTGAAATATTTAGGAAGCTGCTTCTCCTGTGCGACTCTTTTCACATTCACACCTCTCATGGGCAGCAGCATGTGCACGACACTGAGCTTCATTTACTAGCTGATATGACTTCATGCATTTATTTTTGGCTCATGTTTTCCCATACTTGTGCAATGCTCTAACCTAAACACGACATGCAACTGTGCACTCTGCAAACTGTGTCACGCATTTTCTGCCCTTATGCACAATTTATTTTTTTAGGGTTTTATTGTCCTATTTAAAATTCCTGCATCATCAAAGTTTCTCCTCAAGCTGGCAGCTGACACAAAACATGTTTTTGCGTGATGGCGACATACACATATGCTCACAAAACGTACACACAGCACTTTAGCAAAATGAATAAATCTCCTTAATAAATCACAATCGTCTTGTGCTTTGTAAATGGGGTTGCCAGGCCGAGAGGCAGTTCTCCATTACTGGTTTTTAACCCAGTGGCATTGCTTTATTGAAAGCCTCTTAGTGAGGCAGTGTAACATGAATGCACAGACACACATTCGACAAGACCAGATGTTGACTAATTGCAGAAATAAAGCACTGACTGCACTGTTCTTGCCAGTTTCTGCACAAATAAAGGTTCATGAAAAACAATAAAATCTTAATCTTAATGCTTTACCTATTTTAAGTTGATTACAGCTCTGTAGCAGCTTAAAATTGTTTTCCCTTATTGATTGTTTGGTCGATGAAATGTCAAACAAAGTGCAAACACAAAGTCTCAATAATCCAAAACCAAAAAAAAAAATTCCGTTTCCAATTAAACACAAGCAAAAAAAGCATCAAATCCTGACATCTGAGAGGCTTGAACCAGAATTTAGCTGCTAACATTAGCTACATGCAAAGGCTAAACATCTTCAGTCATGATACCAGTAACGATATAATGACTTTTATTGTAAATAAATTAAAATATAAAATAAGATACACCCTTTGATCGCTGTTTAACGTTTCCCAGAGCAGACCTACACCTAAATTCTGGCTCATTAAGATGACTGGTGACCACAGAGGACCACTGGGACTGACCTCTACATGTTGACACGTCTGGATCAGTTTCCCCATAAGCGACTCCAGCTCGTTGTTCCTCTTGATCAAATTGCTCAGGTTGGAGTCCAGGGCTTGCTGTAGAAAACACAGAAAAGAAAAAAAATAATAATAAAGTAGTGAATGAAGGGAAGAGGAGGATTTTTAAAAAAAAGGGATTTCTCTGCTTGGATGAAGACGTTAGAAGAAAAACCTCAAATAAAACAAAATAAAGTTGTAAAAACCATTATTTTCCAAGCAACAAGGAAGAAAATGAGCAAAATGTTTAATCCCTAAGCAATAAGATCCCCTCTTTTTATTTTTTTTCTTCTTCTTTTTGAAGAGTTGTGTCCATGCACCTCCTTGCGCTGGTGATGCCCCTCGTCCCTGTGATGCCTCCTCATCCTGCCCGGTCTAAGGCTCCGACAGAGGATCCCGCTCTATAGGAGAGGATGTGACTGGGACGGCCACTCCACTGAGCATCAAGCCATGCGCAAACCCGGCCAAGCGGCAAATTAGGCATCAAAAGCTTTCCCTATGAGAGCACAGCAGCAGCAGCAGCAGCAGCAGCAGCGCCCTGGGCTAACAAACCGGCAAACAGGTGATGGCACGTCAGTTCTGCTTTCCTGAGGCTCCTCCCTGGTTTTTTTTTTTATTTTAATTTTCCCTCACCCTTTTTTTCCCACCTCCTTTTGATCTGCCTGGACACAAGCTGTCTCCTCTGCTTCCAAGGCCGTCATATTATCGCCAAACTGAGCGTGATTAAGCCGCTCTAATGCCACGTCCCGACTGTCCCCGTTCAGAACTGCTCTCCAGATGAATTTAAGCTCAAGAAATGCTGAGATTTCCAGTGAAAACTGGGGTGAAGGTGCATCGGAGCAGCAGATGTCGAAGATAGGTTGTTCGTTTTTTTGGGGGGGGGAATGTGCCTGTGCTAAATTCACAAACCACTTTTTTTGCAGGGCAGCGTAAAAGAGTAAAACAGTCTTGGGATTAAAAAAAAGGAGTTAGTCCATCAGGGATGTTGAATAAACAAACCACAGTAAATAGATTTGTATGTGTGTGGGCTGTTGTGGCACTCGGGGCTTAATGGGTGGCCTTAATACGGAGATGACACACAAAATCAAAAAGGCGCATAAAGGTTCACTCGAAGGGGAATGTGACGCTGCTGTTATCATCTATCATCTGTCAGGATAAAAAATAGGAGGAGGACAGGAATTTTAAATGAATCAATACAACAGATATTAAAGGTGTTTTTTGTTTCACAGAATATTACACAAAAATACTACTTTTACCGCACCTGTAACCACAAACTACAGTGATGTCACACTAGAACACGCATCAATGAATGATAAGACCACAGGAGGACACCGTAAACAAGATGTTTACTTGGTGTTAAGTTGTTGTTGTTTTTTAAAGGAGTAGATCTGAATCCTTTCACTACAAAGAAACCCCAATAAAGACAAGATGTCTAATCCACACCGGTGTGGTAATAAGGTGTGTTGTTGTTGTTGTTTTTGTTATCTAAGGAAAGCTGATTCATTCCCTCTCACAGCTTCTTCTTATTTCACCCAATAGCAATCCACTCTGACACAGTTTCCTATATTTCATCAGCTTTAAAATACAAGTCATGAGGCGCTGCTTCTGTTTTTGTTTGGTTTTTCGTTTACACCTAAATGTGTGAACCCGACTGTGTCCTGTTTCGGGTGCAAGAGCAGCTGTGAGCGAGTCTAAATCAGCCTGAAGCAGTGCTGATAAACTAACAACACACAGTTGTGTGTGTGTGTGTGTGTGTGTGTGTGTGTGTGTGTGTGTGTGTGTGTGTGTGTGTGGTGTGTGTGTGTGTGTGTGTGTGTGTGTGTGTGTGTGTGTGTGTGTGTGTGTGTGTGTGTGTGTGAGACGGAAATTAAAATGAAAGAAGAAGTAGGATACAGTAGGATCCCCTCATCTTATCATAAATCTACACTTCATTCGTCGCCTTGTTGCCAAGTCATCATTTCATCGTGTGTCTCTTTATTTGATGCTGTGTTAAAACTATGGAGGTCAGACGGCAGAGAATTTCAGCCGTCGTTCTTCTTTAATGATTGAAAGGTAAAAACTGTCACCATGAAAGGATGGACTGTGTTATTCAGGTAAGTAAAGGAATGAGTGCGTTCACCATATAAAAGATGGATGAGACAGCTGGAGGACATGAAGGTAAATATTGGGCTTATCATCAAGGCTGTGAATTAAATGTTGCGTTTGACGTCCGTTCATATTTTACCGTGCCTGTTAGCACTTGACAGCCTAAAGTATGTTGTTTCAACACGTACCAGTGGCTGATTCAACCACATCTACACAACAAACCTAACGATTTGACACCAAAGCTGCACAGACACACGCAAACAAACATCTTTTCTTTTCTTTTTTTTCCTCAAGGTTCTTTCTCCTCAGAGTCAGAGCCAAGGACTTTAAACAGCTATTTCCAGCTGCCTTCTCAGTCAATTTCCTGTGATTGGGGTCATTTTATCTCTGAAAAAAAAGGATGGGTGTTCCCACAATAACCTCCACATCTCTTATCAGACACACTACCGCTGCCTCTGTAAAAAAAAAAAAAAAAAAAAAAAAAACTTCCAATGATATATTTATATATTTTTTTCTTTCCGTGCATGCAGAATTGAGGGTATCTCCGGTTCCAGTGGATCAGGGCAAAAAGTGATACATGCATGAAATGGTCTGGAAAAAATACGCCCGGAATGGTTTCGACTTGTTAGACTGGAAAATGAAAGAAAACCATCATATCTGATTTAAAGAAGGGGGAAAAAGGGGGACTAAATATAACTTCTATGGCTGTGCTGTGGCTCCAATCTTCTCTGTCTTCATGAATTAAAAATCAAAATGTGTTGCTCTGCATGAATATTGCACGGCAGTCGTGATAATTAGCTTAGATGGAAACCTAACATTACATTACACTGCTGTGAAGGGGTTTACAGCAATGCCACGAAACACTGCACAGATTAAAAACACACGAAGAAGAAAAGACATAAATAAGGGTTAAGTGGACTGACATGTGCAGAACACAGCTTTCTGCTTTGAAACAGGACTTATAGCCTGAGGGTCAGATGTGTATTTAAAGCCTCGCTGTTATAGTGCAGCTAAGAAAAAAAACAAAAGTCGGACTTGTGTTGCTGCTTCTTCAATATTATTTTCCCCACTGCAATAAAATTGAACTCAAAGATTGTCTTTAGAATCAATTTCAAGGCTCTTTTTAAAGGTGAAAAGCAGGCTGCAGTGATGATAAAACCAAACTGTGTGATACTAGGTCAGCACAGACTGACAGGAGGATAATTAGCCTGCATGCTAACGTCTGGGAGCGCTGACCCGTGATGTGCCACATTCCCATGAGAGCATGCAGGATGCACCGACCTGCAGCTTTCCTGCTCATTCATTCTTCTCCGCTACATTTGCTGCAACGCGCAAGATGAGAAGCATAGAGACACACTGTGATGACGGCATCGAACCCGTCATTGGAGGAAGAATGACTTGCAGATGGCTCGTAATAACAGAGGAGCCCGTGCATTAGTGCTTTATGCAGATTTATGATCCTGAGCAGTGGCTGATTTGTAGGTTTTTAAAAGGGGGCAGTTAGAAAATATAATAGATCTGAGATGAAAGTGGCAAGGATGGAAAAAAAAAGCAAACTCTGGAACATCATAATGTCTTACTTGCAAATGATCTGAGTTTTTTCTTGGACCACTTGTGCTCTTGCTGATTCCTGTTGCATGTTATAAAATGAGCATTTTAGAATTTTATCACAGAGCCGATATTTTTTTTTTGTGAACTCTGAACTTTTCTACGATTATAGGGAGGCGCTGTGGTTATAGTGCTGGTTGCCTCACAGTGAGAAGGTCCTGGGTTCAAAGCTCTGAGCTCTGGTTCACACACACACACACACACACGTGTGCATCCTCTGTGGTCATTACCAGCAGACTCTTAATAGCCATGCTCAATTGAGCACACCTATACCCAGCAGGCTATTGCCGCTTGTTAACCTGCAACCTCAATGAAGGCTCCATGCCTCGTCACTAATGACGCTCCACATATTCCCTTCGTGTGCATGCCTCTGAATACCCTCCTGGCACACTGGCATGGGGTAGTGATTACGCTAATTGCTTAATTATTCAACAGAGATAATAAGTCGGCAGGACGATAAGATCTCACTCCATAAGTTAGATAGAGGAGTTAGATACCTGGTGAGGATAAATGGAGAATTTCACACTACACAGCAGAATAAAATTAATAAAAGTCAATATGCTGTATGTGTTAAATAATGTTGCATCTTTTTTTTAAAAAGGTATTTAATGCATTCAATGAAATAAAATTTAAAATAAATATAAAATGAAACTGCAAATTTTTTTTTAAAAGAAACAGATCTTACTCTGAGTTTTTCATAGCGGTCGCTCAGTGCTGCCACCTGGTGGTCCCTGTGCCTTCCAACCAGTTTGCAGAGCGAGCAGATGAGCTGATCATCACTGACACAGTACATGTTCACTTTCTCCTCCTCGTGCTCCAGGCACTGAAGCCCTCTGAGGTGGGAGTCCGGCATGGGCTCGATGAGCCGATGGCCGGTGAACGGCTTCTTGTTCGGGTGAGTCGCTCGGAGGCACTCCTCGCAGTATGACACCTCGCATGTCACGCAGGTCTTTACCGCATCCTGCGGCGGGTCCTGCTCGCAGAACTGGCACTGAACCGGCTCAGGTGGAGTACCTGGACTGGACATGGCGGCGCTGACGGGGACCAGAGCCAATCGGTTGCTCCCTTCCTCGCCGGGAGAGTTGGGCCCACTGTGAGGCGCTGGCAGCGGCAGAGGTAAGGGCAGCCCAGCTGAAGAAGAGGCCCGCTGAACTCTATCAATAATGTTCTGCAAGGTGACGTTTCTCTTGAGTCCTTCTAGTCCTCGCTCCGGACTCAGGGAGATGACATATCTACAGGTGGGGCACTGGAAGGCGCCAATGCTCTGGACAGGTTCGTTGGTGGCACAGTTGGAGATGAGGATGCGGTGGGCGCAGCCGAAACACAGGCTGTGGGCGCAGGGGAGCAGTAGTGGGTCCTCGAAGAGCTCCAGGCAGATTGGGCAGGTCAGCTCTGACTCCAGAGTGTCCATCCTGCTCAGAAGAAGCCAGGCGGGACCAGGCGCAGTGTCAGCGAAATCCAGAAGAGCCGCTCAGCTGTCTGTAGGCCAGAGACAGAGGGAGATTTAGGGAAGCACAAAGAGGATAGAAAAGAAAGCACAGGGATTTTTTTTTGATTGGAATGTTGTGAAACTGCTTTCTTCTTATTGCTTTTCTTGGGAGGGCTTACAGTATATCTCAATGGAACAGACCAGAGTCCTGGATTTTCTAAATCTGTGTGACAACTAAAAAAATGAGGGGAAACTGAGGTCTTTAAAGGCAAGGTTCACTAAGCTAATGCTTCCTTGTCATCCATTTAGATCCTCAAAAAAAAAAAAATCAAAGACTCGCAAAGAAAATCAGATCATCTTTGCAGGTGAGCCACGACTTCCAACATTCAACACACGTGGAAAATAAGAGGTTACTGGGAGATAAAGCTGCAGTAATATACTATTATCACGTTGCTTTTGTTTCAGCCACTTGTTGCAGTGACAGCCTGTTCGACCCACTCTTGCACCCTCAACGTTCTTACTGTTAGATGGCTGCGAGGCTGCAAGTGTCACTTTAGTTTAAACCGAGCAGCAGAACTTAAAATGTCACGTGACATTTTGTCGAATGCATCCGCCGTGGACGGAAATAGCAACTTTTGCACTAATCATTCCCTGTTATCGGTAGGATGACATATGAGTAATGAAATAAATGTGCCCCAGTGGCTGCTGGGAGGGAAAATGCTATATGTTTAATGGTACATACGCTATGATTTGATTATTGTGGCTTTTAGTATTTCTTTATTGCAGTGGTGAGTTAGTGGATCATCCAATCAGACACAATCTTCCGCCATTGCAAATAAAGCTACGTTTGTACCATAAAATGGTGATACTTCATGTGATATTTTCATTTTTCCACCCTCAGCTCAGGTCATCTGGTGCAGCTGCAGTGGAAGGAGAGCACCACAGAGTTTGATTTCAGTTCTTAAAAGCTAACACACATTGACTTCATTCTAAAACAAACCAAGGGATCCTCTTACAAAACTGGTCGTCAGAGATGCTGAGTTTGGGAGCTGTGTCCATCTTCTCATTCCAAACTGGCTGCTAATAAACATTTGAGAGAGGAATGCATAATGTAAGCTGATAAATAAGACTTTATTTCCATTTGAGTTCTTTTATCAGCTCGACCAAAAGTTGACTCGGACTCTCTTTTCTTTGTTCCTTCTCCGTTTATGAGCTTAGCCAGAGGGCTGCTAATAAAATAAGTCAGTCTGTGGCAGTTAATGGGGATTTCACAGCATCTGAAACTACCAAAAAAAAACAACTTTTGAAGATTAGATGAAACCCCACAGAAAACGCTTCAGGGCCATCGGATCACTGTTAGCTGAAGAAGGAGGAACTTGCAAAGAAAACAATTTGATAAGAACACATGCAAAATGCAAATGGATTAAAGCTCTGATTGATGCTAATTTGAGCAAAAAGCTTTTTTAAATTGCAGTAATGGCAGTGATTTAAAAAAAAAACAAAGCTTTCTGCAACAAATGCATGAATCTTTAAAGCAGGAAAAGCCTCCACTCTAAAGCTTACTTTCAGCAGATGTCACTGTTTACTGAGGCTTGTGTGCATCTGAGTGGACGACCACACCACCACATGAAGATCCCTCCTATTCATTCTCTATAGCCATATTTATGCATGGTTTCCTTTAATCAGCTGCAAAACATGCTGTGGGGGAAGCACTGCAGAGTAACTAAGTGACCGGTGATATCTAAAGCCTGACAGCATTCATTTGCAGCACAGATGAGCTCTGGTATATGGAAGGAAAAGCATATGCAGAAATGGCCTTTTTGGATTTATATTACGCTTAAAATATAACCTGAGACAAACAACTTCATTATTTCCAAAATAATAAAGGCGATGGAAGGAATTAGATGGAAGAGGAGGACGGCAAACTGAACGATTCGGCAATCACACGCTCCAAATAAAACGAGGATGTGTTTGGAGAGCCTGTGAACACGAGTCCTTGGAGACACACATGACTCAATTTTACACATGTACATACACATCGATACACACACACAGCAGTTTGTCTGAAGCACTAAAGGGCCTCCCTCAGGTCTGTATTTCCACAGATATATTGTCAGTGAAGACTGAAGCTTGTTGACTGTAGTAACATTTAATCCACTATATTGATTTTGCCCTTCAAATAATACCTTTGTAGCTAACATGTAGCAGCTCTAAATCTAAAATATTAGCTTGATTTGATACGGGAGTGACCCATGCTTTGATATCATAATTACTTTTGAATGAGACAACTTTGAGGCGTTTGACGACGACCCAAAAAAGGTCGCCGGTTTCAACGATGTATGTGTCTCCTGCTGGAAAAGACGTGCTAAGACATGCTAACATGCTTAGTGCATTTAAGGATTTAAAATTTAGCATTGTGTCCATCTCTGTTTATCTGGTCTTTGCTGCATTGCAAGTCAGACAACCCATGACTTGGCATGTTCATCATTACAACAGAAGAAAAGATTTTGATATGTTTGCATGGACACATTGGGGAGTGATGAGAAAACATCTCGAACCCGTTAAACCGGAGCCTGCAGGTGGATGCTGGGGCAGCATTGACAGGCAGAGGGAAGAGATGGGAAATTGTTGCAGCTTAAAGAGACCGCAAAAGTGGGAGGGTGTGTTGATGACGTTTGAGGAGGATGAGGTAAGTCGTGTGTTTGCAGCAGTGCAGCTTGACTTGCCTGCCTGAACTACAGTAGCTCCTAATTTGTCATGAGCATTTTTAAGCACAGTGATTTATCATCAGGAACAAATCTTTATAACTTTTTTTGTTCAGACTCTCAGGTATGTGGATGCAAGAAGAAACGACCACACTCAGATGTGCAAGTTGGGACTGGAGAGATGCCAAATAGAATCAAATGGCCCTTAAAGCCACAGGGATCAATATTTTTATATAAACAAATGATGATATAGCTACGTATAATGTTAAATGGGCTGCGACTGAGAACAAACAGAGAATCATCACCCAGCTCTGCACTGCCCCTAAATTTAATCAGCTAAAGAGCTCGATAATTCATTCAGGAGCTGGTCCGGGCCTAACACAGCGAGAGGAGAGCCAGGACTGAACTTCGATTTGCTGGGTGGCAGAAACATGACTCACAGATTACTTTGCGTCTGCTGGATGTAGATTAGCGGACGTGTTTTACTGCAATGTCAATGTTGTGTTTTCAGCTTGTTTTGTTGCCCCCTGGTGGCCCCCCCAAAAATATATTTAAAAATCAATGAAAGCAGTTTGATAAAGTTGACGCGAACAAATTAGAGGCCGGCTCAATAAAATGCACAGGCGCTGGTTCATTAAGTCAGACCAGTAATAAAAAGGTTAATGCCGCCCGATGGGCAACATGGGTTAACTTACAACTAATGGCCATAAAGCTGCAAAGTTAATGTCCCTTCAAACATGGCAACCCCCTGATTTCAAATGTAAAAGATACAGCTTAAATTGAAGTTCCTGTGTTTAAATCTAACTCTTTATTAAAACCAGAGAAAATCCAATGCAGTAATATACGGACTGTTTATTGTGCATTGAGCTTAATGGTCTATTAATGACGCATATTTGAGTCAGAAAAGTCAAAGAATCCACCCGGTCCACTCCTGTGCACGGTTGTCAGCCAAGTAAAACAAACAGCAGGCAGAATTTGACTGAAATAAAGAGACAGGGGGAGAAAAAAAAAGTTCCTGCCAAAGCCAGGAAGGTTTGACACTGATGGAGCTCTGACAGGTTAGTGCTTGACAGGAGGGAAACCTGGAGGCTTCAAAGGATAAAGAATAAATCCATCAAATCTTTTGACAAAGACGTGCACAGAGGTTGCATAAACTTGCATGCAGTATAAATAACTGTGGCCTGATTCAACTTAAAAAGCTCAAGTGCTGAGATTTGAGTGGGGATAAATCATTAAAAGTTTTGAATCCAACTGTTCTAACTGAACTTGAGGAAACGTGTACAATCACCTCAAGCTATTAAAGTGAGTTGAAAGCTTTCCATCAAACAATTAAATTCCATTTCCTCATATATAATCTCAGGTTTAAGACTCAGTTCTGACCTCACAGAGAAGTTAGAGCTGCAGCTGGTGCAAAGACAATATGTGAAAAATGTAAAATAATAATAAATAAAATATAATAAATATAATAAAATATATCAAAGACACACACCAAGATTATCACGTATTTGTCCTCAAACTAAAAATGTACAATCCCAGGAGAGTTTTAGCCCAAATGGTGCATTCTGGGAAATGTGCAAATATGATAACGAGTCAATTTAACTCATAAGTTCAGGTCAAAAGACTTTGAAGCACGCGACTGGCAGGTGAGACAGGGTGAAATGCCTCACAGCATACCATAGGTGACACTGTTGAACCGTGTGCCGCAGTGATACAGCAGAAAAGAGAAGAGGAGGATGACACTGAACATTCAGGCCAAGGAGTTTCCCACTGTCACTGTGAGCTGAGAGCAGTGACAGAAGCCTCCACTCCTTACTCCTCCTTCTTTCCCCTGCAGCATGTGAGCACTAAATGTGTCTCGCTGAAGAGAAACACATTGAGTTTATTGTGCATGCTAATTATTAATGTGCTAGAATGTATTGCATCCTTTTCTACTCATCCTGTTCACCAAAGACCACAATCGACAGACACTAAACAACACATTTATTTTACTGCACATCGCCGCCAACCATATTTAATAGCATGCCATAAAATCTTAGTTGTCTTTATGCAACTTGCAACTTTCTTAGTTCTGGTCAGATGCTGCATTTCATTGTCTCAGTATTTGTATTCTGCACAATGACAAAGCTGAGTCTGCTCTACATTTTTAACTTCCATGGCCTGGATTATCAACAGGCGAGAGGTAACCGTTTGAGACGTGCAGCTTTAGCTTCAGTCTTTAAGTATGATATCATGTATTGTATGGAGCCACGGAGCATATTTCAGATGCCTTCTGCAGTTGGAAAGGAGTCATCTGGAAACATAAAAGTCTAAGACTAAGTTGAAAAGCATGTGGTTGGAAAATTTTACCACACCTTTTTTTTTATTTTCTGAAAGAGCAAAATCGATGAGGAAACTCCAACGCCGGAGTTGCCTGGAACCAAATGTGATGTATAACACATACGTATGTGTTATTAACATGTGTGCTATTTTTTTTATTATGTTTTGCTGCTTTGTTCTGCACAATGCTGTTTTAGTCACATACTGGTTTCACTGGTTTCAGGGGACTAGATGGAAATTAGCTTTAGGCTAACTGTGGTACAATGCATCAAATGGTAACAATTATGTTTAATAGGGTGCATGGTTACAAACAAATATAAATAAATCAATACAAATAAATACATAATAAATAAAAATGTAATTATTTAATCTAATAATTAAAAAACGAAATTGAATTAATAAAAATGTTAAATAAATTAATTGACCTAAAGGGAGATATAAACAACATTTGCCTCTAAGAAAAATTAAACATACAGATGCTCCATTATAGAATCTGATTGACATCCCTGTATCATCATCTTGCTTCCATAGAGGCACAAAGGTCATTGTCCTCTGATCCATAAATGTCAGCAATCAACCTTTAATGTTCAGTCAGTATAGAATAAAACCACACATGTAATAGTTTTGTGTCCACTGGAAAACAACCAGGAATTGAACCCGTCTGGGTCTCTCTCCTCCTATTTACGTTTTGGGAGGACTTCCCCGTTAATTTGCGCTCGACTCCTGAATCTTTCATCGTTGCCGGGTCCGAGGAGGCTGCAGCTTTCCCTTCCACTCCTATAGTTTGAGCTGCTAAAATTTTCATGGGAGCTCTTCCTCTCCATTTTCTAAAAACTGATACGACAGGAGCATGATGCAAGGCAGAAACGCAGCCGAGAGAGGGAGTCTGTGTTTTTCAAATGGGAAAAGAATGTGAGTGGTTCTACATAATACATGGAGCCCCTCATAATGTACTCTTAAATGTTTATAATTGTGCTTTCAGCCAATTTTTTTTTAAATAAAAACTTTTATTTCCCCACATTTTTAGATTTTAAGCTAAATTAATATTTCAACTGCGCCATTTCTTGACAGATTGAGCAGAACAAATGGCAAGACTCCTCACTTGCAGAGGCGAGTGATTCCCGATGATGACATGAAATCACTCAGAAAGTAATTACAGACCCAAAAATAACACATCTGGGTGGGTGGAGGGTCCGTTTGGTGAGCTGACGTTAGCGGCTGTGGCAGAACCGAGAAGTAGGTCATCCCCGTTGACCTGGCTCACGCTATCAGCATACACTCTGTGCACATGTGTGTGTGATTCTGCTGCTCAGTATCTGAACTCACAAGAGGCAGAAAATGGCAAGCACACAAGTGAAATGTCAGAGACGAGCGAAAGAGGGCAGACCATCTGAAAGTGATGATGCCTGTTAACCTGTTTTCAATGCACCGCTTCCAGATTAGCTTCCAGATTTACACATTTAGGTACAAACAGAAGAAAACGGCAACAAACTAAATTAATCATTGCCACCTTTTATAAATTATAAACCACAACCTCTCCCTTTTTTTTGTGTGTGTTTTAAAACGTCCCTCCTCTCCACATTTAACAACATCTAAACCCTTGCACACCTTGTTTACCCCCAATCTGTCGAATTTTAAGAGATCCCTCTACATTTTGTGGGATTTGCAGTTCAGATGAACCATAATCTGCTTTCAGAGCTGTGACAGATTAACCCTGGAACTCACAGAGTCGCTGAGAACAACGTGTCTTCCTCGGGGTCGTGCTATCTGTGCCACAGGTCAAAGCAGATTTCCTCTGTTTATAGATTTTCTCAACAAATTTTTTTTTTTTTATCATCTTCCATTCAGTATATATGCAGCCATGAGGAAATAGTGCTGATATGCTTCCCCATGCATGTAGAGGAAAGTCATAATATTTTTCTACAGTGTTTCCTTGCTAAATATTAGTCTTAGGCAATGCTTTTAGGACGTAAGTTATAAATCTTGCAGCATGGGAGGATTTTTTAAATTTTTTTTTAATGCACAACATACTGGCTTGCAGGTTTAGGTAATGAGAGTCCAATTAGTACAGAGGAATAAAAAGTCCGATGACGAACATCCCTCCTCCTCAACTCTTCAACCTCTTTCTCCACTGCTACAATACAATACAAGACTGGATTAACAAGTTAACAATATCAACTGCCCACACACACACACACACACACACACACAGTCTTCGTCTGATTCCAGACGTCCTGCCACGCTGATCCCTAATCCGCTTCCTACCACACTAGCTGTGACCAATCACGGCCTTTCATGTTCCAAAGCGGTCAGTCACGCCTAACAGGATTGGCTAGTCATAGTCTGGGATACCGAGGATATTACTGATTTCGATAAAGGGTGACATTTGTGATTTTGTGCGAGTGTGTGTGTGTGTGTGTGTGTGTGTGTGTGTGTGTGTGTGGCTTCTGTGACCCAGATTGGGTACAGTGCCGCATATGAAATTGGATGTGATGTTTGGGGGCAGAGATTAGAGGGGACAAAAACAAGTCTGGTGCTGTCAAGGACACATTTCGTCAGGGTGAATGATCTTCACACCCGTGATACACACACACGCACACAGTGCCATTGTAACACAATACTGAAGCTGAAAATGCTGTCCTTTAAGGTGACTCATGTTTCTCCTCCTCTCCTTTAAATGCATGGCCTATAATTTACTTGAGTGTCTTAATTTAACCTTGTATCAGAGTTACTTGGGGAGTAGTATTTAGGATGATGGAGCATTTAATTAAAGACCTCTTCCGTGATCACAATTTTTCATTGGAGCAATAATGTTGCCTCAAAATATGTGCCTCTGACATGAAATGTTGCCTTATGGGTAAAAAAAAAAAAAAAAAAGAGCCGCCACTATTTAACAGCAGAGAAAAACTGCTTCACTTGAAATTTGATGACTAGTATTTTGTGATTGAATTTCTCATGCATCCTCTCGATGCCATACAGCATGTTGGAAAAAGCACTTTGTGCACATTTGTGCTACTTTCTTAGGTTATACAAGTGCTATGTCTTGGTTAAAAATTTAAAAAAGGAGCATTAAATGGAGTTTTTCTGCACTCTTCAGAATGGAAACCCAGATATTAACAGATTTTGTCACGATTGAAAGGTTCTTTTTTCATGCAAAACTTAGATTCGGGCCTTAAAATGTAATTAATTGCTTTATTTTATGGGTCGAGCAAAGGTGGGTCATTTTTTTTAACCCTTAGGACAAGGGGTGTATGCAGAATGCTAAGACTACCCAAGGGTTTAGGAGTTGTTGTTGTTGTTGGTCTCCACAGCACTGCATTATCCTTGCAACTCTGATGGGATAATTAAATGTTTTCAACATTAAAGTGTCCCCAGAGAGCTGACAAAGACGAGGTGAACTAGATAATGCATGTCTGAACAAAACATTAGTGGGATAATAACGACGGTGCAGAGGAGTCGTGTGACTTTGCAACTCTTCAGGTGTGTTTACTGCAAACATATCCTTACCCAGCTATGTTTGTGTCATATAAAAAAAAAAAATTCTATAAGTGAAACTACATTAAACAAGTAAAGGCAAGAATATGTTGCTTCCAGTATCTCCTACAAGCTTTGCTTTTTGACTTTTTTGACCTATTTCATGATATTTTAAGGGACAAATACAAATACAGGGATTTTAATTCTCATTATAGACAGAAATAACTTGGTAAAATTGGAATGTTTTTACAACATGGGTTCTCTGGAGGTTCTCTTTCCTCAAGAAACCTGTTTCTCTGCACATTTAACCTCAGATTTAACCTGAGCATGCCTAAGTTGACCTTGCTCCAGAGAGCACCTTGTTTCTCATAACACCTAACATGTGGGCAGCTTTGGCGTATATGCTTACAATTAGATTTGACTTTTTTAGTTTTTTTTGGTTGTTTTTTTTTGAGTGGGAACGATGAGAGAGACGTGACACTTGAAGATTCAAAGGAAAAGAACGTCAAACATTTTATATGGTCTTCGACTTGAGGCCTCCTCAAAGGCGGATATCTCAAAATGATGTGACGTGACTTTTTAACATCTGCCGACCTGCAGGAGTTTAACCAAAGGCCTCCATGCATATGCTATGACGTGTCTTCAAACTAAAATAAAAAAAATAACTTAAAACCCAGGCATGTCTGATACCCGAGAAGTGTTAATAAAATTAGCCATGCAGTCTATAGGCCTATACTGTAAAGACTGGAATCCTCTCCACACCACTGAACAATCTGCATAACTTCCATTGAACAGATTGTGCTCATTGTGACGAATCTCCATGGCAACGTTGCACTCATCTTATTCGGCTGCTGATTAGAGAACGCACTGGTGCGAATAAAATTAACTGGAGTGGAAGTGACGGGATGAGAGAAAAACATATTCCAGTCCGTCTTTGTCCCGTTCAAAGGATGTTTAGATAGCAATTAGCGGCTTGCCCCTCCGGGGTCTTAAATAAGAGACTGCTGATGCTTTGAAGATCAAATTAACCAATTATGGAGAGTCTCATGAGTTATACCTCCCCGCTTTATCGTGTAAGCACACTGCTGAGATAACAAGATACTTTGCGGGCAAAGTAGGTTGGTTAATGCTGTTAGCATGCCATCAACAAACTTGCAAAGTGCATCTTTCTCTCCTTCCAACTTAAAAAAAAAAAAAACTGACAAACACAGCAAAGGCAGTATTGTGGTCTCTTTTCCTGCGCTGTCTACAACGGTTCCCACAGTCAATCCTCAGGTTGAAAGACAAAGACAGATCTGAGAGTTAAGATGCTTTTTCCCGAGCACCCCGACCAGGCTGACAATGCCACAGAGACATGTTAAGGGAAACAGGAAAAGAAACACCAACAAGGGCTATTGTTGCTATCCTGGTCTGCATCATGACGAACCCAAAACTTTAGACAAAGCCTTTGTGGACTTCCTAGTCTCTGTTTTTCAAAGCAGAAGCAGGATATGGCAAAATGCATGTAAGAGAAAAGAAGAAACAAAAGTTACACGTATACAAATGTAGTTTTTAATGATTAAATGAGGTCAAATGAAATGAAAAGCTTGAGTAGAGCTGCATTCACAGTACAGTATCCTCCCTTCCTTGAGTTCCTTGACTTTGGCCATTGTCTTGCGGATCAACTGCTGAACGTGGATTTCCTTGATCCCCGTGACCCATTGCAGGTGAGAAGGATCAGTAGCACTGATCCCCTGTGGCTGCCAGCTGTCACACACACACACACACACGCTTCAGCACACGCTAAAAACACACACACACACACACACACACATGCACAGATACGAACTAAACACGCCTCAGCACACGGGAGATGTGTGAAATTGAATGACCTGACCTCTGGGGAGGGTGATTATACATCAACCCGTGTGAATGCATTATCATCAAGGTGTGCTGCATTCTCATGCACACACAAAACATGGGGGGGGAAAATGCAATCGCGGTCAAACTTCCTCCCTCTCAAGAGCAAAAAGCCAAATGTTTGGAACCTTTGAAGCCACACATAGTCGCAAATACTTACAGCACTCCAGTGCACACTCATTTTATGCATCCCTCAAGGCAATGACTCCTGTCTTTATGTGTCTTCAAACAACCAGCAAAACACATAGTGGCTCTTTGAAATAAGGTCACACAAAATACTCCCCCACGCCTCCCTACCCCTACACACACACACATGCAACATAAAGTGCGTTATTTGGTCAAAACTCCTTCAGTTTTAGATCAAAATTCCACCCAAAAAAAATAAAAAAAAACGCAACCATTCCAACAACGTGGGAGGATTAAATCCCAGATATGAGAGTTTCTACAACTAAAGTTGACACAAACTGATAGATTTAAGGCCATCGGGAATAAATGAGTCATTCATATTCACACAGACCACGTTATAGATGTATATTCATCAACTGTTCCTACTGTAACTTTCTCCCACACCATGCGCAGATGGCTCCGCAGCACTCATTGGCTGCCTCCCGAAGCCACCGCTCTATCATTATCATTCCATTAATGCTGGCACTCAAGCTTCCACTCCTCTTTTCCACTGAGAATACAGTCTGAGATGAGGATGGATGAAAGCGTGTGGGAATCCCCCTGGGGGGGGACTCATAGACTTAAGTAAACTAAGAGGAACACAAACTCGCACTGAGAGGCCCCACATGCAGCAGGGCGTAAGAACCCAACCAGCTCCCCTTCTCCTCTTACCTTCCACATGATTAAAATCCCATCATCCACAGACAAAGTGAAAAAGAGAGAAGAGAGAGAGAGAGAGGTGGGGATAGAGAATGGAGGCTATATGTCTTTGGCTCTCTCTCTCCCTCTCTCTCCAGTGGCAGCAGTGGCGGCGGTGGGATCGGCGGCGAGCGGCGAACTTGGGAGTCAGTGAGGATGTGGATGTGCCTCCGTGGCTGTGTCATCACCTCTCATGACATGTTTCCTCCCCTGCCTGTGTAAGCCTTTTCCATCCTGACCCAGCAGAGAGAGAGAGAGAGAGTGAGGGAGAGCAGGGGCAAACTAATGCGCCGCCCTCCTCTCTATATCCCCTCCTCCTCCTCCTCCTCCTCCCTGTTCATCCCTCCCTCCTCTGTTCTCCTGTATTCAAATCTACCAGTGGGCTGCCCTGCCTTCTTAATAGGCCAATCACTGAAGCCATGAGGGTGGAGTCTGGACCGGCTGTGTTAGATTATAAGTTTGCAGTCATGACATGTCTCATAGATTTTCTGTGAGTGTGTGCATGGCTGCCTTTGAGTGAGAAGACCTCTCAGAATTAAAACTGATATTCAATTCATATCCAGGCTGTTTTGCACAAACAAAGTCCTACCAATGCCTTAAAGTAGGGTCACATTGCACCCATGTCCTGCAGG
Source organism: Chaunax sp. Z400 (assembly GCA_037577475.1). Classification (NCBI taxonomy): domain Eukaryota; kingdom Metazoa; phylum Chordata; class Actinopteri; order Lophiiformes; family Chaunacidae; genus Chaunax; species Chaunax sp. Z400. The sequence goes on from CM075205.1 coordinate 8,776,698, forward strand.
GATGTGATCAGTGTCTCATTTTCTTCGATTAAAGACTATTCGATAGATAGATGCACTGTGAACAGGTCGAACTGATGACCTCAGAGGTGGCCAATGTTAGAATGCACAAATCTGCCTCAGCTGGACCAGATCAGATTCCAGGAGTTCCCCCCCCCCCATCCTGCACAGCTCCAGCAGCCTTGTGGTAAACATCACTTACATGCATTTTATTTCATACGTGTTGAATAAGCTGAGGATTAGTGTGCAAGCTTGCAGGGAGCCACTAAAACTCTGAGTGCCTCCCACCTGTGATTTGATGCACGTAAAATGAGACTAATTGCTGGCTCTGCAAAGAAGTGAGCATTTATTAACCCAGACTGCTTTGTCAGAGAGCACCTTTTTCCTAACTTGGTATGGCCAAGGAGAACGAGGAGGTGATGGAGAGCTGTAAGTTTGTTTGAGCAGAGAGGCACAGTATAGTCAGTGCCATCGAATAAGCTTGTATTTACATTTTAATTTGTTTCTCCGTTGCCTTTGTGCTGTTTTCAATTGGGTATAGGTCAAAAAAAAATGTTTTACATTAACATATATTCTCTTCTCATATTCTTTCCTCTTGTTCTGGTCAATTATTCGCTACATCAACCACACAAAGGTCAACTGTGCACCGCAGCCGGAATGTCAGACATTAGTTTTCCGGTGTTATAACCGATCGCTGACCCAACGTAATTCTAGTTCCTCCATATTTTTCTGTCACAGTTGAGATAAATAGCAGCGACTATTTGTGGATTTACTTCATTTCCACTTTAATATGCCCGCTCCTCTCCTCTCCCCCTTGTTTTTTAAACGTCTCCCTGCTGTCTTTCTCTACCTTGGAACTTCATCTGTTTTGGATGCTACCCTTAAACCCTCCCTCCCTTTTTTTTTTTTGCAACCCACAAGGAAAGGAGCTTAAATTAATCTCCAGGATGCAAGTCAGTGATTTACCCTCCCACACAAGGCTCGTTGTCTGACTGGGAATCTTCAGCATCCATCAACTTTCTCACTGTAAACTATACCTCTCCATCATGCCCCATACACTGTGAATGAGGCTCTAAACAAATGTGCATAAGGGAAAGAAGCATAAAGCCCAACAAACAAACAAAAGGAAAATAATCAGCCCTAGCCACTATTCAGAACTGTACAATCCATGTGATGTGAGAGCTTTTAACGCCAGCTGCTCATTGGTAGCTAGATCTCAAATAATCCCCAACATTTTGCCCGAGGGGTGTGAGTCTTACAGCTGGAAGTGGAGACTTTGCAAGAGGTTTCTGGGTTTAATTCCATCCTGTGTTCTGGACTGCAGGATCAGAGAGCCAGAAATGGCACTTTTTGCCACAAATTAAGTTGTATGCTTCAAATTAAACCGCTTGGATCTGATTAAGTTGACCAAAAGCGAGTGGACCGCTCAAATGTCAAGTACTAACCGAGGTTTCAATAAGAAAGGTTATTTTAAAGTCCTGTATAGTCAATTCGAATGTTGTTTATTCATGGTGGGGGATGGTTAACACCCTGTGTGTGTGTGTGCTCTGACAAATTGCCCTTGTGTAGGACTTGGATATGAGTGCGGTGGTGGGAATTGTGACCGTCTGTTTCTGGCGGTTGGAGAGGGATCACTCGAGGTGAGGCTGCTGCTAAAGAATGTTCTTTTGGAGAAGGCCAACGAGTGAGTTTCCAACTTGGGTAAGTTCTCATCAAGAGAAAGAACACCAACTTTCCGAACGCTCTGCTAGTCCACCAAGAAGTGAAACGTTCCCTCGCCACAGCAACACGCTACATTCCATTAGTGCTACTGTGTCTGTATGTGCTCAATTAAGTCAAGGCAACGGCTACACCATGTGGCCAGGATGATTGAAGAGAACTGATGGAATATAATAAATGTACAATAGCCTACCTATTCACCGAAAAATATGTATTGGTATATTTCAGAATTATAATATGTACACTCCATTTTGAAAGTCTTGATAGTGACTTTTGAAGAGAATGGGAGATGAAGCACTGGTTTAATTCATGTTACACCTTAATAATTAAGAGACTAAATACAACCCCTTTGCACCCAAATCATGCATTTACCAAAAAGTAAGCCGAGCACACCTTAAATGGCCTTTTGGCCGTGTGCTTTATATCATTAAAATAGGGCTCAAGGTCTCTTCATTAAAGTTTTATCAAGCGCCCTCTACCTTAATACTGCAAAGTCAAGTGGCTGTTTAAATTTAAAAATTTAAAAAATTTTAATCCAGAACTATTAAAGTCCCATCCAGCCCCTGGTGATCATTTGATTGTGCTTTAAATGACATTGTGAAAATAGAGATGGAGTTCAGAATCCTAATGACTTGTAGTTTATACACATGATGGCTTGCATTCAGTGCAAGACGCCTTCACAGTAGACAAAATTATGCTGAGACACTTGAAACTTTGTTTATTAATGTACGTTTTTAAAGTGATGTGAAGCCAAAACAGCCTATTCAAAAACTGTTGAATTGAGGTTTTGTGACAGTCCTTAGTCTTCTTCAAGGCCGTGGTTTTGTGCTCTGAACTGCATCAGAAATTTCACATCTTATTTGGCATACTTCTACTGAGCTTATAAGATAAGAGATAAGAGCAACTGTGATATAAAAGCTTAGCGTTCTTATTCCTCACATGAGCTGCTACATCTTCTTCTGAACTGTAGGGAAAAAATGACTTCACTCTTGCCTTTCGTTCCCAAGCTTCCCATGACAACTCTCTGGATTTAGAAAAGTTGGCCTGCGCTGAGTTTGGATAGGTCTTACTTTTAACGACCAGGAATGAGCGGAATGTGGTGGAGTCCGTCTCCTCTCCCGGGGGATAAAAACCACGACAGGGTTACGACCAAGACCTTTGAAAGGGCACAGACGCCGTGGGTAGTCTGGGATTTGTAGGATTTATACCAGTGACCACAAAACTCTTCTTACATGTGTCCTTGTCAACCTCCCAGGTAAAAGAAATGCAATTAGACACATACTGTAGGCTATCTTTACAGGACTCTTTTTAAAACCTCCCTGGTGATCACTATCTTGGACAGTAGATTAGATACGCGTTTATATTGCATGAGTCATAAGAGGTTCTTGCATACATTTGCAACCATGTCTCGCTTCAGCCTCCCCAAAAAATGGCATGTATGACCTTTTGGTAGTCGCGGCTACGGCTCTTATGCAAAATACCCACCACATTTCCCCTCAAACTGACCTCTAGCCTTCTTAAGTGACTTCACATGCAGGCAGTAAAGCGACAGGGAGGGGGATGCACTTGCACTGCTGGTTCCACCCGAGCAGAGACATATTAGCATGCTTTGAAGCACAGTTTGGTATCGGGAAAGGGTGGACGTAGCGTTCGGTATTAAAGAGCATGCTGAGGTTTGTGAAGGAGATTCAGTTCAAGAGTCTGTGCCCTGAGTAAATAAACTGATCTAATCACAGAAACTAATACGCCCTGCAAACAGGTTTTAAGAGGGGAGGGGAGGGGGAGAGGGAGCAAGTCAGACAGATGGATTTAGAGATATGGAGGGAGATGGATGGGGAGGGCAGGAGATAGAAGAAATAGTGCAGCGACATTTAATGCTTATCACCTAGACTTCTTTATGACACAGATATTTTTGGTATCAGTATAGTCAAAAATCAAGAAGGGAAAAAAAAAGACAACGACTGGATGGCAAGAATGAAATTCTCTCCTCTGGTGAGGGTGATCTGAGAAAAAGACTCGCTGTCACTGGCAATCACTCTTCACGAGGTAAACAGACACGAAACAAAATGTCCAGATGTGTGTGTTTGTGTGTGTGTGTGTGTGTGCGTGTGTGTGTGCAGTCATGGATATCTAAGATGACAGCCTGATCTGACAAACATTGCCTCAGGGTCTTCAAGAGTGCAGACCATGAGATGATCTAAGGAAGGACAGCAAACATTGTGCACATTACTACAAATGTCACTGTGAGTCAGAGAATCAGAGGTCAGCCAATCGAATGAGTCTGATTCACTGCTATTCATGAATTAGGTTAGATTGAGCAATAATAATTAAAAAAAACATTTAAAAAACATCCGAGCATGCATACACACACAATAGCCTGATCTGACACATTCACCAGATGCTGAGCAGCTCAAGGTCAGTCTCTGTCACACTAAAGAAACTCACTGCAGCATCATCCAGGCTAATGCAAATACCCCCATATAAAGAGTCAAACACGCAGATGCATAAATGCCCCAAAGCACACACACAAATCCATGCACAAGCCGTTCACACATAGACACTGACAACATAAAGACGTACACACAGATGGACATGCACATAAACAAGCATATATATACGGGTGTCAGGCAGCATCATCATTAGCTGTCAGCCGGTCCGGCGTGTCCTCAAACTGTCACGAGAGGAGTCACGTACTCGCTTCTCGCCATCAACCCAAACCAACACCAGCTGGCAGGCCGGAAACAGAGAATCATAAAGACTCAAAATCGTAAAAGTTGCATCAAATAACACACGAATCCATTTGCATAAAAGCAAAAGCTGGGCAATTTCTCACCAGATTGTCCATAAAAAAATGGAACAATCTTAATGAATTATTCAAGATGTTTCTGTATTTCTGATGAACATATATTCACCTGTACGACATTCACCAATTTCCATCAATCAAGATCGAGTTTTAAACATTTAGCAGGAGAAAAATGCATATAATAAGTGACTGAATATCATGCACCACTTCACTAGATTAACTGGCTCTCCCGGCTGTCACTGTCACACACCGCTGAGTTTGTCTTCAAGCTAATGTGCTATTTCAGGCGTCACTACATTATCTATTAAAATTCTCACACTGAGTAAAGTGCAGCATAGCTGCCATCTTGTATCGAGTGGAATGAGGGAGTGATGAGGCATAGAAAATGCTCTTCTTTGAGCCCTAGGTAGAGGCTAATGCAACATAAATATAGATATGGAGTTTATGGCCCAAAGAAAGATCACTCTGTTGCAGCTTTTCAAACTAGAATCATAATTATGTCTGATGTCTAACCCTCCAATTAGTGCATCTCCACAATTTTCAGCTCATGCAGGATCCTGACAGTCCTGATATAGAAGTTTTGTAGTGCTTTTATCCTCTGCTGGAATGAATCTGAAGCCAAATTAATGCCATGAAATGAGTGTAGAAGTTGCATCACACATCACACGCTTGTGACCTTTCAGGACAAAATCTCTCCAATCAAATGCGAGTGATTCAATCGCCTCAGCTTGAAACCTGCTCCAGCTGGGGACACTGCTTCCTCCTGTGGGGGCGCAGAAATAAATTGAAGGGCAACCAACTTTGGTCGTAAAAATAAAGTGCAACTATGTCATTTGGAGCCCTGACAGAGATGCGTGGGGGTGTATGAGGAGAAAGTTATTTTAAAATTGTATACATGCTGCTTTAGATGAGCCTCCCTGCAGTGAAAAAAAATGACTTTTTCCCAGGTGTGCTTAGTAACGGAGTGAGGCATGAATAAGTTATGAGCGAAAGTCAAGCTCTCCGACCTCCCCTGCACTCGTCCCTGCAGCCTGGTGCTGCCTTGTGTGTGTGCTAAATGTCATGCAATGGCTAATGTACTGTAGTCCACCTGGCAGTGGGAAAATACTCTGATTTATGGGCCTGCCATCACCTGTGACATGTAGAGAGCAAGTAGCAAGTGGGAACATCTCACTCTGCTCATAGCGCATTTAAAATCAGTGCATTTCCTCTATGGCCATAAAAAGGAGCAGTGGCGCTACATGGGGACGCAGATGACTATGAAATGCAGCACAAAGTCAGCAAGAGTGAAAGCTGGAGCATTAATCAGAGGACATCCATTTTTAATGAAGCTGGAGAGGGTACAGTGTGATGGAGGTGTAAGCAATGAATAATAAATTGAATAAATGATGGTCTCAGTTGGATCATTAATGATTTGAATTATTAATCAAGTGGGGTTTTTTTTTTTTACTCAGGTGTGATTTTGCAAACGCTAAACCATTAATTTTAGTACGTTAGCTATCATTGAGTGAGGATTAATGCAATGTCAGTGCAACGAACGGTGCAACCTGTCAGCGTCAGGTCTGCAAACGATCTTCTGAAATATTTTTTAATTATGCTTTGGTTGCAAGAGCAGCCATTGTAGGGAACTTCTACTGATACATTCAGGATGAGTATTTTCTGAATTGGCATATAATTTAATCTGGGCAGCGTTCCATTTCTTACAAAGCACACAGCTGTTGTTGTAAATCATTTGTATATGAGGGTTATTTGTAGGAGAGACGGTTGGCAAATGTCCACAAATCACCAAAGTTAATTATAAAAAGTTTTTCTTTTTTTTTCTTTTTTTTTTGGGGGGGCCATTATTTACCAATTATCTGTTCCTGCTGTCGATGAGAGTTGGAGGAGGAGTTATGTGATTGGTGTAGTTTGTGTCTTTGTGTGTCTGTAAGCGGGACAACTTTAAAAGTTTTGAGCAGATTTCAGTGAAGTTTTGCGAAAAGGTGGGCTTTGTGGAAAGGAACAGGTGATTAGATTTCCAGGCTTATCCAGAAGATGGTATGGATCCAGGAGTCAATTGCAGGTCGTAATACCACAGCCCCAAGACCCGATCACTACTGTGCCGACTCTTGCACCAAATGTTATGGAAGCGCTCCTATCCAGGATTTCTTTTTTTTTTACTTTCGTTTTGCACAGTGGGGAGAAGTAGCAACACACTGTCCATCTGTCAGTGATTTGAGCCACGGACCTTCTTGCTGAGAGGCGAGAGTTTGAATTTTTTTAACATCCTGCAACATGGCTCAGCGATTCTCAGTTTCACCTGGACAACAATTGAAACTCAGCTCACAGTTCGATGCAAATGTGTGTGCTGGAGAAAATCACATGCTTTCAGATAGAATAGAGGGTTCAAGAGGCGAAGCTAAATATCACTTCTACTGCAGTATTTAGACACAGACAGGTGGGCTCAAAGCTTCTTAAAGCGACTGACATTTGCTTTCAACACGGTGGCTTGCCCTCTCTACATGTCCTGCGTCTCTATTGAGCTCAGGCTGTCGCCTCAGGCAGAGCCAACACCTTGTCTCTGTTCTTCTAACACCAGCTCAGATAAATACTGCCAGCCGCAGACATGCAGTCTCACTCACACACACACATTGACCTCACAGGCCCAATCAATACACCACCCACAGCACTTTTCCAAAGCGAAGAAGGGGACATTGTGTAGCGCTGTCTGTGCATGTGTTTTTTTCCTTCTTTACTGCTCTCCAAAACAAACAAGCCGATCTATAAGACCATTAGCGGTATTGCATTACTTTCCTTGGAATGCACAGCTTTATACTCCTCAGCAACGGTTATGTTTGCACAAAGGAATCCATTATTAACAATGTGGCTTTGACCGTTTTGCTCCAGTGTTTGGGCTTCCTCGGAGGGAGCACCGCCTTCTATTCAGCACGAATCAAGCTTCAGTGTAGCTCATGAAAGGATCGATCAAGTCGAGCACATGGTAGCGGATAAGCACCGAGTTTGAAAAAAGTTTTTGAATGCACGGATGCACGATACTTTACTCTTCTCATGTAATGCAGGATTTGTATCGCCCCATCATGGTGAAGAGAGAGCTGAGCCTGAAGTCAAAGCTCTCGGTTTACCAGTCGATGTAAGTTCCAACCCTCACCTATATGGACGTGAGCTCTGGGTATAGTGACCGAAACAGTGAGATGGAGGATACAAGTGGTTAAAATGAGCTTCCTCCGTAGGGTGGCTGTGACTCACCCTTACAGAGGAGGGAGTACGGCCGATGCTCCTTTGTGTTGCAAGGAGCCAAATGAGGTGGCGTCTGGTCAGGATGCTTCCGGAACGCCTGCCTTTGCAGGTTTTCCATCTATGCATATCCATCTAGGAGAAGACCCCAGGGTAGAGTAGATCCTGGCTGGGTTACATATCTTATCTAGTCTCAGGGAAATGTTGGGATCCTCCAGGATGAGCTGGAAAGTGTCACAAAGGAGATAAATAGTTGCAGCTGAACTTGCCCTTTATCGCTGTGTTTGGCCCAATTTTCCAAGATTGTGCAATTTTTAGCTGATGACTAGACACATTCTTCTGTTCCCTAAAGGGAAATGTGATCAATCTCCAGCAAAAACCCATCAGACCACTTTGCTATGTTTAGACAGGATGCAAATCCAATTGTGTTTTTTTTTTTGTTTTTTGGACCGGTCACTCAGGCCGACTTGTTCATTTGGCATTTTACAAGCCTCCACACTGAATTTGTGTTGGACGATGTCATTGTTTTTGTTATGACTGCGTTGGTTGTCTTGGTAACGATTCACTTGCACATTCTTCCTAAGATTAAGTTTTCAGACTAGGAAAGCTTGGTGCACCACAATGTTTAGATGTTTGGGACTTTGAGCTGTGAGACGTGGCGTCTCTGCATCACTGCTAGCCTTCATATTGTTTGGATGTTGTTTTAGTCGGATCTGGTTTTTATTTATAGCTTTAACTTGTGCTTTCACCACAAAGCATATAGTTGTCATGAAGGAGAGAACTTGGCATACTTTTGAGGTTTTGGTTGCAAAGTCACACGGCTGCACATGGAGAACCTGCGCCCCATAATTAGGCAGCATCTTCTCTTGGAATCACATGAGAGAAAGTGATGTAACGTAACGATTCAGTGATGAAAACGCTTATCTGTAACCACATCTGTGATGCTCAACCAGACTTTTCCATCCACTCCGAGCATTGCTCCTCCAGTTCATGAATTCTCAACGAGGACACATCGATCCCATTTCTGCTTGTATGCCAGACATCGACTCTGGGCTTCTGCTAATCAAAGAGCCAATTAATGCAGGCAGCAGTTTGCATGCCGGGCTGTGGCTTTAATCAATGTTAGAGTAAGCTGCACGGAGTAAAAGGACTTTGTGAACTAGAAAAGACAAATACTGTTAGTGGAGAATAATCTTGTTTCAATTACAATATGTTGGTATTTCAGGGGGGCGTTTCTCGTTGATTTTATTCTGTTTACAATTGCAAATCAGGTTTTGTCAACTTTCTTTCGATGGCAAAACTCCACTGCCACCACTAACCATTCATTCTGCCATTGTCTTGAACTTATTCAGGGTCACAAGGCCTGGCTTTGAATGTGATCCTTCTGGTTTTGGGTACAGACATATAAAACTGCGGCAGATATGAAATAAACAAATCAATAAATCTTCTTTCTCTTCCTGTATATTTCTCATGGAACCTAAGGGAACTTTTTTTGTCCAGTAAATATCTTATTTATTGCCTAGAATAGACACTTTGTCTCGCCATTTCCTCCCAGCTTTGAAAGTTGATTCTGCACAGAGTGACTCCCTAGAAGTCAGAAAAAAAGATTTTGACTGAACAAATGGATGTTTTTGAATTTGTATTACTTTCAATGCATGTCTTAGCATTGCGCCAGAAAAGGGATGAAAAACAGAGTGTCCATCTTGGTGTCGCGTTTCCTTCACTGTGGATAAAGACCAATCAGTGCTGTCGAGTCATCTGACCCGGGGAATAAATGGCAATGGTTTCCCAGTGAGGACAAAAGCCGGATGTTAGTGGGAGTTAGTGGGTTTTTGTCCAGCGTAAAAGTGGTTTAAGTTACCTTTTTTATATTCAGGAATTCTGCCTGGAAGAATTCACTTAGAATAATTAACTCTCCATTGTTCTTCCATTCAAGATTATTGCCACTCTGGGTGTGAGTTCTCGGAGCAGAAGTGCACTTCTGTGCAAAGATCCCATCACATTTAACATGAGTTAGACTCCACTATTGTCCTGTATAGGCTGGCATAAGCACACAGGGTATTGGGAGACGTTGGATTGACAACACAGGCGATACTGCACTGGAGCCAAACCTTTGTGATGGAACAGAACTGGGCACTTGACTAGTTCACGGTCCATATCCTCACCAAGTGTCTTTGGCTCTCTCAAGCTTTGTCATTGTGCAGATAAACATTCAAGTGCCATGTTTGGTCACCCATAAAACAAACCGGCCCTTTCATTCAGTCCAATAGCCCCAGGATGGATGAAAGGGGTTATTGCAAATAAAATGCCTCTACTTGCATTTAAACTCCCCCCTAGTTCTCTCTAAATCCTCCCCTCTGTCCTTTCTCTCCATTCAAAACAAATTTTCTTTGGTAGAAGACAAGGAGGTGGCCAGGAGCCAGAGTTTGCCTGTTGGGGAAGCTGAAACTTGAATGCCAAACCTTTGAGTCTCCAGTGGAGAGATGGGATTTTATAACTGGAATGTGTGTGGGGGGGGGAGAGAGGGTTTGGCCAGGCATGAAAAAGATTGGACACACTGGCAGTCGCTGATGCCAGGGCCTCCTGAAACCCTGCTGTGCTCCAAATTTAGCAGAGAGGCTGTTATGAGTGAAAATGATTTCAGGAAATTTCAAAATTGCCTCTTTTTTTCGTACAAAGGTGCTTTATAAGTCTAGACTGCAAAATCACCTCTGAAACTGAACTCGTCAGACTCGTCACAATCTTGCATCGATGCTCCTGGTTAGCATCACGTTTCCAAAACCTGCCTCCACACACAATATATCTTATGACTATAGCAGTAATGGCTGTGAAAGTCTGCACAAGTCCATCTTGAACTCAAATATTGCTACTGCTGTGTAAAAACCTCATAAGAGAGACAAATTTGGGCACTAATTTGAAAATTTTGTGACATTTGTTGAGTTATCTGACTCACAAATCCATCCTTCCATCCAAAAAGCACCATTTGCATGAATCTTAAAGATAACTTTTTTTTTTCCTGGGGTGAAAAAAGAAGAAGAAGATATTTTTATGGCAAATAGTTGCTGCTGCAAAGATATGTGTCATTTGTCTTGCACTTAAGTAAGTTGTAGATTCGTGTTGCTCACTCAACCATAAATAAACCCCACTGACTGCACCAGAAGTGAAATGCATTTTGCATTATTATTATTCAATATTTAGAGCTGCTTTTGTAAAAGGCCAGCAGACAAACAGTTTCCAGGAAACAACACAACTCTGTCGACTTCAAAGACTTTTAAAGCAGATAATCACGAGATTAAAATACTGAAGACTGATGTAGGTAAACACACGTTCACTGTAGACCTCAATATTCAGCTGTTCATAATTGATAACAGCATGTACACACTATTTGTATTATTCATTGACCATGTCAGTTGCCATTCCCTTCAAACACATTGCGTCGCAGCAAAGCGTGGGAGAGTGTTTAAAAGCTGAAACCTTGCAGAAATTCATGCAGACCTGGAGGAATTTAAACCGCTCATCATCTGAAGTTGTACGACACTTCTTTTTTTTTATCTCAGCTGAGAGCGCTTGCGTATTTGCATGCATTAAAATGCAGCTCGCGCGTCACATCATAACCAGCCCATATCATGGAGCTGTCAAAAAGTTGCTGATGCTGAGTAATGTCAGCAAACGCTTCAGCTTCATGTTCCTCATATTTTCCAGAGCCACAGACAAATTGGAAACTTTTATTTTTGACTACAATGTAATATGTATCCTCATAATTCAAATACCCTGAGATCACCACTGACAAAGCCAACAGAAAAGGCCTATTATAATGACTAGTGGGATCATTTAGCTTTATGATATACCCTCTTTAAACGTGGGATATGTGGCTTCTATAACAAGGGCATGAGTCCAAACAAGCAATTTGTCCCCTGGCTCATGTATATGAAGAATAAAAAAAAACAAAAGAATGAATTGGATAATACTTGCAGGATCAAGCTAACAAGCCAGGGGGTGAAACACATGCATGGCATTCTAACATGCAAGACAGAGCAGATAGTCATAGTTGTAAATGTCAGTGGAAGCTGTTATAAAATACTCAAACACAGACATTGACTATGACCAAAAGTACAAATGTACTGCAAACAAATTGAGTATACATGTGTAGGGGCTATATGTGGATGAATGGCATTTACAGATAAAGACGTTTATGGATGCAAAAATATGTTCAAAACTACCATTTATATCATTTAAGTCCCCAATTTATATTTATTTTATTATAGTTAAATATTTAAAAAAATGAGAAAAAGTTTTGTGTTGATTTCTGAAATGCAGAGCAAAACCTACTCACAACTAAACTGAAGACAAAGACACACAAATACCAGGCTGAAACAATGACAGCAGCGTACACGTGCATTCAACTCCCACGCTTCCACCACATGGAGCAATCAAGCCCACTAAGCGCCCCCCACTCCATCCCATCCCAAACCCACTCCTCCCCTCCGATGTATGACATCCCATTGTGTGTGTGCTACGAGGGGGACAAAAAAGAGGAGACCCTAAACACGCCGCCTCTGAAGGAATGGTCCCAATGAAAGTGAATTAAGCAACAAAAGAGGCACTTACATTCAAGAGCCTCACATGGTCCTCCGACAGAAAAGAAGAGAAGCGTGCAATGATTCCAATAGTATCCTTCAACAGAGAGAGAGAGAGAGAGAGGGAGGGTGGGTGGGAAGGGGGGGTAAAGAAAGTGAGGAGGAAAGAGAGAGAGTTTGAGTGATGGACAAGTAAGGTGAAAGCGAGAGGACGCAGATTCATGCATCCACACACCCAGCGTAGACGCAAATCAAAACACTTAGGATCTGTTCCTGCATCTCTCCTCCTCCTCCTCCTCCTCCTCCTCCTCCTGTTCAGCCCCCACCCCTGCCTTTGGGTTTTACTTGTCATGTGTTCAGGCTCAGGCAAGCATGAAGTGGGCTGAGGAAACCAGCGCTTGCAAGTGCTTTGTCCAGCGGCTGGGGGGGGGGGGAACTCATGCCTCCGTTACGTGGAACACGGAGCCCTCTTGGCCCCTTCTGTGTGTTTGATCAACAGCAGATGGATGGAGAGGCAGGAGACGATATCCAGCAGCATCTCGGCTCATCCATCACACCTTCCTGGGATCTTGTCCTGGGAAGAAAAAAAAAAAAAGAAGAAAAAAGTCTTGTTGTTTCCTGTGGAAAATGTGGATAAATCTCCTTAAGGGGCATGTGTCTATAGTTTCCATGAATCTGTACATCTCAGATAAGCAGTAGTGGGTAGTGAAGGTCCCTGAATGCATTCTGGGTGCAGAAACACACTCTTAAATTAAGGGATCTTGCAACCAGTTGCTGACTATGCTTGAACCGTGTATATCTTTTCTCTCTTACTTGGAGAGCTGATGCAAACATGCCTCACTTTTTAGTCATGTTTGCACTTCGCCGGCTTTGAGTTGCTTTCATCGTTCAGTGGCCGTCATGCATGAGTACAGGGCAGCAGGATCAGCCAGTGAATCTATCCACATGTTTAACTTTGAGGACTCTGGGCTGAAACTGCTTCTTTTTTCTTTTTTTTCTTCTTTTCATCACATTTTCTCTCCTACCGTCACTTCACTAGCACGGAAACACCGGGTGAAGATTTGGGTGAGAGGAGCCTCACCCAGTATTTTGCATTAGTTTGGTGGCTCAAGCAAAGATGCTGAGAAAGGATGAACCCAAATCCGGGGCTTCAAAACACTTTAACCTCAAAAAATGCCAAAACCCCTGGAGCATTTCTCTGCAGTCTGCGGCAGCCACACTGTGTCCCTCTGATGTCCCTGACAACAGGAGACCTGAGGCTGAAAACCAGCCTGCAGGTCAGTACACAGATTTATCCACACAAACCAAATGAAACTCGACAAAAAAAAAAGCATGAGTCCTTGATTTGGCATCATTTTACTGCCATTGTGTAGCCAGAACAAATGCGTCTGGAGAGGAATTCAAACGGATTAACCCAATCATCCGTAGTCTGTTTAAAAGTAATTTGGACCACCACCCCCACTCCCCCTCCTGCTGAGGTTGTGATTTGAATTACCAACACTGTTCCAACAGCCCCTAACAACATGATCAGCGGCTAAGTCGAGCTCCACGGGGAGCATAAAACCTGCTGATGAGGGCGGGCGTGCCTAATCATCCGCTTCAGTGCTGCTGGAAAAAAGACATTAAAGTATGTGCCATGCTTTTGACCGACAACTATCTCATACTACATTAAGATTACAGAGGATGTGAAGCTGGTTTCATGTCTGTATTTCCTCTCCTTCGTCTCATGGACATGTATGGAGATAATCTTGAGATGGGCTGCCTTCCCAGGGAAGCGGTAGGATGATCTTACAAGCCTTGCCTTTGGACCTCCATGTGCATTACCTTAGTAGGATTATGCACATGCAGGATATTTTCGTATTGCCCTCTTGTTGCACATTGCTTTGATAAGGGCTGTTCTGGCATTCCATAAACAACAGTATAAGATCATGAGTGATCATTGAGGGAGTAATAGACAAAGTACAGAGTAGGCCGAGCTCCCACGAGACATTTCAAAGCTTTATTGCTTTTGTGCCAGGTTGCAGCCGTCTCAGTATCTCACCAGAGATCAATGATAAGTCTGTACGTTCCACGGCAATCTCTTTCACTTTTTTTAATGCTTTCGACGTTTCTTTTCGGCTATAGAACATCGTGAAAGGTCTTTTGTGTCTTGAATTACGTCAACCTATAGGTGAGCGGTGCATTTGCTTCCATTTTATTACCAATCTGCCAGCTGTGTTTGGTTTTTGTAGTTTGAACTTCCTTTTAAACTTCTGTTACATGCACAGTTCTGGACAGAAAGTTGGCAAATGTTTATTTCTTTCATTTTTATTTTTTATTTTTTTAAATAAATTTTATCATTAAATTAAAAATATAATTTTTTTATTATATATATATTTTTTTTATATTTTTTTATATTTTTTTTTTTAGTTTAAACATTGGACAGTGAAGCCAACTTCCTGTCCATCCCCCCCAAACCCCGCCTTAACCCACATTATGATCCATCAGTAAAGTTGATCATAGCCAGACATCCATAAACCTTTATAAACGTGGATCATATGTTCAGATTCAAATGTCCATAAATAAAAAAGCTGATAAAAAAAAACCATGATCTATAAATTAAAGCAAAAAAGAAAAGAAGAGCAAAAGAAAGAACCTCTCTGATCCATTGGCCGTATGTAGGAGGTCCAGCATCCTTCCATTTGAACAGAATAAGTCTGGACTCCAGTGGCAAATGCTTATCTTCAAATTGAACATGACAATTTACTCTGTAGTTCAGCTGCACCCCATATAAACACACCTTTTCTTGTTTGATTGCATGCCTGCATACATAAAAGTGGTGGATGCACCAGAAACAGAGCAACAACAGTACATGGCACGCATACTTAGAGAATATATTATGACATAAACTGCCGAGGAGACGTAAAAGAAAGACATCAGATCAGCTTGAAAGGAAATGTGCATTAATTAGCATTTTCTGTCGGAGATCTTTTTTAATTATTTGGTTAAATTTTGAGCTACGTTTGTTGTTGGAAGAGGAGCTCTGCTACCAGCGAATCAGGAGGAACTTAAAAGGAGAAAACAAGGAGTTTAATTACATCTCGCTAAGTGATGTCTGCGAACTCATGTGTCACAGTTGACTGCTTTGCTGCCTCAAGGTGCAAACCTGCCCTCCCGCAGCAGGCGTTTGGTTCATAACCTCCCAAGCTCTACACATCAAAGAGATTAATTTATGCAAGCAGTATGTGACATGTTTATTACAGCATATAGATTCCATGTGTGTGCTTGTATAAAGTTTGAGAGGGAAACAAAACGGGTCAGCTTTTAAGTGAAGCATCAGCAGCTTCTTCTTTTTTTTTTTCTACAGGCTGCTCTGTACCAGAAGGGAATCGCTAAGACACATCCACCGTCTGTTGACCCATTTAGCCCATCTGCACAGCAGAAAAGCCCAAAAAAAACACCAAAAAAAAGTGTTTTACTGGAGTTTGGAGGCAATACATACAGTACAGGCCGCCTTACAGGTCACTGTTACCAACACTATGTCCTAGTTACTGCAGCCTCTTATATTTAGTAAATTTGGTCCCTCATTAATATGTATTTTAAATAAATAAAATTAGAGCTTAAATATAAAACACAGACTAAAACAATGTCCCCCTTTCCAGCTGTGCAGAATGCATGTATACCATTACAGATGCAGCCAATATCTACACGCTTATGAATTGACTGAACCCCCCCTCCATGTTGTTAAAAGTCAATCTAGCACAGTTGATTTCTCGCTCTCTCTCTCTCTGCAAATAATTAGAGCAGTAAACCAGCCACATCAGGTAAATAATAAGATATCTGGGGTTGCAGAAAATGTTTCAGGAGTCATCATCAACCAGATGCAGCAGTCAGACGTTGATTCGAGTCTTTATTGAGCAAAGTCCAGATAAGCCAAATGCATTCTGAAGAATAAATTCTAAAAGTTTAGAGATGAAATTGTTGGATTAAGTGGACCCACCATATTTATCAAAAGTCTCCGCACACAACTCCTACGGTGCATTTTGAGTGCATCCACTTTTGGTGTTACCTTCAGAGTGTAAATGTCAGTTTCTGGCATTTACACCCTGCCCCTCTGTGTTTGTTTGTTTTTGTTTGTTTGTTTTTTCACTTGCCATATTATTCACCATGCCTCTGCCTCTTTCCTCAAGCTTCCATGACCTCGGGTGATGCCTCAGGGCTTTGGAACATGTGTAAGGGGAGGGGGCAGGGATGGCAAGCATGTCTTACAGCTTACTCCTCTGTTGCCAGCCTCTCTTGCCCAACTCCCTTGACCCATGGGCTGCCTTTTAATAATCCTATATGTGCTCGGCCGAGACAGTAGGCAGCCAGACTCAGCTGTGAGAGGCAAACAAGCGAGCTGACCTGGAAAAAAGAATGCCTTTACTTCGAAGGACCCGGAGGGTTTAAAGGGCACTATATAGGAGAGCGGCTGGCAGAGCTGATGGGAGCGTGGATGCTAGCCTTCACATTCGACTGCAGCTGCAGTTTTGCTGTTTGTCAAAGACTTTCCCTTTGCAAAACCTAGATATCATAGTAATAAAGGGAGAACTCAGAGGACGTTTTAAGACCTTTGTGCATCACCATGACTCTTACCCTCATTAGTTTGGGCATTAAAAACTTGCAAAGCTCAGTTTTGCAGCGCCATTTCTTGCTGCTTCCTCCTCCGAGCGTGCGCGGTAATCTAATCAAGTCCACTGAGTTTTCCAAAGGGCAACCGCTCCAACCAGCATAATTAATAAAATGGGTGACTCCTCCGCTCTTTGTTGCTCTTTGTTCGCCTTTCCTCATTTGTGAGGGTCAGCACAATCCCCTCAAACCCACCCCCCCCCGCCTTGATTTGCATTCGGAAAAGTCAAGCATGGCCTCTGCCTTGTAATTATCCGTGCACTTTAAGTGCAAAGTAAATAGCACGTGAAGACCCAGCAAATGCAGCAAACTTCTTCTATGAGTAATTTAGGCATACAAAGAATCCACGCAAGGTGCAACACATGGACGCTGCAAAAACTGAAGCTATATTGTTGCATTTTTTAACATATATGTATTAAAAAAATAATTTTATGCATGATCTTTTTTGGCTCAATGATAAGTGATGGTGCAAATTGTGGTGTGTCAGACTGCAGCTCCATTGAGGCTACTTATCCTTCTCAAATGTCATTGTTTAACTGGTGATGTTCTGTGCGTCTCTTTGGGATTATGCAGGCCGGCTGTGGCTAATACATGGCTCCGGGTTCCCATAGGACGGTTCAGTGTGTAATGAGGTTAATTAGCGACAATCGTGACCTAGACTTAAGTATTCTGCTAATCATATAGAGGATACAAAGCGTGGGAAATTTCCAATTTGTCATTCACAACTTATTCTTTCACTTACATGGCTCTCTGTCTAAAGTAGGTTTTGTTTAATATCTCCAAAGCTATTTCCAGGAAAATAATTTACTGTAAGTCATATTTTTTTAATGCATTGCAGCATTCTTAAATCAAACCCAGATTTGGCCAAAATGACAAATTGCATGCATTTATCAAGTGTGGAAATGTATTGCTTTATTTATGCAATAAATATGCATTGAATCTCTGTGTTATCCATTATATCAGACATGATTTATTGCATGTGAATATTCATTATATTGGATCAAAGTATGGAGACATGTTTGGAATTAATCTGTGGCATACCAAATGATATATCCAAGACCACATTTCATCCTGGACACACATGTATACTTGCATGATATTAACAGTAATGGTCTGAAATGATTCTCTATTAAGGCTGAACTGTCCAACTTGCTGTCATACCAAGAAGTCGTCAGACATATGAAGTTAAACTTACAGAGTTTGGCCTGCAAGGAGGACGGAAATGTGGAAATTTGAGAGATTAACTGGCAGCAAGGTGGTTCCGGAATGTTGTCTTTAAATATGCAAATTGTAAATTATCTATTTATGCACTAACTAATATGTCTAGAACAGAAATCTTAGCTAAAATAAAGACCTGAATGTGTATTATTGGATATGTAATTTCCCCTCGTCTTCTTCCAGATGAGTCGAAATTGCCAAAAAAAACATCTCAAAGTTGACCAACAAATGGAAAAAGCTCTGTTTTTGCCTGCCATGTCTGGCCTTTACTCTAAATTACCTGACCTCACACATGTGAATCAAACTATTGCATGTGTAGTTGCTGTTTGTTTCATCATGGTGTTTCTCTGCCTGCGCAGCACATGTGTGGGATCGTTGACACATATAAGACATGTCTGGAGGATTACTGGTCTCCCAGCCTCCCAGTATGCCAACATCTGTTTTCCATTGCTTGTCTTGCATTATGTATCTCGTCACCTGCCTTTACCATACAGTCAGTCGCACAGCGTTACAAACATACAGTACATGTTGCACATGTGCATATATCTGCACGTCTCTGATTAATGTATTCATTTTTTCTATTGCATTTTTCCCATTTTTGATTTTCTTTGATTGGGATGTATTCTAAAATGACCATGATGCAGTGTTTGAAGAATATTGGGCCTTTTGTTTCTGTCGTATGAGAGTTTTCTCTTAAGCCATAGCATAAAAGAGCATTTCTATATTTGCTTCATCATCTGCCTCAAAATTCCCAATTGAGATCATGTTGAGAGCTTTTGAAATAGAAAAGCAGACCACAGCATCCACTTCCCGTCATTTATATTTCATGCTCTCTGATTCTTGTACTGTATTTCTACATCTGTATAAGTCCATATTTTTACTTTTACCTCTGAACAAAGCAGCCTTTGGCTCTTAGGAGGCATTAGGGTCTGTCAGACGAATCGGAAAAATCACGCCTTGAGAGGGAATGAAAAGCTCTCAAAAGCCACATGAAATCTTAAACGCCTTCTCAGCGGCCGATTTTTTTTTTCATTCTTCTTCTTTTGATTTGGCGAGCGACGCTCGAAAGGAGCGAACTTAAAGGTTTCACCCCCACGGTGTTCGTCACTTGTGTGCTGTTTGTTGCTCGCACGAGAAATGGTAACTGTCGACAGGACAAAACTCAAAACGTGTGAGTGTTGAATGGTGGTTTTGGTTTTGTCACCATGAAACTGTGAAACCATTGAATATGCATTGCTTTGAGAATACTCAGAAATGTAATTTAAAGCCCTTTTCAAAAGGTTATGGTAATGCAGTACCGCCAGACGGATTTTTGTAATACACCTACAGACTGCAACCACTATTTAATAAAAGAAGAAGAACACACTATGATCATAAGTCAGAGAGCAGAAGCATAATAGCCGGGAAAAAGAAGAAGAAGAAGAAATAGATAAGAAATAAAGGAAAATAAAAGAAGAAATAAAAGAAACTGCTTCAAACATACTTTTATTGAACTCAGCAGTCGCACCAGCTTCAAGCAGCTGATTTCTAAACCCTTGCCAATATCTTGCAAATAACAATATCTTCAAAACGTGTTGGGTCATTCAAGGGGTAATTCATGCAAACCTGTCCTAAATGTAGCTCCATCAACTTTGCTGGAAATCCTCTTGCAAGTGTTGATTTAATGAGCTTGTATTTTGAGCTGTTGCTATTGTTGTTGACATGGAAATGCCTTTGGCAGATGATGCACCATAACAAGTCGTACTCTCTCCAGGCATGCGGGTTCCTGTGCAGGCTGCCGTTTCCGCCACTGATGAAGCTGACGCATGCAACAGGACAGGACATAGATGCAGGACGTTTGATGTATACATGCACAGCGTCGGTAAATGTGGGATTGATGATCGGATCTGTTTGCAAAGAGGCAAAACATCTGCTTGTTATACTAACCAGTGAAATTCCACAGCCCTCTGGTGCGCTGGGGGAGATGGATTACAGAGCAACTGGAAGTCAAAATCTTTCACTGGAACCTTCCATCAGTGATCAGACCAGACTTTTATGCAACTGATCCTAATATGGGAGTTTGGATCTTCAGGCCAGACTCACCCATTCGCACACACACTTCATGTTAGTCACTTTTTCCACTGTATTTCCAGGAGCTTGTGGCTATCTTAAGCAATTTTCTGGCAAGTCCAAAGCTAAACAACCTTCATGTGCTCCAACTCCAAGCGTCGTCTTCTGTCTCCACATGCAGAGTCTTAAACATGAAGGGAATATCCCTACAGTACGTTTCACATGTCGGTTTCTGGCAGCACCCTCTGCTCATGAAACTCCCGAATCCAGGAACATGTGGGCCGCAGCCCTCCTCCCACATGTTAAAATTATTAGCTTAGACCCTCCACTTTCACCAGGTTCAAAATGCACACATGTGCAGTCTCTGCTCTGTTTTCACATCGCTGTGTCAGAGCTCCATTATCAAGTATATTCTGCTGGTTTAGTGAGAGAATGGCCGAATCATCAAAAATCCATACCACAGTTTCACTGCTGTCTTACTGGGCAGATTGCCATAGTGCAGAAACACTTACATGTATGCAAGCCGTTAACGAAACAAGGGAAACATGTCAGAAATTAGTGATCTTTATTATTATTAAAGATGGGTCTCAATCAGTTTATTTATTTTTTCCTTTTTAATGTCTTTAAAATTCAATCTGGGCCATGCTAGTATAGCCAGAAAAAATCGGAAAATATCCTCTCTGCTAATAATTTCCTGTGGGAGACGCCCATCCCTCGTTGGATTGTCCAATGCATTTTTTTTTTCAGTGCTTCTTACACCCGTGTAAAACAGATATTTAGCAGCAGAGGTGCCACATGAGTTAAGTCATTTTTTTGCTACTTTAAACATGAATGACCCAATTAAACTAAGACATGTTTGACACAAATTGTTGACATACATGTCATTTATAATTGGTGGGTTTACCCTCTAGATTATTACATAAAACAATAAGACTTTGCATTCTGTGAGGGAAATAAAAAAGGACTGAATGCTGATGCAGCCATTTCTAACTCGGTGTAAGGCCGCAGATTGACACGCCCTGCTCAAACCACACGCTGGATTTTTCCTCTCACTGAGGACATGAAGAATTTTCACCGGGACTGCTACTTGAGGCAAAACTAAAAAAAAGAACAGCCCTGTTTCTGTAACGCTCTTCCAAGCTGCATTTTTCAAAAAAGCTGAAGGTGTCTTTAGCAAACTGATACTGTAGGATAACAGACTTAAATCTGCTCTGCTTTCCTGCCATTCATCATCCAATGACGGAACACCGTCATCGAGTGCAAGAAATACAACCAAAAAAAAAAACGCTATGCCAACACTTCATCCTGCAGGTTTATTTGAGCCCTGCTATCCAAGGACAGGCTGATCCTTTTTTATAAAGCTGTAAAAGAGAAGCAAGAAGAGGTGTGAAGTAAAACAAAAAAAGGAATGGGAAAAAAGGTTAGATCAGGCTGTATTTCATTCTGACCTTAATTTACTGTAGATTTATTCTCTTTCTGTGCTGTAGAGAAGCAGACGGCCTTTTTGCCCTCCTGCTGCAGTTTTGCCTCATCTCACACAGATAGCAACGTCCACATAAATCTAACTGTTACACCGTTGTGCATATGATATTAATGTTCGGGACATTAATCCTGAGACATTTGTCAAATTGTTGTAAATAGATTAGTAGCCATTAGTCATCCAGTTAATATCTGCTGGGTTCATTTATAGCTGAACAGAAGACTTAGACTCTGCAGGGAGTAAATTTGATTTCAGCTGCTCTCCTCTTGCTGCAGAGTTTCAGTTTCACAAGTGACCTTGTCCTTGCAAATCTTCAGCCAAAGGCTTTTGTCATCTATAGTCCACGTTGTTACTCTTTGAACCAAATGTGAAATACAGAAAGCATCTCACTCTCTGTGTGCAGTAAGAACATTTATGTGGAATCCAGTTTGATATTTATGGCAAACATAAACCAAAAGACTTCTTTCTTCTTAGCTCGTTTCTTCACAGAGGATCAGGATTGGCTGCTTGCAGGAGACAACTAAAACAGGCCATATTTACTGTGGAAGGTTCCAATGAGAATGAAAGACACCGGTGTACCCTATAGCGCGTATTTCATATTTTAATCATGTTTTCAAGCAAGACAAAAAAAAAACAACAACAAAAGAAATCCACTTTATTGTCCTTATGAGGCTGTAATGCTCAACTTGGGATTGGGTGGAAGAAAAATGAAACAAAACTTTATTTTCCTCCTAGTGGAGCAAAAATAGACAAAGAGACAAGACTGAGACACAGCTATTCTCTGTACGGTGGCCTGTACAGGACATCCCTGAACTGTTGTCAGGTTCATCATCAACGTGAGTTATTTCAGCAATTTTAACACAACATATTTCAAAGCTGTTGAGATATTTCACCATAAGAGATTATATCCCAGAGGTAAAAACCGTCATGTAAAGTTAGATGTGCCGTAAACCAAAAAAAAAGCTGTATTATAGATGACAAGCTCCTGTGGCTTCTCTGCCTTACAGGTAAGTAATTCATGAGAAAAACCTTGTCTTCGCTTCAGCGAGGAAGCGGATGGAGACACTTGGAGAAAATTAAAGGAAAAGTGGAGGTTGCAAGATGGAGGAAAAGATGGAAAAAGAAGTGAACAGACGGCACACAGCCGGCAATGAAACATTAATGCGCCCACTGTGTAATGGCGCGCGCATCTCCGAACCTGTCTGTCGGACTCATTTCCTGTTGTAAAAAAAAAGTGAAACCATATTTTGTAATAGCCTCCAAGTATGAAAGTTAAATACATCCGCACAAACCCCCAATTTTTCTTTTTTTTCTTCTTTTTTTTACTGCAGGAATGTACATTTTCATGCAATTTCCTCACGCATCATAAACACGAGGCCAGCTGGCATGTGGGACAATGAAAATGTCACCAAGTTTCCCCTCCGAAGAAAAGCAAAAGCAGACACTTCCCCTGGAAGCCATGCGGAGAACTCGGCAACATGTGATGGAATGCTAATTGTGAACGTTTTGCAGCCAAAAGATGTTTCTGATATGAGAGACTGGGAGGAATTGGCAGGCTGTGTAGGAAGACTGACATGGAGGAGGAAGGTATTGGGTTACAGAAATAGAGGCGTTCAGTGACAGTAAGCATGAGCCATATATTTTTTTTTGTTTTTGTTGACACGCACACGATTCCATCACTGCAGACTAGGAAATGAAACGAGGGGGGAAACAAATTGTACAACGTGCATCATTACTCTTGTGAAATTAGCTCTGGAGGAGGCGTATAGTGAGGAGGTGCAGCAGAACAAGCTATAGCGCTATCTCACGTTTGGTACGAGCATCAATTCTCCTCCCTGCACCTCCTGGCCCTGTCATTCCTACTTATCAAACCCCCCACATCTCTCTTCCTCTCCCCGTCTCCTCCTCCCCTCATGCACTTTCTCTCCCTCCTCTCTCTTGTCCTGTCATCTGTCGTTTCCACAACACACCTCCTATCGTTTCCCTCTACTCCATGCCGGAGAGATCCGGGCCACTTGAAGTTCCTGCTCACCCGTGGGAAAGGCTCAGCTGTTAGCTCTCCCACAGAGCCAAGTTCATCTGCAGGTAGCCACTGTTTTGTCACACACAACTGCTCTGGCAAGTGTAATATCCAACTGAATTCAGGCTGACAGAAGCTTCACGCAGGACTTGTAGCCTCTCTGCACTTTGACATTTTCTTATTACATCACATTATTATTTATGCTTAATATAATAAGATAGAATATAAATAACACTGAAAAAAACACTGAGAGTTATTAGCGTTAGCAACGTCTCTATCCAGACCAATGCAGTGTGCCAATTGTCTTGAAGTTTTGAGGAACCTTTGGCCAAAGTGGGACCTGAGGTTTGCACCTGTGGTTTGCAGTTTATGTCCTGGAGAGTCTACCAAGGAGCAAAAAGGAAAAAAATCTCCACTCACAGCCAGGCAACATCCACACAACAACTTTTAAGTGGTGAATCAATATTTCACAAAGTCTCCTGCGCTGTGCCCTGGGCAGTGCAGGGCCTTCACCAAACAATAGGATCCTGACCTGCATTATTCATCCTTCATTCATTCACCCCCTCTCTGAGTCAGACACAGAGTACACGGGAGAATTCAACTTTCCCAAACTTAACTTCAGATAAGAAAACCTTTCAAAACATCTTCTCCTGCATCCTTGAATCTCCGTGGTCCTTTGAATCGCTTCGTACCATCACTAATAATGTTAACCGTGTTGAATAATGCATTGTTGACTCGTATCTCACAGTCCGGGCTGAGCCAGAAACCCCTCCAGTTTGACTGAATGTCAATGACTAAAGCGAACAAAAATCAAACCAGGCTCTCCAGTTGTATCAGAAGTGTGTCAGAATCACCCATCTAACCTCAGTAATACAGATCTATGTTTAGAAGGATCCAATCATCATTAAATCTAACTTTGGGATTCCAATAAGCATAACAAAGTTATTATAAAATGGGTCAAATCCTGGCAGCAGACTTTTAATGAACTTGACATTTAATGTTTCATGGATTTTAGAAAGTGTCTTTATGATGTGTAATTAGGCATGGACTTTAAATAATGGGACGCACAAGAGGATAACTCAGCCTCAATCAGTGTATTATCTCCGCTTCAGACCATTACCAAAGCTGGTTGCTTAATAGCCTCAGAATTAGATGTGGAGCTGATTGCACGTTGATTATAAGTGAACGAGGACGGGGAATATCAATGGCAACATCCACAGTGACTTTAAAGAGCATGAAGAAAGACAGTGAATGTGACAGGATGCATGTTATTCCCGAAGTCTCGAAGTTTCCACTAGAAACTCTAAATATGTCAGGTACAATGTCATGGTAAACTAGAAAGCACTCGGAGAACAATACCAATGACGACAACATTCCCATTTGAACAATAACGACGACGACGATGACATTCCCATTTGAACAATAACAACGACGACGATGAGATTCCCATTTGAACAATAACGACGACAACAACATTACCTTTTGAACAATAACAACGATGACAACATTCCCATTTGAATAACAACAACAACAACATTCCCATTTAAACAATAACAATGATGACAACATTCCCATTTGAACAATAACAACGACGACGACATTCCCATTTGCAAATAAATACAGACAAGTCATCAGTATATCTACTATAGATACATCAGTATCATCTTTATAAATCACTTTTTCTGTACTTCTGCTTTGGCAGATCCGTAAATAATTTCTGTGTCTCAGTAGCCATGCAGCCAACTGTTGCACCTAATGACTTCAGCTCTTGGAACAAGAATACGTTGTCAGCTCAACATTTCCCCATTGATATCACTCAGGTATCACTCACTGGGAGTCAAACTCTTCCAGCAGAACAAAAGGGAAACCAAGAAGCGTTGATACGGTTCCATTTAGAATTGATTTGTCCTGCAGGTGAAAGCGAGGTGAAGTTACCTCAGCGGAGATCTGTTTGGACAGCAGTATCGCAGGACACAGCTCCAAATCAAACCCAAATGGCCGGGCTATGATGATGTGCCAGAGACTAACTGCAGACGGGATCTCCTCACTATCACAGCTCTGCACACCGTGTTGCAGAGGCCTCAACAGAAACCAGCTGGCAGCAACGCTTAGAAGATCATCCGCTAAAAACACACATGGAATGGATGCAAGGGCCCTTTTGGATACCTGCCGCTGAGCGAAGAAATGCAGGTGTACATGTGATCACATGAACACACACCTCATTTTGCTTATGCAGTCACGCTATAAATAGCATGACTGCAAGGAGTGTCACTTTAGCTGACATCCGTGTGCAGCAGCATAATGTTGCATCTTGTTGCCTTCAAGTGCTGCAGGGACATTTTGACGGCCTGCATGAGCGGCTAAGACAAACCAAAACGAAATGAGATGTTAATCCAGACGAGAATCTTCTTTCAAAGTGAAATTTAAGACTCATAAATAAAGACGCTGCTGCTGCATTGACACCGTGAAACATTTTAAACAGCGCTGACTTCGCTAACTAATTCAACAGCCTCACACGTGAACCCGTCAGCTGCGATTTATGGTTCAAATGTTTAATTCAGCTACAATGATTTATTCGCATTCATTTATGAATGACTAACAAAGATGTCCCAATTTCTCACACACATGAATGAATCACCAGGCACACAGATTTACATGGGGGGGGGATTAAATGAGTTTTCAAGGACAGCAGTGTGTCCTTCACATCTGGTTTAAACATTTAAGTTATATCATTTTAGGTGCTATACATGTTTCTAAATTTCAATAACATGTATTTTCTATTTGCTATATTTGTGTATTTAACCATTTCCTGTCCTCGTTTTCCTTCCTTTGTCCACTTGCATCCACTTCCAACAGCTGTGCTCCCTCCTTCTACCGAGTGGAACCAATTGCCCAGTGATTGCACCTGTGCCTGATACTTTTAAATGACCCGGAACCATGAATGTGTTCTGGTCTGGCTGCTTTACTTTGTGCAAACACAAGATCAGCTTCTTGGAACAAGTAAAAAATAAAAAAAAGAATGCCTTGATGGTGGTTGAGGCTGTTTACGACTTTTTATTATGTTTGTCAAGTCCACTTTTCCGTTTTTAGGTCTCCTTTTATCCTAATCATGAAACGGATGGGATTGAAAGCAAGTCCATTGCCTTCCACCACAGAAAACAACGAAGCATGACCTTGTTAGAATTCCAGTTGAATGGAAATTAACTGACGAGCTATCTGTCAGGCATCTCCTATGGAACGGGGCCATGTGGTCGATGGATTGCTGTGTGTGTGTGTGTGTGTGTGTGTGTGTGTGTGTGTGTGTGTGTGTGTGTGTGTGTGTGTGTGTGTGTGTGTGTGTGTGTGTGTGTGTGTGTGTGTGCATACATGTGTACAGCATGCCTACGCATTTCTGCTCCCCGGGGGGTTAGTATGTGTTCACGGTTGGTTGGAGCGTGTCCTCCTGTCACATGGCTACAGCAGTCACAATCCTGAATGAACACACACACACTGATATGATTAAATCATCGGCTGCCTCCTGCGGCTAGCTTAAATCTGACACCACATACCCTAAATAAGTATATTTTGAACAAGTCATTTCTCTCCGTCTTCATCTATGTTTTTAAAATAAGAGAAAATAGCTTCAAAGTATTGCTAGAAACATTGTTGGTTTCATCTGTGTTACCATTAATTTCAGCCGTCTTGACCAGTAACACTATGATAGGTTGTTCTTGAACATTTTGCCCATTTATCTTGAGACCTACAATGTCTTGATGGCAGTGAACGTCGCACGGTCATCTATCACTGTGAGCATTTTTCAATTTTTATTGAATTTACAGCAAAAGTGCAGCTTTTGTTGGAGGTATGTGACTTTAATGTATACTTTCAAGGTTACACACTGTATGTGACTGGTTGTCCTCTGTGCATGAGAGACATTGTGCTGCAGTTACATGGAGATCTTTGTCTTTGGTTTATATTCTCAGGCAGTGTGTGATTCATTCAACAATGATTTCCAGACGGGTTAATTCAGGTCAGGGACCTGTTTTTTCCCTCCTTACCTGACATTTCTATCCTCTGGCCAGTTTGTGGACTGCATGAAGCAACTCATGACGTGAAGGAACAGACTGTGCTTGCTAATGAGAACCTTGTGGGTTCAAATTCCTTTCAGGGTGTATGTGTGGCCGTGTGCAGGCAGAAGAAAAAGCAGTGTATGAATCATGGACTCCCTCCAAAACGCCCGTCCAAAAAGTGATAAAACAAACTGAAATCTACTTTTTATTTAGTGACATGCATGAATACTTAACTTCTTAGATGAGTGGGGCTGAACTATTGAACTAGCAATTACAAGTGTGTCTGTGTGCACGGCTTCATGCAACCTATTTCTCTGGCAAGTTGTCTTTTTTTTTTTCTCGCTTGGCCAACTGGATAACGTAACTCTGGGCCAAGTCATTAGCCGCTGAAATAAAGCAGCTTTGTTTTGTTGTCATGGCCCACAAAATTCTATTTAAAATCAGGCTTCCTTCCAGACACACACAAAAAAAAAGGGGACAAGAGACCAAAAAAAAAAAAAAAATAGGAGCGTGCTGCAGTGCAGTGTCTGTAACTATTGCCGTCACTGATCACAATTAATCAGAAGCTCCTTGAGCAGAAGATGACACGCTCATTTCAAACATGGCTGGCACCCAGAGCATGACAGACGCTTTAATTGGCGTAGTGCCCCCCACTACGCCAATAAGTAGTGGAAAAATGGAGCTGACATAAAGAGACGAGAAACTCTTAAAAATAAAAATCAAAGACACAAGATTCAAATCACTAAGTTTCCAGACTTTGTTGATCAATTCTTCTGTTCTCTGTGATTTCTTTTATCTCTTATAGCAAAACTATTTACATTTACCAACTTTAGTCATAGCTCTGACCTCCCTGTAGTTTTCACCTTCTATGGCTAGGTTGATGTAATTGGTGGTTTACAGTGACAAGGAAAAATTCGTTCTTAAGGCCTTCATCCTGAGTATCTCAGACTTTGCATCTGCTCCAATGAAGGTATTCAGGGCTCGTGACTGACCTCTAGTGGTTCGATTGTGACGTCACACCCAATACATTGGAAATCAGCTTTCTGAGCTGCAAATATTCCAGATAATTTCCCCCATCATTTGATACATTTAATTATGGAGAGTTAGTAATAATAATAATAATCTTTATTTTTTATAGATTTGAGCCTCAACTTTGACTTTGTTAGTAACAAAGTTTTTTAAAAAAATTTTTAAAACTCTTACAAGCTTCTTGGGAGGCATCAGAGTCTATCACTTCAAAACAAAATTCTGGGATTGGACTGATTTGTTAAAATTGAAAGTGGATAAATAAGAGGCTCTTAATTATTATTATGCTGCTGGAGTTGTTCGGACTGTAGGGGGAGCCGGAGGTGTTGACGGAAGGTTGAGCGGTCAGTGATGGAGAAGAAGAAGAGAGGGGAGGAGGAGGAGGAGGAGGAGGAGGAGGAGGTTTTATTGCTGGATGTAAACAGTCAGTCACGTGGAGCAGAGAGTCCAGCGTGTTGCCATGTGATCGGCTAAAACGCCCAGCCCCACGGCCGAGCGTGGGAATTGGACCAGAGATTTGAAAAAACAAACAAAAACGGACTTACCACAAGAAGATAAAATGTCTTTCAATCATTTTAAAGCAATCATTTTATTTGCTTTCTGTGATTGTGTCCAATCCTTGCAAGGCGTGAGAAAAATCAAGTAGACAGAATCTAAGAACCAATTAGATGGAATCAATTCGACAAAATTATGAACCAGTGAGACATAATTAAGAACTAATTATACGGAATCAATTAGACTGAATGAATAAGATAGAAAGATAGATATTGCTATATTAATAGGTCATATTCCATACCTCCACAGCCCGAGCGCCCCCGGCCTCGGGTAGGCGAGGAATGCAACACAGATTAAATTAATCTCCCTCCTACATTTACTATTCTTGTGACTTTCTGAAGGATTTGGTACAAAATATCTTGATAACTGTGTGAATGGAATGATCAGACAGGCGTATCATCAAATCATCTACACCAAGATCTTTAGCAATAACATTCCCAATTGAAAGCATTCTTTTTAACGCGTTCATGCACAACACTAGCTACTGTAGCATAATGTATTTGTGCATACTTTATCAGACACATAATATTCAAAGCATGGACTTCAACAGCGGGTGTAAACTTTATCATATTTAATTCTGTTGTAGCATATCGATAATGACACACAGTACAAAAGCAATTACCAGACATTCCATTACAACTTGGACCCAGTAAACCCCACCAGAAATATCGACAACATTAAACACCATACCAGTAAGTTTCTCTTACTTTCATAGTGAAGTCAACGAGACAAACATGATCTCGGTTTAAGGAGGCAAAGCTTAGGACCATTGGATTCTCTCCTTTTTATTTTATTTCATCTTTTTTTTTTTTCTTTTTTTTTACTCTTGAATAAAAACTGTTATATTGTATTTATATATTACAACACTCAGAAAACATTGATACAAAAATTTAATAAAGTATGAACCTTGAGCAATGCATGGAGAGACAGCTTTTGAGAGCAACACCTATGGCACGTTTATTTCCTCGCATTTTCACAAAAGGTGCTTATAATCACGAAATAACTGATTCTAAGCCGAGCACAGATGGATCCCATGCAAACAAGTGACCTGTGAGAGGTAGCAGCATGCTAGTGCACGTGGTCTGACAATAGATGGCGCCATAACCCTTACTACAATCCTTCTTCCTCTTGCTCCTGTGAGGCCCTCTTCTATTAACTCCTCAAAGTCACATACAAGCAAATTAAATAGAAAGGGGACAAAACTTTAATATCAGATTTAATGCTAAAGTGGCTTCAGATGAGCAAATATTACACCACAACTTGGGAAAATGTTAAATATTTGCCAGCAAATACCCACTTGACTGTGACATTTGAGTGTTTGGATAAGTTTTGGACAGTTTGGTTGTTTTCAAAAGATGTTTTATTTTACTTGTATGAGCAACATTTGAGAGAATTGAGGTGTGAAAATATAGGAGCAAACTTCATTTTTCCTCAGGCTTCCTCCTCATGCTGTGTTCACACCGAATGTGAGACAAATTTTAGCCTTTTCGCAATTTTGGGAATTGCATCATTTGAGTTTGATCACGTCCCAAATACTGCTGGTCAACCACAACAACCTGGCACCCTCCACCTGCCTGCTGACTTGCCACTACCAGGTACTCCTAGGTCCAGTCTCAACCCCTCAACTAAGGGGGCAATTGATTCTTAATTGACTTCCATCAATCTCCCATCTACTCTCGGCTTTACATTAACTCTGTATGTAATCAAACCGTGCAGAAAAATCGGCCTGACGTCGGGTGTGAACGCAGCAGTGGACGGGCAGTGAGGCAGCATCCAGACAGGTTATTCAGTTCATATTCAGAAAGCTATGATAGGATGGATCGTCATAAATGTGAAAGTGCTGCTGATATTTTGTTTAGTGACTGCTCAGCTGATTTTTATCAGATCAGGACAGAACAGGTTGTGATTTGAACGACATACCAGTATTTACAGTGAACACGAGCTTTGAACATGGG
Source organism: Chaunax sp. Z400 (assembly GCA_037577475.1). NCBI lineage: Eukaryota > Metazoa > Chordata > Actinopteri > Lophiiformes > Chaunacidae > Chaunax > Chaunax sp. Z400. Next base: position 8,808,027 of record CM075205.1, read on the forward strand.
AACTGCAGTTCATATCTTGCTCCGGATTTTGACTAAAAAAATAAACACATTCAAATAATTCTCTTTTTTTTTTAACAGTCATCAATTAGAATTTATACATCAAATTATAATAAATTTGGATATGTGACACTGTTTTCCAGATTCTCTAAATTCAAATTTGCCCTTCTAGACATGATTTCATAAGGATAAGAATTATTTAAAAACAGTATTTGGTATATTTAAACCATAACCCTGACTCTTATTTATATTATATATACTTGCTCTTACATTGCAGTATTTATAAGGACAATTAAAACTATTTCTGCAACTAAGGCTTCATCTTTCTTTATCGATAAATTTATTTTTGAGCATCAAAATTTAGTCACATCGTAAATATGATCCTCACACCGTGCTGATGATGAAATCATGTATGCATCTTGAAATGAGCCTCCTTCACTCTAAAGCTGCTCTCATGATTTTTCTGCTTTTTTTTTTTTTTTCAACTGGATGAAATGAGCAAAACTGTACCATAAATACCTCCCAAGTACAAAAAGAGACTTTGGCACATAGTTCCTGCAGTGCAGCAGGTTGCAAGAGCACATATAAGCAAACTTACAGCCGAGTGCTTTATAATTAGGGTCTATGCGTTTCGCCGTAAGTGAAGTATTTTACATTCAGTATTGAAGACAAACAGCAGCCGTCTGACAAACTTAGACTGCCAGTTAAAGGGCTGACATACTTTTAGCAGAAACTATATATTTTAAATGTCAATTTACATATATATTTGTTTATGTATGTTTATGTATATATATATTGTGTATATATATATATATATATATATATATATACATTGTAATTCAACATTTGATCTTTTCTGACACATGTGGCTGAACTACATTATCAGTATGCACACAAAACATTTAGCAGCAGTTACTAGTATGTACATCTTAGTGTCTGTACGCTGAAAAAGATTTTTAAAAGAATTTTTTTTTAAATGCAATGAAATGATAACAAACAAAATTCATGATTTCCTACTGATGTCCAAGACTGATGGAGAAGATGGGGAAAATAGTCACAGTAACATTCTGAAGAGTTCTGATGGGATAGTTTTTTGAGGTATTTCTTGTGGGAATTTTTTTTTTTTTTTAATGGACAAAACATATGTGGGCGAGAAAATGAAGCGACTTTTTATCATCCATATACTGAAAAACAAGAAACACTAGTGGCTCATGGATGTAAAAGTAAGGCAGCAGCTTTGCATGTAAACAACGCCATGGCGCTAAGATGAAAGAAGCACAGAAGGTTAATGGTAAGAAGGAAATCTAAGGAAGGCAGGCAGACAGACGACATGAAGTTAAGGATAAGTGATTGTCATTGGATGGGTTTGTTCGTGCCATTGGTTGGCTAGTAAAGCAGAATCTTGGCAAACATTAATCTGGAGTTCACGGTCTGAGATCACACCAGCGTTTCAGGCAGTGTGTCCGCATTGTCCGAGGACAGCAGCTGCCAGATCTGCCACCGGTCCCTCTGCCAGTCCTGCCACTCTGGGCTTTGGGGCACCATTGGGGCCTCTGTCGCTGATGTTGAGTTACTCTGCGCTGCATTCAGCCTCCCGTGCTGCAGAGGGGGCCGCTGAGCTGCTGCAAGCTGCGGAGAACTTTGCGAAGCAGCCAGTCGATGGTGCACGTTATAAGGAGGGGGGGAGTGGTCGTTGTTGAGAAGATTAGTGCTCGTCCCGCTTTGAGGTCTGGAGGTCGGGTTAAGTTCGTCTCCACTCGCCCGATGGAGATGGAGGCCTTGCGTGCTGTTGAGGTGTGACGTCACAGAGGGCTTGTTGTTGCGCTGCAGGTGTGGTTGCCCAGTCTGCACATGGGGGTTCGTACACAACCTGGTGACTGGGGGGTGGGGTCTACACTCAGTGATTCCAGGCACCGTCTGAGTCCGTTGAAGCGTCGCCTGCTGCCTGCCATCGCCGTGGAGTCCGTCGAGACCTTCCTGTGAGCTGCGGGAGCTTTCCTCTGACATGTTGCCCTGGGAACCTAGAAACAGACCGTCAACCACATCAGTCAGATTAAATGTAGTTTAATCATACATAGTTGCTTGACATAAAAATGTACAAAGAAAACACCAACAGCACACATAGAAACTGATTTTTTAAGTCCTAGGTCTTAACGCTGAGACTTATGTTCCTCCCTCATGGTTGATGACCAGCATGTATTTCTCTGCCTCATTAAACACTAGACTGACTGTAATCTGTTTACCTGTGTATGGTTGGTCCTTAAGTATTGGTTTCAGTGTAGTGTGCCACGTCCCCCAAATGTTAGCATGCTCCTCTGATACGGTGTCTGAAAGATGCAAACGATCGTAAAGAAAAGCACAGAATGTGACACACTATTTTACATACCCTCCAAAATGCTTTGATTTTATTTTTTTGCTTTCTGCTTTTTAAGGTTGGTTTGTTTGAAAGTAAAGGATGGATATCTGATATTAAATTCAAATAATGGGTTCACCTTTGGCACCCCAAGTGTCGGCTCCAGGCTCTCTGCTCCAGCTAGCAACCTGTCCGACAAGGCTGTACTGGCCTGGGACACGGAAGAGCTGTTCACTACCCGGGCTTCCTGGTTCTCCCCGCCGCTCGCTCAAGACGGGGGAGTTATTGTCATAAGGGGACACCTCGCCGCTGGATGCTTTGTTGGAGTCGCTGGAGGAACGGCGCTCACTCAGGGCGAAGGGCTCCTCCGTCTGCAGCAGGTCGGGGCTCCTGTGGTTACAGACAGACATCAGGATGCAGACACATCGTGCACGTGAACGCACCATATGCTTTCTGTGTGTGCAACTCACTGTGATGCTTTTCGTCTCAGGAGGTAGTCCACCACATCCGGATCAGTCTCCAACAGACTCATCAAGACCTCATTTTGCAGATCAGGAGGCACCTAAAAACATGTTAGCTGTTAACAAAAAAGCTATTTTACAACAAATGATTCTCACCCTTAAAGTGAAAGTTGCCAGATTCAGATTTAAGCAGGTTACGATACAACTTTAAGATGTCATTCACAGAACCTGAGCTGCCCACAGATCTGTTTTTACTAGCCGCAAATGAGCAAGTCAGTACAATTTCACAACGTCTGATTAATAGCTCCTCATTGGCTTACTGCAGGAGTTTAATCCTCAGTGGCACGGCAGTGGCAGAATACAAAACATCACGGTTTAAGGTTTCGGACCCGAGGTGACCTGAACTGCCTGTCTGCGCTGTTTGAGAATCCCAAGAACGGAACGGAACAAAAACAACTGATGAGGCACTAATCTGTGAGAAATCGTGACCTCTCCTGGCACCACATGAAGGATTTCATGCCTGAATTTTCTGCGTTTATTTTGGAGAGAACAAGATCAAGTATCTCAGTGAAAAGTTCTCGATGGTGTTGTCAGCTAACTTGCAAGGTTTTACTTTCTTCAGCTACGGTTTTGACAAAGAAAAAGAAAACATGCATCCGTCATCTTGCACCCCCTGTTTTTTCTTGCTTTTCTCTGTTTGCATTAACTAAGACACAGCCATTGTCTGCTAATTCAGGATTGACTTACTTTAAGTCGACACAAGAATGCGAGAGGGAAAATGTGCGACTTTGTGTGTGTGTGTGTGTTGTGGAAGAATGAATGGAGGAAACCTAGAGACACACATGCTGAAGGACTGACCAAGAAGAGGGTCGGGTAGCTGGCGATCATCCTCTGCAGCACGGCGATGACGGCCGTGCTCTCCTCGGCCCTGGCCGAGCTCTGGACGCTGAACTCCTTGTCTGAGCTCTTCTGCTTGTGGAGCAGGTTGGGGCCAAAGATGGTGGCCAGGTTCAAAGATGTCATCTTGTTCCCTGTGATCTGTATGTAGAGAAAGCAAACAGTTTGGTACAGCCTTGGTAATGCTGGATCATCATGAGCAGTCTCTGTGGCCCAACTCGGACTTTCACACCTATTCAACTCAAAACCACAGATTTGCTCGAGGAAAAAGTCAGCTTAAGTTGATTGATTGGTCAGACAGAATCATCACTGCATTATTACAACGTCAATGCATGGTATGCACGGACTATCCTGCACAGCAAAAAGCCATTTGTAGGGAAATCTCCCTGCAGAAATGAAACCATAGCCTTTTGTTGCAATTACACAGTCTATTAAGATATTTTCCCTCCTCCTTCCTGACTCCTCTTCTGTCTCCTCCACTTCCCACTTACATCTCCATCCTCCATCCATCCTTTCATGTCGACTTTCTCACCTCTCCCTCCAACATTCTGCATCTCTTGTCAAATCCCTCACTTTATCACATGAGGTTTGTTAACACTTGAAGTCTTGCAGTGCGTGAATGTGTTTCTACAAGGGTTTGGGTGATGGCGAACATTCTGTGATCGAATTAGCATCTACAGTTCCAGCCCATCCAGGACGACTATTTTAGTGATAAATTCATGTTCCTATTTGTTTCCCAGTTTCCTCCCTTTCCACTCCCAGTCCCTACGGAGAAACAGGAGCCAAACGCCACCAAAAGTAATGATGTGTTGCTCGCATACAAGTGTGAAACATTCCGACTTCCTGTCACCAACTCGAGCCATGAAGTCGTGAAGGGAACGACACACACACACACACACACACACTAATAGTTAGACACGGAGACAACAAAACAAAATTTAATCTGCGCACAAACACATGAAAACACACTTCTCTCTCACACATCATTTGAGGCATATTATAAAAAAGGCTTAATACGATTTTCTTGCATAAACATATATATAGTACTCCCCAACACCTGCACTGACTGTTCATGCTGTTTCAGGCCTGAGAGACACAGAGAAATGTTTACAACAGCCACACAAACAGATCCTTATCACGTCTTTGGTCATTTCCTCCCAATGAGGTGGAAACGCAATGCAAACATGTTCCTCGTGTTTTGAGTTTCTGCTGCTTAAAGGTCCAGTATGTAGGATTTTGGGGGAATCTAGAAATGGAAAATAGTATTCAGAAGCACGTCTTTGCTGTGTTTTTCGTTTTCTTAAAAGTAACCCATTATTTCTAAGGATTGGTCCTATTCTACAGAGTCCAAGATAAAAACTGTTGCACACCTCCTGCCCGTCTTTGTCCTGCCTGTCATGGGCGTGGTTGGTCACGGTTGACAGAAACTCCAGGAGGCGGTGGAGAGTATCACTGTTGCATGCTGGGAGCAGGTAAACCAGTAGCTGAGTGACACTCTGCTGCTCATCTGGATCCAACGCTGAAAACATAAGTTAAGATGGATTAGGTATAATAAAAAAAAAAAAAGACAGAAGGAAGAAATAAAAGAAGAAAGGAGGAGGTCAGGCAGAGGGGGTGAAAGGGAAGATACAGCCTACATGTGGTGTTGATGAAGGCCGTGTAGAGCTCCTTGGTTAGAAGAGGGTCGGGCATGTCCCTGAGGAACTCCTTCAGCAGGGCAGCCACATCATGAATGCTGTGCTCCTCATCCAGCTGGACGTCAATGCCTCGATCAAACTCCTCACGTAGCTGAAGGAGGTAAAGAAAGAGTCACACACACACTCCTTTCCTGTTGGCCCTTCAAAAGACCTGGTAGACCCTGCACTACTTTTACCAGTATACATTTTAATCACTCCGATCCGACCCGTGGAGGACTTTCACAGACTTAGACAGTCAACCGTGAGCCATGATGATGGATATACAAGCGATCATCTGCACCGCATGTTCACTTTTATGCCATTACAAATGGAGGCAAATGCATAAATGTTGACATTGGATTGTATCAACACACTCTTGTGGAGAATTCAAATGGATGTGTACAACTGCTGCACCTACAGATGTGTGAATACAAACGATTTAAAATCTAGTCAGTTTATAATAAAGAAGAGGCATTGTTGACATACACGGGGATAGAGTGGTCCATTTAACCACAATCAATCAAGCCAATTTTAATGAGTAGTTTTTAAGTTAATTTTCCTCTATTTGCCTTCTGTTCTTCAAATATTGTTCCACAAGTTCCCACATCATGACACAGCCTGGAGACAACACTGTACTTCACTGTATTTGAGTTTGGCATCTAGGCTCCGACCTCGTCACTTCTTCTTAGAAAGATTCACTGTTTTGCACATACAGTATGTGTCAGGCTCTTGTTTACCAAAGTACACTGGCTAATGGAATAGAGGTAGCTCTGGCACCATGCACAATACTTTGGCACGCTCTGCTGGTTTTCACACATGCTTCGAATGGAGATTTGTTGATGCACATGAATGGAAAATGTGTGAATAACATTTCACCCAAAAAAAAAAAAATTTTTCTTTCTGCAAAATTAGCCTTTGATTTGCTGGAAATGTAATATGGTGTTTTATCTGCGGCCACAAATACCACTTAATGAAGCGTCATCAAAATTTCAAACCACCAAATCAGGGAAGACTTACCTGTCGGACTCGCTTTTTGGAGCTTCCCACTCTAAAGATCCCCACAGTCTGCAAACCTGAGAGGAGGAGGAAAAAAGCCAGTGACTAAAGTATAAAACGAGCCGTGTCTAGCACAATGAAAGACAGAATGAACATATGTTGCAACCAGTTGTAAAGTCGCTGCTCACCATATTTCTCAATGTGCTGACAGCAGCTGTCAACCACCCGGGGCACCTGACGGTAGATGGGATTGAGGCTCAGCCGTTTGTCCCGGTGCTTCTCCTTTTTACTTGGCGTCTCGGCTGGCAGAGAGAGCTGCAGCGCCTCGAGCAGGCGGGACTGGTTGTCGTCCAAGTCTGTGATCGAGTCCACTGACATGCCTCCCTGGAGGTTAATCGTGCATTTTATTCAAACCGATTCAAGTGCGTAAAACGCAAACACCTGGTGCCTGGTCGGCACCTCGGCCTGGGATTAATTATGCAATCTTGTCTCACCCTCCTGCGTGCTCGTGGTGCCGCCTCTGGTGTGTTGGGTGACGTTGACTCATTGGCGGTCTCCGATGTGGAACTCAGAGAGGAGTTACTGCTGGATAACTCCTTATTGGATTGTCGCTTGGTGGCAAACTACAGGACAGATAATCCAAGAGTTAGCATTTCCTTCATGCAGTAGAAATGGGATAATTTGCCTTATTCTGTAGATCTTAAGGTAATATTTGTCCTTAAATAAAGGCAATTATCTAAACTCAGGGAGAGGCATGTAAATGATGAACTGTAGACCTGTATAATGGACGAGACGAGGTCAGAGGAGTCTTTATGCTCCTCCCGCTGTGGATGATCCTGACGGTAGCCATCCTGACGCTGCCTATGCGTTCGGTCATTAGCGATGACCTGGGACAGCAGTATACTGAAGGCCTGGGGTATGCATTCTGGGAAGGAAAAAGGAGATAAAGGCAGGGAAAGCAAAAACCTTTAGCGTTTACTGCAAGACGACAAAAAATAGCTCTTATAGCATCTTCTAAGAAAAGCTCTTAAACTCTGTGAACTGCCAACAGGAACATCAAACACATATCCAATGAAACGTTCGGCTGGAGCTCACTTTTACACGCCATAAAAGCCTCACAACACATGTTTACTATTTAAGTTCAAACTCTGACAGCACTATTATAGTTCTACATCTGCTCTCCAAAATAAGACATGACAGAAGGAACGCTGGGGGAAAAAACTAACTAAGAGAGACCACTAATTTTAGTGTCTTTGACCAAAGTAACACAACTTTGATGACTCTCACCCACAAGTAATGTCAAGTTGGTCGTTTTTAGAATATGCTCTGAACGGACGCAGGTGTTTATAACAGCTAACTGGATAGATTATATTCCTTCGTTCTATTTTCAGTCATTTTTATTAAAAAAAAAATTTAAAAAGTATGACGAGAGGCTGAGTGGAGTTTGTTTTGGCAAGAAGTTGCAAATGATATATTTTATGTTGAGCGAAAGCTTATACAACTTTTGTGCGGGGCTCACTTCAGAGAGGAATGATGTCATGGTAGGCCATCACAAGCTATATATTCCACTATACAGGATCCCAAAGCCTGAGCCAACAACTGAGAAAAAACAGTCCAGCTGTTCAGTAGTGTGTGTGTGTAAGAAGGAGGCAAATGAAAACAGAGGGAGAGAAAGCAAAACGCATTCCACAACCACAAGTGGAGAGCTGCGGTTCACGATCAACACGACCACTAACACCGTGACACAACGAATTTGCTCTGCAGACTCACAGTGGTAACATGGCTTATGTAACATGCACACACACACACACACACACTTTACACACACACACACACACACACACACACACACAATGCACAGATTCACGATCTGGTTCGCATAACAATACAATGAACTGCCAACGTAATGCACAGTGCTTCACAGAGCACATTCATCAAGCCGTGTCAGATTTTCATAAATCTACATTTTCCAGGCCTGAGTAACAGCACTTGGTTCTCAGCACGTTTAATATTTCTTATTCACGGCCGTGTACCGTGTTTATAGAAGGTGAATGTGTTCATAAAGTCCATATGAAGAGTCTGTCATAGGCTCAGCGATAAATATAAAGAAGCTTTTGCTGTAACGGGCACCGATGGGTGGAGTTTACCGCACAGGATAAAATGTATTTAAGGGTACTTTCACACCTTCCTCGTCTGGTCCGGACCTTCGGGGCTTTTCAGTTTGATCTGGACCAAAATTGCAGGTGTGAACCCAATCCTGGACCAAGGTCAGGATCAAAGACCCGGTATTTGGTCCAACAATAAGAGGCGAATCAAGGTCCGGATCAAACTGATCCATGGTTCCATTCGTTTACAGTGTGAGAGCACTTTTTTGGATGGTTCGGACTTTCGGACCGATTACTCTTTGGCAGCAGTATGTAAAGGTGCGCAATGCCACCAATAAAAGAGGAGGACAATTTTCCTTTCTATGATGACCTGGACGCCGTTGTGGGCAGCGCTGTTGCCTCACAGCTAGAACGTCCTGGGTTCAAATCCACCTGAGGGCCTGGGACTTTTCTGTGTGGAGTTTGCATGTTCTCCCCATGTCTGCGTGGGTTCCCTGTGGGTTCTCCGGCTTCCTCCCGGCTTAGAAGATCGCAATGTGAAACCAAAACTAATGTATGCAATGTAACAAAAACCCAAACCTTGGTTCAAACTTTCAGGTGTGAAAGCACCCTTAGAAACCAATTAGCAAACCATTGCTTTGACCGACAACTGGCTTAATATGATTTTCAGGCTAATCCATAATCCATAAAGTATTCAAGGCAGATTATAACATCTATTATACCTTGTAGTTTCACTGAGGTCTGGTCAAAACAGCTCAGAGTGCTGTGGCTTCATCTAAGAAGGCAACATTCTCTTCCTCTCCCTTTTCCTCTCTTGCAGAGAAAAAGTTGAGCCTGCTTCAAAGTGAGACCAAGGTCTGGTATTCAGGGACCCTTTGAGAAAATTAAACCTAGGATCCGTTTGGCAGGGAAAACCACAGCTACATCAGAGACATCAGCTCCTGGAGGGGGTAGAGCCTGGCATGTTGATGAGGGACGCCTAAACTCCTAGCTCTGCCGTGACGTAAATGCACAAATCAAAGTATTTGTCCTAAAATGAACATCGTGCTGGGAATAAGACTCTTCCTTTGCCTCATCATATTCGTCTTCTGATGTAATTCGCAGTAACCATCAACAGTATCGAGTTCTGGCAGGCCAAAGCATGTGAATGATTTTCAGACGAAGGACGAGAGAGGACAACCAAATGACTCTATCAATCAATGATGGACAAAGCTCCTTCGTCATCTCCTTCTTTTTCACGTCAGTAGGCTTTATTCATTGCCAGCCTTCATACCTTCATGGAGAAAGCTTAATATTCTACTGTGCTGCAAAACTAGGCCAGCAGATGACAAAATGCTCATTGCAACTATAAGAGACTTGACTTAGACTTGCAAAAACATGACTTGAGGGAAGCTCTTGTGTGTATTTTGGATCTTCCCAAGTGTATTTATCGCAAACGAGACCTGGAATCAGCACCAACACCCTCACGAATTTGACAAGAAAAGCCCCAACTTATTGTGTCTCCTGCTGCACTCTGCAACTGGGCTCCTTTTGGCGGAGCTCCTTTTCTCTTCCTGCCAATATGCTTTGCTGGTGCAGCAGAGTGGCTGCTTCTCAGAGCCAGTCCCCTTACAAGGAGTCCCTTCACTTAAGCTAAATATAAACCGTCAAAGCCCAGCAAACAGAAACTGTTTTTATAACCTTGCCGTTCACCTGCCTGAGGGGCGGAGACCGCAGACTCGAGATGTTAGTCTTGACAAAAACTGAAAGGGAAGGAGGACAGAGAGAAAACCTCTTGAACTGGCCCGTTGAAAAGAACTTGGCGTACCTTTGTCTTTACTCTTCTCCTTAGCCAGAGAGTCCAACTTCCTCCTCAGCGACTTTTTCCTCTTCTGTCCATCTGCACCGGTGGGAGGGGGAAAACAAGAAGATAAATCATCTGAAACAAATGGTTTCCATCTCTGCTGTATCTTATCTCGCTTATTACATCTAATAAGCTTATGTCAGGAATGCAGACGTAAATTAACTGCAGGGGGAGAGCTGTCTATGAACTCAAATCCATTTAACTGGAACATCAGACAGGATCAGCTATGGTATTATCCATGTGAAAAACATCCTCAAAAACATGTTCATTCACTTGTTTGTCTACAGTGGCTAATATGTGATATGGATTTTCTCAATTTGGATAATTGGGAATAAATATTTAGCCATTGATAGAGCTAGATTTCTATAGCATCTTTGCAAGGTAAAGAAAAAAGAAGTCATCTCGAAAGTATGAAAGGAAAAGACAAGATTAGGGTACTTTGCAGACAGAAACAGAATTTAGTTATAGCGAGCGATCATGTTAAAATCATGCTTACATGTGTGTATGTGACTGCTCAACATCCAGATCCTGGACTAAAGTGCTCTGACAGGAGGAAAGCCGCTTTGTCAGCTGTCAACATGACGGATGACTCCAGAGTTTGATGATTAATGATGAGGAAAATCTGGAAATCGTGGCACATATGCAACTTAAAAGGCCAGGATGTCAGGTGAAACCTCAGCAACTTTTAATGGTCTCACTCGGACACTGTGCTCAGATCATTTCAGATTCGGACCAGTTCAGAGAGTCTTTGCCTTTATCTGGTGGCTTAGCAACCTCAGTTTGAACCAGATGTTCCCGTCTGCTGTATCAAATGAGTCACATGTGCAGCTCAGGAAATTCTATCCCGCTCCCACAATGGGTTTGACGGTAGCGTAAGCCTGTTACGTCAGGGAGCAGGTTCAGTTTCCCAAAGTTTTCAACTGTCCCTGACAAATCAGATCAAGTTCAACTTTGCTGCTGTTCTTTGATAGTGAATTAATTTGTAATACGAGGAGCTAGAGTGTCATCTTAAGGCTTCAAGCTGCAGTTTTCCTGGAGTCCGAAGGACAAGATGTGAAATCATCTGTTGTGTGAGAGAAAAATAGGTGGGAAGGAGTGAGGAGGGGGTGTGACATGGGAGAAAGAAAGCAGATGTTGTGATGGAGAGTGAGGGCAGGGAGAGAGTTAGAGAATAGGAAATGGTTTGGATTTTTGACAGATGGCTCCCAAAGCCGTACGGAAATCCCCCGAACCTCCAAAAGTCCACACTCCTGACTCCAAACCAGTTGTGAAAGTGTCTAATGAACCTTTTGCTTCTTGCACACCCTCGTGCCATCTCTCTTTGTCTCTCTCTGTTCAATCTGTTTCTTTCATTCCTGAAGAAACACCAGAAACCTAACCCTCTTGGATAAATATGAGAAACAGCAGGGCTTTATAGCCCACATTGGTGCTGAAGTAGCATTCTCACACACACACACACACTTACACACAAGTTGAAATATTTCTCCAGCAAGCGCACAGCGGCCGTTAGGGGCTTTGGAATTCATAAGCAACACGGACAAGTACGTATTAAATCATGGTGGGGAGAGGTTTAACCTTCAGCTGGAATGCAAGGCCCTGGATAATCCACTGGCTTCACTGTGTTGCTGCAATAGAAGCCACTCCAGTCCAAGACAGTGTAGTGCAAAAGGGCTGGACAGTGAGCACTGATGTGCGTAAGTGTGAGCGCAGATTAGTCATTGTAAAAACAAGACTAGGATGCAAGTTAAATTCTGGTTTCCTGCAACTTGGTGTGCAGTGGTGGAGTTATGGGTTCAAATCGAGACCTGTGGCCTCTCTGTGTGGAGTTTGCATGTCCTCCCATGATTGCATGGGTTCTCTCCGTGTGCTCTGGCGTCATTGCAGTCCAAAAAACATGCAATATAGGTGATTTGGTGACTCTAAATAGCCCGTAGGTGTGAATGTGTTTTTCTCTAGCCAGATTATGTATTATTATTACGATTTCTGCTGCACAAAATTCTGTTTTATCAACTTTCCTCTCATCTTTCCTTTTCAAATCAGAAAAACTAGATCGCTTTACTTTTATTCTAATGATTATTCGAATAGATTAATCCTGGGAAGATGCACAGTGAGGCTGAAAGATGGCGTTGAGTTGCATCATGGGAAATGAAGGATCCAGCAACTTTTGACTCTTGCTATCTGCTTTAAAAGTCTGGTCAGACCATGACCCTCAGTGCTAAAAAAAAATAAGAGGCGAGTAGTATGAGACCAGTAATCCACTTTTGAATGTTGTTTCAATCTGATAAGAGATATGTGAAGGTTATTTGGCTTATTTCTAACCCACTTGTTTTCTTCAAATAGAGTGGGGTTATGTGTATTTTCCTTTTCTAGCTATAAACTTTGATTCATGTCGACAATTTTAGCATGGGCGGGCCCGATGGGACACAAACCACCAAGGCCACCAGTGTCAGTGCAGTACCCTGCCCATTCCTGCTATATCTGGATTAATTTGTTGGATTTTGTCCTTGTCTAAAACCGGTCATTTAATGGTTTGGTTTCAAAGTTCACAGTGCTTTAAGAGAGGGAAAACAAGAGGAAAAATTAAAGCCTGCTTTAGCAACATTTAGCACATTCAAATAGTGTCTCTACATGGTGACTGGTGGGCTGACTTGCACTCGGCCTCAGCTGCAGAGGAAAGGGAGTCGCGTGTCGTTATGAGGAGGGAGGTCAACAGATCCCAGAGCGAAGGGTGGCTTACATCTAAACTCATGTGTCGTCACAAGTTCCCCAAACATAGACCATACGTGACTTCCATTAAATACGGGGGTGACAAGAGGATGTGATCGGAGATTCAAGCATTGGTTAAAATTAGATGACTGGATTCAAAGCATCAAATGAGTAGCATTGATCAGTGATTTGTGATTTGCCAAAGTTATGTAAATGCCAGGGTCTTGAAAGTATGCTGAAACAATCCCATCCCCATCTCAGGTCTGAAATATGCATAAAAAAAAAAAGCACACATGCTGTCACCTTTTGGCATGGTTATCTGACATCCCAGGTCATAGTCCTGGTGTAAACGGGTGTAGGCCACTTCCTGCAGCCTGGCCCTCTCTAGCTCCGACAGGCTCTGGATGGCGACTGGCGTCAGACGCACGCTCCGCCCCGACAGGCTGCTCCAGGTGAAATCACCCTGGGGTAGAAGAAGTTAACACAAAGAGTGGAAAAAAAATTAGCTTCAACACAGCCTGGAAGCATTTTGTTCCGTTCCTTATTTTATTTTCAAATTACAATTACAATTAATTCTATTATTATTATTATTATATTGATGTCTCATAAGGTATTATGAAGGTCTTCTAGCCTATTAGGTTAGGAGACTGCACAGCTGTTGGCTGAAAGTTTCACATTTATACATCCAGCATTTAGAGTGCAAAGTTAATATTTCCTTCAGGGGTTGGTGGAGACCAAAACAGAGCGAAGCAAACTTTCTGTTCCAAAATAAAAATCTGATTCTGGAAAGAAAAAAAAAGGAAACATTCATAAGCAGAGTAAGAAGGAAAGGTACATTGAAATTCTTTTAGTTGTGCAAAAATGATTTAAAGGTCCAAATCAGTCAGGGAAATTCAAGGAAATTGAAAAAAAATCTCTAGACCTTTGGCCTCTGCATTCTTTGAGCAATGAATAAGTAGTGAAAAAAAACCTTCTTTTTTTTAATTATCAAAGAAGAAGAGCTTGGAAGTATAAAAGAAATGTGAGAAGTTTGAAAAAAGCAACATGAATGCAGGGGTTTACTTTTACAGTCGCAGCCAAGCTAATTGTATATAAAGTGAAGTAGCCTGCAGAGAGACAGCATGTGCATTGTAAAAAAAAGAAAAGAAAAAAATCCTGTATTTCCAAAAGGAGCAAGCGGGGACATGAAGTAGCTTTGCGCTGATGGATTTGCAATATGCATTCCACACACATAAACCAGCAAAAGAGTGGATCACATACTGTATGTGGAGGAGGAGGAGGTCTGGTTACTACAGAGAAAACACACTTTTTTTTCTCCAGGCACAGACAGGTTGCAGCTTTGGTTAAATCTGTGATCAAATTGGAAATGAATTGAAGTGAAATCATAATGAACCGCTGGAAACGCGGAGAATGCCTCGGCTTTTGAACGTTTGACTCATCCGAATCTCTGGTCATGCATTCCTCTGTGTCTACGGAGGGGAGAGGTCAGGAAGAGGAAGAGGTTAAGAGAGGGCGGAAAAAAGGAGGAGAGGAGACATTGCTGCAATTTATCTAATGCCTTATCCAGACAGAGGGCTTACAAGCGAGTCTGTGTTTACACGCTCTCAATTTGGTCCGAACCATCACGGCTTACATCTCAAAGAAACTTCTTTTTTTTTTAAATCATGTCGCCCCTTGAATTACGTTGCTTGCAGTCTCAACTCTCCTGTTATTTGACCCCACTTCATTCAGCCATGGTAGGATAAACAACATGGACACAGACGTCCCACCTGAGCACAGGTGTTGCTACGCCAGCGTCTGCCATTCCTTACTGCTTGTTGAGGAAGCCCCCAACCGGTTGACCTCACACACTCATGCATGCACACGCCTGCACACACACACACACACACACACACACACACACACTAGAAAAGAAAAGACAAACAGTTGGAAAAGTGTTCTCCGTCAAGCTGGTTCTGCCCAGCGTGGTTTCTGAAGGGGATGGATGAGCTTCACCTCTCGAGTGTCGGCCTATGAAACCAGCGGAATGCCGACCCACATTTTGGTGTCACAACAATCAGCTGAAAGGGAACTTAAATGAACACACTGAGAAGCACACGGAGAAGCTCATTTTAGCGTCTGACACAATCGATTCTTGTTAAATGATCTGTTTTATGATTTTGGGGGGTTTATGGGCTTTTAAAGGGGTCAAAAAGACAAAGCACACCCACAGCTGCCGTGTTAACCTTTATGATTTATTTTCTTTGTATATTTAACTTTTTATTTTGGCATCAGCGTGGTCGAGTGCACCCGATCTCATTCCCAGGACCTCAAATACCGACGTTTTGGCACGTCCCTCTACCTCTCATCCAGACACAGAAGGAAGATGACTTGAGCATCGTGCACAGAGAAGTGAAGCGCTTCGCACATTGTTGGCAGCAGATGCTAAAGGGTACCTCATATGCTTTGAGATGAGATGCAAGGGGTGCCTGGCAAAGGAGGGGCGGTTGGCCTTGCACCAAAAATCTAATTCTGCTTTCAATGTTAGAAAATCTCTTCCCAGGGAATTAAAAGCAGTCAAACTTCTTGAGACTAAATATTTTTTTTAAACTGTATAAAACCACCAACCAATTGGGTTTTTTTTTTACTCTTGGAGAATGACTATAACTTTCCCACAGGTTACTAATTCCCCAGATGCCAAGAAACAATACTAAGAACATGACCTCGGTAACCTCAGTGCTAACTGTGGCCCTGTTCCAAGAGGAACAAAAGTAGCCTCTGTCAAAACTGAGAGACACAAATCTACTCAAAGACGAGGCTGAATATTTTAACACAATTCACATGAACGTGGAAGGGGAAGGGGAAATCAAACACGATGCAGATCGATTGGGTGGAAGGTAGGATAAGATAGCCAGGTTTACGGCTACAGGCAGCAGACACAAACACTGAAGCCATGGTGAAAAAAACACCTCTGAATTGATGATCACATTTTTTCAGAGGAGAGATCCATCTCTCTTTCATCCTCCCCAGTTTAGAAAACAGATCATCAACAGCTCATTTTCCCACTAGATAATGACGCTGAGCTAATTTGTCTGAATCTGTGGCGTTAAAAAGCCCCAAAGCAGTGTTGTGGTCAAGCCCGTTTTGGTTAATGAGATCACCGAACACCTTTGGAACCTACAACCAATGCATGCGCGAAGGTAGATGTGACGGCGACGTAAAGCTTAGCGAGATGTGACACTGTTTGCACAGCCTGCATGGAGACAAATCTGCAATGCAGCCACCGTCACGATCCTTTAACTCCTAATGTTTGTCTCCAAAATATATCTGGTTGCTAAGCCTTTCTCAGCCGCCATCATCCGTTTTCCTCTGTATTTATTAGAACTATCAACCCCCCCCCCCCACCCCCACCCCACCCCCCACACACACACACACACACACACACACACACACATATGATATTCACTGGAATGCCTCTGCAGATCATAAGTTCCCCAGTCTGACAAATGAGATTTTCTGCCAGTTTGCCTCACTTGATCCAATTTTGCATGAGAAGAAATGCCTCCGTATAAATCATCAGTATGCAAGGCAGAAGGATGAGACACAAAACATCCAACCCAATAAATGACTTATATCATAACACATTATCATATATAGTAGGAAGCAGATAAGGACTTTTTAATGTGTTTTCTAATTTATTTAACATAGTGAGATGGGGAATTATTATTATTATTATTATCATTACAGTAGAATAATGATAATTATAATAATGATAATGATGATAATAATAGTTTAAAGTTATATTTTAGTAACATTTTTGCATTTAAACTGTGAAATATGCTGTATATGTATATTGTTTGTCCCCCAAATGTCGTTAGAATGATCATATTTTGTCTTCCTTCCTCCATCGGGTCTTTTCCTGCCTCCATATTTGATGTTTGATGTTCTTTTCTTCCTACTTATGGAGAGGTCTGTAGCTGCTCCACTGGGGTGTGAGTGTTTTTATGTGAATGGTTACTGCTTAGGGTGGCAAAGCTTCTAATAAGCATGGGACTTATCCTGTTGCTGTTTTGTATCATATGTTACACTGCGCAGATTAATGACTTCGATGACAGCATTGGCACCGTGAAGTTTGGTGACTAATGCCTTTTTGACGTACAGCGCACTGCAGCACGCGGCCCCTGTTTCATTTCAAACAAAGGAACAAATGGTGCAAAAAGCCATGGGTGAAAAGAATATGTCAGTTTCCGTGGCAACGAATCCAGAGAGAATCCAAAGGGATGGGGAGTGAGTAAAATATTACTATGGTAACACATCTGGATCCTGCACACTGAGGCAGATACTGATACTGATTTAATTTTGTTATTCTGATGAGGAGTTATTTTTATTTACAACATTATTATGTCCTTCCTGCACATAGTCTTTTCTGTACCTCCTGGGTTTCCGTAGCACAGAACCATTTTGCATTGCTGCATTCTTTATGCATTCTTTATGTTCTATATTCTACATCTATATATGTCTATATTGTGAACTGGTGTTACCCAGTTGTTTTGGGTCGTTTTGGGTCAACAATAACATCAGTTTTAAATATTTAAATCAATTTTTTTATGGTCTACATTGATTTCGTTTCTGTGTTTACACTTTTTAAAGGCTGTAAAACAGTGCTTCACATTTTCCAATCCCCTCACCACATCCAATACATCCATGTCTACAAGAGAAGAAGAAAAAGACTTCCACTTGATGTGATTGTCCTCTCTGAATCACTATTGTGCTTGATGACTTATTGACAGAACCACGCTATACTGTAGCCAATAATAAACACTGGTATTCCATTCCCGCTCAATGATCCATACACTGGAGAGATGTCAGTGTGACTATTATTGACTTGGAATCCCCATTTGGTCATACTGGACACATGTGACTCTATGACTGTGCTGTATGGCATACATCATCCTCATCGGATGCTCTTCAATATGATTTGACTTGAAAGTCTTTTTTCCCAAAATTCGTAAAATAGAATAACACAGGCAAAAATGCATCAAATTATTCCATAAAGACCCAAACTCTGGTCGCCATCTGTATTTTCCCATAAGAAATCGAACGAATTTCCACAGGGACCTTAAAATCCATAAGATTTATGGGCGTTCCAAAAGAGTTGACATGTATATGACAGTATTTATATGTCTGGCATGGAAGAGAGAGAGAAGAAAAAAAAAAAGCAATCTGCACTCCTCCAGGAATAATGTGATGACAACCCAGGGTATGGAGACAATGAAGCAAATCCTCTCTTCATGCAAAAAAATCTGTCATAAAGCCTTTAATCCACTGGTTTGAGCAATAAATAGGGGGAAAATCCAACTAGAGCCCAATGAGTTCTGACCTTTAAGAAAGCCAGTATGGCTTTAAGAACGCTAATGTTCTAAAGTTTACATGACAGATTGACACATTTCAAATTTTAATCCTAATTATTTTGGTGATCATTCACTGCCACCAGTAGGTCAAAGTTTTAACTTATCCTGTAAATCATGTTTCAAGCTCTAACTTTACTTTTCCTCAACCGCAAGTTAAATGCTAACATGCTAAACTAAGATTTTAAACATTGTCAGTGGCCACTGCTCCTTTTCTTTGCCATACACTCCATAATTCACATTTTTTTATTCCCTTACAAAGGCGTGCAGTTCATTCCAATCGACGGCGACATGTTCGCTCTAATTTCTGTGGAACGTCGTCAATTCATTGACTTTAAGTTACGCAATTGCTCTGCAGAGGCCGCACAATCTTCCACACGCCTGTCCAGCTTGTCTTATAAAGTTCAGAAGGTTTGCATGTTGAAAAATGTTCAAAATCCTGCATCTGTCCCATCGATCTGGATCACATTTTAATGGGTTTCCTGGACAATAACCCATCCAAGACATTGTGTCATGAACTTCATAATGATGCATTCAAGCACATAAATATGGTCAGTTTAAGGCGTGGCTTTTTAGAAACTAAAATCAGGAGTGAGAAAGTGCAGGAAGGATTCGTTTTTGCTACATAAAGTCACTAAAGGCACATTCCAAAAATTCTTCACATTGAACTCCTGGTTTGCTTTCTCTGCCTTTTGTGTTGCCTTTAAGTGAGCCTTGAGGAGAGTTTCGGTGCCACGACGCTGATCAGGAGGAATGTGCGAGTATTTTTCAACACTTGTTTTTTTTGTTGTTGTTTTTTTTTGTCTTTTACAGATTGGCTCTTTGCATTGATTGCTTTCACTGACCTGAAACCTCCTCGAGGTTCACATCTGCTTGTAATTATTGACCACCCTTGCTTGTCAGCCGGCACTGACGGTGTGTGAATGTGTGTGTGCGTGTTTGTACATGTATCTGTCACACATTAACGATTAATTGGCTCCTCCACCTGGGTTGTGCCTGAGGGGAGACTAACCGCCAAATTATGGATCCCCTGTTATCCACGGGTGTTACGTAAAGTAATTCGATGGTATCAGGCTTATCGTTGGCTGTAAAACGTGCCTCCAGTATGGGAGGTCATGCAGATGTAGTATTATGTGGAGAAAACAGACAGTTTTATTACATGCATTTGTCATACAACCCATTCCAATGCAAAGAAAAGGGCGGCTGCAGGGATTTGACCGTGCGACTCTATCTGGAATCATTTATGATAATTGGTAGTGACATGATTACTGTCTATATCAAACAATAGTTTCCCACAGACTGACTGCCCCACCCTGCCTGAACACAAATAATAAGCATTTTCCCTCACCCGTGATTACGTGTTTGGAGGAGGCTTGTTGTTAAGGACGTAGGCACTTAAACGATTGGGCTCGGAATGAATGCACTTACAAGCTTAAAACCACAGCACAAGTGGCATACATTAAACAGTAGAGGTTGCACTGCAGAATGTCTCTCTCTGTTTCTCTGCATGTCTGATTGTCAGTAAATGGGAGGCGTAGGACAAATGGAGATTGTCCACTATAGTTAATCAATTACAAATAGTGTCGTTTTCTTGAATGGATTAAAAGAAATGAATAAAGACTGCAATAAACACACTTCAGAGGCATTTACTGCGCATAGATGGACTGGCCATGAAGAAGGGAAGAAGCTCTAAAATTGTTAAATTAATGTGTGGTGTGGAATATTGGTATTGCATCATCAATTTAAAAAAACTCCATGCAGAACGTGCAGCTGCAAACCCTTTTCCCACATTTGCGTTCCATTTAATGAAGAATAAGCACTGTTTTGGGATCAGTTGTGGCTTCGTAGCACTGCCAGTCAAAAAGCATTTCATTAAATGAACGTATGCATCGAAAACATTAAAGGGGAGGGGAAAAATGCACTCACCCCACAACTGTGAGCCAGCATGTAAAATCATGCAGAGGGGAGAGAAACGAAACGGCTTCCACCTTACACAACTCACTCACACAATTCACATTCCTTATAGGCACAGTTTCACAGTTGCGTATGCACTCTATGGAAGTATTTTATCATGTTTTTATCTTTGCAGTTTCTTATATCACACCACACACATAGCGAGGAAATCCAACATTTGAGAATTAGTGGGTATCAGCTTTCACTGCATATTGTTTCATGTCTGCTTTTTAACGAGGCCTTCTTGGCTCGGTTGCAGGAATGAGCAACTTTCAGAGTGCGCTCCAAATGTCACCCCCCCACACACACACACACACACACACACGATCATTGGCAGGCACATCTGAAGCCTCGGGCGAACTTCAAACGATTTAAAGGCAGATGAATATGAAGGGCCGGCAGCAATAATGGGGGCTGATGATTTAGGGTCGGGCATAATGGTTACATAAGATGCATAGAAAATCAGGTATTGTATCAACAATAAGAAGTGTGTGGGGTTGTGTGTGTGTGTGTGTGTGTGTGTGTGTGTGTGTGTGTGTGTGTGTGTGTGTGTGTGTGTGTGTGTGTGTGTGTGTGTGTGTGTGTGTGTGTGTGGTAATCTGTGAATGACAGGCTGGAATAACAAATCCAAAAATCTGACTGAATGGTGTTTCTGTCTCAGCTGTCGTTGGCAGACTAGACACTTAACTTTATGCGTGATAACTTACTGGTTAGAGAAGTGTCGGTACAGACGAGGGAAACCATGGGTGAGGTAGAGGAAAGTTGTTTTAACATGGTGGTAATTGGTCCCTCCCCCTCTTTACTTTGCCTCGCAAATCATTGATTTGCTTGCCAGCCATGTCGGGGGGGGGACCTTCAAATTGCCTGCGATGGTGCAGAAGCTTCAAACAACGTCTCGCTTCACCCTCCTGTCTGAACTCTCATCCACATCTGAGGTTGTAGCCTGACATGTGCGTGTTTTCACAACAACAACAAAACTTCTCACCCAAGTTTGACAGCCTCAGTTTAACGACGCCATTAAAAACCTCAGATACAAACAAATGTTCTCTTAATGACTCCATAATCAAGAAGAGGCGAGCAAAAGCACGTCATATAAAATGATTAAAGACCCAGTATGTAATAACGGCTTGTTGGAAACCAGGCTTCAATAATCCTTTGGTAGGGAAAGCAATTACTATTGTGTGTTCATTTTTATTAACAAGTGTTATGATTAGCTAACTATTAAGCAATTCACAGTGTTTTAGCATGAATGATTGTAAGAAAAAAAACTGCATCCCTTGCTCCATTTGAAGGGCGACAAACTGATTGTGGCCCTGATGGCAGCAGTCTGAGCAATCAGCACTCAGTTGCTGACC
The DNA here is from genome assembly GCA_037577475.1 of Chaunax sp. Z400. NCBI lineage: Eukaryota > Metazoa > Chordata > Actinopteri > Lophiiformes > Chaunacidae > Chaunax > Chaunax sp. Z400. The sequence continues at coordinate 8,829,756 of CM075205.1, forward strand.
TGCATGTGTGCATGCATGTGCATGTGTGTGTGAGTTCCAGCCGTTCTCTTGTGTGTTACGTGATTTGAAAAGCAAATTCAGGTCACAACTCAGGGGTAGCAAAACGACTGCCAAACAGACCTGCAAGCAGTGATGGAGTGTTTCAAGCACCAGAGGTGAGCATGGCTTCAGTCAACAGACACTTGCTGCACAACAACAGAAATAGTTGCAGGAAAAAACAAGCGCGCTGTTTGTTTTTTCCATTTATAGTGATGACGGCTGTCGATGGGTTTATTCATCTTTTCATGGATCGATGTTAAATTCAGAAGCGGGTGGCTGATTTATTTGGTCTTCCACATTTTGATGCTCCTTGGCGTCGGGAAATCGTTTCACAAGGAAACAACAACTCGTTACAGAGTGATGCAATGACTGCGGATCATGTGTCCATTTTTATGTCATGCAAAATCAAAATTCCAACAGCGGGTCTGCAGAGACTCACGCTACCCCCACCCCCGCTCCACTCACAGAAAAATGTGACCTCTCAGCGGCTTCCCAGCTCTAATTGCTGCTCTTAGGTGTGGTCGCTGCACACTGGGTGTATACAGTCAATTTGACCAAACAGGCAACCGATCATTGATCATCATTGATTCTACTGCGCTTAATTAGAGACCAACTTTAGTGTAAAACTGAATGGTTTAATGCACATTTACAGCATGCAATCAATCATTAATTAATGAATAAATCCCCCCCCCAAAAAAAGTCTGTAAATAGTGAAAAGTGGCTTTAGTCACATCGGCTCACAAACAAGCAGCAAGATAAAGGGTTAACTATATGTAAAAGAAAATGGAACAGAATAGTTGAATTCCTGTCTTAACGCAGACAGACATTAATTATGGAGATTTACAGTACATTATGTGTGCACCTAATCTGTCAGTCCGTTAGTCAAAATGGTTGCCTGAGTAGCGCCGTGGGCATGACTTTCCCATCGAATAATTTGCAGTCTGAGTACTCAACTGTGTCAGCACTGTGAGAACAGGATCTCACACACACACACACACTTACATGCATTAATGGGAACTACTCCCAGACAAATACTGTGGAACTCCATCAATCCTGGAATGTTAAATAGATTCAGAGATTAGAATTGGCATCATGGGCCAAAAAAAGCCAGAACGCATCATGCCTCAGATGTAAAGTGGGATTTTGCCACAACAGTGGAAAAAAAAATAAAATCCAACTCACCAGGATACTTACACATGTTGTCATGGCTACTTAAATTTCCTCCACATGCCATTAACGCGCACATCACACACAAAACACCTTCAACTAATGTCAAAATACTGCACCGACAGACCAAAAAGTGCATGTCGGCACACACCCAGTCACAAAACAAGCACACTAGAGACTCAACTTTGTCCCGTTGCTTCCTCTTATCTGGACAGACACGTGACTGCAGTGACGCCGCAGTGAGATAATTTATTGTAATTAATCTGTCATTTTAAGACGAGCGGCTGACTTCTGAAGACTTCTCAAAACCCTGAAGAGTTGTTTTTTTTCCTCTGCTTGTCGAATTTCATGACAGACTCGATTTCTCACACATTTCTGGCTGTTGAGGGGCGATTTCAGCAACCGTGGGCCTCCTTCTCCTCGCCTAAGGAGATTCCCGCACTGAAAACATCCAAGCAGATAAACTTAACTTGTGGGATGAGCTGGCATTTTTTTTTGTTTTTTAAGGAAGTGGGGCTACAACTGTCATTTAAGATAAGAGCGAGTTTGTAGGAAGGGATTCTTGAGTTTCATCTTAGCTGCTTTCTGCATCATGCATCACAGTGCAAAAGCATTTTCCCAACACCTCAGGTTCATGAAAAATAATGACCTAAGTGTGTGCAAGATTATACGTCGATCCTATTAGGGAATAATTAGTTTATTTTTCGCGCCAGTGGTGAGAACATGCTGAAAGTACAGCACATTCCCTTGTTTCCCCCCCTCTCTGTGCGTCTCCTACCATTTAACACAGCGGGGATCAGAATAAAGTCTCCGTAAGACTCTTTATTTTCCGTGTGGGTGCCAGATTCCGCCCTCTCGGTTAATCCTACACCAGGTAGTTAAAGAGCAGGGATTATAAACCGCCGCTCTGGATCATGTCGATTGGCGGAAGATGAAGTTCAGGCAGCGCTGCGGTCACTTTGTGAGACACATGGCAGCAATTTACGCGCACCTTAAACACAGTGAAGGGCGCATGAGCCATGCAGGCAGTCACACGTGTGTTCAGAAGGTTGCACATGTATGCTCCAGGAAGGGGGGGGGTCAGTATGTTCAGATATGGATGCCTGTACCTGCAGTTTGTGTTGTTATCAATGTGTTCCACTTCATTTTTGACCCCAAACAAACTTCAAGGGCCCCTTGTGGTTCCCCGGGGCTTATCCCTGCAGGATGAGGCGGAGTCTGGACTGACTCTGCAGCTTCCGATGGAGATTGAGAGTCTTTCATGACTGGGCTGGAATGTATGACCGGGCTGAAACACGGCACATTTCGGCCCTTAGGCTACGTGGCTGAACAACTGGAGAGCACTTCATTCATGCCTGATACTTGTAGACGCACATGATGGCCAAAGACTTTAGAAAGGTTCCTATAAAATCAAAGGAGATGCTCATAAAAGCAGGGTGATGGTTTCCTAAGGACACGGTAGCATATTGTACATATTCTGGAGAACAATAAAGGTTTTATTGGACAAATTGGAGTAATTTGAGGAAGGAAAGCAACACTTTTTACAGATTAGATTTTCTGTTTTTGCCTATCCTTAAACACTTTGCAAAGCAATTATCGTCAACATCTTCACTTTTTTTTTTTCTAGCAAGAGAATTTTGGACCACATGTCCATCACAACATGATCTTGTTTACTGTCAAATCTGGCAGTCGGCAGCTCCTCGCAGCGAGAAACACAACAACCGTTTGGTGCGCTGGAACATAAAGAGAACCAGGGATTGAAACTGAAAAACAACAAGTCTTAAAAGTAATTGAACCAATATGAGCATAAACTCACTATTCACAGCTGAATCCAATTAGCAACAATTAGATGTCAACTTTTTACGAAGTGCTTGCACGTCAGAAAAAAAACAACAACAACAAAAAACACTTCAAAAGCAATAAAAGCAAACGTTTGAACCCATCAGACGTTTTTCAGCGCAGGAAGTTTTAGCCGAGTGTGACTTCCTGGAGACCCACGCCACACCCGTCACCTCTCTCGGCGATGCTTTGTTCTCCCTGGAAAGTGGATGTGACGCTGCATATGTGTGCGTGTGCGTGTATGTGTGCACGTGTAACACAGGTCAGAGTCGGGTCAGCTGGTCTATTATTGATTTCCTAGTGGAAAGAGAGTGAACACGGCGCTCCAGTGCCCAGCACGCCGGCCAGCATTCAGCTGACCGAAACCTGTGTGTGTGTGTGACTGTGTGCTGGTAAAGAAAGCAGTGAAGTGTTCCCATTAATGACTCGGTGTAGAACACCTTAAACAGAGGCTGATAAGTGCTAATGGGGTGTTTAATTAACGCGGTTATCGCCTTCCCACTGCCAGTGCTCCGTGAGAGCAATCAGAACTCCGTTTCTCACTGGGTCTGATAAGTGTAGCTTTGATTACTGGTGAGAGTTGGGAAAAACCAAACACAGCACGTACCACAAGGTTTAAATAAGGCCCGGCGCTTAACCGTGACGACAACAAGATCGCCCAAATGTGCTCCACGTTCATTCTGAGTGAAAGCAAATGCCTGCAACTGCTCAAAGGCAGATTGTTTGTCACAGTAAAGGGACTGTACACAAATATTCTAGGGCGTCTGAATCAGCTTTTCAAGCAAAGAAAAACTCCACTCAGCCCTAATTAAAGCTTATATTGTGAGTAGAGCAAACACACTTGCAAAGCAGGAGGGAATTCATGCATTCTTTAAGCAAGGCTGTGGAAAGGGTTAGTCAACTTTATCATTCATTCATAAACTTAATATAAGGTTGGTATTAGAGTATTTAGATGTGAAATTAACTGATTTTGGCATTGTTCCACAAACGCTAAATACAAATACTACAGCTTTATATGTAGACTATGGTGGCTGTTGAGTAAAATGTGCTTTTATTTTGAAATCCCCCATCAAAAAACATCAAATATGTCAAATAAAAGACACGATGGAGGAGTGAAGTGACAAGTAATATACACAGTTTGACTTATTATTATCATTTGTTGAAAAACTGATGCATGTGTCGGGAAATTCCCCATCTCATAATGTTGAAGGAAGTGACGAAGGTGTCCTGGACCTGCACCTTGATGTGGATCTGCCTCTCAAAATCGTGTGATTTTTTTTGTGCATTGTATCATTAAAATCGGGATCTGCACCAAACATTTAATGGGTTCTTCCCTGGACTCAACCCAAACTTTTGTGGAAATCAGTTCATTAGCTTTTTGCGTAATCCTGTTAACAGACAAACGGATGGGGGTGAAAAACAAATCCTCCTTAGCAGAGGTAAATAAGCGTGAAATTAGCAATTGCAACAATTATGGAGAGCCTAAAAAGTCAGTCTGCCAGCCTTTCCAGCTGCTCTCTGTTTTAAATGAACAGCTACTACCACTGTTACTAAATAAGGGATCGGGGCGTATAGCTTGCTGCTGAGGGTCTCTATTATCTTTTTGCGTCAACCCATAACAGGTTGGGATGTGCTGAACATGCATCTTTGCCCTTGACTGAAGATTAGGAGATTAGGAGGAATTCGAAAGAGCCTCCTTTGCCTTTCAGAGCCTTGTTTGTTCTCCTCTTTCCTTGACTGAAACATGAGAATCTGGTTTGTCAAGAATTCTTGACACGACACCTTCAGGAAGAGACGGGGGCAATTAAAAAAAAAAAAATTTTTAAATAAAATTGACAACATTTTTAAGGGTATTGCAATTGCGCACACCAAGCTGCACAATAATGTAAATGGTTTCCCTGTACCGACCAGTGCTGCTTTCTATGAACCCAACAATACACACAATGAAGCGAGACGAGGACTGGAGGCACATTAACAGCCTCTAATAGAGTGGAAGGTAAACAGTGTGTGTGTGTGTGTGTCATGATGAGGTGAGCATGTGTGTTCGTGCGTGCACTGCCACAACAGACTTGTTGATCCTCACATTCCAGTGGCAGCCTTGAGAGCAGCTAATCCACTCTCAGTCAAAGGCCCCTTGAACTCCTGGGTCACACTTCTGCACACAGACTCACAAGTTGCGAGTCAAACGGCTGGGCACACACATTAAATGGGTTCGTGCCGAGTGCAAATATGTGCATACCAGGCGCGTGAGTGCGCATAAACTGTGCACAACATCGCCCCAAAAACACCAAATGTGTGCATTAGTCTCGTCACAAAAATCCGTTTCTTTCTTTCATCGAGGAGCTCATGATGTCATCACACAGGAAATTTGACTTCCACCTTAATTTCGTCTGTCTTTATCTGTCTGAGCTCGACTCTATCCCTCCTTCTGTCTCCATCTTTCTCTCTGTCTGTCTGAGCATTTGCTGCGTGGCTTTATTTTGACAAAGAAATGACTCATTTTCGGGAGGGACGTGTTATTGCCATTTATACGTCTCTTTCTTGTCATATATTCCAGATTTTCCCTTATTTGTCAGTTTCCTTTTGTATCTGCATACATTAAAAAAATATATATATATATTCAATGCTGTTCCCCCTGTAAAACAACCCGACTAAAACCTATCTAAAAATCTCTGTAAAGCGCAACGAGTGAATGCGAAGAGGCCACAATATGTTTAATGCTTATCCTGAAATGAAGCGAACCCAGAATCTGATAGCAGGACTTTGGAGGCCCGGATCCCAATCATGTGAATGATAATTACATCATCTCCCATTCATTAACTGTACGTCTGCCTCATGGGTTCTTTATCATTTGATACAAATGAGTTCTTACAGTACGTGGCACATATATGCCCGAGCGCACAAAAACACTTCCCTCACAGGCACGCTTTGCCCCATGCCCTTTGACCTTCGGATACACACTGAAGCATAAAACAGATGGCACGATGCTTGATGCTGGCCTGATGTTTGACTTGTTGACCTTTTGTCAAACTTTCCTGGAAATCTCTAATCCTCAGACAAGTGCGCGGGTAATTGTTTCACTCCGGCCTCCGGTCTTTGCAAGCATTGCTGCTCCTCTTAAGGACGCTCTGAGATGCAAATAATGCTTTTCGTCTTGCAAAAATATTCAAGGCCAGGAAATGTAGTCTGCTGAGATTAAACAGCTTAGGCTAGTTTTGGTACAAGTGCATTCCTGATTTTGACCGGAAAGCAACAGCGAGCTTAGATTACTCCAGAGGGCACAATCTGTTCTTTTTACCCAGCATCTAGTTCTGCTTTAGGTGCGTGACTCATTTGTATGTGTGCCTCTGCAGGATGAGTTCAAACAATACCGTGTGAGATGCAGAGGACTATAAAACTCATAAAACCCGTGTTGGTAAGCTTTATTGGTCCATTTCTCTACACCATTTTGCAGGGAGAACAAGCTGTAATGGTTCCTTAACGTTAAAACTATGATGTAATACTCCTTCACTTCCCACAGCAACATGGTGATTGACATCAGGCCCTCGTCGCACTTGTATAAACAGCCAAGAAACATGTCTACCCTTTGCTTGAACCTACTGACCAACTCCCTCGACTTTCCCCCCGAAGAAAGAAGCACGTCTGGGTTATGAAATGACGGAACTAGGACAAGAACTTCAACATGTTTTGCTCAGGCCCAGGAAATCAACCGCTTGCCTCTCGTGTTAAGTGCATCAGCAGATCGGATGTCTCCAGAAGTTTCTCATCTGCATTTCCTCTGCTGTGTTTCCCCCTCAGCCTTCGATCATCTCCATAAAAAGACAAGTCTTCGGGAGGGCGGACTTCTCTTTTCACTGCTGATAATAAAACAAGTGCCTCTCCCTCACAGGGTCGGGAGAGAAAAATGAGGGACGGGTGGTGTTGTCATGACGAAGCAGTGGAACGCAAAGAGGCGCTTTTCTTTTGGGTTATCCTTTTTCCTTGCCGTGCACGGACCAGACCACGTGGTGAAGCGGCCCAAAAAAAATGTAGAGATCCGTTCAGTATGTGTGCAGTCCTGCAAACAAAATGTCCTCCCCCTGCTACGTTCTCCCTCTGGGTCAGAATGTGCTTAGGAAAACTTGCCATCAATGTAAATAAACATGCTGTGCTGATGACTAAGAAGCTGCATGGATGGTTGATGCCATCCGCCCACACACACACATGCATGCATGAGCTATTTATTACAGCCACTAGAGCACCAAGGATGGGCCTTCAAGAAAAGTCTCATTTGGATAAAATCAACAATAATGAGAGTTTGAATATGAATTCTGTCAAACCGGCAGAACCTTCAAACCTAATGTCTTTCAGTTCGTTTACCATGTGACCGAAGGCTTTGTGGCTTTTTCTGCCACAGCTGTTTGCACTGGGAGCGGCACAGGAGTAGAACAAACACACCTATAGTGCAATAGAACAAGGTCAGCAAGTATGGAGGTGACAGTGGGTTATAAAATGTTTGCTCTCAGCATTATGGAGTCAGAAAGGGAGAAATTGGTGGAATCTGAAGTTGGAAAAAAAAAAGAAAAAAACAATGGGGAGAGTAAAGTCAAATGTTGGGAGAAGCAGCAATGTGGAGAACAATTAGAGACAAAAGGGGGGATTTGTTGCTTGTCTAAACAGGTAGCTGCACTCTGACATGGGTCGCTGGGTGGCTTGAGGAAGAAAGAGCATTTTTCTATTTGGTCAGTGATGAGAGACAGACTCAAGCAGACAAAGAGACACAGCTGAAGATGAAACAAGCAATAATGAGGGGAGGCAATCAGTCATTTCATCAATACTTCCTTTGTGTTGCTCTTTGTCTGCACGTCTATCAATCCACTTTAGGCTGAGCTGATTATAAAAATCAATTCCAAATTGAACTTTTAGTCGTTTCACTCAGCCAAAAGGCGCCGATTCTCAAGAAGAGCCTCTATCTGAATGTTAGCCGACTTTAAAATGTGCAAAAGCTGTTACACAAAAAGAAGGTTTCAAGACAAAGACAGTTGTTTGACTGTTGGCAAAAAGCCTCTGCGCTGGCTGGCTGGCTCCTGTCCAGGATTTAGATCACTCACATCAGATTCATGTGTTCCAAAAGGTCCTTGTGCATTTCAAGGTGCATGCGACCTACAGTGGGACGCAAGTTCAGTCAAGGAATACTAATCAGCAAAAAAACAGATGACACTGTGCAAATTTAGAATAGGAAAAAAAAAGCACATGAGCCATATAACAGTAAGATGTGGAATATTCAGCCACACAGGACAAATTCTGCAGAATGTGATTATTTTGTGTTTTGGTCAACTGACAATCTCCTGATACATGACTTACATTTTCCTGCCTGAATTAATGCGATGATTCAAAAGTCGCTAAAAAAAAAAGAAAATGGGTTAAAAATCTTATCTGCTGAGGCTAAAATGAATTTGCCTGATTGAACAATTTGTTAAATTGGTATAATTCAGTGAAGGAGACACTGGCCTGCATGGAAAAATGTGCATTTATTTTGTTAGATATTGCCATCCTAACAATCGATCTACAGGAAAAGTGCAAAAAAATTCCTGGTATAATCTGTTAAGTGCATGTCCTAGTTTGTGCTTTTGTTTACGAGAAACCATTCTAAATGGAATGATTTGTTCCTCTTGACACATTTATCACCTTTGCATGTGGTGAAACTTGCTGGAAAAAAAGGGCCACCTCATCATTCTTTTAATCCTCTTGACGCCATGTAAACCCGTAAGTCCGCAATACTGGGAGACAAATTCCTTCCGAGGCAGGAGCCGAGCGATCGATCCTACTGTGGCGTAGTATTCCATCAGTGCTTTGCCTTTATACCATGAGAAAAATACATCACACGGCTGCCTCGAAGAGGGATTAAGGGTTTACTCACTGGCAACCACGAGGTGCTGTTACACATCTCTTTCGCTTGTGTCCTGGCTGCCTCTGTCTCTCTACCTCCCCCCAACCCCCATCCCAGTGTGGGTCTCTAGGTAACGTAGAATCAGAAATATTTATCTGCCCTTGCAGGAATGACAAAGCCTGCATTTGTTTATCATTTGTTTGGTGTTAATCCTCCATTAACACCAGTGCATTTTTTGTTGTTTTGGATCTTGTTATTTGTCATATTTTTAATGCTACTTGAATATTTATGAGACAGCGATGAGCGGCTTGGCTGAAATCCCAATGACTATGATGTCAGGACATAACTCTTACGCCTTTATCTGCTGAATAAAGATGTGGTATAAGGCTTCTTGAGGAAAGGCTTCTTATATTCCCAATCAATAGATGCTCCTTGAATTTCTTACCTTATAAAGCCTCCTTGAAGTATATTACCATCCTTGGCCTCTGTTTACACTCATTTTCCAATGCAAACTACTCCTTTATTTACAGCTTGGCACTCCAGACTTACTTTGCCGGATGCTAAAATACAGCTCGCTCATGAAATGCACTGCACTTAACGTAAAGTTTGCAGAGGCGTGCCTGTCTCAAGCATCACAATGGATTCGAGGTAAAGAAAAACGGCATGAAGCAACAGTGAAAATGAGCTGCCGCAGTTTTCCTTTCGCTCGTCGTTTCCTGAGTAATTCAAAAATTCTCAGATATTCTTCTTCTTCCGTTCTATTGTCGTTCAAGACTGTGATTCATAGCGTAACCATTTTATCTAACCAAACAAGTTTGTGCTGTCTAACTCCCTGTCATAATTACTGGAATGCTGACTCATCATTATTATTTCTCACATACGTCAACATCACAATTAACTATTATTTCCTGAGAAATAGGGGAACATGTTTTATTGCTAATGGCAAGAAAATCAAAAAAATTCCTGGATCCGCCCCTCTGTCTGGATCTGCACCAAAATGCATTCGCCCCACCCGTCAATAACGTTTGTGAAAATCACTTCCTACCCCACAGGGTAGCATCACACCCATATACTGGACTGCACTACCTCAACTGACTCTCCTCCTGTATGTCTGAGCTCTTCATCCTGACCTTTAGGGCGAGCCTTCAGACAACCTGCAAAGGATTTCAGATGTTGAATGTCGTCCTAAGACTGAAAAGTGAACTGCATTTTCCATATGTTGCAGCTTTAAACATAATAAACAATAACGCTCCTTTTGCTCCTATCAGATTGCCCCATCAGAAGACAATGGTTTTCTGTTACTTGTTTATTGGTTTCTCAAGAGACCAGAATAGACAAATGAGAGCCCAGATCCATCAGCAACAATTTCTCCACTCCACTGCAGCATCATCAGCTTTCGCTGGATGAATTTTGGACACTGTTACTGTGTGCCATGTGGCGTGTGAGCTGTCGCCACATGGCCACACTACAAAGCACAAATCCAGTCCAAAAATACGCTGCCAGCCACGCCAACTAAAATTGCATTGTTTTCCGATCAATGCTTGCTGCTTTACGAGGGCGTAGAGCTGCAGGAACTATGCTCATAAAGGAGGAGACAGACGGGTGCAGCAGCCAGGAGAGTATTCCTCACGACTGGAGAGGAGGAGACACAGAAGGAGGGGAAGGAGCTGAGGAGGGTGGAAGATAGAATGCAATCAAATCTGTCCATTGCACAACTTGATTCATCTGCTCTGAGAGCAACCCGTCACATCTCCAGACCCTGAGAACTGTTATCTTATACGTCAAATTAGAGCTTCATAATGCTGAGGGTTCTCATGGCCTTGACCCACATCTGTGTGTTTTGCCCTCATATCTGGCCACCAAGCTTGTGGAACTAAACACCTGTGGCTCTAAGGTCTCCTGCAGGTTTCTCTGTGTTCACTGAGCTGCTTGCAGAGCTCTTCAAACCAGAACTCATGTGTGGTCTGGTGTGCCGGCACACACACTTCCACCGCAGGGAGTTTTTGCAGAATGAGGTCAATTTTAAATGTCTCTTTCAGCTTTTGTGTCAAGTGGAAATAGTTGCATCTCTGCATGTCTTTAAATCCATGTAACATTGGAGTGGACAGGATGCCTGACGTCATCGTTATGACTGTTCACGATATACAGAAAATAACAGGGGGGGAAATTCTGCAATGTCACCTTGCATGTGTAGTATAAGTTATAGACATGGAGGATTGTGTGTGTGCGGAAACAAACATCTCCTCCTGTTCCTCACACAAGACAGCAGAAGATTTACGCCTTCGAGCCTTATCAGTAAACGTTATTATAATTTATTATAATTGATTCACTGCCAGGAAACAGAATACTTACAAGATAGGTATTATGCCTGTCGAGGAACACGGAGTCTCCCATAGTCCCGACTAAGTATCCACATATAGTAAGCGCAACAAATGATATCCCGTTAGTCCAAAAAAGTGCGCGCGTCGGAGCGAGGGTAGAGGAGAAAAATAAAGTCTCCACGAAACACTTGTGAGTCGCTCCCCTCTCTACATTAAAAACAAACAGATACCTTAAAGACTTCTCTTTTTACGGCCAAGTTTCTAAGCAGCGCTTCTAAGAGATGAGGTCGGAAGCGCGTGTCAGAAGATCATCGGTGCCAGACAGGACACCACAGTGCGTAATGCGTAACAGATCCATACTGCGCGCTCCGTGGACTCTGGTGAGGGCAGATGCTGAGCCAAGACAGTGGAGGCAGAGATACCGCTGTCAAGTCAGCCACGGGACAGAGCTTCCGAGGGGGATTTTCAAAATAAAATCAGCTGTCAGGCTTTTATTTCTGTACAATACAACACAGTAAGACGGCAACTATGAGTATTGTCGATGCCTTTAGGTCAATTTTTTTTTTTTTTTTAGGTGAGATAGTAGTTTTTTTTATTAGGTGTGATAGTAAGAATGTTGAAAGGACATGAAATTATAATAACAACTTTATTATTATTATTATTATTATTATTATTATTATTATTATTATTGGTGTGTGTGTGTGTGTGTGTGTGTGTGTGTGTGTGTGCGCGCCAGGGGTGTGTGTTGGGGGAGGAATTTTATTTTGAAAAACCACTTGCCTGAGAGCATTATATTCCATTAAATTCTAATTGGTCACTAAGCACCTGAATTTTGTAGTTTTCCTTTACAAAAATAAAAGGCAGTGCTTTTATTATTGATGCACAAAAAAGGGGGGGGGAAATGCCACAAAAAAAACAAAGAAAGGAAAAGAAAAAAAATCCCAAGAAGGTGATAAATGAAATGTTTTATGCTCAAAAATTCAAACTGTTGGAACAAAACCTACACCATGTATTGTTTTAGCTACATTCATAGCCATATGGTATAACACTGAAAAGGGGTGAGGCAGAGGAGGGTGGAGCACAGGAGGAGGTGGAGTAGTAGTGAAAGAAACTTTTGAATATCAGTAGAAGGGCAGCTCACATGTTTTCTTGTCAATGGCCCACAAATGAAGCACCACAATAGATAAGATTTGACTTGGGAAACTCAATGCAGGGAGATTGTAGTTCACAGGACTGCTTTTGCAGTAGGTGATGAGGAAAATGAGGATGCCTGTCATAGTTTCAATAAATACAATCGCTGCAATCCATACAGGAAACATCCAGAAATGCATCATGGCCACCCTAAATAAAAGCCCATTTATCTTCTGGATATTCAAAACACACATGTTCCTTCCAAATGTGACAAATAGCTTGCTGTATGTAATTTATGTAGCAAATAAATCTGTGTTTGTTTGCTTCCATTGTAAAAATCAGTGGTTCTTTTTATTTATGAGCATTCCCCTTTTCAAATATGCACCCAATCCACCCCCGATGAGAGAAACAGGAGTAGGGGGCTTATCTGGGTTTGACTAATTCTTAAAACTCCCCTTGCGTCCGACCTCATTAAAAATATCAAGGACACTGTGGTCGAAGAATACGAGCTGGCATCAAACACGACACGCTAGCACACTTAGCGGCTAATGAAAGGCATTTTCTTTGCTCTGCAGGAGTGGCTTTAATGAGGAAGATAAAAGAAAACTGGCCACATTCTTCTCTCTTATGTTATATCCAGTGTATGTGAATGAGTGGTTTACTGAGTGACAGAATTCCTGTCTGCTTATCAGATGGAGCCGCAGCCATTTCAAGAATGCTGAGAAGTTAACATGAACACTTCAGGAAAGGAATTGGACTGTGTGTGTCTTACTTACCAAGACGTCATAGATCGAGTTGACCTCTCTTATCAGATGTGAGGTGCTGTATATCGACGAAGTTTTGCTGAATCTATTCAGTGCACAAAGGTGGACACCCACGCTCCGATTTCCATTCAAGTCACCTGAATTCCATGTGTTTGGGTTGGGGAGGAAGATCAACACAGGAGGAATGTGCAAACACCGCATCAGTGAGTCTTTTTTTTTTTGAATATGCAAAAGCAAACTGAGTATGGAATGACAAACACGCAATTAAATACTACTTTTTGCATTTTGTCGCCATTGAAATGATGCTTTTCATGCTGTTCAATTCATGGGAAATGCAGCTTTCTAATGCCAATTTCTTTATGATAAGAGTGACATTTTTGATGAGCCTTATTAACCTGTCTATTCCAAACCCGTCACATCCAGTCATGTATGCTTCATTAAAAACACTGCAAGTTTGAATTCACAAAATCACGGTAAGAAATTAAACTTGAGGTCCGCTTACAGGCTTTTTCCTTGTGCTTTTTTTTACCGTATAAGATCATCTTCATTAGCAGATGAATTTTTTATTAGTTGCAACAGAATTAAAAGTGTTGACATGCAAGCTCTGTAGCTGTGGCTGTTATGATTTTATCCACTTTCATGTCTCTTAAACAGTGTTTGTAGATGTTAATGAACCCTTTTTACACAGCGACTACACAATAGCACCATAAGAAGACCTTTCTCTATCATACTTATCTTTAGATTGCTTTGTCATACTGCTAGTTGGCTATAAAGCTACAAAAATGCAGTGAATTTAGATTAAAAAGGTGAATACAAGTCATTTGGAATGTCAGATAAAATAACTGTCTTGATAATAAACAATAATAAACCTTCTTGATGAGGAGGGAATAAAAAAAAGGGAGGAAAAAGACGTGAAGACTGTTTTTTTCCTGAAAAAGCTCAGACATAAGGTTAGATGTTGTGTTTTACGGTCCTGTAGGAGGAGCCGATTGTCTCCTAAAATGGTGCTTCAATGGTCCCAGTGCGACCATGACACACACACACACACACACACAATAAATACACAGAGCCTGTGGGAGAGGGAGGGGAGTCCGGAGGGGAGGGAGTATAAGACAGAACGAAGAGAAGGCAGAGATGGAGGGAAAAAGTTTAACACGCATGCCGAATTGGCCAAAATCAGCTACTGCTGCATGTCAGAACCAGGTCGCATTCTTCGCAAGGATCTACTTGTCCTTTTTCTGCTGGCCATCGCCTCTCATATCATCTTGAAATTGTTAAAACGTCAATTTCAAAGCAGATCTCCCACTGTTGAATTTGGCACGGCATGTCTGCGTTGATAAATCGCATCCCTGATATTAACTGTCCGTCTGCAGAAGAAGCAGCTCGGAATATACGATAAATCTGCGTCGTGGCTTATTTGTTTTTTCTTTCTCTTTGTAATCCTAAATCACCTCATAAATATTCTCAATAATAATAAATACGAGTCCTCCGGACCCACGCTGCTTAAATCACCACGTTTGAGCGCACCATTATTATTTTATAGGGCACATGTGCCTGTAATTCCAGAGCTGCATTGTGAAAGCAGGCAGCAAAACACTGATGTTTACATCGTTCAGCTTGCGGCACCCTCCTTCCAAAGGCCGAATGCCTGAGTTGTGAAATCACTCCATCGAGTGGAAAGTATTCTGTTAAAGTGCTTTAGGGACGATCCAGTAAATGACAGAGGAAAAAAAAGAAAAAAAATCCAAAGAGGTCTCCGATGTGTTTATTAAACACTCACAAAATCGATGCTTTAAGGCCCAGATTAAAGTGTTTGCATGTGTTGCATCACGTTGCAAAGCCTCTGGGAGGACGCTGGGCGAAAACTGGGAGCGGATGGTCAAGAAGTATGTCGCGTTATGGGTCATGACTCGTGAGTCATTATGACGGGTGGAAAGACTCTTAATTTCTCCTGCATGCTTCCATATCGGTGCTGAAAACATGAACTGGCAAAGGGATTTCTCCTATTTATACATATTTTATTATGAGATGCATACAATAAATACATATAGAGGTTTTTGTTTTTTTACATTTTTTACATTTTCTTGTGCTGTCATGCCAATAATGATGACATCATTGCAATACATATATGTCTACATACTATTGGATGGATTGCATAAAATCTTGAGGTCACCCGAGGATGAATGCTCCAGATTTTGGTTACCTCCTTGCTTTTCCTCCAGCAGCACCATCATGTTATTTTTGGTTTGGTACAAGACAACGAGGCCTTAACGCACAAATCGGTGGTCCGATCTGGGTATAGGCTGGCTTGGAGACGGGCGTGGTTCCGAATAAATTTTCAAACCAGTTCCATATCTGGATGTTTTCTTTACCTTGACGTCATCAGACCCGACGCTTTCCGCAAAGCTGCATTCGTAATCATTCAACCTGCTTTTCATCAGATAATACACCTCAAGTGAAACAAGTGAAATAAGACTAAAATATTGGTTTTGGCTCGACTAGATTGTCTGAAATACTAATAATAACCTGATGCCTTGGAAAAGATTAAAAAATCTCAACTCTTTTCATTGACTAAAACTAGACTAAAATACTTCATGGTGTTTAATCTGCTTTGTCCATTTGATCAAAATTTGTACATTTATTTGATTCCATTTCAGAAACAAGACAACATAAAACAAGGAATTAACATCCAATTTAAGATAATATTTTACAGTCTTACTCAAAACCGTGGACTTATATAATTACACAGATGTTTTCTAGAGCTCAGAACAATTTACAACACAAGCCAGCATTCACCTATTCACACACAGACCCAATTAAATACAAAAATAAACTTAAATGAATGAAAATGGAAGCTGATTAAAGGACAAAGGAGCAAATCTGTCGAGTTCAGCCTCATGTTTTCCTCCTTATTAGCTCGAGGCCTTTGTGTTTTATCTCTCTTTCTTCAGACGATGAACTTTAACCTCAGTTTCACAAGACAACCCAAAGAACGGGTGTGAGAGAGAGAGAAAATGAGAGAAAGTGGAGAAGGTGGGGGGGGGGGAATGGTAAAATGAATTTACAGCAGGAGCCGCACAAAGCAGCTCTGGAGGATGACCTCACAACTGCGGAATGTGTGTATGTGTGTGTGAGAGTAAAAAGAGAAGTAAAGACAATGTGCGTTCAATCCTTCCTTCACCCGAGAGGTAAATAAAGACACGCACAAACAAATATAATAAACACATGATGTCTCTCAAGGGTCATCGGCCGCGGTCTCCCTCGACGGATGACCCTCATCCAGCGGTAAAGATGTTTTTTTTTAGGGGAGCTGATCACTCAACATCCATCAAACACAGGACACACACACACACACACACACATAACGTGACGACAGTGTGGGTCTGGATTCAATCTGGATGCTTCCATCAACAGGCTAGCCCATTTGTCCTAAATCTCCATACTCTGTCCCGAGGACCAATACGCAAAGATGGGGGAAGAGGGGGATGTAAGGAAGGAATTTTGGGTAGGAGCCCGGCGTGGCTCTATGGCTTTCATCTCCACACCACCTCCATTAGAGCGTGCTTGAAGCTATGGGCAGGTCAGAACTGTTGCCCCTGACCTGAGAGATACTATATTCTGCAAGACAGAGAAGTGTGTTTTGCAAGAGGAATCAGAGCAAAGGGGCGAGAGCTTTGTCGCATTTATGGTAATTTAGATACCGGACCACCACCCACATACCTGGGAATGTTTGATTTCTGAGAGGCGGTGCTGCAAATATGAATCTTGGCAGGAAGTTAAGTTTTATATTTATTCAATATCCCGTATGAGACAAAAAAATAATCTAAAGAGCCAATTTGGGCTAAAAATATTCTCTCAAATCAAATGTAATTTATGGCTAAGATGTATTTAATGCTTCCTCCAGGATTTGTCTGCTAAAGGGAAGCATGCATTCTTCTTTACCAGAACATCACAGAATAATGCACTTGATCGTTTTCCATTTCAAACATACTCTTTCAAAAGCAATACAGTCGATTGTCACCGGTAAAGTGGACTATGTGAATTGCTGCATGTATAACAACCTCTAAAATATTGATTGTAAGGGCAGCACTTTAGGATGAGTGCTTCCCATTCACTCCAGATTCAAGCGGGCGTTGAATGCAGGAAACAGTTCGTTTCGTCTCTTTTGGAACCGATAAAACGCACAATAAATACAATAAATACAAAGTGTACAAAGTCCAAAGGACGTATGCATCTTAGTAGGGTTTTTTTGGTGGCTTTTGTCACAACTTTCTGCCCCCCCCCAAAAAAAAAAAAAAAATCTTGACTTTGGATAAGTGTTTCTTTGTGTGCACAGGTGTTCTTCATGTCAGCATGCATACCTCTCCGGGCCTTGTGCGTTTTCATCACCTGACTTTTAGTGACGTCAAGTGAAGAGAAGAAATCCGGTTGTTGTTAGTGAAGTCTGTCCAATCATCTGTGTATATGTTTATCCGTCCCTGCTCTCATCCCTCTGTCCCTTTGCTCTCTGCTGATCTGACCTCCTGCCCATCCATCCATCTCCCTGCCTGCTGCTGCATCAGCTTGTTTGCCTGGCCGCTTGGATGACAGCTTTCTCCCTGGGAATCCCACTGCGCCGCAACACGGGGCGGTTTGTAGGTTTTAATGAAGTGACATGGATCTCAGAATTAATCTAGAAGCTATTTTGTAGATAAATGTTAAAGAAAATAATATAAATAAATGTGTTTTATGGGTTCCCTGTGTCAGACATCGCATGCTATGTCATGTTATGGTTACTTTAGTTTGCGTGACTCAACGCACAGAAGACGTAAATCAAACGTATGCATTGTGTAGGGGTTGGTACTCAACGTGTTCTTCATAGGGATCAAAATGGGAGAACAGAAGGGATAATAAATCTATCGCATGTTGCGTAAGTTGACTTATGGGCCTCGCAAAACATCCAAGAAAAACTCGTAATAATCTATGAATTTGATTTGAAAATCTGATTGAAGTGGTCGAGGTTTGCTGGCATGAATATCAATACACCCCGCTGTGGCTTGGATTAGCATCACAGAATTGCCATATTTCTCAGAGGATAATACAAAAAAAAAAATTTGAATTTTCTTCGAGTATCATCTTTTTCTCATGATGACAAAGTTTGCATTTCATTTCTGAAATGACCACGATGAGGAGTGGCACCTTTCATGGAGCTCCAACACAACCTATTTGTTGCCCCGGATGCTTCTGAACGGCCTCCTTGTCTGTATAATAAATGTAGAAATGTCTAGTCTTTCAGCTCTTGAAACACACACACACTCACACACACAAGTATCCTTCACCTCCCACGCGTCCCTAATGTTTTCTACCACAACAGTTGCCATGGAGTCTCGGCTCGCCAGCTTTGGCGGACAGCACAATAACAAGGATGCGTGTATTTCTGTGATAGCGTGTGTATGCATGTGTGTGCATATTCACATGTCAGCATATAACACGATGCCTTTCATTTGTAGTTCAAACCCAGCAATGTGCGATGATGTATTTCACAAACAGTCATGCAATTTCAACTCATGACGACACCATCGCACAGATCTCTGTGCCGTTATGCCGCGTGATGGTTGTGTGCGAGGAGAAGAAAAATAGCCTTTACTTGTTGCCATGGCGCCACAGTAAAAGCGTCACGGTCATTATGGGTAAGAGGGAGACACATTTGAGAGGAAGATTCTCTCGTGAGCTTCGATTTGGGATGCAAGGTTACAGAATTTTTTATATATATATATATATATATCACTCCAGATTGAGACAAATAACAAAATAAGACTTCATATTTGAGTCTGACTGCAAAATTTATATAAGATAGTAAAAGAAACCATTACTACTTCTTATTTCTCTCTTTGCAAAATTAATTTTCCTTGAATCAAAAAGTGGCAGCAGTTGAGAAAACACCTGGTGCACACCTGCTGTAATACGTCAAGTGATCCCCCCCAGTGTGAAAAATAAAAGCTCTTTTCACTCCGTCTTCTTTCTTCTGTCAGCGACACAGCTCTGCCTGACACGGCGGGTTCAGACCGACCCTTGAGTAAACCAAAGGAGCAGCCGTGGAGGAGTCTCTTTCTGCTGAGTGGAGGGTTGGGAACAGCCTGACTAATAGAGTCAAATGTGGCCTGAGTGATGTGACGCGAGTGTGTTGGCTTAGCCCCCTTCAGCTGAAGGATAACATCTCTCTCGACGCATTCGTCCAAACACTTTGTGTGTCTGTGCGTGCGTTCGTACACGGGCTTTTGTGTGCATGAACCTACCATTAAAGTGTATAACCTTATTTTAAACCGTAGGCTTTCCTTTAGGTATTCCGAGTTCATCACAAATAACGTCCTTAGTTGATTTTTATTTTTGTTCCATCCCCTCACCTCCCTCCAAGTTTCTGTGACCTAATGAGGTGCCTTGAAGCAGACACCATTACCAGGGATATCTTCTCACTGTCTGCTAAGGTTATTAGTTCTATTTTGGTCAGATTTTCCACATCTTTGATGTGCTTATCAAGCTGCAGTCGGAGTTATTTCGAGTTATATCAACACATTAGGAGGTTAGTTATGTCTTTCTGGCCTCATGTGCACCGGAGATTTGAAATATTCTACAGTGTGCTTGAAGGACACACAACAAGATATTGTCATTGGTGACGACACATCCAATCCACTGCTTGCAAGCAAATGAGTTTTCGTCCTGCCGACAGCTCTTTGTCGAATCACATGTTTTTTCATGCAAATCGAGTTTAAACAAAATATCACAAGCACCACACACTGAGGCGAGGCCCTGCAGACAACATGGTCAGAGTTTTCTATGAGCTCAATCTGGTGAATAGTATTGTTTCCAGTTGTTTCCTGGTCTATCATGTGTCAGGAGTTTCTCTCGTATGAGACAAATGTTTCTTCACTTAAAATGATGCAACTGTGCAAGAAAAAATATGAATTGATACAAAAAAAATGTAAGAAAATGAGGATTTTTAAGTTCAAGGAATTCTAAGGAAGGTATTTTCTTCTACCTCTTCTCTTTCTCCCTGGAGTTGTAGCTCGGTTCGGTTTGTTTGTTTGTTTGCTAGCAGGATTAGGCAAAAACTAATGGATGGATTTGCATGAAATTTTCACCAAAGATAGACCCTTGCATATCCTAGAGGTGATAACATTTTGGTGATGATCCGGTGAGAGATGGGACTGGTACTGCTGGAATAAGGGCCTGTGTCTAGTTGCTTCATTCTGCTGTCACTGCCCAGTCTTTGCAGATTCACCAACTTCATCATTTCATCAGTCTCAGCAGGGTCATCAGCCACCACCACCACTCAGCGCTAAAGATTTGTGACAGACTAATTATCACATCATCTGCTGCAATAAACAATTATTTGATTGAACTGATATAATACAGTTTATAGTTGCTCCAAACGTTCGATGGGCCATGAACTCATCTGAACCCTTAGAGCCAAACAAACGAACACAAGTGACATTGCTTGGACATACCCTTCATCTGTATTTGGATTCCCGACATTTTTCCACTATTTATTTTTTACTAGCATGCGTTTACGTATGCGTGCGCTCCCAAATGTGCTTGTGCATTTACAGAAGTGGCGAATGTTTGTGTAGCTGTATACACAGTCTACAAGTGTGGCTGTGTGTGATCTCCACAGCATGCAAGTCACCTGGCCTGAAACATATCAGACCTTTATCAAAGTCAAACGATGCAGCCTTGCTTCTTCTCAGGTCGGGGTATAAATATTTAGTCTGCAGCATAAACACAGCAGCCTTCTAGGAATGCGCTGATCACAACGGACAGCAATGCTTTTATCCTTCCACTGATAATATGGGCGAGAGACAAAACTGTTGATTCATCCAAATATGTTAACCACACATAGCTACAGGTTCAGACTGAGGTAAAACACATCCACATATCATCACTATCATTATTACTTGTGCTCCCTACTAATACCTCATCATGTGATGCATATAAAATGGCTTATATATGGTTCAGTGTAATACAAGGGGATTATCGTTATCTTAAATGATGAAATGTGAATCTGTAGCAGCTCTAAACATAAATGGAAGGTAATGAAAAATAACCCCATAAGCCGCCACTCCACAAAGTTTCACTGAAATCCTTTGAGCTGTTTTTGTGTTATTTGGGAAACCTTTGAAAAATGCCATATCAAACAATCATCACCAAAATGTCATGGGTTCTTTCCCTATCCCTCCACCAAGTTTCGTGGAAATCCGACCAGTATTATTAGCAAAGCTGGTCTTCCTGGGCTCCACAATTAAAACCATATGTGCATATACATTCAAAACTGACGACAAAAAAAATATATGTTATAAGACAATATAACATTACAGTCATCACAGATGAAAAGTATAAGACATATATAAAAGAATAACATCAAGATTTTATGAGTGAAAACGTGCAATCATAACTCTGACAGATTTTTCTCGCAAAAACTACAAGTCCCATATGCATGGCATCCTACCAATATGAAGTCAATGACGTGCCACATGGATGAATGCAATGACAAGCTCATATTAAGTCTGTGGTAGTCAGCCTCAAACCCATTCATTCTTACTGAAGACAGAAATGTTTAAGAGGGTTTTTTTAATTAGTAAAGAATTCCAAAAGTGCTCAGATGTGATTAAAAACATATTTAGTGTTTTTTTTTCAGTATTTATGGCAGCAGGATGGTCACAACAAACCACAGTGGCTCTTTTAAGTGTTTTTAATACGTTTTTTTTTCACTACTTTGATTTGTTGCCAGTAAGAAAAGTATAGAATACTGGGAGCGTTGTCCCGACAAGTAAGTTAACCCACCAGCAAACGTCCCAAAAAAAAAAAGCATAAACGCAAGGCTTTCATGCACACATGCTCAAATGCATGCGTGCACATCTGTGTTTGGGTGCAGGCATAAGATTAGTAGAATAAGAGAGAAGTGGGAGAAAGACAGGAGGTGGGGGTTGACAGATCCATCCCATCTCCTTTTCTTTCTCTGGAATGCAGCTGGAATCCAAGCTCGACTCCCCTGTTGGCTCCACCCACACTCCCACCACCCTATATCATGCTATACACACACACACACACACACACACACACACACACATAAGCTGGCCTTTTTCCCTCTGTTAGGTCACTGTAAGCATGAAGTGAGAGGTTGCCTGTTCTAACCTGTCCAGCTCATATGTAGATCTATCCTTTCTGTGTGTGCATGTGCAAAAGACGTTCCCTTACTCACTATGTAGGTCACCTTTACATACTAACATGTAATGGTAATGATAATCCTGCAGGTCTGAGCACATCTGAAGACTGCGGCTTCTTGGAAAACATGTCAGGTTAGAATGAAAAGCTTCTTATAGGCTTTACTTGCAGGGCAATCATTTTCCCCCCTTTGCTGCTTTGCAATATATCAATCAATAAATGTATGATATGCATCTTAAAATGACACAACATTCAATTTTGACTTCACAATATCCTTAAAAAAATGACCTCAGGGTTTGATTTCCACACTGTCCGCATGACTCACTCTGAACTTTTCTTGGTATTTAATAGCTTTGCTGCACTTGTTGCATTCACCCGTATGACCGTATTCTATCACTTCAGTTGAATAACGGTAATAAAAAAAGGAAGGAAAGTAATGATTTAGGTTTTTTCCCATAAAACATGAGCACATTTTTATGAGTTACAAGAATATGTACTGAGCTGTGACATGCACACTGATTCTGCACAGGAATCATTGCTCAACCTTTGCAGCTGAGTTACTTTAAATCGGATTGTTCCCTGTAAGTGTCGCTCTCAATCATTCCTATACCTAATATTATACAGCCACCATGAAGCATGGTTAAAGTAAACGACGTTGTGACTCTTTATTGCTGTTTTCAGTTCTATTTATAATCGCCGTCGACGCTCTTCACGTATGATTTTTCCATTGCAGGGAACTTGCACTAACTGCGTCAGAGCCTTTGAACGTATAAACTATCCTCTTAATGCTTACGTTCGAGGAGGATGCTGTCTTTGTTCTCGCTCATGCAGCCAAGGTCAGCGCCGTGTTTACATCACCGAATATTCGCCATGGCAACAGACGGAGCCTCACAGTCAGAGAGAGTCTGCACACATTTAGATTCAGCGTGTCCTTGAAACACACGAAACAAAGGCAAAACAGGAACAGATTCGCATGATCCTGCATGCTTTCAGCAGGCAGGATGTGCAAGAAAATGTTAAACATGTGTTTAAAAAAAACACAGAAAGAAAAATTTTGTAAATTATATGCTGTGCAATTGTTCAATTATTTGCTTACAACAATGACATTTAATCACTTCTGATTCCTAATAATAATAATAATAGTAATAATTGTTATTTGCATAGTAAAAAAATTGCAAATAGCGTCTTGTTAAGATACATATCTTAAAAAAACAAACAAACACTGTGATGCAGGGAATTGAAGACTCAACCTCATTATTTATGTAAAGAAATACACAAAAATAGACATTTTATTGTCCATAAACATAGTTTGATAACATAGTAATCTATGGTCCAAATATAGAGATACTGATAATCTCATTTTAAAGGATCAGTTCATAGAAAGAGTGACAGATTTAGGCTGTGGTGACGATGCAAGGGCAACAAAGGTCCGTACAAATACTGTCCACACAGAGACAGGTATTCTACATTCTACATTGGCCAATATAGGATTATTGGATTTTTGAACTCTGAAACATTTACAGAACTGGCCTCCAAATGTCCGGCATCAGTCGTGCTCTAGAAACATCACCGCAGCATCCTTGGACCCGCTGTAAACACACTCAGTGGACCAAATCTAAACATCTATTTTGCGTTGCTATGATTGCACAGAGTTTCGAAAGAGACCCACATGAAGCCAAACGGCGTGGAAACATGCAAAAATACAAATTCGAGCATGCGCGGCGCACACATACACACACACACAGTGCGACTGCGGTAAGTCATTTCAGAGCCTATTAAATCTCCATTAACACACAGCCTCCCTGCTAGCCAGAGCTAATCCAACCCAGGTGTGTGTGAGTGTTTTTACCCCCATCTCTCATCTGCTCCTTCATTCTCTTGGCCTCTCACTTCATCTCCCTCCACTTTCTCTCCATCTCTACCTCCCTGCTATCTCCATGCTCTCTCTCTCTCTCTCTCTCTCTCTCTCTCTCGTAAACCTGGCAGCTCTGCTACTGCAAAAAGAAAAACTCTTCCAATTAGGTCAAATTAAGGCAAATTGCAGCTCTCAGTGGGAACTCGGGCTGATGCACCTCTTTGTTAACCTTATTAATCCTCTTTTTATGCACAAACAATCTCGTGCAGCTCGATTTAAGGGCTTTAATTGATGATTCAAGTGTGTCTCCAATATGCTAATTGACACCTGGGCTGCAACATCCATCTGTTTCCACCCCTTTATATCTTCATTTAAAGTGTCTGGGAGATGATGAGAAACCCTAAAAGGCAAAGATGAGCTTTCAGCTCAACTGAGTGCCTGAGTGATGAGGGAGGAAGGCGACGTTCAGGGACGACGTGGTCATAAAATCGACCCGGTGATAGAAAGATGGAGGTGTATACTTTTAGTCGACCCATTTCTTCTTCTTCTTCTTCTGTTTGTTGCAAACAAGCCGCTGTTGCTGCTGCTGGAAATGTAAAACGCATCGCTTCCTGCACCGGTGGAACTTTTCCAGGAGAGGCCTATTTGGCGCCAGGTGTTCAGAGAAGTAAAGGCCTTACTGAGCTGACATCAGGCGGATTTGTTCTGCAGTCAAATTAACATTTATTTATTCAAATAATTAATACGAGCAGCTTTTGGGCTTCATTTGCGTGTGTAAACACCAAGCCTGAACTCCTTGTTCAAACTTTTTCCAGTCGAAGCCCAAAAAAGTAGGCCAACAGTACTGTTTCATTATCATGCAGGGACTACTGGATCTCAAAAACTAATATCTGCTACACACAAAGTCACTCTCTGACACACACACACACATGCAATGTTCTGGGAAGGTACTCTGCAGGAG
Source organism: Chaunax sp. Z400 (assembly GCA_037577475.1). Lineage (NCBI taxonomy): Eukaryota > Metazoa > Chordata > Actinopteri > Lophiiformes > Chaunacidae > Chaunax > Chaunax sp. Z400. Next base: position 8,854,900 of record CM075205.1, read on the forward strand.
GGAATATGATCCCTGCTTGGAAGTGACGCTGTTCCCTGCTAAAGCAGTACAAACACACACTGTTATGTTATGTTTGTGCATGTGTGTGTGTGTGTGTCAGTGCGTCTCTGGATCTGTGGGTGTTGGTGACAGTACAAACAATTCCACTCCACTGGAGATCTCTTATGAGAATACTTGGCAACTGTGTAATAATAACAATACAGGCCCAGAGTCACCACATTTTTTTTTTTTTTTTTTGCTTAAATGGTTTAAGCAGTGAGAAAAGCAGCATTTGTAAGAAAATCCATGCAATTTGATTGAATAGATGCTCTCTGTGCACTTTAAATGTAAATATTTGAGCTCTAAATTATCGTCAGCTTGTGAATTATCCTTTTAAAATTCACACATTTTACAAACCAGAGGCAAATAGTTGGGTTTTCCTCCCTTCCGGTGCATTTTAAACAGCTGTATTCGGCTCCCGGGGGCTGTGAAATGTGTTCTGGCTGCACCTGGTATCAGCTATTGTAATGTTTTTGTAAGATACTTATGACACAGAGAGACAGAGGAGACAGATGTGCACAGCTGTGACTGGCCACAATGCAGCCCACCCACATTTTCACTGTGATTCATCATTTGCAGCCATGTGAGTGTTTGTGTGTGTGTGATATTCGCTGAATTTTCCCACAAGTTCGTCCAAACCATGGAGGATTTATTAGAAGCTCGTTGTCGTCACCTGGTGGCTAAAGAGTCCCTTTACATGTCTTCCTTCAGACTAGTGGAAATTTAGATTTATAGTAAGATTTATAGTAAATTTTCATTTTCAAGGTGTTTTTCCTTTCCTTTCCTTTTTAATTCACATCATAATTCACATTCATGTGAATTCATTCATTCTTTGGAATGCATTGAATTATTATAAGTTTCTGCCACAGAGCACTTTTTGCACATTTTTATTTGTCTTTTTATCTGCTCAGTTTCTGGGTATTTCTGGTCATTTATTTTCCGTTGTCCCGGGGATTGGCACAGATGTGTCTTATGCTCCGTGTGGTTGTCATGACTGTGGATGTTGCCGCCGTCACAAAGCAATTTCCTGTGAAGGATCAATAAAGTATCTTTCTTAAAAGAGCTTAGCTCTGCACAGAATTTAAACCCCGGTCGACTGTGGGAAAGTCCTGTGTCTGACCCACCTATCCACCACCGGTTAATCACTACTACTTATAGAAGCATCTCCTTCATTAAGACATTAACACACGTATTTTTATTGAATCCATGATCTTTTCCTAAACCTTACCAAGTATTTCTGTTGCCTAAACTTCATAAAACTTTCTCACTTTGCAGCATTTTATTCTCTAAATGCTGTGAATTTTTTTCCCTAAGTCTGTCCACTAGATGGCATTAAAACATCCTGGTACAAACTCATTAAGCATTCTCATTATGATGATCACATACTTTAGAATTGGAGGTGTTTTCCTCTCATTGTAGCCACAAACTTTGCACTATGACTTTCATGCAACGGCCATTATTTTCCAACCATGCATAAGCTGCCATGACCCTCCAACACAAACACACACCTGCAACCAATATGACTCCCACCGCCTCGTCTCTGGAACGTGAGTGTTCCTCTGCTAAGCTATTTTTCTATTTATAGCCGCAGAGCTCCGGCTGTGTCTAAAATGCCTGCTGTCTCATTCTGTTTTGCTTCCCTTGCTCTCTGACAGATTTGGGAGGAGGGGTGGTGAGAGGTCCTCTTGTTTAAATCACTTTTCAGGGCCCGGAGTCATATTTATACATATCCTTGGAAGACGAGGATTTGTTTTCACAAAGACCGGTGTGACAGACGGTCCCCGAATGAGAGGCCTTTGACGAGAACTCGAAGAGTTCGTCATTTGCCGGGTTTTATGCTGAACAGATGTTGAAATCGCGGGAGAGTATCTGCATCGGCGTCACTTGAGCGTCTAACGTGACTTCACTTCCAGTCCTCACACATATACTGAGCTCTCGATCCTTACAATAAACTTGCAGCAGATGTATGCAGCTAATGGACTCCTCACTTTGGAGTCAATGTGCGGCTTCTGGAAACAGAAGGCGAGTCCAAGTAAATTCAAGTAAAGCCAATTATTGGAACCCTTGTTGGCTCCAACCAACCTGGCCAAGAGAGGAGAGGAGAGTCCAAAAGACGTCTTATCCAGGTGTCTACCTATTCTGGGTATCTTTCTCCTCTTCACTTTTACTGAAAGACATTCTTAGAAATCTAAATTCTTTCAGGAACGTAAGTTTGAAGCCAACTTTAGGCTACAAAATCAGTTGTGTTACAGAATTGCATGTGCATCCCCTCCTCTGTTTTGGAGCATTTTCAAGGCTACAGCTGAAATCCTAAATCGCCTGTAGGTGTGAGGGTTAGTGTGTCAAACACTGTAATGAACCGACAGCCTGTTAGAGAACAAATTACTGCATGCATCAGTCGTATGGCCTTTGAAAGGGCAATCTAACAAACTCAGGCTGTGATCCCAGCTTGGTTCACGTTTCCCCAAAGTTAACTCAAACTGCTGTGATCTCGTGTTCCAGCTTCGGCTGCTGCATTCAGCACAAACTGGAGGTTAGAAAGAGGAGATGTTGTCAGGATGGAGTAAAATAAAAGTGAAGAATGAGCAGGAGTCTGTGAGGGAAAATGAAACCAGGCACAGGCATGATGGGTGAAGAGGAGAAGAGAGGAAGTCGGGGGGTCACTCAGTTGCCAGTCACCTCACTTTTAGTAGAAACCCTGGGGCCTTGCCATGAAGCTCTGGCCTGGAATTCCAAATAAATAATTCCCTAAACCTCCCCTCCGACTCACACACACATTAAGGAAGTGCATGCACCAAGAAAAATGCGCAATTTCTCCATTATTGAAACTCCTTTTCCAAGTATTTGTGGCTGCATTTGATCTGCAGAACCTTGATAATTCTGCAAGAAATCACACATACATGCACCAAAGCATGCACGCTCACAGGTATTAATATTAATACTCCAAGCTTAGCCTAAATCCTGCATGTGTGAGCAGGAACCTTTGGTTAATCCTCACTTAATACAGCATGAAACGGTTTTAATCAATTATAAATATCCACACAATGGGTGGCGTGACACCAAGGTCAAACACTCTGCAGTTGATACAAGTAATTAATACAAAGAATGGAGAGGGGTACTGTATTATTGCCAGAAATGAAGTATAAAGCACATAAATCAAGCAAGATTTCCCACACTGACCTCACATGCACCAAGTTCACAAATAAGATAGATAAAAATCAAAATTGGATTTTTTTATTCCTTTGGGCTCATTTTTCAGCAACAACAGGATATTAAAATGCAGCATTTTTTATATATATATAAAGATGCATACACACGCTCACTGAGACAGGACAGTAAAGGTCTTGATTAGAGATCAGAAAGATTCAAACGGATCCTGAGCAATGCCATAAAGTCACATTCATGAAGCTGATGTGCCATTCTAGCTGCTATTAAATCCATTTTAATGCACATATTATCATCTGATGTTGTGTTTCATCTTTTTATCAGCTCAAGTTCTCATGAACATCACAAGGTTTAGCTATTTAAGGCCTGTAGGCCTCATTGACCTGATGCTCATATCACTTGGACATCGTGCTGCAACAGAACGAACTGTAAGCAAGGCCTCAAAAAAAGCCTCATAAACCAGAGCAGAGAGAAACGTGTTTATATCTCTGAAGTGTGAAGCATCTGAAAAGACGATATCAAGTGACAGGATGGAAGTCGACGCTTGGAAGGTTTCCTAGAAGTGAGCCAATCTTGTTGTCGTCGCTTTTGCGACTTTTGTTATTGCATATTTCTTACGCAATAAACCACAGAATTAAAAACACTTAAATTCACTCTGGGGTCATGAAATATGTGCAACCATTTTCCCTATTTTTCTTTTTCTGTTCCAAGACAAAGAGTGGGTGTGTTTGAGATGTTATGAAACGTTCTCGCCCAGCGTGAGTATCAAATCACCCGAGTTTACACTGATTGGGACAAACACATAAATTGGAGGTTGTAAACTTAACACACCATGGCATATGTGAGAGGATCCATGTTTTCCCTCTGGCCCATTGCAAACCACATTAGGGGTAGCATTAGTGGGAAAAGGGGACACACACAAACACACACGGATGGACGTTTCTGCCGTCAAGACTGAAAAGCGCACAATTAGATCATCCACAGACGCACAAAAACAGTAAAAGTAACTCAACACGGCTGCTTTCTCGCTGGTGGAGAGGTTTAATCTGCAGCAGACAGAGAGATTCAGGCTACGGAAATTAATGTTTACTTTTCAGCCGTCTCTATTTCAAACTGCTCTCTTTTCCTCCATTGTTGAGAAAACATCCCAAAGGAGACGTGAGATTGCTCTCCCAAAATACAGCCAAACAAAACCTGCTGTTTCATATGGTTCCTTTAAAACTTGTCCAAAAAAGAAAAAAAAGAAAAGAAATGGCCACGTGAGGCGCGGCGTCTCTGTTACAGAACGTCGGGATCGCTCTCAGATAAGAGTTGCATCTCACTGGAATCAAATGTTGATGTTGTGTCCTGTTGGCTCTGTGCTCTACTTAGCCTGATTACTTCATTGCACAAAGGGAGACTGTTTGACGGAACGAAACAAGGAGAAAATGCTGACTTTTGGAGAAATAGATTGTTTATGAAAGCCCAAAATAGCAAAGCCAAAACTGTAAACTTGATCCTGAATGATGCATAGTAGATATTAGCCTATTGCTAACATATCCAAGATATCAGAGTCAAAGATTATGTTGTCTGATATGCAGAAAGTAATGCTTTAATTAAATGTTCAGGGAAAAATAGGGCTTGATTGCTACCACCAAATGTGCACAGATAACTCCAGACTTGCACAATGAACTATGAGTCACATGCAACAAAGATGGGGGGGGGGGGAAATCATGTCATGAAAAATAAATTTTAAAATGCACAGAAAAATCAAATGCTAAATGCACCTCCAGATAATGCCGATAAGTCAACAGTGACAGATTGAAAGAGGTCTTATATGAGGTCTACATCCCTTTGCAAGTGGGAGCAATGAGCTCCATGAGGAGATACAGATCAATTTATATTCATTTGTGTACTCTTATATAAAGTCCTGCATAAGACTTTGAATGCATGTGTTTATTTGTAAAGGAGGGTTTGCACAGTGTAGTATTAGTAGGATACTTTCAAACTACATTCTTTCTTCAAGGACTTCATTTGGCCTCATGTAGAAGGAGTCAGTTTTAGAAAACCTACCACATGTATTGTGAAATGCAATCCCCTCTTACATTTACACACTCAGTTCAGTGATTGTGGAGAATACAAATCTGTTTGCAACAGCAGCAATAACCTGGCCCATACAGTATATCCACAGCCCCCGCATGGCAGGGGCCCGCTGTTGAAACAGGCCCTGCCCCTGCCTGTCAACAGCTAGGCCCATTATAATGAGTTTCAAAGATAACTTTTATTCAATTACAGGTTTTTTTTCAGCCAATCTTCACATGAATAACGCAAATATTGAAATAGGTTTTGCTGATTTAAGTTTGTCTTTATCATATCAAAGTTTTTTCTGTCTTTTTGATGAGTAACGGGACAATAAAAGGCTACTGAATGCAGACAAGCACTTCAAGATGTACTTCATGCAGCTGTAGACACTAACATTGCACATGTAACACAAAAGAGGTGGCATGTTTTGTGTTGTACATGGAACTTTTATCAAAGTCTGACGATGGAACTTATAAATATACAAAAAAACCTTGTCAAAACTAATCTCTATGCTCTATGGCCCAGGAGAAACTGCCTGTTCTGGCCATCCTGATCGTGAAAATAAACGTGCTTGCAGTCTGGACTAGGAGTAAAGGGGGCGGTATGGAATGTTCCTCATTGATGCGCCAAAAGATGTGCACATGCATACTCTCCTGCAAACCTGTAAGAAAACAGATGTGTTCAGTTGTGCAACAATCTGGGTTGAGCGGGCAGGTGGTCCTTTCCTAGCAACTTTGATTATGACATCCTGCACTCTGAGACGATGAGTAATGAGGAGTCGGATACGGAGACGTTGGACAGCTCCCACAGTCATGGATCAGCAGCCTGACAGCAGTTTTACATTTTAAATCTCATTTTAAAATGTGCTCAATACAATCAAGTGCATGATAAATATCCTCATCATGAAAGATACGGAAACTTACCTGCTCTGTGCAACCCTGCATCCTGTTTGTGTCAGAGAAATGTCTAATTTCACCTCATGTTCAGCTACGTGTTGCAGAATGTTTCCCAATAATCATATTTAATAAGCTGTATGCAGTATATACAGATATCTTGTGTCTTGCCACATTGGAATCTCGCAGCCCAGAACTGAATGAATTTATAGGATTATTTACTGCAAAAAGTATCTTTCAGTCCCACGGAGACAAGAATGGCTGACGTCGAGGTTCTTTGATTTAGGGCAGCTCTGAATCATGATGCTGTGAGATCAGACTTTCAGACTTTATGACATTAAGACAACTGGGAGCAGATCCAAAAGCAGAAACTGCTGCTGGGAGCCAAGAAAATCAACCTTCAAGCCTTCACAGTTCCAGTGTTCTGATGGAAGCTCTTGCAACACTTGCAGACATCCTATGTTTGACTCCTTGATTGTGGCGCAGTAGCTTTGCACTCCAATCCTGTAGAGTTGTGAGACTTTGCAAATCTTTGGCTGAACTGACCGGAGCAATGTGTGAATTTGTTTTCAGTCTGTATTTTGGTGCGAGCATTCCAAAGATGTCGAGCCATCAAGGTCTTGTTCCTCCAACGCAGCCTCCTCGCTTATCTAACTCAGCTTAGGGGAGGAAACGGGGAGGAAAGACAGAATGGAGAGCTGCGAGGTTCACAAGTTCAAGCCTCTCTGTTTCCTAGAGCGTGTCCAAGATAAAATACATTCAAATAGGGAATCTTGGAAAAAAAAAATATAGAAAATTAGTAAGATTGATGCTCAAATTTGCTGATTAATGATGCAGCAACTGATCATAAAAGCCGGGGACAGAACATGTTTTCCTCGAACACCGAGAAGCGGGAATTGGAATCCAAAGAAAAGAAAGACACATGAAGTGTGGTAGACTTCTGTTTCTGTGATCAAGCAATACGCTTTTACTTGAGAAGAGCTGAAACTATTCGTTGATTAATCAATAACTCAATTGGCAACTGATTAATTTTATTAATCTGGTTATTTTTCAAGGGAAAATGACACAAACCCTCTGATTACAGCTTCCAAAATGTAAATAATTCCTACTTTTATTTGTTCTTCATAATAGTAAAGAATCATATCTTTTGGTCCTGGTCAGACGAAACTTTGTCTTTCTCTTTCGGACATCAGAATGCATTCTGGGAAACTGTAATGAGCAATTTTAACTATTTTCTGATATTCTATAAACCAAATGATTAATCAAAACGATCTCTGCAGCTCCAGACAGAATATTTACCTCTGCCAAGGAGGAAATGTTTTCACCCGTGTCGGTTGGTTGGTTGGTTGCTTGAATTGTTTGTCGGCAGAATTATGCATAAACTATTGGACAGATGTCGGTGAAACTTGGTGGAAGGATGGGGCGTTGGCCAAGAAAGATCCCATCAAATTTTGGTGCAGATTTCCCTTGTCACGCTAAAACTACGGAACCGATTTCCACAAAATTTTGTGGAGGGGTGGGGCATGGGCCAGAGAGGTTAAACCCATATGCAGTATCATTGGAGTATACCTCCTTGGTATGGGGTATGTAGTCTACTGAATTTCACTCTAGTTCAAAATAAAATTATAAAGTGCTTTACAGCAAAAAATCTTAATCTCTACTCTAAGTAATGATCCAACAGATACCTTTCCTCTTACTTCTGAATAGAGGCATTGCAGCAGCATTTCTTTCCAATGCTCAGACCATGTGGCATCGGTGTTCTAAACACTTTAATGTGCTCCATGTTTCGCTAAAAACACAAATGCCGGCTCCTGGCTGCGTGCCACGACTTGAGTCAACGCCCCGGCTCTTATGGTTCATAGCTGAAGCAATGGCAAACATGTGCTGCAGCTCATACTGAAATGTTTCGTAAAAACATGCAGGCTGAATGAGAAAACATGGTTTCTGATAGATGGAACATTGCACCAGCAGCTTCAGAAATGTTTTTAGAGGAGACGTGAGATTGCAACACAAATGTTATTAGATATTTCACATGCCATGCGAAGGATTTTATCAAAATATATGAGAGTAATGTTACGCAGGAAATTCTAGCCGATAGCCAACAAACTGTCTCAGATGGATCTGGGCTAGTAGGGATGGTTGTGTTTCATTAACACTGGAGAATGTTGTAAACGTTACCTTTAAAGGAAGCATTTTCATTCTTTCTTCTCCAGTTACAGAAATTCAGATGAATCTGGTTGTGCTAACTCTCACTATTGTAAATACAAATGAGCACTCAATCCTTTTTAACCTGATGGCCCGTGTGTGGTGAGTCCACCCGTCTGCCACGATGACGAGACGATCTATTTATAGAAGATAGGAATATTCTTCAGAATAAACTTCAGAAATGTAAAAAGCGTGTTGTGTTCAAAAGATGCAGGATCTTTTTCTCATCGGTCTACAACGACATGCTTATCAATTGACATGAAATAAAACATGAAACACTGAAATATTGTGTCTTCTCTCCTACACAATCAAAACAGATTGCACAGGGTTTTTTTGCGCACTCTACCAGCTCTTTAATCTTTAAAACCATCATTGATTAGATTACTTGTAAGCCTTTGGATTGCCTTAAATCCTCTGTTATCAGTCATTTAGATGCAATAATTGTGGTTATTTTTAATGGCAGAGGTTTTATTTTGGAACGATTCTCTTCACTTGGTCTCTCCTCTGAAGCATTGGGGTAAACGCATCTAAAAATAGACGATGTTAACATTCTGGAGCCCCATAAACAACCAGGATTAAATTAGCCGACCACTGTTTCCTCTTGAGCCTTTGTGCATGTGTGTGTGTGTGTGTGTGTGTGTGTGTGTGTGTGTGTGTGTGTGTGTGTGTGTGTGTGTGTGTGTGCAGGGTATTATCAGAAAGACCGTCCAGTGTATGTTTCCCACGCTTAAAGTTAAAATTCCAGTGTGTCAGCATCCCTGTAAAAACCTACACTCTTTTCGTACTATTTTGCAAGAACATGTGTTGATCTGATGCCCAACCCTTGAGTCAATCAGTCCGGGAGAAGAACCTCTTCCAGTCACCGACCCTCCTCCTGTGATAACACAAAGGGTACTTTTCTGATCTTTTTCTTTTTTTGGCGTCATTCTTCTTTCAACATCAACAACCCGACCATGGAAGCAGCTATTAAGCAATCATGGCCAATAACTGTCAGACGCTGCTTTTTGTCTAAGCCATCGCATCTCCACTCTGTCTCTGCTGCTCTTGTGTCTCTCTCTCTCTGCCTCCCTGGCCACGTCTCCCACCTTAAAAAGGCATGGCCCAAGACTCATCTGCACAGGTTGCCCCCACATGCAGACATGCAAAAATAAAATAGATGGCTTCATACAAATCAGCTGCCATGTATTTTAGGGTGCCATAAAAAAAATCATCATTTTACCACCTTCATGTTTTGACTTATTCTATCATCATGTTAATGGAGCTGAGAGCTGCGATCATTTTATTAGCCAGACAGTGAGCAACACTGGGCATGTACCACTCTGGAGTCAGGAGGGATTTTTTTTTAAGGATCTTTACATGCAGAATAAAAATGCAATATAATCACGCTTGTTTGTGTGTTTTTGGAGAGTAACTTAATTCGCTCATGCTGAATTGAAAGGTGTCGCAGTTGCAGTTTCGACATGGGAAAACACTCCTATGATGAAACAACCAGAGTCAATGGTGTTGCAATAAAAGCAAATTCTTGTTACTCTACTATTCCCCTCAGTTTGGACCCTGTGAAATCCTTTCCGGTGTTTCATTCCACCTGATTGACAAGAGTACATCTCCATCATGCCAGAATCACTGAAAGAGTTCCCAGTCATTCAAGGATTCTAGAAAAGCACTGAGGAGGAAATTGACAGTATTTTGGCAGCTCCACTGTTCTTTTTGTTCCAAGCTGTACCTGAAGGGATATATAATGCAGATCAGAGATTTAAACTACAGATACTGCCCTCATGTACCTGCTTGCAAAATTGGATTGAAATTAGTTTTATTTCCCTGTAAGTGACTTATATGCTGCGGTTACGTATGTTTCTCTAAATGCCTTTTTTTATTCATCATTATTACTCTGATTTAATTTCATCTTATGTAAAGATATGATGTCCTGTGTCAGTCAAGGTAAAAGTCCTTATGTGGCATGTAGCATTAGCTTCACTTTATTTCAACATTTCACTCCACCCCCATAAGTATGTGAAACCTCCCCCGGCCGACCAGCAACACTTCTTGGCTCGGTATTTTTACAAACACTCTGAGGTGCAATAACTTCATGGTCCAGATTGCACTAATGACTCCAAACTGATGGCCTCATGTTATCCTCAGTGGGCCATAGCAGGGGGGGAGGGAGGGAATGGCATGGAAAATATAGTTGGAGCGGTGGGAAAGCTCCTCGGCATCTCGGGGAGGAAGAGAGGGAGGAGAGGAGACTGGATGCGTGCACAGAAGCACAGAGACGCTGGAGCTGTTCTTTGTAATAGGAAATGATGGGAGAGCCATTCGAGGGCCGTATGGCTTTGACCCTGTGACTGCTTGCAGTCGTGAGAACCGAGTCCCGGGCCGTGTGTCCTTAAGACCCTCATATCAACACATGTGTGCTGCTGCATGTGCACACACACACATGCACTCAGTGGAGCAAAAACACACCGCAGCAACTAAGGCAGATAAAGAGAAAGTAGGTGCACAAAAGAAGCAGGGAAATTATCATACCTTTTCAACAGTGCATGTGGACTTAAGCCAACTATGCAGCATAAACACCCCTCCATCCCCCCTGCTGAAAATAAGTCGCCCTAGTATGTTTTGTTAAGGATTTCATACACTGCTCCTTCCCTTTATTCACCCTCAATTTGAAGCCCACATGAAGACAAAAGCCAAGCAGCCCATGATGACAACAGTAGGAGAGCAGAGTTTGAGGGAATGTGCACTCCATTGCCCATTTTGTTGGAGTTTCTTCAGCTTTCAGATGTAATTTTACACGTGATTCTCAAAAAGACTGGAAACACAGGGACAAATCCAGGTGCAGCTGCCTCGTCTTCCTCCCTTGTATCAGCTAATTACCCACAGTGCCCTTAAGCAAGACCAAGATAGTTTGATTCTGGACAGCTTCAAGGCGCAGGAGTCAGAGCCAGGTCATCACCTCCCTCTTGATAAATCTTACAGTCAGGCTGCATCATTTCAACACACATCCATCAAATCGGGATGTCTGACTTGATACACAGTCCAACTTTCTGAGCCCAATAATCAGTGAAGTACATGATGTACTTGTAGCAATAATAAACAGTGTGTAAAGTCTGCTGATTGTTCTCTAATTGCTCCAAGAGCTGTCATAGACTTTGCCAGTATGTAGTCACATTATGAGAAGCAATTGGAAGGCATCTTAATAACCAGTATAACCAGTATATCCACCTAAGCCACTTCTATACTGACACATGCATCCATAATCAAAGCTTTGTGCAAGAATAGAAATTGTACCTCTGATTTCCACACAACGTAAGCGTGAGAGCTGGATGGCTGCACTTTTTTCTGGAGCCACCTCCGCGGGGAGAACAGCGTGCCGGTGCTCCCGGACTGCGCCGCACCGGGTCCCCTCACCAAAAACGGTAAATCCCCGGTGGTATTCCTTTTGGCACGCTTCACTATATCATAATCAAAGTGGAAGTTGGAGGATGGAGAGACATCCAAAGGTATGGAAGGAGAGGAGAGGGAAGGTGTTATGGGCTCCTTTAACGCCGGGATTTTGGTGCGTAAAGCCGGTTTCACAGCCAAGCGCTCCTGGGACGCACCTGGGTCTGGAGCCGGCGTTCCAGAAAACGATGCGCCGCTCACTCCCTCGGCACCGGTGTCACAGTCTCTTATTATAGCGGGGTCCAGACTCCGGGTTTGACGTAGCCGCCGTTTGGTTATGGCTTTGGATGCAGGAGAGGAGCAGGAGAAGACGCTGTTTAGAAGTCCTTGCGCGGCAGACATGTCTCCTTATTTTGGATCTCACATCAGCGCTGCTCTGTCCCTAAAGCTCCCTATACAACTATAAGACACGAGTTTAGTGTTTCCCCATTAATACCTGGAAGGTCCAAAGTGGCGACGCGCTGAAAAAATGTGCTGCATTTGGCTGCGAACGTTGAGCAAAGTGGACAAGGAGTGAGTCTTTTTTCTCTCCTGCGTTCCTCTGCGCGTTGGTCATTCCCGCACTGAAGTGAACTGGGACAGATTGAGTGTGTGTGCGCGTGTGTGTGTGTGGGGAAGGGGGGGTCAGAAAACTTAAGATCAGTGTTTTTATCTTGCTTATTGACCAATTTAATGTCAGTTAAGTAATTGCTTGCATTTTATTTTTCATTTTTAAGTGAATAATTAACTTTTTGCGCCTCTTTTTCCCTGTTAATGAAATTTAAATAACCTCTTTATGATCAGTACTGGGTGATCACCATCGTCCTGAACCAAAATCCATTCAGAAAACCGTCATTTTGTCATAATTTCCCCGAATATTTTTGTTTTCTGCTGCTTTTTCAGCTAAATATATGGAAAGATGAGTTTATTTTCATTAAGATAATTAGCAAAGCAGACAGAAGGTCATGCACACAGACAGACATGATTTAGGCAGGGATGGAAATAGGCATATTAATCCTTGTCTCCCATTAATCCACCTCCCAATGGGGATAATAGGCCGTGAAGCCTGCTGTGTGTTATTATTAGCTAAACAATAAGTGAGCCATAGGATTAATAGCCAATGCCTTTCTTTATACACCTGCGCAAGAGGCTATATTCAATTTTCATTTGTTTAAACAGATGCTTGATGAGGAGCTCAGTGTCAGTATGTTAGGGATGACTGTGAGGGGAGAGTGTGATAGACACAGAGAGAGAGAGAGAGAGAGAGAGAGAAAGAGAGGGAGAACAAGAGCAGGAGCATGTGTGGCCCAGTGTGTGAAAGTATGGGAAAAATGAAAAGAGACAGCAGGAGACTGGAGAGGAGGGTGATAAAGAAGCTTATGAAGCCGCGCCGCATGACACACTCGCACACATACACACAGCACAGCATGACATGACACTGATAACAGCTGAGATAGATTTGACCCTTCTAAAAACAGTCTGCGGGTTGAGAAGAGGGAGACATGGGCTGAGTGAAAACACAGAAGGAGGAATTATAGAAACAAAAGCATGTTTTGCATTAGCCTATAAAAAGTTTATGGAGAGGAGCCAGAATTTGAGGCATTATTACCCTGAACTTGGCTCACATACCCCTCCGTTTGGGGGAAAAGCCAAAAACAACAGTAATATGGAACAATGGTGCAGACTTGAGAGGACAATCGAGAAATAGACCCTTGCATCCTTCACTTGACATCCTGCTACCTCGTGTTACTAATGTGTAGCCATGGAAAATATTTAACGTGAAACAGTGATCGTTTGACGTGACTGTCAAAATAAATCAGACACAGTCAGAATAGGAGGGAAAGAGAACACATCCACCGGGCTACACTTCAGCCAGTCACAGTCAGTGTCATGTACACACTGTCCATATTTGGTGCACAATAGTAGAGCAGCCCTGCGTGAATCCATTTTAAGCAAAATGAGCCTATTGAGCTGTAAAGACGTGGCTTCCTGTGCATTGTCCAAGACTGTTTGACACATATGAATGAAGCAGTCACAAGGTCAGGAACAAATGGAATCAAATTTTAGGTCTGGATATGAGATATGAAACAATAAAGCAGTGACAGAGGGTCTATTTTTGTCTGGTAGAGACAATAAACACATATGTGATGGAAAGAGGAGGGAATTATATTATTTCAAGTATTTATTACCAACAAATAGTCATACTGACTATAGAAATCCTTGACTGTGTTTGAACACACACAGGAGAGTCTATAATTGAAGACACACAAATTGTGCCCTAGAGCGTTGTGTCTATCCAAGCAAAGATTTCACTTATTCCTGGCCCCACGTGAAAATACCCATATATTGTATATATTCAAGAGCCACCATATTGTTCCAATAGAGGTAGATTAGATTACTAGATTCTTTTACTGTATTTTGCCTCAAGAAAAGGCCTCTTTCCTTAAATGTTATCTGATGTTGCTCCTCTAAGGTATGAGGTGTATGATACCAGGGTTGCTTAATTTGTATAGGGTGGTGTAGTATAGGTATTTAATCTTAGAATATGATCAGCAGAGTTGGAATTTATGCCAGAAGTAGAATCACATGCATTTATAAAAAACTAATTAAACAAATGGAGCAAAAACAGTCTGGTAGTGACTGTTCAAAGGCAAATGGGTTCACGTAGAATCTTTTTGTGCTCATATACTGTCACCTGCTGGACTACATTTGAAATTGCAAAACTAAGTACAGTGTCCGTGACAGACCAAAAATCATCAAAACGCGCATCTATGAATGCTGCCTTCTTGGTCACCGGAAATTCAAGATTGGTGGCTTTATATTGAACCTTAAATTGAAATTATGGCAGGAAAAATGGGTGAAGTATAATTTCAAGGACATTTTTGTAATGACTCTGTACAGCAAAAAGCGTTTACTTTCTTTACCAAGCTCAAACAAGTAAGAAAGTGTGAAGCTCCATAATGCTCCTGCAGACTTGAAGGAGGAACTAACGAGGACTCAATGAAGGCAAAGCGTGAGAAACGGTAGCTGTGTCCCGAAACAGCGCCATCCCTACAGTCTGTTTTTGGTGGAGGACCCATGTTTGGCAGAGAAAGAGTTAAGGAGTTTATGGGGTCCCAATCGATGCCCCCTCTCCCACAAGTCGCCATGAACAAATGAATTCGCGGGGAATTAAATATCAATTTCACAAAGGAGAAAGAGTCCTGTGCTTTGAACCCGACCCTACCAAGGCTAAAGTGTTGTATGACGCTAAGGTAACATTTTGTGCAAGTAATTCACCTCTTTAGTGTTTCAACTATGTACAGACGAATAATTTATAAAGGATAGCAAATGTTTTTCTGATGTTTGGAATGTATGAATCGACCGTGCACACTATTGGGGCCCCTGAAAATAACATTACATGTCAATATAGCGCTAAGTGATTATATTTGAATGTTTCCGGGTACGCTCGATTTCACATTTCGTCTTGAAGCGCATTGTTCAAATTACGTTAGGAAAGTGAATTATTTCGTTTTTTCGTCGGAAGCTGTTTGAAGAGACATTTCGTACAAAATGTTACATTAAATAAGGATATTTAAATGATCGCTTTAGGTCTTTATAGAACACGTAAAATGTACTATGGCTGGTTATCATCCAAAGTAGTTTAATGCAAAGCATAATAAACAAACGCACTAAAAGGAGCATGAGGGTACGTTTTAGCTAACTGTTAGCACTAGCTAAGATGTAAGCTAACAGCGTGAGCTTAACAATAGTTGTCTGTATTAACTGCATGACTTAACAGTGTAAGAAGCTTAAAGTATTCTTCTATGAATTACCGATTTATAAAGAATACAAACAGGCAGTAACATGTACTGCTTTTAACATTTTTTTGCAGGTAAACGTAGCTACGTTAGCATTAGCTATATACATGTATCTAAACCAAGATGGGCAGTGCTCTTTATTATTGATACCGTAGAATTTATGTGTTATAATTCTAGTGTTAATAGCTTGTCATGTTGTAACAATAGTGGGATACTTTTGTGTAATACATTAAAGGCAATATTCTTCTGATATTCCCTAATCACTATGAGAACAGCTCAGGTTTCGAGAGAACGTTCTCTCGAACATTTTAACACTTAAATGCACTATTTAATTCATATAACAGTTTGTGTTACAATGCAGAGGATAACAATAGATAACATTTATATATTTTGATATCTTATTGTATTAATGATGCATTCTAATAGCCTACTATTGCGATCACGTGCCATTATAATGTTACTAGGCTTCAGTAAGACTTTTAAACAACTACAAACTTGCTGGTGTGTAAATACACATGAAGTGAGATTATTTCTGCACATAAAAAAACAATGCATGTTTCATAATGTATTTGCATTTTGCTTCTTGCTATTAAATGCAATATACAACAACAAAGTAAACTTGTTGTAGGTTTCTAGGTCCAAGATAAACTGTAAATAAGCCGATCCCTAACCATTTTGTTTCTGAAGCAGTATTGTACTTATTGTGTGTTCACATTACAGGTCATTGATGTCTTAATAGGTGCAGGTGAACATGGAAGAAGAATCCCAAAGTACCTGATTCACTTCAACGGTTGGAACAGGAGGTAACATGAATTGGTTTGTTTTGATTGCTGCTACTTACTTAACCGTTTCATACTCATAGTGTTTATCCCTGCAATATTCCATGTTCATCAACGTGTAGCAAAACACATGCAGGTTTGTGTGATTCTTTTCTTTTCTTTTATGAATGCTTGTGTGTGTTTTCGGGTAGCTGGGATCGTTGGGCTGCAGAGGATCATGTCCTAAGGGACACTGAGGAAAATCGTAGATTGCAACATAAACTGGCTCGCAAAGCTCTAGGTCGCATGTAAGTCCATGTTCATTCATTCTGTGTTCAGTCAATGTTTTACGGTTGATTTCGGACAGGCCTAACGCTGTCAGTGACCATACGTGACACCTGTAACTCATAACACATTTCCAGTTCACTGAATGTCTATATGCACGTGTTTTGGATTTTGACACTTCTATTTGTTTTGCTCTAATTATACAAGACTGATACATATTAAGTGTGTTTTTATTTCCTGGTAATAGGAAGAGAAAGGCATGGGCAAAGAGGCGTCGTCGTCAGTCTGGCACTAAATCTTCTCTGAAGACTCTCCCTAAGGAGGACGACAGTGATGATGCATGTGAGAAATCTTTTTCTGCCTCTGTCTCTTGCTCCCAGTCTCCTCCAGCAATCAAAATAATCCCTTTGTATATTTGTCTCTAGGTTTGATTTCATCTTCAGAGAGCAGTGACGGCGACGATTCTGACCCTGATTCTTCAAATAGTGGGGACAGCACCTTCTCTGAGGATATCAACAAAATGGTGATGTGGATAAGTTCAGTTTCCGTCTCCGATATTTACATTGTTGGCCTTGAGTTCGTGCCGTAACTGGGACCAGCTTCCAGTCTAATGACTGAGAAAACCCACATACACCTCATTTCTACAGAGCACGTCCCTGAAGGTTCATATCTCGTTTCAGAGGGTGGAGCCGGACATTAATGTTAAGAGGGAATGTGAGGAGAGGATCGTTCATGTTGACATAAACATCCCAGATATTCTGAAGAAGAAACTGGAGGATGACTGCTTCTACATCAACAAGAGGAAGAAGGTACATGCAGCAGTTTTTTTAGCAGTGTTATAAGGTTTCTTGTTGATTCTTTTTTTTTCCATTGTGTGCATTGAATAGTGTGTTATTAGTACTTTAATCGGCCATGTTTTTCTCTCCTAGCTCGTGTTGGTCCCCTGTCAGATGAATGTGGTGCATATCTTGGAGTCCTACGTCAAGCACTTTACCATCAACAAAGCATTCATGGCCAACGAGAGGTATCGGCGTCAGCAGAACACCACACAGAACAGCAGCCCGCAGCCAATCCCTCCAGAGAAGAGGTGAGTCTGCACACTCTGAGTGGAGAGCGATGGAATCAGATCTTCCTAGTTAAACATTATCATCCATCAGAGAAGAAATACATATTTGCTCAGGCTGTGAGTGAGATGCTGAGTTCAGAATTAATCGTGTGAAATTTGAATGTCCTTTTGTTTCAGCGAGGAGTTGTGTAAAGAAATGGTCGACGGCCTGAGGATCACGTTTGACTTCACCTTACCCATGATCCTCCTCTACCCCTGTGAGCAAGCTCAGTTCAAAAAGGTCAGCTCCTCCAGGCTTTTCCTGGCCATCAATGAAAGCTCCCCCTGCTCCAGCAAGTAAGTGCGCCTCTCGAAACCACGTCTGACATGTTTGAGCCATAAACAGCTGCTCGGCTGTGATATACTCTATTTGACTCTTGTGCTCCTTTCGCCCCCCCCAATTTGTGTTTCAAGTGCTCAACGGGAACGTAGTCCCAGCCCGCTGGGTCACAACCCACTCACCCCCCAGTCCACAGACAGCCAACCAGCACTGAGCGACATCTCTGCCACCACGCCCACCGCCCCTACCCCGAAGCGCCGGCGTCACCCTGACATGGACTGTATCTCATACCAGTCGCAGTCACTCAGACGCTCCACTAGGAACACATCCGGAGGCGACCGGCCAGCTGAAGGGAGCAGTGGAGGTAATCAGTTTTTGCATTGTGTATAAAGGGACTGAATCAATTCTTGTATGTTTACTTACTCGCTATATATTTGTGATATTTAGGTGGAGGCAGCGCCACGGCGTCCCCGCAGCTCAAACGCCGTCTGGCCGACACCTCATCCCAGCCTAAGTTCTTCCTCAACCTCGACAGAAGTAAGCTGACACACCATTGAAAAAAATACACTTTAAAATAAAGCACATATCATCTTCACATTTGATTTTGTAATAACTAGTTTGGCTCAGTAGATGGTGTTATCTCACTACTTTTTCCGAGCATTCATTTCCTCTCAAGTGCTCAAGAACGATCGTCCCGATGACGACTGTCCTCTCTCCAAACTTTTTGTCGTTTGCTTTACTTGTCGCTGACATTGGTTTATTTTGCCGGCCGCGTGTCAGCAGAGATGAGCGCCGCCGCAAGATGTATATCTGTAAATCCGTTGTGTTTGGTCTCTTTACCCAGAGACCCCTGTGCACAGTGGCTCATCTTCACCATTGCCCTTGACGCCAAACAAAGACAGAGGCGGGCCCTTCTACGGTTTGGAGAGCCGCAGGAACAATGAGCTAAACGAGGTGATGAATTGTGTATCATGAATGGACTTTTGTTCAGGACGGCCTTATGGCATTTTTAAATGGTTAATATGTGAAATTTCTAAAAAATAATTTTGAAGTGTTTTTTTTCCTTTACCCTGTAGGTGCTAAGTTGGAAGCTGACTCCTGATAACTACCCTCTGAATGACCAGCTTCCTCCACCCTCCTACCTGTATGGAGCGCAGCACCTCCTGCGCCTCTTTGGTTGGTGCCTCTGATCATTTCAGTCTCACTGGTCCACTTGTCATATGTGATTCGTTCAGTTTCTTGTGCCTTTGTGCAGCTATTTCCATACTCACTGTTTGTTTTTTCCTTCCAGTGAAGCTTCCTGAGATCCTGGGAAAGATGCAGATCCCCGAGAGGAATCTCCGAGCTCTGGTCAAGCATTTGGAACTCTTTCTCAGGTAAATGGATAATTGTGTTCAGGGACAGAGAGAGTGCAGGTTTTACGCTTCTTTAGACTGTGCAGATGGGATGGCACTGAAATTTTAGCTCATGGTTTCGAGCATGATATTGAAATTTCACCTTTTTTTATTTTTATTTTTTTTAAATGATGCAGCTGTTAAGTGGACAGAAGCTGTAGGAAATCATGTTTAATTTCCTTGGAGGATGAGTCACTAAAAAAAGCTTTGAGCTCCAAGAAGGTGAGAGAGGGTGCATCCTGTAAAGTCTCTATAACACCCTCGACATGCCTAATGCACACTACCCTGATGAAGACAAATGTTCAGTCACCTTCTTCACAAGATGAAGGACAACAGTAGAGTCTATAGAAAAACAAACTGTGATTGTCAGGAAGATGTCAATGCCTCAAAAATAATCCAGAAACACCAAAGTGAAAAGGCAAGGAAGACTTAAGTAAATGAGAATACAGAGGGGAGGGAGAGATGGAGTGAGAAAGAGCATGTGTTAGAGGGAGGGAGATGAGTGGGCGTTACACAAGCATGGGAGTCTAATCTTTAAATCCTCCCGAGCGATCTTCAGTTCAGCCAGTCCCAAACGTGGGGGGATTTAGGTTCTCTCGCTCTCTAATCAAGCACACGCAGTAACCGACGTCTGCCACCAAGCTGTGCTGTGGAGCAGCACCTGAACTCACCATGGGAGTCGGCACCGGGATGAACCGGAGTCTGAGAGGCAAAATTACCTACCTATTCTACCTCAATCCCGAAAAAAAGGAATATAAATAAATAAAGTTGAGCTCAGTATTTGATGCCACAGAAATCACAAGGCTGTGAAACCGGCCTCGTGGCAGATTGTGCTGAGCGGCAAAACGCTGATTGATGTCGATGAGGCTGAAGTGCAATGCATTCTGGGATTTGGCCGCAGTTGATCTCTCACTCTCCCTTTCTCTGCAAGAATGATTATGATTAAGTGTGTGTGTGTGTGTGTGTGTTTTTGTGTCTGTGTGCGCACACGTTATGCTGATTTACAATGCGTTTGCCCAAAGCGGCTTGCCTTGTGTTATTACTGATCCTAGAGCTCGAAAGATTAGCACCACCATGAATTTACGGCACTAAACGTCCTAAAAAAGGATTTTCCACTTCATAAATGTGCATTGAAACCTGCTCAGTCCTTTTCAATGAGTCTCTCTGAATCAAGTTTTTGATTACAGTGAAGAATTAGGCTTCAAACCTTCCTTAAATGAAGTCTTACTTGCGTTTTATTGGACCGTGGCGTTCTCACATGTTCCCTCTGTCGTCCCGTTTGGTTGTCTTGTTACGACGTTGTCAAGGCGTCCTTAAGTTTTCCTCTGATGAGGATAATTTGTTTGCATTGGGATTAGGAAGGCCGGTGGAGTTAAGATGAGATGGCAAGATTTAGAGGATTTGGCCGAGTAGAGGATACTAAGAAGATTCTGGATTAGTTTTCCCCGCAACTGATTAGATGGGAGGGTGGTGTGTGTGTGTGGTGTGTGTGCGTCGGGGGGGTTTCACCCTTTCCCTCTATGACTGTTGGTCATTCTCATGTTCTACGTCTTTCTGTCATAGCGACTGGCTCTCTGGGGTGGTATAGGAATGGATGAGGGGGCTATGTCTTGCACACACACACACATATATATATATATATCCAAGAAGAGGTCAATGGGTCAAGGATTTATTTTGAATGAGCCAGGGATATCGAGGAAATCAGAAGTCGATGGATAAGACGTTTGAGCTCCCCTCCTGTCATTTCTTTTTATGCCTCCTCCGTAGTATTTTCAGTTTTCCATCTGTCCCGTTCTATCATGGGATATCTCAGGAAGGCCTTGAGGGAATCTCTTCAGATTTGGCACAGACACCGCAAGTTAAAGCATGTAAGCTCAAGAGTTCATACACTAATTATGACAAATTTTCATGCAAAATGCCAGATATGATGAAATTTTGACCTTCAGGTGATTCTTGTCGCACCATATGACAAAGTATCCATCAGTCACTGCACATGTTTTCGTGTACCGCGACTTGACGGATGCGCAAAGTGCTGCTTGTCGTGTGGCAAAATGCTTTTGTAGGATAGTCAATGTTAACAAAGAGGACAGCTGAACACTGTTGGAATCAAAATATCTCATTAGATGTCCCTCTCTTATACTTCCCGCCCCCTCCCCCGCCATCTCTCCTAGGTTCATGGCAGAGTTCCACGAGGATTTTTTCCCCGAGTCGTCATATGTGTCCGCATCAGAGGCCCACTACAACATGAAACAACCAAGGCCAGTTTATTGAAGGAGATGTCGGCCATTGTGCTCCCTTCCCTTGTTTGCCTCTACCCTGACCTACCCTCTGCTTGTCTTAAGACTGGCTTCAGTACAGAGGACTAAATAGCGGCGGCCTCTGGAGTTCAGCTGTTTTCCTGGACCAACCTTCTTTCTCCTCTGGCCTAATGTTAGTTATCCTGTTGTTGCTTGCCTCTATGATGCCACGAACCCTCAACACTGCTCTGTTTGTGGGATTATTCTGCACGCCAAGCCACCCTATGCAACTTCGCTTTAAGGCTGTGTGTGTGCATGTGCTACATCTTGCAGGGCCCCCTCTTTATGGAGTGACTTCTTGTAAGCGCCTCCCATGCAGCGCCGCCAGTGGATATGATTCCTCTAAAGCTGCGGTGGAACTTTCGCTTCTTATCTCAGAGCTGCTTCAGTGCTTTCGCTGTAATTTACGGACTCTTTAAAAGACTTTCCATCCCAAATGTTCTGTCCTCTGTTTCACACTGTGTCAACGAGAGACTTGCTTATGTTCTTGCTTTGCTCTTCATGTTGTCCTGCGCATTCCCCCCCCCCCCCCTTCCCCTTCACGTTCTAACAAAGGATGACGAAGCATCGTGTTGCACTTTTCACACAGTTGGAAAATATTTCAGTTTGAAGGTAATCTTTATTAACAAAATCTAACAAGTAGCAGAAAAATTCTACAATTACTTGAATGTGTTAAAAACTTACTCAACCTGTGATTTTCAACAAAACGACTGATGCCATTAGTTAAACCTTGTATTAGCAATTGTCAGCATTGCTTGTCAAAATGTAAATATAAAACATTTGTTCACCAGTATGTTATTTATTTTTGTAAACACACCACTGCATCACCTTGTTCACTGTTTGTTTATTTGGTTATAAAATACTTTACGAGGCCCGTTCTGGACTTGTTTATACACGGTCTCAGCTGTTCGTGGAACAAATACATCCTTTCATGCAGTACCTTATCAATCACTTGTATGTATAATCCAATGTGTCTGTTTCCTGTGTTATTCTTAGGTATGATTGGCTTAGCCTGTCAGACTTTCCTGTTATGGTTAATTTTCAATTTTGTGGGTTTTCTTTAGCCACGTGTTCTTTATAGAATTTAAATAAAGTCTTTTTGAAGCTTATCAACTTACTCAAATATATAACGCACCATTATTGCATACGCCTATAATGCACTGATTTCGCACAATGTCGCTTCTTCCAATGAATTTTACGACCTTGGTCGATGCTCGGTCATTCATGCACTAAAGCAGACAGGAGAATTTACCACCTCGCCCTTCCGTGTCCCCCCGGACTATAGCTTATTAAAACTTCGACCCTGAGGAAGACAGCCGTCGCTGCTTTGACGTGTCGAATCTCGTGTCTTTGTCGGTGGGATTCTTCGCTAAAACGATCCTCCGTCAAAAACAGTGATGCACGTTATTAAGCAAAGGTGATTAAAACGAAAGCTACCAGTATAAAAGGCGAAGGGTCGAGAGAAGCCTCATTGATGTGGTCTGATGTGGCCACTGTTCCTTGGCTTGTACAAGCTGATATTGTGATCAAATGAATACCTTTGTCTGCTGTAGATGGGCAGCGATTACAATCTGGACCTCGTGGATTCATCCGTATAACTTCTACACGTTGTCCGTCTTTATGACGTGGACATTAAACCACCTCTCAGATTGTTCACCAGCTGACCTGCACTGAAAGGTTTACTGTTGTAATAAAACTAGCAAGACATTCTGTCGATCATGCCAGGATGATGGGAGAAAATTAGGGTCAAACTTGGTGATTTGCTTAATTTGCATTAAAAAAGAAAGAAAAAGTACCCCTTTAGGTTTCCAGATTAATCCCGAGCATTAACCTTACAGCTCTTTTGGAGTGAAGGAGGCTAAAAATTGCTGTAAATTCGATGTGTTCTTCTAATACCTGTATTTTAACTTTACCGTCTGACGGAACTATTCTCTTATAGTCTATTCCCAGTGTGGGAAGCTGGCTTCCCATATCAGGATCCTAATGGGTTTCAGTGGTAAGCCCTAATCGTGTTTGGATTGGGTCAGACTTCTTGTGATGAACCGCTTATCACTGCAACCCAAGACAGCACTCTCTTTCCTGCTGCTATCATGTAGCCGCAAAAGCCACCGGTTCAAGCCTCTCCATGCATTTCAAATCGATTTCCCTTCCTGCGCCGACTCTATCCTCTTACCACATGATTCAATTGTTGGGGGGGGGGAATGGGATGTAATGAGATGTGAGCTATCACCTCATAAGTGCGGCTGTCCGCACCCTTCACCTGATTCCGCCTCTCCTTTTGTTTGTGTTCACCCTCTTCTCTCTGCAGCGGCTGGGTCTTATCTTTCCATCACACTCTCTGGTCTCTGTGTCTGGTGTTGCCTTCTGGAGCGGTTTTCTTTCCCTGCCTTCACATCCATATAACCATCTCTATTGTCTGAAGTTTCCCGTGATTGGTCTTTTGTCTTTTCTGTTCCTCTTCTCACCCTATTTAGTACGTTATTGAGACAGAAGAGAAGAGGCTGAGCCTTTGGCCAGAGGGACTCTGCAGACTCCTTCCATTAGCTCATCTACTCTGCAAGTCTTTTCTGCTTCCCTTCTTTTATTCCACTCGAAGCTTTTTTTTTTTGCTTCATCAAGACGTCCTTCGATGCATCCAACTCTGCCCCGTCATTTCTTCTTGTCATCGCTCAACTTCATCACTCATCTTTCTCCACTATCATCCCGGTCTCTCCATTCTCATTCTTTCACCATGGAAGATCTGTCCGTCTCTTCTGACTCCTCTTGGACATCATTTGACAATAGCACTGACCTCACATCAGTCAGCTCCGACCACGTCTTGACCCCCGTCACAGCTCCAGCTCCCGGTGGCTGTAGGTGTTTTTCAGGCCAGCTCTCCTCTGAAGTGCGAGCCGGGAACTTAACATGGAGAGAGACGTCTTTCCTTGGAGATGATGAGTAAGTACGTCATTGTAATAACTATGTAACTGTTTTCATCAGGGACGAGGTGAAAATAAGTGAGAGAAACACTTTCTTGTGCAATCTAGAGGCGAGAAAAGCATTTAGGCACATTTTTCAGTGTAATCAGACGATTTAAAATTAACATGCACACAATGTAGTGAAAAAATAGTCGGGCACAGCTTCAGTATGACTATGAGCTGCCAGGTTTGGGTCGCAACAGATTACCTGTCATTTGGATCAGGTAATCACAATCCAAAAAAAACCCGTAACTATCATGAGAGCAGATTAGATTCTCGATACGTTGTTAAGGATTACATGATTAGATTTTTGATTATATCTTTAAAATATGACTATCCTTGACTGTGCAGCAGGAAAACAAAGATATTTGTGGACCTTTTTTTTAATCAGCGCCGAATTTTCAGTGTTTGTTTTTGAGGTAATACTAAAAAATTCAAATGAATGTTGACATGATTTTTTATTTATTTATTTTTTTACAAATTTGCATGCTAACATTTGCTAATGAGCACAGAATTTTATTTAAAAGTTTGACCTAATTGCGGTGCTAAAAGTCAGGATCTGTGAAACTGCTAAATGCTAACCTCTAAAGAAAGGATGGGAGACAAGAGGATGAAGTATCTCTACCAATAGCACATCTATGCAAGGGTTCTCACCGAGACTTAGCTTTCAGCTTACAGCAGCGCTGATCATCTGTTTCATCTGGTTTTAATCATGAGTGCTTCTGTAATAGGAGTCAGCTTCCCAGTAACAGGACTGTGAGAGCGGATAAAACAAGCCCTGCGTTAGTTTCGATAGAGACCATAAATCAACTCCTTGAATTCTTCAGAGAATCTCTGGCAAGTGGGAAAAACCTGGGGTTTTGTTCATCAAGCCTTTCTTTTTCTCTTTCCTTTGTTTTTTTTTTCCTTCCCCCCCACTCTCCATCACTCCGCCATGCCTCGATATATATAATTACCCTTCCAGAGAAAGACAGAAGTCTGAACAAGCTCACTAGCTGACACTCTCACCGTGAAATCACCCCTAACTCCCTGTAGAGTGTTCAGTATCTTTACACACAGGCTGATTAAACTCTGCTGTAGGAGTATAGGGGCCTGTGACAGCTGAGGAATTTAAAAGTAGAAGGGGTTCCATTTGTAAAACACACATAGTATGAAGTTTCTGCCACAAGGGGTATCTTAAAGATAGGCCCAAGGAATCGTGGGAATTGTTGTATTTTATTGTTGAAATGTTTTTTTATGTTTTGTCATTTAGTGGCAGGCGACAAATCTGGGCGGGTGGGGTGGATAAAGAGATTGAATGATTTAGTATTTGCCGCTGACTCACCTGACCTCCATCACTACTCCTGTGGACCTCCTCTGTATCTCCATGATGTAATGCTTTTTTGCAGATAAGTGCACTGCACTGTGGAGTAAATTCAAATCTTTAGTCTTTGTCGTCTGGTTTTTTTCTTCGCTGTTTAATCCACTCACTGATTTTTACATTGTTTATTGCACTCGTTCAGACTTTTCTGCTCAAAAAAAAAAATCTACCACTCGTCAATTTTACCTACTTATACGGCACAGCAGAGATGATCAAATCTAAGTGGTTTGCCATGTTCCAGTGCCCTTGGCGCCTCATTTCATCGGAGCAGAGGCTGGGAATGATTAGGTCTCCAGGAGAAGTTTGTAGGAGTAAAAATTGTTGCTATCTCTCTGCGCAAGCAGGGAGCGAGGCAGACAGACATTTTCACAGTCGGGTGGAGGCCCTCCTACTTATCTCACCGTGGTAACTTCATTTTCTCCTTTTTCAAGCTGGCTGGGTTTGAAACAACAATTTGAGAGGATTCAAAGTCGGGCATTTGAGGGGAGGCTCTGCAGTCTGTGGCATTGGTCGCGGCCTGAATCCAAGTGTTTGCACGGCTCCTTCCCAGGCGGCATTGATAGAAGCAAACAGTCTTAACAGACTTGTCACACACAATTTTATTTGAGGCGTTGAAATGTGATAGATTATTTATTGAATGAGCTGTGAAGCCGTAGAGAGGCTTTGCGGTGGGTTCAAAAATGATTTAGCTGCAGCGTTTATTGTTTAGTGTCTGCCATGATAAGGATAAAAACACTGCTTAAACCTAAAGCCTATTTATCAATATTTTATATTTACTTATAGATGATGTTTACTGTGAGAGACATTACATGTAGGTGACAAACGCACCAGAGCACATACACACCAAAACTGACCATAATATTCCACTGTAATATCAATATTACCTTTTCAAATTGTTCAGATTTTTTTAATATAACAAAAACCCCAAAACACTCTGCACCACCTGCCCTGCACCAAACAACGCAGACAGATTCAGCAAGCGTCTGAAAAAGAAGCTAAAGAGACACATATTTCCCTCAAGATATATATTTTCATCACATGGACAGAAAAACGACATCAAATGGAATCAGATTTACATACCGTTGTAACGTAAAGTGCAGTAAGAGAGAATATGCCTATTGGGGAGTCGGTGAGCATTCACAGACTTCTCTTACCTGATTAGAATTATGTGATGGTCTTTTAAGACAGTTAGGTCTCTGGTTGCACAGTAACAAGGTTACACAGTGATGCCAGAGTAGCTTTTATGATCCATCGCAGTAGATAACGTTGGACGGCGTGTGATGATGCATTAAAATCACATCATGCTCTCAGAGGATCCTTGGTCAGACTGGAAACCTTTTGACCTTTACTTCTAGTGCCCTCATTGGACCAGTGAGTATAACCGGGTTGCGTGTGGAATACAAACCTGAAAATGAGGCGTCTTGACATTTAATTACAGCGTTTATTTTGGGATGGCGTGTGGAAGTTTCATCAGCGACTAGAGCAAGTGCTATGTGGCAAAGCACAGTCAGTCTCTCTGACTTAATCCTCACCTTTAAGCTGGAATTGGATGCGTGGAAAACTCAAACACAACTGAGCAACTGGATTGATGCAAACAACCAAAAATAAGGCATATTATCACAAGCGTCCGTTGCATCAGATGACAGGTTATTGCTTTTATTCTTTCTGTCACTCCAGCCTCCTCTTTTTCTCTATGCCCTGACAATCCACATAATATTACTCATGAAGACAGAGTTCATAATAATAAGTGGATAAAAAAATAAATAAATTGCCTTTACTTTGAGGAGACTTTTGCTCGGTTTTCTCAGTAAAAAAAACGGGGTTACATAAAGTCTGCAAAGCCTCCAGATGGACACGACCGAGGCCCAGTCATTTGGCCAGGAGTCCGTTCCAGCACGCAAGAACACACACCAATACACACACACACACCTTAAAGTTAAGGTGGGGAGCGTTAACACATTTATCAATGTTCAGCATGATAATAGGATTTATTTGCAGGTTTGTGATCATGGAGGAGGCTCCGCATCTGCAGAGGAAAACACTTCCTGGTCGATATCTGGTATTTCGCATCCACACAATGCGCCGAATCAGCAGATATTTGAGACGAGCCTTATGTTTTTATGTTGCTGCATATAAAATTAGACACACAGGGGTCATGGTCATGTACGGATCAGTAGTCCTGCCCCTGCAGACGCGGCTATAGATAGCTACTTGGCCGAGAGTCGGCACCAGGTGGCATCTCAGAGGGAACAAATGGAGCTGGCCTCCACACAAGCTAGCATTTTTCTGCAAACAGACTATAATGATAATAATAGATATAATAACAGACATGAATCATTCATTTAGTGCTTTAAAAAGCCGGCTGATTTGCTTTAATGAGGATTTATTTGATTTTAAATGACTCTGGATCAGCCGTTTACATTTTGTAACACACAAAAAAAAACCTGATATTTAATAATACGCAGAAGACAAATTCAGCTGTCAGAAAATACAGTACCCAACTGTAAAGGGTGACTGTAGAGGGCATCAGACTCTGCAGTCATAAATCACTCAGGCAGCGCTTTCACCAGCTATTTATCACTTTGCTTTTTATCCCTTTGGTTATCAAATATATTTTTATTGAACTGGGCCCACAACACCTGCAGCAGGCTGAATGGTCATTTCTGGCTCCTCTGAACCTTCCACGTTTTGCAGAAGAAAAAAATCACTTCTTCTACATTCCTTTTATTCACTAACATCACTCAAAAATTTCTAAACCTACACTATTGAGCTTGACAGCAGAGAGCTTACACCGCTGGGGAACAAATTTGTCGCAAGCTAGCGCAGCATTTTAAAGATAAATATCCTATTTCCGCAGCCATGCTGCTCGCAAAAAGCAAAACAAAACAAAAAACACGACGACGTATTGCTTCTCTGTTTCAGATGGCTGATTTATGGAAGGTTTTTTCTCCGTGTGGACAAAACATGCCTCTTATAACCAAAAAAAAACGTTTGTAAAATGTATTTTTATATAAAAATCTGATCACGTTTTCTTCCAGTCCAACAAAACCGTGTTCAATAATGTCATGACAACCACCCATCAATCAATCTGCAACCTTTTAGAGGCATAGAACTAGAGTATAGGGTGCTGCTGGAGTGTTTCTGGGGGGGTCGATTACACTGATTACTGCACAGAAACCAGGTTTTATTTAGATGTTTTTTGATTTAAATCAGCACATGGCTGCACATCTCTCCTTCCCTTCTCTTGTTTTCTGCATCTATCACTCCTTTCTCTCACTGAAGCTGTGGAGAGAGGGTCTCTGATTGGTTCAAACTTTGTCACTTGCAGATCCTGAGATGTAATGAGGCTGCCAGAGCCTGTAGGTGCATGTTTTTCTAATTAAATATGCACGCGTGTCTGTGTTTGATGAGGCTATAAATATGCATATAATAAAGCGTTTGATACACTGTGTTATTAGCATACCTTCAGGTAGCATCGTGGGTCATGCTGGTGCAAAGCAAACCTAACATTTATCATTTGTCGAGAGCAGAGAACAGATAAAACGTCCAAAGAACGAGGCACAGTTTCATATTTACACACTTAAATTATGATGCATCCACATGTAAATGCAGAGGAAGTAAAGATTACTCTACTTCTATTACTGCACCACTGCCCTTTACCCATATATGGACATTGGTTTTTACAGTTTGAAGTCATTTTATGTAGCTTTTGCTCATTTTTCCAAGAGAAAACCGAGGATAAAAGCACTTTTTGTGATGGTGTGTGTGAATAAAATCTTTTATTAGATCCAATTTATTGTCACCACTCCTTGTTTATCTCCTCTACTGAGTCAGCAAGGACGAATGCACTATTGTGTGTCCTTCGCTTAGAGTATATACATTATGGCTGGTTGTCTCTCGCTGCCTGCTCTGTGCCCACAGGCACAGCTGACCTCTGTCTGCTCCACATACATGCAGTAGTAGAACCTCCCAGTCAATGATTCTCATGCATCCGCATCCACACATGCACATGCATGCAAGAATTGTCTACTATGTGTCACATGCACATGCTTGCTCTGTGGCATCATGGTTTCAGAGTGTGTATCTGACACACACATACACACACATGCTCGCTGCAAGTACAGCTGCGCTTAGTTGCAGCTCTAAAGTTGGCACACATCTGGTCATGCATTGATCCGACCGCTCTTGTGTGCAAGCTTTGTGTGTGTGTGTGTGTGTGTGTGTGTGTGTTTGTGGATGAGTGCGCTGGACTCGCTGCATATCGCACATCTTTTCATCTCTCCGATGATGCCACGTAGGGGGAGGTTTTCCCAAAGTTGTCCCTTGTGTTCTCACGCCGGACGACACTCCTTGCATTGCCTGCGTCTGCGCTGGCGTCCGTGCATTTGTGTGCATGTGTGAGTGAATGGAGTTTATCCCCGCTGGCCCAGATGCCCCCCGGCTAAATCCATCACCAGCGGTGCTGCACAGCGGTGCTAAGCTGGAACATTTGGCACCAAGCTAGGAACGGAGAAAAAAAAAAAGAAAAACAGCACAGACACATATGCACACACACACATAGAAAATTGAGTTTAGGGATTTCAGATTCAGAGAATCAACGGTGGATTTTTTTTTTTTTTTTTTTGCGGAGGAGTTGGACTCAGGGAGCGGGACAGGAGCTGACTCTCCGACACTCTGAGCCTTTCGGTGGCGGGGCCAGGGCGCCCATCCCACTCTCTCTCTCCATCCATTCCTCGGTCCGGTCCGGCTGACAGGATGGAGCCGTGCGACGACGATGACGAACTGGGGATTTTAACCAGTTTCCAGTAAGTTCTGGTGTCCCTCGATGCTTCTCGTTGTTTAGAATTTTTTGAAGGAACATTTGCTGTTCTGATCTTGAGTATTACGGCTTTTTACTGAGGCCTTTGTTGATGAAGCTCATTGGGAGGTTTACATGCAGGTTGCTGCTGGTTGTTGGGCCTCTTGCTCAGTGTCACAGATTCAGTATTAAGTCTATTCCACTGTTACGAGCCCACTTTTGGTCATTTGATACCTTCTATTGAACTCGTTTTTGTCAGAAACATGTAGTGTACCTGGATTATGAGTTTTCTTCACCAAACTCCTCTCTGCATTGTGTCTAATGATGCCTTTGAGTGTTATTCTACACCTAATGCACTTCAGTGAAATTGTCTGTCAGTAAAAGTCTTAAGAAAAGATGTTACTATGTAAGCAGTATTTTGAGTTTATGGTAGTTTATGCATTGTTTAACAATGCACCATATGGATCATATATGTATATTCCATCTTGATCTGAAAAGTATCTATAAATGCAGTGGAGTAAATGTAGTGGAGTAGATGTATAACGTGACTAAAGTACACGACTTGAGGACATTTACCGTCCACTACTTGTTATTATGGCACTCACACGACGGCATTATTTTAAACCATTTAATGAATGCACCTCATTACAAGGAGGTAATTGTTGACAGGAAACAAGTTGTACCTATAACTGATCATCCTTGCTGTCGATCAGCATCACCACGTCTTCTTTTTTTTTTGTCATCTCTTGACCACAATCACAGCCAATCTGAGAACGCTGGTGGATTTAATGTCCGGACCGTCTTCCTGCAGGCTTTGAAAGCAGCCATATTGTGATCTCGCACGCCGGAATTGACGGCACGTGAGTCGTGTGTTACGTAAGGCCTGAGGAGGCTCCAAGCAGCAGCGGAATCCAGGACCTTGTAATTACTAAACACACTTAGAGATTACATCATGGATTGAAGGGGTTTAGCTATAGCTGGCTGCTGGGGAGTGTGGCCATGTGTGTGTGTGTGTGTGTGGGGTGTGGTCACTGGTCACATAAAATGTTGATTTTGCACATATATTTGAATGCAGGTAACTTTCTGCACTCTTAAAATGCATGTTGCATGTATGTGAGGTGCATGTGCGTCGGCGTAACTGCTCGCTCAGGAACGGATTTAATTGCTTTTACGTCGTCAATTCAGTGGCTGAATGGTGTGTTTACTTTAAGCGATTGTCATCTAAGAGTGATAATCCACATTTGAAGCCACGGACACATTTAAATAATCTGATTGATGGGCTGTCGGCAAAAACAAATAGATTACAGACTGGATTTGTAATCAGACATTATAGCCCGGCAGTGATTTACAACCAGGGGGGATGCATGAAAGGATTGTCGAGTAGTTAGTTATCATGTGTTGCGTTCAATGACACCCAGTTTAAAAATGAATTCAAATGAACATATCTAGAACATGACGAGAAGTTTTGATTGGTACTTGAGCTGACAGAGCTGGAGGGCGTCCGTCTGGAGAAAAAAAAGGTTGGCAACCGCTGACATATAGGATGTGATTTTTGGCCAAGAGTTCACATTTAGAGTTGTCACACCGAGTCATATGTCC
Source organism: Chaunax sp. Z400 (assembly GCA_037577475.1). Classification (NCBI taxonomy): domain Eukaryota; kingdom Metazoa; phylum Chordata; class Actinopteri; order Lophiiformes; family Chaunacidae; genus Chaunax; species Chaunax sp. Z400. Next base: position 8,887,313 of record CM075205.1, read on the forward strand.
TATAGTTCACTGCAAAGTCGCTTTAACTTACAAAAAAAAATCATAAAACCCATCCAGCTGTTTGTCCGAAGTCCGCCGTGAGATTGAGGAAGCACCGGATCGCAGCATCATCGCCGAGGGATTACAGCAACGAGGCGATGGACTGGAAACGTGGCCCAGAAAGCAGGCGAAATGAAATTTGATTCAAATTCAAGCTTTGCCCTGCTGTGTCAGACAAATAGGCCGGAGTGGACTGATTTTTATTTTTTTAAATACAACCCCTTGATCAGAGCCTCTGCTGTCCTTCAGACCGGCCTTTTCTAGCCACTTGCACAACTTCCTGTGTCTGGAAGCTCTTGGTCTTCCACTATACTTCCTCTTCTTTCCTCTACCTGTCTGCACACCCTTTTCTTCTCTGTTTCTAGTCTTTGTTTGGTTTGTTTGCATGTTTACAAAGCAGCCAAAGTGTTTCATTCTCCCTCCCCCCATAAAAACAAGTGCAAATAAGTTGTGTGTCTAATGAAAGCACTCCTCCATCTTTTATAATCTGCTGTCGCTCCACCTTCGTGTCCTGCTGCACTGCAGGATGTTTCAGCTCGGACCGGTCGGGTCAGGCTGGAAGGGCCTCGCAGCTATCGGTCATAGGCCGATTAGTTTGCTCCTTCTTCCGCCTGTCAGATGGAAATTCATGGAAATTCCTGCTGGCTTCAAATATATCGGAATGCGTGATGAAAAACAGCATCACCAGATTTCAAAGATGCAGCATTTCTGAAGGAAAATATGCAAAACACACACAATAGCAATGTTCTCTCTCCTCTCCTTTACTTCCTTGACATGACACATTATAGAACCCGTCATGCACCATATTCTTTATAATGCGCTGTAAATGTTGGAATTGTATGTATTTTGCCACATTGTCGTTCATGCACGAGCTAACGGAAGCAGATGATGGTAATCTCACTGGGAGCACCGCTTATCACACACAGACACAATATGCATGGCCCCGAGTCAGTGGATGAGTTGGTGTCTTGACGTATGGACCAGACGTGTAGCCGTGCGGTGCACTAAGTGGGGATTTTGTAAGTGCAAATCTGTCGCCTGTGTCCAAACAGTCAGCGACCTTTCATAACTGTCAGATAAGCTAATGTGCACAGCCGCAATCCTTTAATGAGTAAATGCAGATATGGCAGCCGCGTCTCCAGTTAAAGAGCATTTACATTCAACAGGGTTATGACATGCTTATCTCTTCATGTCTACCGCAGGAATAGTGAGAATTAAAACCCATATGCCAATTAGTGACATATGTTGCCAACTGTGTCCCACTGCACGGTAAATGGCTGCAACAGATGGTTTGGGTTAACGAGTTTTCTGCCACCCATGATATTTGTATGCATCGTATCGTTTCATGCCGCAACTTTTACGTCAAAACAATTAGAGATGTCTTTTTTGCAGCAGTTGCTGCAAATTAATTGGAAGCTGAAGCTTTATTGAAGGAAAGACTTCATTTCATCGCAATTTGGCTCCATTAGCATTCAGACCACCACGCAAATTCAACATCTGTGGGCCAGCAGCAATAAACTATGTTCTCTAAGACCTTTTACAGCCAGTTCTTAAAATCAATTAGTGAAAATGATTTAATTTTAACGCCTGGGTCCTCTTTCCATTTGCACCATGCTTCCACTTATTGTAGCATTTTATAAAAAAACTATATTTCCTATATAGAAATACGAGATTTAAGTGCAACCCATTTATTTTGAGGAGCAGTTTGTTACATCAAATACAGTAGGCATCTTCTTGGAGAGCGCCCAGAGTCACAGGACTTTGACTCGAGTCAGACTTGAGTCACAAATTTGACATCCCAACCATTGAAAGGTAGCCCATTTAAAAATGGTGCAACGAATGAATCTTTTTTTTCTTTTTACCCTGAATCGACTGAATTGTCCCCAAAATTAGCTTCCACCAACCGTTATCATCACCTCTACATGCTTGGACACATTTGCCATTTTCTCCTAATCCTTAAGGAAATCACAGTTTCACACGAGTCTCAAAAAACATAAAACGCAATGTGGCCTCTCAGCTTTCATTCCAGGAAAAACAGCCATTTATTAATTCCCCTTCCTGCCCAGAACGCTTCCACCATTACTCTGACTCACATTTCCCTCTCATCACTGGAAACGCTGCCCACTAATGTCCATCGAAAACTGGGACTGTTGCCCAAACAAGAAGCCTGCAGCCTCTTTGTCATCACACATCATTGGTCCCCCTGGTAATCGCGCTGCTAGTCCTTACATTCTCTGAGACGTTTGTGTGCATGTTTGTCTGCACCTGCATGCTTGTTTGTGTTTGTCAGTGTATTCGACAGTCAGAGTATTGGCTTCGCCGGTTGCCTCGAGAGATGCGGCCCACAAAAAAAAAAAAAAAAAAAAAGCACATCTCTCGTCGGCATTCAAGCTTAATGAGAGTGTGCATTTGTGCGTAATTAAATGTCACGCGGTGCTTGAAGACTGGCTAATAGCATTGATCAATTTGTTCAGTATGTGCGGGTCTCTGCATTCAGATGTGTGTGTGTGTGTGTGTGTGTGTGCACACCAGGCAGTTGGAGAATATGTGCATTGCATGCAACCAGAGGAAGACATTTTTCTTTTCTTTTTATTCTTGCACAAGGTTGTTTTTTTTTGCAGTGTTTACAGCTGTGATAGCAACTTCCAACAAAAGCTCCGGGGTCCGGGGAATGCTAAAATGCTGTGAGTTGACAAATAGTTCCCAATATTTCCCACTCTTCCTTATCTCCTAAGTGTCTCCAGCAGGCTCAGGTTATTGAAGAGGGATGTTTAGTCGGCTGACAGCAGGAAAGAGGAAGAGAAAGAGAGGCAGGAACAAAAAGCTGGATGTTTGGGTTTTTTTTAAACCCACATGGAGCACTCAGTGGGTTATTGCTGCCAGGTACAGCATGTATGCCAGGCAGATAAAAACTCTGGGAGAACACGAGACAAACTTGCAACATAAAAACTGAATTCTCTCGGGCTTGTGGAAAAGTTTTGCTGGATGTTACTGCAGATTATTGCTCGAAAATTGCCTTAAAAGTTACATCATTTGACCGTTGTTGCACTTGATGTCAGACATCAGCTCAAAATGAATTCAAAGATTGCAACACCTTTTTGTCTTCTTCTCTAAATGACACTCGATGCATCACTTATAATAAAAATCACACAGCCTTTAATATATTAAGCCAAGTGAGCTGAACATGTCTTGCACAGTAGGACAGGGGAAGATGCGAACACACTTACAGGAAGCCTGAGGAAGGCTAATGAAACCGCAGAAACCGCCTGGAGGAGAAAGATGCAGGGTCTTGTTTTAATTGCTTCTGAGGTCCCTGAAGTATACGCTTTCATCAACAGATAACAAACATTTCAGTCAGGGCTACAGTGATAAACTTGCACTCTGATTTTAGTTTATTATTAAATGATTCAATAGAAGAATAGTGAGATATACAGTACGTATGTTCAACATGCATTTGAAATTGTTGCCATTAAAATACGATAAAAAATATAGACTAGCGAGCACAAACTTTTATCTTTGTCACGATTCCTCCTCTTATTTTTTCTCTTGTCATCCGATCCAAGTCCCTCCCATCCTTTTGTTCACTCCACCTTCAGTCTCCTTCCCTCCTGACCCGCCATCAACTCCCACATCACACCTTTGTTTTACAACCGCACTTCGGAATATCAATCCCATTTATCCTCCCTGACCCCTCTCCACGTTGCACACATGCACACGTCCTTTGCCCCCCCTTGTATCACTCTAGTCAATTTCTCCTCCTCCATCTATCCCTCCAGTCGCTCACTTTAGGGTTCTCTGCCCCATCAGATTACGCCCGTGTCATAAAGAGGGGAGAGAGGGGAGAGATTGCTGGTTGGATTAGAGCGGCTGCGGGAATGAAATTCAATGATCTCATTGTTTAGACGTGTCACATAGGGTTGGTGTGTGCGTGCATGCGAAGGGTTGGTGTCCGCTTTATCCCCTGTAATGACAGCGACCACGCTGTTGCATGCTGGGAAATCCTGCATGTGTGATGCAGTGACTGAGTTGGAATGAATGACTGATTTGCACTTTTATTGTATTCATCTATCATCATGATTTAGTGTAGCGTGAACAGCATATTTAATTTCTGCATGATGATGGATTGGGCTGTAGAAACTGGACAGTACACAGTAATCAGGTCTGTCCTCCCGTAATAAAAAAAAAAAGCTGAATTAAAGTACAGGATGAGGTAGTATTATGCTTCAGTGCTGTACTGTGACCCAGCAAAGCGTGACATGAAATGACAATAATGATAACCAAACAAACACGTCAGTATTTCTCACCAAAAACAAAGCATTCTTAAAAACTAACCAATCTGCTGAAGGCATTTCTTACTTCATAAACCCAAGAGATTGTATGATACACACACACACACACAGATAATGATAACTCTACTTGTGTGTCAACCATCATAGACCACAAGCTAAAGGAGTGCTGAAAGCCAATGTGCTGTGTAACAATGCATCAAGCAGATGCACCGGTGCCGTCCCTCACTTGAAGTGTGACCTTGGGCTATATTGTTATTCATTAGTAGACAGAGGCGAGCAGGCTGCTTATCTCTATGGGACACCAACCAGCAGTGGGATGCCCTGTCCTGGCTGTAATAAGCATCGCTGTTTTAGATCAGCTGGGTGGAGAGATCAGACAGCAGAATGGAAAGGTAAAAAGAGAGGTCCTGCTGTCCTGTCAGTCACATGATCAGCAGCTTCACAGACTGAACAGATGATTCCATGTCAACGTGAACATGAACATGTGAGAAAAGCAAATACAAAATTAAATGAAAAGCATAATACACAGCGACATCAATAAATCAACTCTTTTTTTTTTCTCTTTTTTTTTCTGCTCGTGTATTTTTGGTGCGATTCCATTTTTAAAGTTGACGCTGAGTTCCTCTGAGATGAAAGTGGACGTCGCTGGAAGCGGAGTGAGCGAGGTTATTTAATAAACCATCGTTTTCTTGCATATTTGTTATGGATTTCCGCATCAGCGTGTGAGTTTTAGTGAACCGGATTGCTGTTCTTCTTACTTTTGAAGAAGGGAGGATGATGTGTAAGAAAATCAGAGTCTGTTTTAATGGTTCCATAAGATTATATATAATAAAGAAAACGTCCTCATTCTGAACCTAAATCTTTACAGGATTGATCGGACGTGGCGCCATTGTTATATCACCTCATAATCAGTGCATATTCAGGGTTAATGGAAAACATTCTGGGTAATCAACACACTCTTTGTTCTGTCTTGCATCGCTTCATGAAATGAGTCATAATGATAAAATGGGAATATGTGGACCTTGGCAAAATGTCATTCACTCTCCCATTTCCTCTTTCGCCCATCAGCCCTTACGACTCTTGGCTCCTGTCCTCCGAGATCCCCTGATTCCCTTTATTACCCTGTCGATTTAGAGTCATCTCAGCCAATCTCTTAAGCCTAAAAGGTACCACCACCAGCTCCTGGACACTCCACAGTATCTTGATGGTATAGACTCTAGAGATAAGCATTTCGTCCCAGGCGTGACTTTGCAAGGTGCTTTATATCTACAGTTTTCATTAAGGCTGCCGACGAGGGTCAAAAGATACTTGCCACCGTGCCTAACAATCTATTTGGGGGAAACTCCTCTCCTTTACCCACACAGGAACCAAATCAGTAGTCTCCTTTTTCTCTGTCGGTCCAATCAGCTCCTCCTGACACTGCCCTGCATCCAGCTTTCTGCTGCTCCCCCCGTGACTTAAAGATGTCCATATGGAGATCACCAGCCCAACACAAACACGATTTATTTGACAAAAAGTCACTTTAATTTAAAACTCATCGATCAGGAAAACGACTATCCAAAAGCTCCAGTGGTGGACAACATTAGAGATCTGGAAATAGCTTCTGTCTGTAATCGGTTCTGACAGGAAATGGAATCCTTTAACAGATGAAAGGGTCCTCGTTCATTTGTGTCTTTCTCATCCTGCATTGGGATGAGACCAAACCACCATGACATTATCAGGAGGTGAATAGGCCTTTTCACATCCCGCCACCCACTAAGTGCATTAGATGTGTGTGCATGCCTGTTCTTTTGTGTGCGCCCAAAGGAGGCCTGGGGTCACTGCATCAAAGCTGCATGATGTAAAAGCTGCTGCTCTCTGACATTAACGCTCTGCACCCAGACTAAGAGAAGAGACACACGCCTATCATTCACGGTAGATTTCCACAGGGACATGGCTAACCTTTTGCACTCATGCTGGCGTTGTTTTAGTTTTGCAATGACTAATTTATGGATCAGCTCATGAAAATGAAATTAGTTTTTCACCTTTTATGATAACTATTGAAGAGCTCAGTCACAAATGTCAAACGTTTGCAGGGCATCTTAATTGGAAGGATTTATGACACATTTCGAGCCCATCTGTTGGTTTGACAAAAGAGGCAATTAGAAGACTTTACGTTGGGCTCTGGGCAATTGTGATGCGCATTTTTCATTTGTTTTGTGACATGTTACAAACTAAAATTTTAAGCCATTAAGCATGAAAGTATTTGGATGAATAATTGATTTAAAAATAAATAAAATAGAAGTTTGGTTAATCTTCCGGGAAGCCACTGGTTTTCATTGATTTTCATGCCAGGATCATCATGAAATCATTCTGTGCAGACATTGATGGTACCCAGAGGATGAACCCTAATGACTTAACTAAATGTTAATCACTGGATTGGATCATTTCACACAAACCTCTGAATGAATCTCAATAAGGAAAGCTGCCTGTGATCTATGAGCTCGCATACTAAAAGGCTTTAGAATAAAACAACTTGAGAGACGGGGTCTTGCTCCCATCAGCGGTCCAATTCTGCAGAGTCAGCATTCCTCTGCCCATCACCGCCCCCCCTCCCTTCTACATCTCTCTCAGCTGCTGTCTCCCCACAACCTAAAGTTCTTTTCCTCTCATTTTTGTCCCTCCTCCATCTCTCATCTTCTTCCAGCCGCGCTCCCATCTCCATATCCTCCCCTATGTCTTCCCCTCAGCCCTGCAAACGGTCTTGCGGCTCCGATGAACAGAGGGCAAAAGCCGCGGTGCCAGAGAGCATCAGTCATCCGCTCGCTTTGTCCTCCCGCCCCTCCCTCCCCCTCTCTAACCCATCCCTCGTCCCTTCCCTCTCCCTCACCCCTCCTCCTCCTCTGTTCTCCCGGCGTGCCGCGGCCAGGATTGCTGCACTTCTCCGTGCGCGGGGATGGAGAGCGCACACAGTGGGCTTATTGCAGCTCAAGGAAGCCAGGTGGAGAGCAGTGGAGAGGGATGAGAAGTGGGAGGTGATCCTCTCTGTCATCACTGAGGAAACACAGGGAATTGGACTGTCTGCACACTCAATGGGACATTCAACAAGGGCGACACTTGCTGACGTTTGATGCTCATTTTCTGAAACTGCAAGAAATTCTTGAATTCTGCGATTGATCGGCTTTTTTTTTAATTCTTTTTTTTTTTACTCCTGACATGGATCCTGGTTGAAAGTGAATTGTCTGGGTTTTAAAATGTGATGGGACTTGGATGTGGATTAGAATGCTGATGCACTCTGAGCTGAGCTGAGTGCTCTGCAGCAGGACCACATGGACATGTTTGGTTTCTCCAAGATACCAAAGCTGTCTGGGTGAGTGTTTGTGTGTGTTCTTACGAATCTATTTTTTTTTCTTTTCTTTCCAAGTACTTGCAAATGTCACTTTCTTTGGAACAAGTCGAGATCATCCATGCAGGACATATCTGGATCAATCAGTAAAAAGTTTTTCTATTGAGAGAATTTGGTACCAAGGCTAGAGACACATTGATTAACACTGAAGAATAAAAGATTTATGTGTTGCACAAAGAGACTTGTATGTGACATCTGTCTCGAGGAGCAGGTCGAGATCTGATTGTGTTTTCGCCTCCACCAATGGGAGTTGGAGGAGGTTATGTGAGCACCCTTATTAATGCGTTGTCATCGTGATATCTCGAGAAAACGTGGATGGATTTTGATGAAATTTTGTGTCGTGGTGGATCTTGGGCTGAAGGAGAGTTGATACAATTTTGAGGCAGATCCAGGTTGTCATGTTGATTCTAGTTCACTTTTTCAGTTTCTTCTGGTTTACAGGGTCAAGGAATTAGGTGGAATGAATTATGGATATGATGGCTTATCAATTAATGATCTCCTCCTATTAATTGTGCACACTCACAAGGGCACCCATTTCTTCTTTCAAAGGCCTGATTGCTGATAGACCTCTAATAAAGACAAACGTTACAGGATTCTGTTTTGACATAGCCTGGAAACTATTTTCCGATTGCTGTGACAATGGCGTTGGTGCTTTCTAGTTGTTGTCTGTGTTATTAAAGTGAGTAGAAATATCAAAAATATTTGAATCATGAAGATACCACTCATAGTAAGATATGCATGCAGGATAGAAGGTCTGCAAGGTGGAATATAATCCGGATCCAAGATGCAACCAGATATAGCGAGGGATTAAGGGATAGATGAAGACACAAAAGAGGAAGGGCAGCAATACCAGAAATTATGCAAACACTGATGAGCCAGTGGTGCCAAAAGAAGAGGTAATGAGATTACTTTAAGTCATTAAAAAAGTACTTAAAAAGGGGCAAACCTCATTTTCTGGAACCTATCAAGTCTCCATGATGCACAACCATGCTCACTTACCGCAATTATACAAGAAGGATGATTGAAGTCACAATGAAAATACAAATACATTCTATTATATCCTATTTTGATGATCCAAGTCGAACTGAACCTGCCTCAGGCTACAAAACGTGAAGAAAAACGCTAAGAAGACTTAAGACAGAGGAGCTGCAGCGATAATGAAGAGCTAAGCACACAACAATCCCTGCTCCCTGCGATTCTATATGACACTCACACTCACACACACACACACACACACACACATACACAACATGCCATGTGGACACACACGTATGTAAATGCATGATCCTTGACTCATGTGCGGTCACGTCATTAAACTCACTAAACATGGCTCATGACAAATCTTTTAAACCCACACAGAAGCACTGTCAGAGGTTAGCATCTGGAGTTTTCTGCTCTTTCAAGAGGGAGGACTCTTAGTCTCCGTAGTGAGTCTTTACATGTTGCTCATGTATTTCATAAAGATAATATTTGACACATTTGTCGTCGTGTTTTTGAGCTCAAAGTTATCTTAATTTTGGCTCAATCGGGATTTTAAGCAAAACTGAAGTTCATGTCTTTCCTGAACATGTTAAACACATCAAACTAGAATTAAGGAGAGAGATAAACACTTCAGGGGTTCTTAAAATCAGCTGCCAGGTTTCATGACGTAAAATCGAGAACATTTCCCACATTAATGTAGATTAATATGTCACATAGCACAGAAGGAAGCACCTCAAGTGTGCATGTGTGCAGATCTTTATCTTTCTTTGACTTCTAATTTGCATAAATAACTTCCATTTCTCATGAGGGAAGCTCTAGCCCTTTTCCCTCTCTGCTTTACTTCATCTTGTCAGCCATTCATAACGCTTACAACACCCGCTTTTAGTACATTTGGCTCCATTTGCCGACAGACTCTGCAAAAATAGTGAAAATTAATAAAGGCGTAACGCTAACAGGCACCAGGAGAGCGTTTACCTGACTGGCAATTTAGCTGCACTTCGCCTGCACCCAGATGGTCGCTGTGTATCCATCAGCTGCTGTAAAAAAAAAAAACGGAGCCTTCTGTTTGCAGATGCCTTACAAGCCAAATTTGCTTCATAAACTTTAATGAGAAGTTGTGGATCATTTATAACATTTTTAACGCTTGTAATAAATCATTGATTGAGATGGGAATATGGGAAATGAGACAGCTGCGAGCAGGTGAAAGAAGATCTGTGTCCTCTCTGTTTGTGTTTGTCGTTTTTTTAATCCTCCGACAAACAAGAGCTTTGCCGCCACACATCTGGCTTCATTTTTTGGGACATTTACCCAATCCCTCTTATCCATCCTAATCGATGAATCCTCAAGACAGGATCTGTATCAGCGTTTGCAGCATGGGGAAGTCTTGGCTGCATAGTGTGTCGGCGTTTGGCAGCTTAAACCAGCCAGCAGGGCTTGTTTGTTTTCTGAATATCAGATTACAATAATGCATGCCAAATCGACTTGTGCTTTATGCCAATGCACGCTGCTACTTCAGAGGGCAGCGTTTCATTGCACTGACAGCCATCTGACAAGTTTTGGCGTCCTGAAGTGCGATTTTCAATATTGCATTAGTCATTATTTACAGTCACCTGCAACCATTTCTAATCGTTTCAAACATTGGAATAAAAGGAGTTGCAGTTTTAAGCAGAGAAAATGCTGATGGGAAGATGGGAGAATTATTATTTGATGATTCAGGCTTTACAGGGTTAAAAACTTAATTAATTGTTGATTAGAGACAGGATACCAACTCTGATTTCCTTGTATGACCGCCTAATGTGCTGCACGCTCATCCTCCAACCAGACCTCCACGCCCACATTCGTTTACCTCATCACACATGGGTTGCACGACTCTCCCCAGCAGCCCTGACTGTTGACATTGGGCTTAAATCATGAGGTGCAGAATCGTCCCAACATGGACATAATTCCCGGGATACTGACGCGTCATTTCCATATTTGTCCACCTTGCAACTTCTCTCCGTGGCTCGAGGGAGACTGGACTTCATCACTTCACTATTTACTGGGTTTTTACGTGAATTCTCGGCCCGTAACCCTTAAAGTTGCACGATTTTCTTGATTTGAGTCTGGATAATCCTCCTAAGGGATTTGGTCGACGATCACTGCCAGGAGAGGGCTGGCAGGGCGAACACGCTGTTGGCGGTTTCATTCAGTATATGAAATCACATCACACATCTCTCCCTCTCTCCCTTTACCTGTCTATCTTTACACGGCAGCACATCTATCCACTTATCTGAGCTCCTATCCCTGCCTGTAATTTAAACCACATACAGTCTGCTTCCTACCTAAGATCCATCGTTCAAATTGGCAAATTGAAGATGATTTTTTCAATCGTGTCCGGATGGTGAAATATATTTTAAAGCGTCTTTTTAAAAAATCACACTGAAAACCTTTTCTTTCCTTTTATGTCTAAAACCGAAGCGGCGACTTTAATGTCAACCCAACAGAATAACACATTTGCGCCGCGGTCATTTGATGCAATATTCCAGCTCTGAAATGGAACGCTTTAATCAGTCCTGCATTCTCCTCTGCCAGATTTCATTTCCTAGTGAACACTAATATTCTCTTATGTTGTGATTACTGCATTTTAACTCCCATGATTCCAGTAATGTCTCATGCCAGATAATACTGAAAGACAGGAGCGATGCGCTCCGTGCTTCCGCTCCCCTTTGACGAGAGCAAATTTGATAAATTATGCAAATCAAGCAAAAAAAAAAAATCATTCTGTTTCTTTCTCCATTCAGCTCCAAATTTCCTTCCCTCATCTCTGCTTCACGCAAACAAATAACTTTTGGAACACACATAATCTCCTCATTATGCTTCAGTTCTCCAACAACAGCGAGCCCAAAGTCGGACACGATATGCCAGCTGATTAGTGATGCAAAAGGAAAATGCTGTTATTGGATTTTTTCCCCCATAAAAGTGCATCCCATGTTCTGTGAATGTTGCATCCAGGCTGTTTTAGCTCTTTTATGTCTCATGCATTCTGCATGGAGGCAACACAGCTTTGTGCATTATTTAAAGATAAATGCACAGGCGTTTGCTGTTTTGCAACCAAACTGCAGGGAATTTCAACGTGAATCGCTTCTTTATGCTGAGACAATCTACTTTTTTCCCCCGAAAGCCCATCACAGCAAGGCATGTAATGGTGTTTGGCCTGAGGTTGAACCCCGTAACAATCCCTTTTGAACAAAGACACTAAAACCAATCATGTGCCCCACGATAATTCAGTCAAGTGACTAATCTTCTCTCTGAAGTTTTAGCCTCATTTAAACGGTACAGTAGACACTATGTTGAGCTAGCAGCTGACCACAGTACTACATCTTTCAACTGAATATTTTGTAGCTCATGTATTCAGGATCTTTTTTAGAATTACCGCAGGAGCATGGGCAGGGCGATGTGGATCCGGCGGCAGACAAAGGCGGAGGCCTTGCCGGACCGATCCCAGGCTGCCGAAACTGGCTTTGGGGACTTGAACTTGGACATACCCTGATCCCTAATTAGCATTATAAGTGGGTTTAAAAAAAAATCTCGGACAGAGAGTCCCCTGTTTCCACTCTTTATGCTGTGCTAAGCTAACCAGCCTCATATTTATATAACAAGTAATATCACCTCCAAAATGATGCATTTTGTTTAGTGATCTCTAGCTTAAAACGCATGGAAATCTGAACAGCGATGCCGACTCGCACACGGCCAAGAAGAGCGATCAGTGGGGATGTTTCACAAAGTCATACTGTACAAAGCTCTTAGCAAGCACATGCTCAATAATTGATCACTTTGGCTCGGTTTTACTACATGCACTGAGCAATTCTGTGGCTGGAGGACAGAATTTAAAAATATCTTACATTCTCTCGCATATTTTTTTGCGACAGGCAAAGGGGGGGCACTGTGGAACAAATGAAATTTCAAATGAGTCTCATTCATTCGCCTTCAACTCTTTCTGTCCTGCAGAGAGTTTGAATAAAAACTAAAAAGAAATTTCACTTAACACAGTAAAAAAACACGTGTAAAGAATAACTGAGCGACATTGATTCAGCCAGTTGCCTGTTTGCTGATATATGTGTTTACTAAAGAGGCCAAAGGAGTGATTAGTTCTGCTCCAGATAAGATCACATAATACTTAAGTGCCACTGTGTATGCTCAGAGCCATGCTGTCACACACACACACACACCATATTTACTGTAAATCTATATACAGTGCAGTACACATTTGCACTGGCATGCATTTTCAACTCAAGCCTTGTCATGTATGGATGACTTCAAGAGTCCTAAAACCCATTCACTCCACTGATTGAGCACAGCCTTTACTTCCCCTAATTGGCTCGAAATGAGTCAACTAATTCAATTTAAAGTGAGTGGAGCCGGTTGGAAAAAGGGAGCAACGGCCGGGCTGCACATCTGCATTTTCAGTATTTGTTAGGGCAACAAATTGGAAGAGAGGAAGCACCGGATCGTTAGACATCGTACAAAGTTGTTGTACGCTAGAGGCTGTGAGGAGTCGCTAAAACAGAAGATGTCACTTTGTGTACTTTACGCTTTGTTCAACCCCCCTGTTAGTGCTTCAGCTCAGACAATCAAGATCTTCGTGATATGAATGAAATGACATCATTGGATGGAGCCAGGTTCGCTTTGCCGTGCTGTTTCTGGTCTTTATGCTAAGCTAAGCTAACTGCATCCAGACGCCAGCTCTACCCAGCTTGACGTCGATCTTCTCGCCCTACTCCCTGAAACACGGCACACAAACATTTAAAATATCGCACGTTCAATGCATTTAAAACACTCAACATATCCTATCCCTCTGCACTTAAAAAAAATGTTCTCTCTCCATCTTTGAGCTGCAAATGCACCCAGGGAGTGAAACCACTTTCCGTTCCCACATTATGATTCAAGACATGAGCCTAAGTGTATCTTATTCATCCTAATGATCTCCATCCTCCTGTATAATCTGATTTAGGGAGCGTTTAGTGACGCTTGTTCTGCAGCGGCGTTCTCAGTAAAGCAGAGCTATGCCTCAATGTTCGGAGCAGATGTTCTCATCTGCTGTTCTGCTTTTAGCCTGCGTGTATTTCAACGTTGACTGAATGCACCCGGCGACAAATTCAATCACCGGAGTCTATGCAGCGTATATTCACTCACTCCGTGGGCTCATCTACGCACACAGCGAGCAGATATGCATGCACACACACACTGCTCTCCCCTTTAACCTTTACAATTGACTTGAACCAAATAAACAAGAGGTAGTCGATGCTTGGTCGTCATCGCATCACGCCAGTACAGTCAACCAACCAGAACTGAACAGTTAGTGAAACTCCCCATAGGCATGACCTCAGAAATAATTAAGAAAAAAGGTGAAAATCAGTGCATTAATTTTGTTTTTCTACTTTTTACCTGCAGGAATTTACTGGCTGACTTTATTCAGAGACAGAACTGCACACAGAAAGGATTAGTTGTGTACTCTAGTATGTGGTTTGACCTCAACAAGGAAGTTCAAGTGTTTTTCCAGTGTAGCTTTAGCCCAATTATAGAAATCATCGATCCGCCGGCGGCATTAACATAACTGAGAAATCAAACAGCCAGTCGTCAGATGTCTTTTGAAAACATCATTTCAAACTTGCCCTTTGTATTTTCTGCCCCTTGGTTCCAGCGAGGCCCTCGTGTGACATTTACAAAGAATCAATGGGGGTGTTGCTCCGTGGACTGTGTTGCCCCACAGAGATGCACTGCTGCGCTGCAAAGGTTGAAAAGCAGCACTGTGAAGTGGTGGAGGTCTGCTCTGCTGATGCAGATACAACGGGAGCTAACAGCTAACAGTGTCACCCGGTGACAGGTTAGGGGCACAGCTGAAGGTGGACTGAGACAAGTTCATTCACACAAGGCTTAGAGTCCCAATAAATAACATATGGATCTGAAATCACCCATAACCGACCACTTAAAGGCTTCAAGATGATAAATCATCTAAAGAAAGCTACGCTCCTGCAGCTGCACAAGCCTGACTCTCATTGCATTGCGAGGGTCTGGGATCCTTATTGATCTGTTCCGGCTTCACAACCAGTCCTTTCAGTCATTTCAAATGTCAAACACTTCCTTATATTTACTTGTATTTCACCATAAAACATCATTTTCTTCTCTATATCATCTATCGTTGTATAATTAATTGACTGGGAATGTTTTTTTTCCCATATATTCTCCCCTACTGTGAGAGTTTATCTTATATTATCTAATAAATGAACATACTTGTGGCTACAAAGTAATTTTACTCCCCCTTTGCAGTGAGAAGTGACCTTTTGTGTTGTTTTGTGATCGTCACACGTCTGGCCAGCAGCCTGTGGATTCCAGAGGAAATGGAAAAAGACACTGTGCCCCCTTCTCTTGTCTGATGCGCTGACGGTCTCGTTTACAAAGCCTGCTCTCTCACATGCTGTATTTTAGGGGCTATTGACGGGAGCGTCATGGTGAGGAGTGGGGGAATCAGGAGGTTTAACCTGGCCGGACAGCTGTGATAGATGAAGCTGAGTGTGTACTTATTGACATGTGTCTGTGCTTGTGTATTGCTGTGTGTGTACGTCAGTAGGCTTGATGATGGGATCTGTCCGCGGTGCTGAAACCAGCTGACTGGGAGCCCCAACGGAACGGCTCACTTTGAGGACGGGCTTTTTTTTTTACGGCCAGCTTTTAATCGATCGCATCATCGCGCGCTGTTGGCGTGTTTCCATCGTCGCACACACACCGCTGGCATACTTCCACATCCACAAACAGCGGTGTTTATAAGGAGACGAGTATCATTTCTAGAGGACACAAGTACAGTTCAGTCGTTACTACGATCTCAGATTGGTTAATATGCAGGGTTTACAGGCTTATATAGTGCACAGTGCAAGCATAGTGTCGCATGACAAATGCAGCATTTAGCCACAGCCATGAAATAGCTGGATCACTTTAGCCTTTAGCTTTGACAGGCTATGGACTTAGCAACTTTGTGGCTGACAGGGAAATACAAAAGACTGCATATAGTGGGCTTTAAAGACAGGGAAGTGCAGTTCAGTGATATAATAATAAAACAAAAATCTGATTTCACAGGAAAACAGAGTCAAAACATGGTGATGACTGGCTTCATGTTTAAGAGGCTGCAGAAAAAAGAAACTGTGCACATGCTTGTTGGTGCGTATGCGAGGGCCGTGCAACAAAGCATGTTTTGGTCAGATTGTAAGGCTATATAAGAATAAAAAAGTGAGAGCACTTCCACGGCAACTTTTAACAACGTGCACCAACGTTTTCATTTATGAACAGCGCATAAAGCCGTGGAGGAAGAAGACGGTCAGGCGGTGTGGCTGGAGTCGTCACGCTGAGAGCTGAGAACGTGTTAAGTTGGAACACTAATGAAGATAATGAGGAAGAGCATGAGGGGAGAAGCTCAGTTAGCAAGCAATTATAGGAAACTTCTATAGCGACGGCTCTGTGTCAGATTGGACGATCCTTTTTCCACTGACAGCAGCACTAATCCAGTTATTTCAGCTGTAGGTGTGTCAGCTGCGTAATTCATCACTTACTCATATACACAATTTATAGATGCGTCTGTATTCCTTGTAGATCACATCCAGGGTCTTATTTTTCCCCAGTAATGGTAGTAACTACAATATTTTAAAGTCATGAGAACAGATGGATGACATCACTTCTGCATGCTTTTTACTGGAGCCTCCTGCTGAGGTCGAGGATGATACATTCTTGAAACATGAACGTTAAGAGTCGCCTCAGGCTGAGTCTTAAGTTTTACTGAACTTCCTTCCTCTTATTCTCTGAGATGCATGTGTTCTGTGGTGCAAAAATCACCGAACGTTCTCAAGTCCACCCCCGGCGCTCAAATAGCATTGATTAAAGTAGATTTTCCTCGAGCACTGAGGTCATTATATATCAGTCCGCGAGGGAAACACTTTTCTATTTAGTGCAGACTCAGCTAACCTGGTCAAATGGATAAACTGAGTGGGAAGTGACCCACACCCTGATTTACATTTTCTGTGTATTTTTCACATTTCTCTACCCACCACTTAACTTACATGTCATTGTACGCTGAGAGGGATCCTCAGCTCCGCCATCATGGTGAGTAGCTGAGCTTTCAGAAGGCAAAGTTGCACAGGCGCCCATAGAATTGTGGTTTGGATTGAATTACCCTACTTGTTCTGCAGAGTGTAAAGTAGTAGGAATTGGCAGAGGGGGGGAAGGTGGGTTTGACATTAAAGGCTGTAGTAAGCATTGTCATAATGTAGGCTACGGCATCTTGGGAGAGCTCTTCACCTTTTGTGCAAATTCAGTCAGTCTGGATAAATATCTTCAGGGGTTTTACAAGACTTCATGCCCCATATTGAATGTGTGCGTGTGCATATGTGTGGTCTATTCGTAACAGGAAGGTCAAGCACAATTATGTTTACCCCTAGCCAAATTATCTTATCATGACTAATTGAAAAATTGATTTTTTTTCCATTTATGTTTTTTTTTATTTTATTTTTTTAGCTCAAGGTCTTTTTATTGGTATTTAAAGTCATATTAAGTGCAATAAATCACAAACAAAATTGAATAAACATAATATGTATATATATAAATATATGAAAGCTGCATTATATCAGAAATGAAGCATTTGTGGAGATGCACAGAGCTCCGTGTTCGGGGCTGTGCTTTCTTGCTGACTGGTAGCTGAGCGAGGGAGGCCTGCGCCAGCTGGCTGACTGCTTTTCTGTGATAAGGAGGTCTGACACATGATGCAGCAAAAAAAAAACAACCCGACTAGCTCCAGTAACCGCCATCTTTGCTGATAAATAAGAACGAGGAGTTATTGCCGATATGGTGAACTGCATATTGGAGTGGAAAATTGCAACGATTTCACTGCCTGAAAGTCTCTCACCCAGCGACCGGACTCGTGCAGGAGGTTGTGTCTTGTTCTGCAATGCATCAATGTGATTCAGTCTTTGTTCCTAGTGCTTTAAACAGCCCAATGAAAAGAGATCAATATCTGTGTCAGCAGTCCATGAAGCATTAGCCATGACAAATCAATTAGGCATGGGAGGTTTTATGGGGGAAACATGCATCAGGATTCAAATTTACTGCTTTGTGCATTCCTTAAACCCAAGTTACAACACACTGGTTGCAGTTGTTTTTGTGAAGGAGAGAATGAGAACTTGATTGGGTTTGTGCTACGGAATCCAGCTTTGGAGCAGGAGTGTGAAAGGCTGAGAGAAATCGATCCTTGTTTTGTTTTAGAAAGAATACATTAGCCTTTTCAGCAAAGGCATCCCCGAGAACAAAGCTGGATTGCTGTGTCGCCTTATGTCGACACAGCAAGTTTGTGCAGATCGACTAGTCGTGACGTGAAGACAGGGGTTATATAGCAACAGCACAAACGTCGACACAAGCGTTTGCATCCACATGCAGAAAAACAAGTGAGGGAGAAAGCAGAGAAAAAGACGCCTGAATCATTTCATCATGTGGATAGAGGATGGGAATTTCAATATTCTTTGAAGGGTTTCCCTGCAAGGATTCTGTTCCACAGCGGCACACACACCTCTCTCTCACACACACATACATCCACTCTCACACACACATACATCCACTCACACACACATATAAAGCATGGATTTGTTTTCTCCGTGATGAGAGGGATTATGGGATAAAGGAGGCGAGGCCACGCCAGTTTAGTTCAGTTTGGACCAAAGCTGCTCTCAGCAGCAGCACAATGACAAACACAGACGAATGTCTGGCCACATCCCGGAGACGTGCTCGGCCGCTAACTCCACGGCCTCGCTACATTCCCAGCTCAAGAGCCTCTGATTGGGATTCTGCAGCGGCGGCGGATCTGTTTGTCTTTCGGATGAATAAAGATCAACAGGAGCACAAACGTCTCGGCGGAATCCGTGGACGGCGACAGAATCTAGAGGAGCTCAACTCGGGAGATGGAGCCGTTGCTTCTAAGCATGACTTGAACATCAGCTGTTTCTGCTCGGTTTGAAGTGCGCGACAAGCGGTTAGCAGGATGGGTGAGAGGATCTGATACGTCCGCCAGCAGCTTCGCTCTCCTCCGGTGGAGCTTGTTGCGTTGATCGAAGGACAATTTTCTTGTTCACACACCGCGAGCCATGACATGACGTGCTGATGCATCGGCAGCACAGTATGGGAGTCGAACGGTTGGATTCTTACGGCGATGACGTCCTCATCTAGTGCGTTTCCTGTTTTAAGAATTTGTACCAGTGTGTGACTCAATCTTTTGGTTGGTAGAGGCCTGAGAGCTGATGTAAAGCACATATAATAGAATATTAGTCCGTGCATCAGCTCGCTATCACAGAATTAAGGTCAAGACAACACAGTCATCCTCCTGGTTTATTATGGCTGTGAGAGGAAGTCTTCTTCTTATTGCATTTGTGCGTGATTTGTTGCATGTGAGATAGCGAGGCTCCCCATGTCTCTCTCCCATTCCCACTTTTCCTGACATCCTCACTGGTACTGTGTGATTCCCAACAACCAAAATCAGCTGTCACGTCGGTGCTCTGCCTCACCACATGCATGCAGAGCAGCGCTGGCCGCACATGCAGCCACCGATCGCCTATCTGCACATCCGATGAGCTGTTATTTGACAGCGGTCGATTGTGCTAAGCAGTGCTATCTCCCACTGAGCCTCACACCAAGAGACAAGGAGTCACACCAATTAGACTGAGAGGGATCTATCCTACTTAATTCATCTTTGATTTCTTTCTTAAATGATAAAACTCTTGGACGATAATACTGATAAAACTCCTCCCTGCATAAAAAAAACAACCTTCCGATCAATCGTAAGATGGAAACAAGCTGATTCTTCCTGTCCTTTATGTTTCAGCCATAAGAACAAAATGTCGGGCTGGCCGCCCCCTGGCCCAGGCTCCTGGAGTGGACTACAGGGGCCTCCGTACAGCTGGGACAGCATGAACAGCTCCAGAGAGGGACGGGACTGCCTCACCAAGTACGTACAGTATAAACCTTCAGCATGCACTATATGTAATATCAAGTTTGGGTAATGTTTGGATGTACAGGTGCAACATATGAATCTGCATAAATTATGATACTGATCAAATACGTTACCTTAAGTGGTGATTTTAGGGAACGACAAGTTTTATAGGCCTACAGTATGTGAACATTATGAATAAATAAATCCAATAGCGGTCTAATTTCCTGCATGGACAATGTTGCAAAGGATTGAAAAAAATAAGTTGCTCAATAATAAATAATAAAGTAAATTAAGTACTTTAATCACATATTTTAATATCACTAAGGCCTCCTTATGTGCACAGTTTTAAGCTTACGCTGCAGCTAGCTTAAGCTTAGCTAGGTATGTGATACTTGTTACATAACTCTAATAAATGTGCTACTAGTTGTGCAGGACAATTTTAGAACATAAAATGTGATATTTGATTTTCAATTAAGGGATTAAGAGTTTTGGTCATGATCAAATGATGCAAACCTCAACAAAACCTATTGACAAAAGCCCGGAACATTTAATTTCTGCTCATGACGAGCATCAGCACCAGAATTTGAGCGATGTGGCTTTCCCCTGACCTCCTGACATCCTAGGTCTGCCCTCCCGTGGGATTAAACTCCACCGACCCTGACGAGGGGGATGAGCCTACATCACATATTGGAACATGCTTCATTACAGACAGATTTAGTCTGAGATTTCTGTACCATATGCACAATGCAGATCAATGTCATGATGAGAGAGAGAGGGATTGAGAAAGTGCAAGAGGGAGAGAAAGCACACACACACACACACACACACACACACACACACACACACACACAACTCTGATAAGGGAGGTAAAAACAACCATTTGTGACAATGTGAAGGTTGGGACAGCTAAGCCAGGAGTTTTCTATGCTGTGCTGTATGGATTGTAGAAGCAGTCAAACAGCTGCCAAGGGAGCTTTTTAAGCTCCAAAAGGGGGAGGGAGGGAGAAATAAGAGACAAAGAGAGAATCTCTTACTCCTCACTGAAAGCCTATATCACCTCTTAATTAAAAGGCACTCTGCGTTCTCATTGTCCCGGTTGAGGAAGACATCTGAGGTTAAGCTAGCGGGAAGGTTTGATGCAATGTGGTACATTTAGATTTTAGTCGCGCTCTCATCCTGAGTGACTTCCATTAGGGCAAACAGAAGGGGAATAGGAAATCTGGCCAATATTAACCCACGTTGAAGCTGCAATAAATGTTGGTGGCCTCAGCAAGTCTATTCAAGTCGCCGTTATGTTTTAGTCCCTCAGACATCAATTCAGACTCAGCATTTTGCATCGTTCAGCCGTCTGAAATCAAACACGAGATGCTGCTCAACTTTATCCGCAGTAGCTGTAGCTCCATCTTTGGCCTGAATTCTTAATGTTTCCACTGGCGGTGAAATCAGAAGCCTGTAAAAGGTGTCTTAAGTTACACTTGACAGCTACATACATGCTTTTGTACTAAGACTGAAGGTGAAGCTGGATGTCTAAGGCAAGACGTCACGCTCAAATTGGTTCCAGATAGTTTCATAAAGGACCCGTGCTCTCTGCAATAAGTCTCTCTTAAACAAGAGATGTTGCGCTTATGACCAAAACCTGAGCCAAGACTTTCATTTATTCATCTCTGATCAGATAGCTGAAATCATTCATTCTGAGTTTAATGCGTTCTTTCAGAGCTAAAACCTGATTGGATTTTAAATGTGTTACTGTAGCATCGTATTGAAGGGACGGGTTCCATCCCCAGCTGCAGTACGTCTTCTTGAGGTTTTTTTTTTTTTGATTGAGCTTCTCTGAGTCCACGGTGTTCCTCCTTCTCTTCTCTGTTTTCCCAGCCAAGTGTCCCAGAGCAGCTCCCTGGAGGAGGTTCACCAGGATGGGGTGCCCCCTGCCCCTCGCCTGGTGGAGATGAGGCGGGACCCGGTGATGGGCTTCGGCTTCGTGGCGGGCAGCGAGAAACCAGTGGTCGTCCGCTCTGTCACGCCTGGTAGGTGTTATGTTCTGCTGACGCTGACAGTATTTTTTAATTTATCACTTGTAGTTGAACCTTAGAACAGCCAGCTGATCCACTGAGATCCATGGTCCATCCTCCCTACTGTTTAAAGAGCTCTAATCAGTGCAAACAGTTAATATCGTGATGGTTTTAGATGGAAACCATGCAGACTGTTCTCTTCTCCAAGTTATGATTGCAAAAGTGAGATGTGTTGATCAGCCATGTGAGAAAAGAAAATGAACTTTTTTCTTTCTTTCCTTTAAATGATGTTTAGTAGGTTGGATTAGTTGATTACCAATTTACTGCCAAACCTCTGCTTACAGACTCCTGTCAGCTGTCAGCTCCGTTGACTGCATAGACACACACATAGTGATTAGGCATGCCAGTAATCAATGAGCGCTGAATTCTGAGCAGGCAACTGATCTGATGAATATTCTATTCAGAGCTGTTGGCAAAGGAAAGGAAATAAACGTCCGTGTGCCAGCAGACAGAGACAAAGTAGATCTTTTTACAAATCCCGGCAATTCTATCGCGGATGATCTTTTCTGTCTTTGCATGTGCGTAGGTGGTCCATCGGAAGGGAACCTGCTGCCAGGCGATGAGATCATCATGATCCACGACGAACCAGTCAGCTCGGCTCCTCGGGAAAGAGTCATCGACCTCGTCAGGTGGACACTGAAACCTCTTGATTTGTCAGGATCACAGCTGTAATAGTTCATTTCAGGTTAATCAGGTGGTGGTGGGTCTTCTTCAGCGAGGGTTATTGATCGTCTGATGTTTAAAGGCCTTGTGCAATCATTACAAAAAGGTGCATTAGTCTACTTTGCTCTCAAGGTATCCAGCTATGGACATAGTTTTTATCTGATTTTCACCCTCTATGAGATTTGTCCTTCCACCCAAAGATAATAAGCGTGAGTGGAATTAATTTGTCGTGAAAAATGCCAACAGGCAGCATCTCTTCCCAGTCACCAGACTTGACCTTCCTCATTCAGTACATCCGTCACGAGAGTCGCCATTCTGGCGTCGATTTTTCTGACCTTTGCACGATAATGGGATGCCACGCTGACAGTGATGCGCTCATAATTCAGAGAGCAAACCCCAAAGTGTTACACCGCGTCTCACTTCCATCCCCTAACGGCATTTTCTGCTTCCACTGGGAGGAGGACGACACCTACAAGACAAGGCACTGAAGCAGGTCCATTATTTATGGGCATTGTGCAAAACAAAGAAACTAAGTATTGGGAGATATCTGATGGAAACTAACTCCGGAAGCCTCCATTATTCTCATGGGGGATCCACTTCAAAGTCAGAGCATGAGGTCATGGTTCTTCTGAGTCTTCCACCTTCTTTCTTTTACACATTTTTTGACTGATATTATTTGCTATTGAAGAAATAGTCTCCAGTATCCAAACTTATCTGGATTCTATTCCTGGGAGGAGACATAAAGTTTTTGAAATCTAATTGTGTTCACCTCCTTTGTTAAGTGTATTAAGGTGGTGAGGCAGACATCTGAAAACCTCAAATTCAAACACACCTCTCTGCACAGGTAGACGTTAAACCTGCCATAAACTATAAAATCCAGTGCTTTTGAAACATTATGTGGATTTATGTGATTCATTTTAGGCACTTCTGGACTTGTCATTGGAAAGAAAATACAAAAATCCAATTGAATTAAATGGCGGTTTTAGCACTGATCATAACAAAGTTATGCTCCAGTTGCTCATCCGCCATTGTTGCTCCCTGTTATTGCTGTTTTGTGACAGTTTTGTTGACTCTGTGATTTGCCGTCTCCTCGCTTTCAGGAGCTGCAAAGAATCCATCATGTTGACCGTTGTCCAACCGTATCCTGTGAGTAGATTGGCTTTTACAAAAATAACTTGAATGCATACAGTATGTAGGATATATTTATCAAAAAAAAGTACGTTTCCATGTCTAATTCTTGTAAACCACTTACACTGCTAACTGCATTAAGTGAAAAAGATTTTTTTATTTTTTATTTGTGCATATGTTTATGCTTCTCTTTCTCTCTCTCTCCCTCCGTCTGTCTTTCTTTTTTCCTTTCCCCCCTTCTCTTTCTCTCTCTATCTCTGTCTTTGCGGACGCGTGCCTCTCAGTCGCCTAAATCGGCGTTCATCAGCGCAGCCAAAAAAGCCATGCTCAAGTCCAATCCGGTCAAAGTGCGCTTTGCAGAGGAGGTCATTATAAACGGCCAGGTTCCAGTCAGTCCTACCACACACACACACACATACACAGACACACACAGACACACATGTATGACCTATATAAGCAATGCCAGATGGTTGCCACATAAGACAGACAGCAGTGAATGTCCGACATGAAACAATCACAGAAATGTGTTATGAAATGACATTTCTGTGAATTCCCTTCATGCATTTAAAGCTCATCTGTCCTCATTTAAAGTGACCACAAATGAACAGAATGGAAAGACTGATAATATTCCTCCTTTGCAGAACCCAGTGAAGGACAACTCTCTCCTGTTCATGCCAAATGTCCTCAAGGTCTACCTGGAGAACGGGCAGACCAAGTCTTTTCGCTTCGACAGCAGCACCTCTATTAAGGTATGTGTGTGTGGGTGTGTGTGTGTCTGTGTGTGTTCCAACGCTTAAAGCACGCTTGTCAAAAATTTGCAGTCTCTGCAGCGTCCATAATTACAAAGGGAGAAATTAATTTAGAGTGCAAATCAGTGTGTCTTTGTGCAAACACACAGACCATGAAATTCACTTTTGGAATTCCATTTGTTTGAGCAGCTCATTTATTCAGGCAAGGTGGCAAAGAGCACATTTACATTTTTTTTTTTTTTTTTTTGACATGTAGAATCTTTTTCGGTTGCGATCCTTTGTGTGTAGTTGGGAAGAAAGAGAGCTGTGAGTTTCTGTAATGTTATCTTAATAAGGGTTTTAGTCTAAAAGAAATTAATAAAATCAATTGTATCGTCTTAAGTCTGTGATCCGTGTGTCTATGAGAATTAATGGATTTTTAAAAAAAATTTACATTAACATATGCTAGATTTATGGTTCTGCTCATAATATTTATTTGAATCCCAAACCGGCATTTTTTAAAATTCTATGAAGTTTATTTGTCATTTTTGATGTCATATTATTAAATTTATGAATTAGAGATTATCAGTAATGTTAGCTGGTAAGCTAATGTTAGTTGTTTGCAGTTTATTGATTGATTATTGTTTCTGTGGAATACAGATGTTAAGAACAGATCTTTGCAGAGAGATCATGCACAGTGCTGTGTTATATTTGCATATGTTTCCAGACACAGAAGTCTATAGTTGTGACTCATAATAAATACTAGGGATGCCTGAGATTCTATTTTAACATGCCGATACTTTCCAGCTCAATTTGGACTTTTTGAGAATGCGATATCAATATGTCCACGTTTTTGCCCTATAATTTAGGAGATTATTAAGTCTCTTATCATGATGGTCCTCTGGTAGATGCAGACATATAGTTTTTTTTTTATGGAGACATTAAGTAAACAAAACCATCTTTTTTGGCCTGTCATTTTTGCAGAAATGTTCATTTTGTGCAAATTCCTTTATCATTTCAAGGCCGTTGGCTGCCAATTTCTCATGACATGCTGATGCCATTGTGCGTCCCTACTGAATATCTATTTAAAGCAGGTTCTGAATATACTATGCAGTGTGTTCATACTGAGAAATGCAACAAAATTATGAATAAAATGTCTGTAAAAAAGAATATCAACTGCATTGTCCCACAATGAGTTGCACAGGGAAATTATAGAAGCATTGCAAAGCTGGAGAAACCTCATACAAAACTTAAATCGGCAGTGGCACAGATTGCTCGATGTATTGATTGCCTCATTTCTTGTCAGTACAAAAGCAGAGTGTGCGTCATAACTATTAGGCGACCATTTAAAAGAAACATTGACGTGGTGTGTTTACTTCAGGATGTGATCCTGACCCTGCAAGAGAAGCTGTCCATCAAATGCATCGAGCACTTCTCCCTCGTGTTGGAGCAGAGGACGGAGGGATCCGGGAGCAGACTGCTTCTCCTGCACGAACAGGAGATGCTCTCTCAGGTAGGAGAAGCTTCCTCTTCCGATTCCGATTCTGCTTTTTCAGCTCCGGCTCTTTGCGATTGCGCGCACACACACACACACACACACACACACACACACACACACACTCCTGCTGAGTATTCAGACAGCTGCTCGACCCTGTGTCATTTATCAGCACTGATGCAACAGGGGTGACAGCTCACATTACACCTACCCTCTCTCTCTCTCTCACACACACACACACACACACACAAACCCCAAAAATGCCCAAACACCATACACACACACACACACACACACACACACACTCGCCCACAGTGCCAACTACATTCTAATGAGGTTACAGGATCACAAGAGGACAATTTTAATATTCACACCACACAGTGGAGAGGTGAGGAGCCACACTCGGCTCACTCAGCTGCAGATGAATGCTTAAGAGTCGACACGCTTGATAACACATACACTGTGCTGTAATACACCTGAGCGTCAGTCCTGGTGGGAAGGTGTACAGGAGAAAGCTGGTAGTCCCTGAATTAGAAAATAGACTCCCTCGCCCTCTCTGCGCCTGCACCTTAAATCATTTATAATCCGTAATCAATATTTAAAAGACGACGCCGGCCTTGTGGTTTTGTCTTGAATAAGAAATAGAATCAAATGGAACCACCAAGGAGGAAGTTTTAATCTGGGTTACTGCTGTTGCTTTTACACAACCATGCCTTTGGATCGTAAGTGGTCTGAGTATTACATGTAAAAGCACCGCTATCAGTTTTGAGGTACTTTTCTTGAGGACTTCTGTTTTATGCTATTTTTGACTTACATTTCAGACGCAAGTTCTGCACTTTTTGCTTCGCTGTAATTGTTTCACACCTAATGTTATGATTTCATTTGTAGGTTTTATATTTTTAAAGCACCAGATTAAACCAGCTGATTCCAATTTAGGGGTTGGGATGCCCCCAAACAGGTGGCAAAATACTTTTTTTTTCACCTCTATAGGAGCATTACCTGGAGAATTATAATAAATGGATGAATCTATATGTGAAACATCTCTCATTCTTTCATTTACGATGTTTGACTATCCCCCTCTCTCCCCTCCTCCCTGCCTGACTTTTGTGTCCAGGTGACCCAGAGGCCAGGCTCTGACAAGATGAAGTGTTTCTTCAGAGTCAGCTTCGTGCCCAGGGACCCCGTGGAGCTGCTCCGCAGAGACGCCGTGGCATTTGAGTATCTCTACGTACAGGTGAGCAAAATCGCCCGCTAAGCCCTAAAAGTGATACTAACTAAAGATTATTTTCAATAATGAATTTTTAAATGTCAACTTTATGAGAGGGTTTTATCTACACGAGGGTTTGGAAATTACTTTTGGTAATTGGATGGACACAACAAAACAAAAAGCTCATTTTCAAATTAAGCGCTTCTGCAGAGCCACTCTTTTATAAACTATATCTCTGTAAAATAATAAATTGCTTCATCATTGGATTCCTCTGATAATTAGTCAAGAGAAAACAGCCAGGAAGAAGAAAAGCTCATCATCTGTTCACTATTTTGTGCTTCCGAGTCCTTCATCAGGGACTGGAAACTGCTGGAAGCTCCCTTTGAAAGGAATTTCAACTTATTTCCCCTCAGCAGGGATGCTCCGCTGCAATGGGAGGGACAAAATGTCCTTCAAAAGCCCCCAAAACAAACAGGATTCATTATTTAACTTTGCTTCCCGCTTTGCCATAGAGTTGCAACGATGTGGTCCTGGAACGTTTCGGGCCGGAGCTGAAGTACGACGCCGCGTTACGACTGGCCGCTCTGCAGATGTACATCCTCACCATGACGACCAAGCAGAGCCAAAAGGTCTCGCTCAAATACATCCAGTAAGTCTGTGAGCAAACATAGCTGTGTGTCTCAGAATTCATACACGGGGGGGAAGTATTTTCCACAGAGGAAGCGCTGTCCTCATGGAAGTCAGCGTTAACTTGTTTACGGCAAGTATTTAACTCGGATCTCGTGGGAGTGCTTTCTCTCTTGGATGACTTTATGCTGAAACCAATCTCCCCTCAACAGAAAGGAGTGGGGTCTGCCGCTCTTCCTGCCTCCCGCCGTTCTGTCCAGCATGAAGGAGAAAAACATCAAGAAGGCTCTGACGCACATCCTCAAAACCAACCAGAACCTTGTGCCTCCGGGCAAAAAAGTAAGCATATTTCTTTGTCTTTCTTTTGCCTTTGTTAATAAACTTCTGACGCGCACACATGCACACATGCACACAAACACTGATGCAATATCCTAAAATAGCATTGCTGCCATGCTTAACCTTGTAAAGGTTCTCACCCTTGTCAACCAGAGACCCTTTTATGAGCCAGACCTTGAATGCTAATGTGAATAGCAAGCACAGTGCATTGTCCGACTGTGTGCATAATAAGACATTCATATTCACAAACACATGTTCCAGTCAAGACCCTCTGAGTCGAATTCAGCTGAACTTTTTCAGCTCTTTTGTGAAAGTGCTTTTTGATACGTGCAGCTGATGGTCTGGTCTGTGAGACTTCACACGTAGCAGCACAGCAAAACGAACCCTGCATGTGGATGAGGTAAAAACTAAAAAACGTGGCTGTGTCAAGCCAACAGCTCTACTCTTGTAGTTCTCAGACAGCTGAAGACATGCCCAGTGTATGGCAACAACAAAGAGCAGAGACACAAAAACCACCAAACCCTATAGAAAGACCTAAACCAACGATGGATGTTTAAGTTCTGCTGCCACAAATACTCACTAGAATATGGATATTATTGATCCTTACTTCTTAGAACTACAGAGCCAACCTGTTTAAGGAAATTACTTAATTCTTTTTTTAAATGACTATTTTTTTATTTTTTTTAAATCATGGATCCACCCTTTATCCAGATCCTCTTCCTTGGCACATGCCACTTCAAAATAGAATGGGAATTCTTCCCTGCCACATTCTCAACCCTCTCACCAAGTCTCATGAAAATCTGCCCATCACGTTTTTTTTTTTGCAATCCTGCTAACAAAACAAACTCAATCTATCAAACACAGCTTCAGGTAATGGGTGACGAGAATGTAGTTCAGGTTAAACCCACCTGAAGTCCTTTATATGTGTGTAGAAAGTCTATTTCAGAAGGATATCGATCTCCTCCCTGCAAGCCTGAACACTCCGATGTGCTGCTCATCATTTGCATTCACAGTGGCAGCTGATATTGGTTTTATTCATCAGGGAGGAACACCAGTCAAGCAGCGCCACAGAACCGAAAATGTTGATGCTCCAAATTAGTTTTCTCATTACGCTTTTGAAGCTACGACAAATCCCTTGCCGGAAGAGGCCTCTCGCTCGGTTTTTGATCGAAGGCCACGGTTAAGGCTGAGCAAGAATTTCATAGGAACAAAATGATTTTTTTAATAGAGGTGTCTGGTTTTCAACTACTAAGGTCAGACATCCCATTAGCCTTTTGTTTCCGAGACGGATGGTGAGGTAAAATATTACAGGATTACACCGTGGGCTGGTTTTACTTATAGATTTAATAGATATAGTGCAGCACATTAAGTTGCTTGATGCACATAATTGTGTTTGTGTAGATAATGTATAACTGTATGTAAGGAGAAAAAGAAACATACCAGTTGCATATAAATTAAAAAAGAGGTGAATAAAAAATGATCTCCTCTGTATTGAAACAAAGAATAAGTCATCAAGTTTAAATTATATGATTGGATCTGATGGAAAATCAGTGGTCCGATCAGAATGGCTTGAGACCCCAGACACTAGAAGACGTTCACGCTTACTGATGTGTGTCACTTCTCTCTTCCTCTCTGTGCAGATGACTGCTTTGCAGGCAAAGGTGCATTACCTGAGGTACCTCAGCGAACTCAGACTCTATGGAGGGAGGGAGTTCAAATCAATACTTTTGGTAAGGCGCTTAAGTCTGGAGGGGATGTGTAAAGGTTTGAGATCTAACTTGAGATTGCAATCGCATTTCTGTCACATTTCACAGAGCTGATTTGTTTTTCAATTACCCGTAGCAAGGGGAGAAACAGACGGATGTGACGCTGTTAGTGGGACCGCGGTACGGCATCAGCCATGTCATCAACGCCCGGACCAACCTTGTGGCCCTTTTGGCTGACTTCAGTCATGTCAACCGCATCGAAATCCTCACCGAGGACGAGACCAACGTTCGACTGGAGCTGCATGTTCTGGATGTCAGGGTGAGCACTTATTGATTACAACTATTACTTTGTTTTACTCCAATTTTATCATCCTTACACCCTCCCTTCCTTCCATTCCTTCTTTTTTCTCACAGCCCATCACACTGATCATGGAGGCGAGTGATGCAATGAACCTGGCCTGTATAACAGCAGGCTACTACCGCCTCCTAGTGGATGCAAGGAGATCTATCTTCAGCATGCCCCACTGCAACAGCACCGGAGGGGATGACACCAGTGAGTAGTTGTTAGTGGATTGAAAAAATAATGAAAGCACATGCGACCTCCGGGACAAGTTATGCTAAATGCAATCCAACTCATGTTCAAGGCTATTTGCTTTCATTCAGGTGTCATTTAAATGCAGTAAAATGACGTCTGATTGGGCAGATGACGCAGCAGAAATTCACACTGCACAGCAGAAAAAAAGAGTCATTCATTAAATAAAGACGCGATATGTCATGTTTTATCACTGTGTTACATCACTTTGAGTTCCTGCCCTGTCCCTTAAGTGCAGAGATTTCTCTGGATTGTCTGAATCTTTTCAAGATATTATGGATTGCATGTGGTGAAACAATTTGCTAGATCTGTGTCCTGGCAGAGCCTGCCATATAAAACCCTTAAAATACATTGAGAAGTTGATGAACACTGTTCTGACACATTCTGGGGCTGAGGGCTGGATTAAATGTCTTGAAAAATCATGTTTCAGTGCAGCCTAAGACTTCCAAAGTTTTGAAGTGGGGCACTGAAAAGTCCAGTGAAGAGGAGGCAGCCCGTTTAAAATTTAATCAACATAAAATATAGAACACATAAAGTGATAAGACCTTGCATTGCCGCTGTCTGCAGGTCAGGATCGTGTTCTGGAGTGGCCATACAGCACATCTTTGGAGAACAATGAGGCGCCATCCCCCAATCAGGAAGAGGTTTACAACCGGGAGTATTCAGACAACGGGCAGAGAGAAAACAGCATCTCTCCTTACTTCCATGAAGCCCAAAACCCTGAGAGAGACTTGGGGACAGGGGAAGGTTCGTTGCCCCCTCCTCTTCCCCCTGCTACCAGACATAAACCTCAAGACTCCCCTCGGAGCCCCAAAGTATCATTTATTTTTGGGGGGAACCCACCCTTGAACAAGCCTAAGAACATGAAAGCCTATGAAAGATTGTTGGAGAGCCCTGAGGTACCCGAGCACAGGCCCTATTTGCACAATAACACAGACTTTCTGCCACAGGACAGGGTGCCATTTCAATTCAGCGGTCTGACGCATGTCTATAGTAACATTATAACTGAGGAGGGTGGTGAAGAGCCGTTGTTAAGGGACCTGTTTTATCGTGACACAACGGACGATGCAGAGGATGACGACGACGCTTCCTGTGAAGAAGACTCCACGGGGGGAACACCAGTGGGTGACGACAGAGTTGGTGGTGATGAAAACTGTGGCAATCAAGCAGGAGGGTTAGCTAAGGCAGTCGGTAAAGCTACCTTCCTCTCGCTTTCCGGTTCAACTGATGACATCATCGACCTGACGTCGCTGCCTCCTCCGGAGGGGGACGAAGGCGTCGACGAGGAAGAAGACGACACTCTGCTGCAGACTCTCAATCTGGCCATCGCAGCTCCACCACCGGGCTTTCGTGACAGTTCAGACGAGGACGCGGCACCTGAGGCAAGGCCGTTAAGCACATGTGACAATGATGATATCCCAGTATCTTTAATTGATGCCATTCCAACACATGGGGAGGGAGAAGGGAGCAGGGGAGGAGAGAGAAATCTGGAGAATGCAGTGATGAATACTCTACATGCGCTGGAATCTCTGTCTGTCTCTGAACACAGGCCTCCCCCACCACCACCCAACAGCAACAACAATCCAGGTCTGTTGAACACTAATGCAAATAGAGTTGTGTTTGATTGCAACTTTTAGTTGAATGACCCATATTTAACGTTATATTTCTGTTCTTCCAGGTGTTTACACATCTCGAGGTTTTAGCCAAGAGTCGTCCTCAGATTCTGGCAATGAGACCAACTCCTCAGAGATGACTGAAATCTTTGAACTGGCCGCTACTCATAGACTCAGTGAGAGCCATATGCGTCTTCTGGTTGCCACAAGGGAAGGGTATCAACCCTTACTTGAGGAGAAAACAGAATTCCCTGTCTCACCCAGTACAGGAGGAACAATACAGAAGAAACCCTGCAGGCCTCCGGCAATTCCTCCGAGACGGAGCCCCCTATTGGATGCCGCTTCATCAGGGCCAGACAGCTTGGAGGTGAGGTCCCAGACTAACCTCTCATCCACTCTCCAACGGCCAAGTTCCACCACACCAGGAGGCAAGCATCACAAAAAGTCTGCAGACTCTAGTGGGAAGTATAATACCTTCAGCACAAGGGAAGGGCATCGAGGGGAGAGCAGTGGGAGCCGAAGCCATCTTGAATTGGACCAGCGTACTTCATTCTGTGAACGAGGGGAGAGTCAGAGAAGACAGAATTCCTTTCTTGCAGAAAACTCTGTCGCCGAGGGCCCCGCAATGGACAGCCTCACCTGCGATCATCACAGAATTCCCCGCCCACCTTCCACTACTACTGATCATCTGTCAGATAACTTTGCTGACTGTGCAGATAATGGAGCTGCAGCAGCTGAGCAAGATGAACATTTAGTTGTCGCGTCATTGTTGTCCCCAACCAAAAGATCCAGATCAGGGGTGTCTGACCAGGGATCAGACATACAAAGTGACCATCAGCCTATTTCTAGACAGCAGAGTGTTGCACGGTTGTGTGAGTACCATCTAGCAAAAAGGATTTCAAGTTTGCAAGGAGAAGCCCACAGTTCACTACAAGGTTCTCTGTGTTCATCACTAGATGCCGGTGGCAGCACAAACAGTAGTGTCTGTGCCACGCCAACTGACTCACCACTTGGCCCTGGTGCAGCTGATTCGAAACACCATTTGCAAAGGCACCCACTTTCTAGTTCCTCCTCCTCATTACTCAGGATGCTAAACTATGAAGATAGCAAACTTGGAATCTCTCGTAGTATCCCCATCCAGAGCACTCAGGGAAAAGACATCCACCCTCATGCAGACCCTGCCCTCCTTCGGAAAATGCTGCCCAACATTCACCCTCCTTCTGCAGGAGCGGAACCGGTCCGTCCCTCCTCAACCACACCGTCTAAGCATAAGGAGACCACAGGTACTGGAAACAAGAGGCCCCACAATGATCTGCATGCTAAACAACAGGCCTGTTTTAGGGGTCTGAACCAGAAGGAAGGCAGTGAGGCCTACCGACAACTGATTAACTATCTAACAGTCAGCCAGATGCATCAGGGAGGGAAGCTACACAGTGCAGGCATGGGAGGGGCGGTGAAAAAGGACACTAGGCGCTTTATAACGAGCAACCCTCAGCTTGTTGAAATGGTTAAGAATAGGGGGAATACCATTGCACGCTGCCAATGTATGCCCTCCTCCATAACATCCCCATTCCTCAGCCCAAATTCAGTCAACTCTAATGCAGCCATGATGCAGCAGGCAAATAAAAATCCAAGGCCGTATCATTCAGCCACACTTCCTGCCAAACTTAAGAGAAGTTCTGACGTGCATGCCCAGAGACTGAATGAAAGTCTAGATTCCAGGCCAGTTACGGCTGAGAGGAGAAGCTCCTTTTCTGGCCTGGAAAGTGAACTAGAGCAAAGTGGTATGGACCCAGAGCACTTTCTGTCACTGGGTAAGAGGGAGGGCTGCATCAGCCGTGATGGGGGATTCGTAACAGGCGGAAACCGTGAGGGTGGGGCTGCCAAACGTCCCCCACCTCGGTCAAAAAGCCAACCTAGTGGCAGCACAGAGGACTGGTTCAGATCAGACCCCAGAGCAAAGCATGTAGTTCGTCAGTCTCCTCATCCTCGTCCTAATGATGATTCTCTTTGTTTTTCTGCTGCCCCCAGTATAAGTGGTCATCGAGCAGACCTGAACACCATCTCACTAGGAAGGGGAGACCATCCTTCAGCTTTTATCAGGCAGGCATCTACTGGCACTAGGGCTTGCATTACATCCCAAACTCCAAACCCAATACCTCCACCACCACCACCACCTCCTCCGTTGCCTGTCCCTGGGCAAGCCAACGCTAGCTCCGGAAACCCAGCGTGCACACAGAATTCCATACATTCCTCCATCCAGTCCCGGCAGAATCAGAACCACATTCAAGCTGTTACCCCAACCCTGCCACAGACGGATCCTTTTAGCAATAACCTGCAGCGGGGCCGGGAGCTCAAACGTAGCTCCAGCAATGTGACCGCCAGTTCTGGTAGCGTGGAGGTCCTGTTTGATAAGCTTACCCGAAGCCGGAGCCAGCAGCCGTTGTCACCATCTGTGCCCCAGCAAGGTGAGACCAAAGTCCAGCGAAGGCCAACCAGGAAACGGCTCTCCAAGAGCTACTCCCAAGGCTCTGTAGCTTCCCACACCACATGCTGGTCTACAGGCAATACAGTAGACAGCAGAAGGGCGTCTGTGGCATTTCCATTACAGAAAGACGTTAAAAACATGAAGGGCTCTCAGAAACTGGACACCAGTCCCTGGAGATGCAATGGGCCTTTTAGTTACTGTTTCTTCAAACGTAAGAGTGAAGGGGAAGAGGATGAGATTGAGTGGGAGAGGCCCCGACAAAGCCGTGATGGGAACGATAACAATGGTGCAGGTGCATCAGCCATATTGCCTTGTGGCTCAGCTGTGGATGTGGCTGGGGAGCAGCTGTATGGGGAGGTCCTCAATAACATGAGCTTTAGTGACCGTCTCTCAAGAATCAACGCACTCAAGGACCACATGTATGGCTTCCCTTCCGGCTTCACTGATGTCCGACGTGATGCCAGTGAGCTTATTGCCCTGGTGAGATCCAGCATTGGTCGTTCCGATCGTGGACCCCAGATGCCTTTCCAGGATGTATCCCAGTTCAAGCAGCTCCTCTCTGTTGAGTCAAAAGAATTAGGCCGGGCATGCCGGAGGATGGCACAAGCCCATGGTAGTCCTGAGGAGATGCTGCTGGCTGTAACTTGTAGCTTCCAGGTGCTATGTTGTCTCTGCGAAGCTTGTATGTGTCTGGTCAGGGGGCTCGGAGTGTCAGCCTCACACCAACAGAGAGAGGTTGTGGCGAAAGTCGATGAGGTTGTTATGAACTACATCTGTTTGCTCAGAGCTGCTGAAGCTGCCACCGTGGGAGCACCAGGGGAACACAGTGTGAAAGCCTTGGTCCGCCACTCGAGTACCATGTCGGCCATCGCTAACGCACTCACCCGCTCCCTTAAAACGCTGCTTAGCAAGTAGAGGCTACTCCTTATGCTTTGTAGTGTGGCCTAGACTGTCAGTAAAGGTCTGTCTTCAAGCATCTTGCTATTTTTAGTCTGCTGGATGATTCATATATTTTCACACTTGGTCTTGATGGTCTCCATATCAAAAGCAAAAAAAAAAAGAAAAAAGGATGTGACTCACTGCAGTCAGACTTAATATTAAAGTTATATAAAACTCACATTGAAAAATTAGTAAGATGCTGAAAGCAGTTGTATCTGACGGCACTTGCTTTTTCCGATGACAATATTGTAATGTAAATTTACAAAGCCATGCTGTCACGGAATTTTGTAATATGTTATGTACCTAATAGATACCCTTCTACCTGTGCATTATGTAACTTATTTTAAAGAGTGTATATAATGTACATAACTACAATATAACTAAATTATTTGCAGTAGCAGTTTTAAGAAGCCACGGAGTATTCCGCTTCATTTGCTCTGATAATGTACAGGGCAAGAGTGAATTCATTTTCAGTTCAATCAGTTCATAAAAGTGCAGTTTTATTACAGATATAGTATTTATTATAGTCATTTACTTATAGAAATGTAAAAATGTTTCACTGTCAGTCCAGTGATTAAATTGTTGCTACTATTTTATTCACACAATAAATATTAGGTTGAATTTCTGAATGTTGCATAACAATGCAGTTTTTTTTAGCAAGATGACAGGAACATTTGTTAGAAATGTTAAAAGTACAGGGACACTTAAATGCACTGCATTTTCCACTGGTTCATATTTTACCACATCAATTATTTTGAAATAAGAATGGTAACAGCAAACAAAAATCAAACCCCACAAGACTAAATACATAAAAGTAAAATAAAACTATTATATGAACAATTTTTAGAAATATGTCAGATTGACTGTCAATTATATCTGCTCCTTTTTAAGTTTGTGTTTATCATCTGCTCTTGGATTAAGTTCTGTGCTTGAATGATTATTATGTCACACAATGTATCAAAAAGCTATTATGTTTCTTGACAAGAAATTAAATTGCTGTTATTCTTTTCAATAATCCACCAAACTATTAAAAACATTTCACAGATATTCCTGTGTCACCATGCATCTTTTGGTTTGAATAGTTCACTGTTACTCAATCATACAATCAATCATACAATGTTCTGAGCATTATTCCATCCTAGAACAATAATGCCAATAAAAACAATTTTCAAACAACCATTATTGTTTTTTTGAGGCATAATTGTTTTTTGTGAATTAAACAACCAATTTTCAAAGCAAATGAAACGTTAACATCTATTTGAACATCATCAGGCATTCAGGATGCAGTAGAGACAACATTTCAACATTATTTTATTATATTTTAATATAAAGGGTCCATTAATGAAAGGGCTGCAGATGGTGTAGACCTATTGTGTCTAATTTTTTGCCCTTATTAGATATTATAAAGGGTAATTTGACATAAATGCCTAAAATTCATTCATATCAATTTTTCCTCTCCTGCCTTGAGAGACTGCCCTTCAATCAGAGAATCTAGGATTATTGTCAAGCATCCTTGTGCCACCCAAGTGCCATGCAACAGTTAACAATTGTGCCTGATTGCATGCAGAAATTAGGCCTCAATGTTTCAATCAATGTTTCATCTCAATGTTTACTGCTTATAGTGTTTGTCAGGATTACTGTGTTGACTGAAGTTACAAAATGAGTTTGTGTTTACAAAAATAAGCATTGCTTCACCTTAACTTAAAAAAGGGAATGGTTTACATGTTAAAATGTTAATGTGTAAGATGTGTATATTTTATGGCTAATGCAGAAGTTTTATATTGAATTAAAATTCAATATAGTTGACAGCTGGAAATTGCAATTGCTATCTATATTTTTTAAATATTCCTCATAATATAATTTATATTATATTGACTGTAATAGTTGTATAACTTTTTTGCTTAATGTATACAAAAGAAAGGGACCGAGGAGCAGAGCAGCTTCCAGGTGGAACCTTTGCCAACGGAGCAGTTTTTACTTCCGGGTTGCCTTAAGGTAAGGACGTAAACATCCGGGAGAGGCGCCAAGATGGCTACCGAGTAGGGTCGAAAAGTCGAGTCCTGCAAAAAAAAGTTTTTGAATGGTGAAAAACAGATAGATTCCTTGTTTAAACAACTTTTGGGACAACTAGATTCGTTTCACTGAAGATTGACAGCAACTTGATGTCGAGTCGAGAAAAAAGGACGTAAAAACGAGCGAGTACGTTAAATATGTTGATCTTCATCATTTGGTTTACGTTCAGTCTTACATATTAAGTTTATTCACCAAATAATGCTGCTGATTCCTTTAAGTGCAATGAATGCTCAGTATGTCACTTTCTATTTTTTTTAGACTTCTGGTTGGTTTCCCAAAACTTAAAATAACGAGACGTGACAGTCGACATTCTGTCCCTGCAGTGATCATAAAGCTGTCTACATTTCTATTAGGTTATTTACGTCTGATACAGGTAATTAAGCTAATTATTGGAAATTGAACAACTCTCTTCTTAAACATGAGGAAGTCAAAATAAAAATTGCGCAGATAGTTACAAAGCTATGTATGGTGATATGATATAGGCTTCACCAGAATGAGAAGGTTGTAATAGGGCAGGAACATCAAGTCCCGGGTCCGAAATCACAGGTCGGGAACAACGGGTCTGATGTTGCAGGTCTGAGACTGCATCTCTTTTTCTTTTCAGTGGCCCAAAATAGATCAGTTCTTCCTCCATTTGGAGTTAAAGAGCTAAAATCACTTCATATAGCCATGATTTCTGATGACATATTATCCACTATTTGCTTTTTTGGTTTTTGAGGGAGCCGGTCCGCGGTTGCGGGTCCGAAATCCCGGGTCCAAATTCCGAAATCCCGGGTCCAACGTCCCGGTCCGAAATCCCGGGTCCAAAATCCCAGGTGCGAAATCCCTAGTGAACCTCACTATAGCAGAGCTTTGTCCAGACTTTGTTTCTTCCCTCTGCAGGCCTGACATTTGAATCAGCTTTGTTTGTCATTACCAAAGACTGACTGTTTCATTCAAGATTTATTTGCTTTAAAATATTGAATCATCACAAGGGAGTTCTCCTTGAAGCCATACGGACAACACAGCTTCCGAGGACAATTCGAGCTCTCAAACCCATCCACCACGATAATTATATAGACAAAAAAAATATAAAAGAATAAAGCCATATTAAAATGTAAAACTAGACTTCTGACAATATTCTTTATAATTCATTTCATTTCATTCATTATTTTTAGAATAATACAGTCAAATTAATTTTTCCAGACATTTCCATTTTCAGTTGCTATAGCTGTTCTAGGTTTATGGTACAAGCAGGAAGAGAGAGAGGAAAAAACCAGTCAGGAGTCACAGTTACATTTATATGGATACCAGCACACATAGGGATAGAGGCGAACGAATTAGCAGACAAATATGCAAAAGATGCAACAAAAAATAGATATAAATATGGAAGTAACCTACAGTAGGTCAAAAGCATAATCATATCAAAAATGAAAAAGAAATGGCAGGAGCGATGGAATAGTAAAACTAAAGGTAGGCACTATTATAATATTCAAAAGAAAATACTTCTAGGGCAGGAACATCAAGTTGCAATATTGCAGGTTACGGGGAAAAAAAGTGTTTTTGCACAATGATTTTTTTTTAAACTCTTGGATAGTTTTGGATAGAAATGAGCCGTTTCCCTGTTCCCAGTCTTTTTGTTAACAGTCTCCCAGCTGCGATTCATTTTCATCCAACAGAAACAAACAAGTTTATTTGTTTAAAAACTGTTGATCTTAATTTTTGTTTAATATCTGAATTGATGCAATTTTTCTTTGGGTGTGAACAAAACCCTGAGATGATAGTAAAATTAGACACTTAGATCATATGATGAGCTAAAATGTAACCTGATAGGACCGAGGTCTGACTGATTCCATTCAGACTTATTGTTGGTAGCTTCATGTTCACATTTGTAATTCTCAGTTTTATTGACTAAAATGTTACAATTATGCTGTTAAAGAAACTTTGACACTTGACATTAACTCCATTCTAAAATATAATTATTCCTCAATGCTTCACACTGCTATAGTCCCAGGATGATTCAGAAAAAAAATCAATTGGCTTTTCATCATCTGACCACCAGGATGAGCAGAGAGCCATGAAGCTGGACTTTAATCCCATTAGAGCAGAAGACGTCAATGACAGAGACCCACACAGCAAAGCAAGAGTCAGAAGAAGTCTTGCAGATTCGCTTGTCATAACTCATCCCACCGGGATAGTAGACGAAGATTGAAATTAGCATGAGTTGGAAGATCAAGAGCTCATTTCAGAGTCCAGAGGTAAATCCAGTGTTGGCACCTCATCACCAGGGTGACGTCTCCCCTGTGTTTGAAATCCTGAGGGTGAGGGAGGAAAAATGTTCAAGTATTGAATTATTATTTTTCACTTTTGTTTCAGAATTATGGCTCTCTGTGACGGTGCTATGATTTCAATCAAAGTTCATTCGGGTAAGTGTGAGCTGCTTGTGCTTGAGTCAGCGTTTTGCTCATGTTACCACTCAAGAGTCCAACATGAGAGGGAGGGGAAAAGTGGGGGGGAGATGCAGGGAGGAAGAGGATGAGGGGGGAAAATGTTGAAGTATTGAATTATTATTTTGCACTTTTGTTTCAGAATTATGGCTCTCTGTGACGGTGCTATGATTTTCATAATTAAAACATCTGTGTACTGTGCCATGTTGAATTACATACATTTACAGACAAAATATTTTATTTAGTAGTTTTATTAATAGTTCTGTATTAAAAATGTGTTGACATGACTGGTGTTGAGGGGTAAAAGTGTTTTATGAGAGCAATAGTTAGTATTCTTCATAATTGTGAGTGAAATCTCTTGACCAGATGGAGCCTGGGCCCCATGTATCAAGGCTGAGTCTTTGGCAGCAGACTATGACCCTTTGCTGTGAGTCCTGCCCCCTCTCATTGCCACATTTCCACATTTTTTGCTTGAGAGAGATTCTAAGTATTGGGTACTCTTGGATTAGACTCTGAGAACAGAGCATTGTGCATACAAAGCATGCAGAGCCTTAAAAGGACTAGAGTTGAAAAACAGCAGACATTTACAAGACAATGTTACACAGGCTGAATGTCATTTATTGAACTTTAAAATGCCATGTTATCAACTTCAGAAGCTCTTGATCAAGTCATTAATTACACATTTGCTTTAGTCAATCTGATTATATCTGACAATATAATTAGTCCTCCACATCAGGATGCAAGCAGCAGCAAAGGTAATTCTTGACTCTGGAGATCCTCTTCAGCAATTTCCTGAGGCCTCCAGACGAGGCTGAGACAGCAGGAGTGAAGTCTGTTGGTTTAGCTCCTTCAGAAGATCTGGCAGTTAAATCTTCATCATTGAAGCATTGAGGTAATCCTCTACCAGATACGCAGACTTCTGAATTGTTTTTATCTGGGACTGTCGGTATTTTTACGTCAGACTTCTTGACTCTACAAAAGAATCTGTGAATCCTTTGCAGCAATTTTCTGGGGCCAGAGGACTTTTGTTCTGGTGGGCAACCTGAGGAGCCCTTCACTGTGTCTGTTGAAAACAGTGGGCACTCATTCATGATAGCTTGGGAGGCTTCCAGACTGGAATAAGGATGACAATCAGTTAGTCAATCAATCGATAAAACCATTAATCCATTCAACAATATGTTGTGTCCACTAGCAGACACACAGTCACTTACTAATCATTGGTCTCAAAGCGATTGATCAGGTGGTCCATTGTGATGAATGGATGCTGCAGAGCTTGACAGGGAGAGATTCTCTGATTCTCGTCGAAATGTATCATCTGTTTCAGTAGGTCTGCAAAAGCAATCCTGTCCTCACGTTCTTCAATGGCCATCGGTTCCTCAGGTTCAGCATCACTGTCTGTTGAATTCACCTGGAAACAGATTCAGATAAATTAATCCAGTCCCTTCCTTTCAGAGACAGGTAATTATTAACAAGTGTTGTTTCAAACGGATACAACAGAAAGTGCTTACATGATCCAGGTCCTCAGATTCAGCATCACTGTCTCTTGAATTCACCTGGAAACAGATACAGATAAATTAGTCCAGCCCCTTCCTCTCAGACAGCTAATTATTAACTAGTGCTGTTTCAAACGGATACAACAGAAAGTGCTTACATGAACCACGTCTTCCAGACAGCTGGGCTGGTCAGTGGAGTTATTTGACGTTCGGGAAATAGTTTCCACTTGGCTGTGTACACTTTCACTTTCCTCACGTAGGCCTAGTTCATGGTCAATATCACAATCATCACTAACAAATTCTTCCAGGTAGAGGAAGACTAGGGCGAAGCCGACTGACGACATATCACTGCTTGTATAGACGGGCCCACTGGAGTACTGAGTGGTGTGCCTACGGACTTGCACATCGAGGGAGCAATCGAAGTACTCATATTTGACCGAAGGCTTGGCCTCATCCACAGCCTCATCCACGACCTCATCCACAGCCTCATCCACAGCCTCATCTAAGTCCTTCTTATCTTTAGCGGCCGAGCCAAAGTCTATTAATTTTACCCTGTGGGGCTGGTTCTGCTTGTCGACAAACATGATATTTCCCTGATGGATGTCATAATGTTGGATATTTATAGCCTTGAGTTCACCCAAAGCCAGGAACAGCTGCAGGAACAAACAAGACAGGACAAGTTTGGGATTAAGTTTTCCATTTGCTGATGTTTAGGGTTAGGGTTAGAGTTTGAGTCTTCATTGATAAGCAGCAGATACAGTACATAGAGCAATACATTGGTTCCATATTAAAATGACACAAACCTGCTTTGCAATAGGTCTAATAGAACGCAGAGTCAATTTCCCTTGGTCCCATACTTCATCGACGATGCTCGTGTCCAGCATCTCAAATACGAGACAGGTCCGTCCACGGTACTCACACAGGTCTAAGAACTTGATTATGTAATTGCTGTCTGGATTCCTGGCATTAATCTCTTTCATGATGGCCAACTGGGCAGGAAAGAGAGAGATGACACATTACATAGTACAAACTGTGGTTAAGTATACAAAATCAAATAAAAGGAATGTACTGTGTGTCATACGAAGTAGATGGAGTCCAAAAATCTACCTCTGAGTCTGGGGGCATCATATTGTCCTTATTCAATTTGGGGATCTTCACTGCCACTTCCTCTTTTGTTGTGTTGTTTTGGCACTTGACCACATAATTAAAGGCGCCTTCACCAAGCTTCTTCAGGACAGTGTAGCTAGAAGAGCTGCCGTGCAATGTAATTCTACCTTCCTGGTCCCAATATGTCGATAAAACTGTGAGGAAAAAGGTCAACATGGAGATGAAAAATGTGAAGTCTGTGTGTTCAGTCTGTGTGTTCAGTCTGTGTTCAGTCTGTGTTCAGTCTGTGTTCAGTCTGTGTTCAGTCTGTGTGTTCAGTCTGTGTGTTCAGTCTGTGTGTTCAGTCTGTGTGTTCAGTCTGTGTGTTCAGTCTGTGTTCAGTCTGTGTTCAGTCTGTGTGTTCAGTCTGTGTTCAGTCTGTGTTCAGTCTGTGTGTTCAGTCTGTGTGTTCACTCTGTGTGTTCACTCTGTGTGTTCAGTCTGTGTTCAGTCTGTGTGTTCAGTCTGTGTGTTCAGTCTGTGTTCAGTCTGTGTTCAGTCTGTGTGTTCAGTCTGTGTTCAGTCTGTGTGTTCAGTCTGTGTTCAGTCTGTGTTCAGTCTGTGTTCAGTCTGTGTGTTCAGTCTGTGTTCAGTCTGTGTTCAGTCTGTGTTCAGTCTGTGTTCAGTCTGTGTTCAGTCTGTGTGTTCAGTCTGTTTGTTCAGTCTGTGTTCAGTCTGTGTTCAGTGTGTGTTCAGTGTGTGTTCAGTCTGTGTGTTCAGTCTGTGTTCAGTCTGTGTTCAGTCTGTGTTCAGTCTGTGTGTTCAGTCTGTGTTCAGTGTGTGTGTTCAGTCTGTGTTCAGTCTGTGTTCAGTCTGTGTGTTCAGTCTGTGTGTTCAGTCTGTGTTCAGTCTGTGTGTTCAGTCTGTGTGTTCAGTCTGTGTTCAGTCTGTGTTCAGGCTGTGTGTTCAGTCTGTGTGTTCAGTCTGTGTTCAGTCTGTGTTC
Organism: Chaunax sp. Z400; assembly: GCA_037577475.1. Taxonomy (NCBI): domain Eukaryota; kingdom Metazoa; phylum Chordata; class Actinopteri; order Lophiiformes; family Chaunacidae; genus Chaunax; species Chaunax sp. Z400. The sequence continues at coordinate 8,930,675 of CM075205.1, forward strand.
AGTCTGTGTGTTCAGTCTGTGTGTTCAGTCTGTGTGTTCAGTCTGTGTGTTCAGTCTGTGTGTTCAGTCTGTGTTCAGTCTGTGTGTTCAGTCTGTGTTCAGTCTGTGTTCAGTCTGTGTGTTCAGTCTGTGTTCAGTCTGTGTTCAGTCTGTGTTCAGTCTGTGTTCAGTCTGTGTTCAGTCTGTGTGTTCAGTCTGTGTTCAGTCTGTGTTCAGTGTGTGTTCAGTCTGTGTTCAGTCTGTGTGTTCAGTCTGTGTTCAGTCTGTGTGTTCAGTCTGTGTTCAGTCTGTGTTCAGTCTGTGTTCAGTCTGTGTGTTCAGTCTGTGTTCAGTCTGTGTTCAGTCTGTGTTCAGTCTGTATTCAGTCTGTGTTCAGTCTGTGTTCAGTCTGTGTGTTCAGTCTGTGTGTTCAGTCTGTGTTCAGTCTGTGTTCAGTCTGTGTTCAGTCTGTGTTCAGTCTGTGTGTTCAGTCTGTGTTCAGTCTGTGTTCAGTGTGTGTTCAGTCTGTGTTCAGTCTGTGTTCAGTCTGTGTTCAGTCTGTGTTCAGTCTGTGTGTTCAGTCTGTGTGTTCAGTCTGTGTTCAGTCTGTGTGTTCAGTCTGTGTTCAGTCTGTGTTCAGTCTGTGTTCAGTCTGTGTGTTCAGTCTGTGTTCAGTCTGTGTTCAGTCTGTGTTCAGTCTGTATTCAGTCTGTGTTCAGTCTGTGTTCAGTCTGTGTGTTCAGTCTGTGTGTTCAGTCTGTGTTCAGTCTGTGTTCAGTCTGTGTTCAGTCTGTGTGTTCAGTCTGTGTTCAGTCTGTGTGTTCAGTCTGTGTGTTCAGTCTGTGTTCAGTCTGTGTGTTCAGTCTGTGTTCAGTCTGTGTGTTCAGTCTGTGTTCAGTCTGTGTGTTCAGTCTGTGTTCAGTCTGTGTTCAGTCTGTGTTCAGTCTGTATTCAGTCTGTGTTCAGTCTGTGTTCAGTCTGTGTGTTCAGTCTGTGTTCAGTCTGTGTTCAGTCTGTGTTCAGTCTGTGTGTTCAGTCTGTGTTCAGTCTGTGTGTTCAGTCTGTGTGTTCAGTCTGTGTTCAGTCTGTGTGTTCAGTCTGTGTTCAGTCTGTGTGTTCAGTCTGTGTTCAGTCTGTGTGTTCAGTCTGTGTTCAGTCTGTGTGTTCAGTCTGTGTGTTCAGTCTGTGTTCAGTCTGTGTGTTCAGTCTGTGTGTTCAGTCTGTGTGTTCAGTCTGTGTTCAGTCTGTGTGTTCAGTCTGTGTTCAGTCTGTGTGTTCAGTCTGTGTGTTCAGTCTGTGTTCAGTCTGTGTGTTCAGTCTGTGTTCAGTCTGTGTTCAGTCTGTGTTCAGTCTGTGTTCAGTCTGTGTTCAGTCTGTGTTCAGTCTGTGTGTTCAGTCTGTTTGTTCAGTCTGTGTTCAGTCTGTGTTCAGTCTGTGTTCAGTCTGTGTTCAGTCTGTGTGTTCAGTCTGTTTGTTCAGTCTGTGTTCAGTCTGTGTTCAGTCTGTGTTCAGTCTGTGTTCAGTCTGTGTTCAGTCTGTCAGGCTCATTGAATCAACACAAGATGAACTAAAACATAAACATGAATAATGTCCTTGTGTTTCAGTGTTAACGTGTCATTTTAAGACCACAGGAACAAGAATGTATTAAATACTGATGATATTCTGAACTTTTCCATTCACTTAGATAAGTGGATTTAAAAAGAGATTTAAAATGGTTGCAATAAAATGACCAACACTGTTTTTGAGTAACTTCTACATTTTAAACAATGTTTCCAATATTTTCCAAAATGTCACTATTGGCAGCAGAGGGTAGCCTATAGCACTGACACATGTAGCGAGAAAAGGCCTATAGCCTGTTTAATTAAAACAAGCAACCATTGGATCTCCCATTTTTTCCAGGGTGAGATAAATGGTCTCACTGCAATAAATATATCATTAGACCTGCCTATGAACCCAACGTCTGCACACAAACTCTCCACAACTAAGGTCAAAAGTATTAATCGCTCAGATTATATATTTCTGTATGCCACCATTGTAAGATAGGGTTAAACTCTTGTTTATATAAGTAAGTAAATGTTTCTCCATATAAAATCTTGCAATACCCTTACATCACTGTTATGTTGTTTGTGGGCCATGATGGAAGATGTTAAGAGATGTTGTGTGTTCATAAAATGCACGTCAAATGAACTCATTCCAACTAAATAAAGTCCTTATCTCTTAAGAAAATGAAAGGAGGATGAAAAGTGAAGAGACTGTCTCCACCTCTACGTTCCAACATCCCCAGAGGTTATAAATTGGGCTGAATTCCTTTGTCTTGGTTTTTTGTGCTTTCCTCTCTATCCAGCCTCGACTCTGCAGCTCTTCCACCCCCCCCCACTCAGGCCCTCTCCTATCCCAGGCCTCGTGTTTTTCTCTCTTTCTCTTTTGTTTATGTTTATTCTGTTTTAATCGAAGCTCTTGAACCTAATTTACCTCATCTTTGAAACGCTATTTTTATAGTTTATTTTTTAACAAGTCAACAGAGAAACTAAGGTCAATGTGCATGAGAACTTTTGATTTTTAGACATTGGACTATTACTGATATTAACTGAATAATCAATGGATTATTTGAATGAATATTCCCAATATAAAGTTGTGTGGTGTCCTGATTAAATGAGGTAAATACTGTATATTTCACTATACATAAAACATACCATGGAACTCTTGGAAAGGTGTCCAATTTGCTGACTTGTCCTTTAAGTATTCTGACAACACTGAGCAGTCCTTCAGGGTGTTTATGGCCTTGGTCACACTGGAATAAGTATGACAATCAGTGAGTGGATCAATCAATCAATAAAGCAATTAGTCCATCCAACAATATGTGATGTCCACTTGCAGACACACAGTCACTTACTAGTCATCCGTCGCAAAGTGATCGAGCAGGCGGTCCATTGTGATGAATGGATGCTTCAGAGCTTGACGGGCAGAGATTCTCTGATTTGCGTCGACATGCAGCAGCTGTTTCAGTAAGTCCACAAAAAGCATCTTGTCCTCATATTCTGTATCAGATTCAATTTTCTTCATCCGGATCTGTAAACAGATTCAGTTCCGTTAGCTCAGTCCCTTCCTACTGTTCCAATCTTAACTAACAGGAAGTGCTTACATGAACCAGGTCGTCCAGAGAGTTGAGCTGGTCAGTGGAGTCATTCTGCTTTCCTGGATTCTAAAGAGACAACATATGTATGAGAGCCAATTTAAAAGAGTTTATATAAAACAATCAATTCAAACAAAGTAGAACATGGTTACTCAACCCTTAGCCTCCATGTAGGACCATCAGCAGCTTCATCTTCCATGAAATAACGCTGGGTATATTTGCCAGAACGGAGCAGGTGGTCCTCCGGCTGACCCAGCAGCTCAACAATACGCTCTACCTGCAGATAAAAGAGTCACATCATTTGACATTGGGCAGAAAGTCCCCACTTGGCTGTGTGCATTAATCTGAAGTAGTTGACCTACCATCTGTTCCTCAGAGGAAGCAGAGAAGAGGTTGTGACCCAGGTAGAGGAAGGCCAGGGTGCAGCTGATTCCCCACACATCGATGGCCTCAGTGAAGGGCAGGCCAAGAAAAATCTCTGGAGCCCTGAGGAGGGAAGACAAGAGCCAAAGATGAGAAATGGGTGCAAGCTATGAAGATCAAGACAACAAGGTGGATGTTTAAAATGATATAAGCTGTCTGAGACTAATGGATGTGTGGCAGGATAAAATTACCTGTACTCAAGTGTCTGAAGTTCCATTCCAGGCTGGGCATCTGAAGCTTTAATAGCCATGCCAAAGTCTATTAAGTTTACGTAGTAGGAGCACCTGAATGGCCTAGTGATATGCAGGATATTTCCTGGATGGATGTCAGCATGCATGATATTAACAGCCTTGAGTTCATCCAAAGCCAGAAACAGCTGCAGGAACAAACAAGAGGGGACAAGTTTGGGATTCAGTTCTAGGGTTCAGGTTGGGGTTTTCATTGATGAGCAGCAGATACAGTACATAGAACAATACATTGGTTCAAAGTAGAAGGGCTCACAATAGAATGCAAATGTGCATTTTCATGTGCCGTTTATGAAAATTGGTCTTGCTTATAACGGTAAACTGTAGTTGCTGTTTGTTCAGTTACACAACAACAGCCTTTTGGCAGACTGAAAATCATTCTTTTGAAAATGTTGTCACTGTGTAAACTGGAAAAACGCAACTCCAATGCAAACCCTGATGATATGGCAACAATGTGCATGGCTATTACATTTCCAGCCTAATAGCCATGCTGACATTCTGGGGTGTTGATTTGAAAGGTTACACAGCAAACTACTTGTCTGGCTTGCATACAACACATTATCAGCCATTTTTGCAGATCCGTGTACATGATGACTGTTTTCACACCACTGTCATATAGACATGGAACTTTTTTGAAATGCAAAGGAAAAGCTTTTCTGTTTTTAACAAAACTGTTGCATTGTGAATGGGGCCTCAGTTTCTCCATAGTCACATGTCACAAAGACATCATAGATGGAAATTTTTAAAAAGCCCATCTTGCAATAAAAGTTTTTAAAAAATCGTGGATCTGCCCCTTTATCCAGATCCACTCCAAATCTTAATGTGTTCTTCCTGCCACCCCCCCATCAACCTTCCCACCAAGTTTAATCAAAATCTGTGTAGTTTTTGTGTAATCCTGCTAACAGACAGACAGACAGACAGACAGACAGACAATGTCAGTGAAAACATCAGCTCCATGTTGGAGGTAATTAAACAAACCTGTATTGCCATACATCTAATGACATGCAAAGACGCTACTTCCCCTTCTGTCGACTCAATAAGGTTCTTCTCCAGCTGCTCAAATACGAGACAGGTCCGTCCATCGTGCTCAAACTGCTTAAGTAATCTGACACTGAATTTGTTGGATGGATTCCCGAGAGAAATCTCCTCTAACATGGACACCTGGTGAGAAAGAGACACAGACACATGTGGTTAAAATCAAATAAAGGAATGTAGTGTCTGTCAAAAGAATCAGATGGAGTCCAAAAATCTACCTCTTTCTCTATGTCCTCCTTTTTACAGGTGTCCTTGAAGATCTTCACTGCCACTTCCATTTTTGTTGTCTTATCAAAACACGCGAACACATCACAAAAGCGGCCTTCACCAACCTTCATCAGAAAAACGTCTGGAGAGTTGAATCTGGACAGAAGGACAATGTCAGAGCAATGAACATGCAAATCAAAACCACTTCTCATCCACTTTCACTGAGAGAATTAGTGTTGTCATCTATCAATCTGAATGACTGTCAATGTGAACATAATGGGGAAAAAATAAAATAATAGTTGAAAAAGAGGAAACGTATTTCTTGTAAAGTGTAGCATTGCATTAACTGTCACGTTAGAAACCATAGTATATCAGAATTGCTCATCTCTCATATTGACATAGTTTCACTTTACTAGCCTGTATACCACAACCACATAAGAGAATTCCTGAAACTCAGTTACAGCACCCCTATGAAAAAATAACTGTGTGCAGGGCTAACATGTAGATGATGAGTTTGACTAAATGAGTTTTTTTGAATGCCTTTTAAAAAATACTGATACATCATTGCTAAAATCTGTAATGAAGGACACACTTACACAATTATTCAAGTAGTAGAAAATGAGCCTGTTACCTTTTAGGGTTTTCACCCTGTGCTTCAGCCACTTTCAGGTAGGTCATCAATTTGGTCACCAAACTGTTTATTTCTTTCTCTGTATTGCTGAGCTCATCTGTTGGTGAATAAGACGTGGAAAAGTTGATTTTCAAATAAGTAATATACAGTAATTACAACACAAATGTGACAGGGAATTGTTTTCCCGGGGACACCTCAACCTCAAGGGTTAGCTGTGCTCCGGCCAGGTTAATAAATCAGGGCTATTTAGCTTTCAGCCGTGATTCTGTCTCCACGTCAGTCTTTCTCCGTTGTCTGTCTAGCTACACGCAAAGCTACGATATTTAGTTGACTAAAACAGTGAGATTTTTGTTGTGTCTGACACCTGAGTATGAAACCAGTTGTACAGGTTATGGTAGCCATGCTATCTTACAGACTTCAGGGTCATTTACCTTCACCAGGTTTCTGCTCCTCTGTCATCTCTGCAGGTTTGTTCATTGTCTGGTTGTCTTGGTCTGTGAGGTCAGGTTTCTGTTCCTCTGTCATCTCTACAGGTTTGTTCATTGACTGGTTGTCTTGGTCTGTGAGGTCAGGTTTCTGCTCCTCTGTCATCTCTGCAGGTTTGTTCATTGACTGGTTGTCTTGGTCTGTGAGGTCAGGTTTCTGTTCCTCTGTCATCTCTACAGGTTTGTTCATTGTCTGGTTGTCTTGGTGTGTGGCTTTGATCTGCTGGTTCATACGGTTAAATCTAGCCAAAGTAATGTTTTGGATTGATGTCACCTTTTATACCAGAAAAGATCAAAGCCTTTTTTCCAATGACATCATGGTGTGATGACATCATGGTGTGATGACATCATGGGTGTTTTTTATTTATTTATTTTTTTTAGACTCATTGGATGTGTCAAGATTTTTATCCCCATTTATTTTACAGATGTGTTGTGATTTTGTTTTATGATGCACTCCGTTTAAATCACTAGTAATCTGACATTCATGTTTATCAGCCATCAGGATATGAGTTTCATAAGTGCCAGTGTCAGGCTGAAGAGAAATCTTCATCAATACCAGACCTGTACATTAACTTAATGCTGTTTGGCAGCAGAGCATCTATGTCCTTTAAATTAACACATATTTGTTTGACTAATCATTTTTAAGCACCAGGAGGAACTCTGCTGTTTGAGGGTGAAAAGGAACGCTTGATTCCCTCCACCTTTTCCTTTTGGAGAGTGACTTCTTTGTTGTTGCTGGTCGAATGACTGGCCATTCATTCCTACATGGGGGGCCATGCCTTGGTGGACTGAGCCCAGTAATCTTGCATGTGCTCTTTGGTGGATCCCCAGAAGAAGCCCCAATAGATCTCAATTAAATCAACAAATAAAGTGATCTGAATCTGAAATATCTTATGTCTATTCAGCAGTTCAATGTAAGACAATTCTTCGATCACATCACACAAGGAATTCTAAAGTATTATTGAAAGCAAACTTGAATAAATCCTTTAAAAACTTAATTATATTGATAGATGTCACTTAGAATGTTCTTTGAATTTGTGATGAAATGCCACGTGACGGTGCAAATTAAGGGTCTTATCTACTTTTCAATAACAGCTGGACGGTACAGCGGATTTATCACCTGAAGAAAAGCACAACGTCAGAGAGCTGGCACTGTCCTGGGATCTGCCTCCAGTCACATCTGAGAACAGGACATGGCTGCTTGGCAAACTGCTTTTCCATGCTGTGAGTATTTTGTTCTTAGCAGGTTATTAAATCAAACCAACTAATCTGAGTATGAGTTATGGTGAAGGACTAGATTTTGGCTTTTACCCCTAGATATACACAGGTGGATCTTGATGGGCTTTTGAAGATACCCATTAGTTAAATAGCCATGAGTTCAGGACAAAGCTGATTGGTGGGCAATGAAAAATAAAATAAGAAACAAAACAAGCTTCAGGTGGTCACACTAACTTACCTATCATTAAAGTAAAGCAAACTTTTCTAAAAGAAAAACAGGAGAAAAGATGAGCCAACAAAAAGAGCTTCCCACCCCTACAGAACTGGACTGCTGGAAAAAACAATTATTTACAATATTTACAAAACTATTTACAATATTTACAAAAAGCAAAGTTTATGAAAGTCATCAAGTCTAAGTCACGAGTTAACACATGGCCACAGGGCACACACACAGACACACACACACACACACACACACAAACACACAAACACAAACACACAAAGACACAATGATCTGTATCTCATCATCTTTCATCTGTATTATAGGTATTTTGTCGTATTCGTCCGGTTTTGGAACAACTTAAATCTGTGGAGTTTTGCGACACCTCTACAGTTCTGATGGCTGACCGGAATGCCCCTGGCGCTACCGGACATGAACAGCGCGAAACGGTTGGTGTAAATTCTATACAGGCTGTCAGTGATTTCTGTTCATGGCATCGTTGTTTGATTGTGTTTTACTTTGTGTTCTCTATGGATGCAGTACTACACATTCTCCAGGGTATTTGGCAGTGATGCCAGTCAGGAGGACGTGTTTGAGGACGTGGCCAAACCGCTGGTTCAGGACCTCATTCATCAGAAGAATGGTGAGTTTTCTGAGCCATAAAATGTACATTTTATTCTCTCTAGTGTTGGAAGTATATTAGTTGATCAGGTGATGATAGGTTTTGATAACGTTAATCTAGAGGTTGACTGATTTTTACAGGCAGATATAATAAGGATAGTTTATAGCAGGAAAAGCCCAGAGCTTCTGCTTCAGCCACAAGCCAAAGGTTTTTTGATTGATTGATTGAGATGTTTATTTCGAATACGTAAAGATAGTGGACATAATATTTACAGACAGTGAAAAGCATAAAGCAAGAAATGTAAAACACTTGACTTGTTTACATATTCGAAAAGGAGTGAGAAGAAGTCCAAACTAATTCAATCCCACCCCTTCTCCATAACTCATTGATTGTATTACTATACTATAGTATTATATTATACTATATTATATTTTATTATACTATATTATATATACTATTAAACAATACATGTATGTAATATAATATCCAGTATATATAATATTCAATATCATATAAAATATAATGAATAATAACTATGGTGATTATATCTTATTATTCTATACATATATATACATATACACATAAATACACCTACAACACATATTTACACCAACTCAAATATCTTACAACTTTACATTATCATTTATATACAAAGAGGAAGAATCACAATGCCTGTTTGAATCCAGGTTATCTGTGGTACTGGTACCCTCAGTGTGTTTGGATTTGTTGAAATCCAACATTTTTCATCAGAGCTTTAACTGCTTGTCTTACTAAAGCCACACATTGTCTTTTCATAAACTAGTTACAGGAAAACTGTGGGTCTCCTTGAAGATCGGCGTAAGCACAAGGGCGCACAAACACAAGTCTTTTCTGCAGAGGATGCTATTCAGGTGTTTAAGAGAGGTGAGTGGTGATAATAACTATGTTGTTCTGAATACAACAGTATTATATTTTGTCATTGTGTTCCCCTTTATGCAGACTGAATCTATAGTTTTGCAAAGTTTGAAACATTTTAAAATGTATTTTTATTCTCAATTTTTTTTTGATGATGCTCTTCTCTGTCTCCAGGACAAAAGGAAAGGACAGACGCCCATACGCGTGAACCAAAATTCAAACAGTCCCACGCTGTGGTCACTCTGACGCTGGTCCTTGCACCTAGTGAACCTCACTATAGCAGAGCTTTGTCCAGACTTTGTTTCTTCCCTCTGCAGGCCTGACATTTGAATCAGCTTTGTTTGTCATTACCAAAGACTGACTGTTTCATTCAAGATTTATTTGCTTTAAAATATTGAATCATCACAAGGGAGTTCTCCTTGAAGCCATACGGACAACACAGCTTCCGAGGACAATTCGAGCTCTCAAACCCATCCACCACGATAATTATATAGACAAAAAAAATATAAAAGAATAAAGCCATATTAAAATGTAAAACTAGACTTCTGACAATATTCTTTATAATTCATTTCATTTCATTCATTATTTTTAGAATAATACAGTCAAATTAATTTTTCCAGACATTTCCATTTTCAGTTGCTATAGCTGTTCTAGGTTTATGGTACAAGCAGGAAGAGAGAGAGGAAAAAACCAGTCAGGAGTCACAGTTACATTTATATGGATACCAGCACACATAGGGATAGAGGCGAACGAATTAGCAGACAAATATGCAAAAGATGCAACAAAAAATAGATATAAATATGGAAGTAACCTACAGTAGGTCAGAAGTCAAAAGCATAATCATATCAAAAATGAAAAAGAAATGGCAGGAGCGATGGAATAGTAAAACTAAAGGTAGGCACTATTATAATATTCAAAAGAAAATAGTTGAAATGAGAGAAACTTGTAGATCCAAAAACGAAGAAGACATAATCTCAAGGATGAGATTTGGACAGACGGGGGCTGAACGGCACACAAAAAATCCTGTGCAGACATCAGTCAGGCAGGTGTGAGAGCTGTATCACACAGGAAACAGTCCAACAAGTCATCACGCATTGTCCGAAATACCAAGGCAAATACTTAAAGGCAAATTAGAAAAAAGAGAAAATAAACCTGGAATTAAGAGGGCTGTTACAGCTTAACTCAGGACATGTTGGTTATAGGGCACTGTTCTCATTCCTAAGAAAAACCGGACTATATAGGAAATGTAGTATAGGTAGTATCGATCCAGACTCCAGATCAGAAGGTGGCGGTAATGCACACCAAACGCCAACCGCCATAAAACAACAGAAGAAGAACCTTAGCTAACTTTGAGCGGAATTCTGATGAGACAAGAGAAATGCAGGATTTAGGTAACATTTTGACCTGTTCCAGGCTAATGTGTAAGTGTTCATACGAGTAAAGTACACAGCAATGCACAATGCTCATTAAATAATTATTACATAATTTTGATGTTAGCAATATTAAAATGAATTCAACATTAATGGGGACTTAGTTGATGTAAAATATGTACATCTCCATACTCTATCCATACTAAGAGACTGACTTACATGAGGGCAATATGAAGACTTTAATAATTCTAATAAATAAAACACACTTTGAAAAAACAACATTTTGTGCTTTTGTTTTGTGGTTTAAGCCACGCGCCCTTCTGTCCATGCCTGTACGAGCGTGTCTTTCACATGACCTTTTTCCGGACAAGAGGGAGGGCATTGTTGACCTCGTTTGCATATTGGGCGCCTGTTCTAGACATGTTGCGACGTCCACCAATCACGTCGACGCATGCAGCAAACCACGCCCGCGCGGCAACTAGTGTCGCGCGCCTGATCAGCGTTGTATTGGTAAGGGGGTCGACAGAAGTTCGTAGGTTCTTAGTCCATAAGGGGACTTTTAGATAGTTTAATACAAGCAAGTTGACCTTTTCCGTGAGTGTAGTGCAGCTCGAAAACTGGACGAGGAGCTGCTGGCTGCCGAGTTGAACAGCTGTATCTAGCCAACGCTATTTACCGTGGAGAAGTTATTGTTGGGCACCCCGTGGGGTTTAAAGTTCAGCTAACGGGATAGCGCCACAGGCTATTAGCTGGTAGTTAGCCCGACAACCTTTTCTTAGTCGCTTAGTTTGGTCACAATGGCAGCATTGTGTCAGTCACGACGTGCCTTGGTGGAAATACCAGCTCCACAACCCAAAATTGCTGGTAAGTCCGAATTAGGAGTTTAATTTGAACTCTTTGGCGCCACTTTGCTATCATGCTAATGTCTCTAGCGCGCCCCCCCACCATTAATATTCGATAGCATCATCATCAACAGGGACTTTCACTGTGGACGACCTCTCTTACTTTACAAAATAATGGTGGCATACATTTGACATTGAAATGCATTTCTCAAGCAGTTTGGTACCTGTCACATTACATTACATTGTAAGAAATATTAACATGGATTCCTATCTAATTCTTTAATCCATTACAGCTCGAATGAGGAGGTCCTACCTAGAAATACTAAGTACTCGTTTGGCGCCATCTCCACTTCCAAGGGGGAGAAGCTCAACTGTAAACACAAAGCGTGTGCAGTCATGTAAGTAAGGGGGGGGGGAACATTAGCAACCTATATGAAAAACTCGTGTGGCTGGTTTCTTGAGCGGACTTTTCTTTAATAAAAAGTGTCTAAAACAAACCGCATGATCATAGAAAAGGTGTGTGAATGTAAAGACTGGTGGTTTTCAGTCTACTGTCTTCTATACCACTCCATTTCATTTTGCCATGCAGGGAATCTGACAATATACATCAATGAATAAAGATAATTATCAGTAGTAAAAGCCAAGTAGCTTCTGCTATTGGTAATGCAGCCCTCCCACTGATTATTGGTGTCAGTCACTGACCTTGTTTGCTGTGATCTGTATTGTTGTAATCATACCCCTTTGTTTTGCAGTGGGCTTGTCCATTGGTGGTGTGTGGAGTGGGGGCATTGTGGAGCAGTGTGAGAAGATGGATGAGCACCAAACCCCTCTCTCCAAGCAGCAGCTTGCACAGCTAATCAGATCTCTCATCTTAGTTGAACAGGTATCCATCCAGCCCATCTCACATAATCATATTGATAAGATGAAATGGAACGGTATTCATCCCAAGTGGAATTTCTGTTGCCAAGATGTAAAATAAGATTTGCTGCTCAACTTGCCTTCATTGCCTGCAATGTAATCTGAAATATAATGTGTTTCATTGTATCCCAGAGCCAAGAGTCCAGGATCTTGTCATCAGACCTGAAGTATCTCCAAGAAGACATGCAGCTAAAGAAAGCGAATGTTTATCGGTCCATACCCTACTCACGGTTTGGCTCCAACAGGGACGCTCACTGCTACAGAAAGGCATATCCACATCTAGTGGCGTTCAAGGTGAGTATCAGTGTTGTTATGGTGTATTTGTAAAATGATGGCAGCTTTTGGAAACCAGCAGATTTAATTTTCACTTGTATACTATCCAGTTCTCATGTACAGGAAAATAATCTTTTATTAAAGACGTTTCAAAGGAGCTGTCAGCCATTTAAGTAGACCCCTGCTGTTCTTTTCTAAATGAGCCTTTTTGCCTTCATAAAGGGAATTTTGTCTCTGATGTATTAAAGCCTACTTCATATGTTACCTCTATGTCGTTTGAGAAGCCGAGTCTTTCATTGTGTCATTCTAATCCGTTACCTCCTTATCCTCCACCTCAGGTTTCATGTGAAGAGTGGGGCCAAGTTCTGCTAAGGAACAAAGAGTGGGACACTGTGTTGGAGCACACACTGATGGCGTGGCGCTACACCAGCGAGTTGCCGCAGTGGGATACAGCAAACCACAATGCTCTCCGAGAACAGTGCTACAACATTTTGGCAGCTCACAGCCTCACTGCTCTCCAGCACCACCACCCTGAACCCAACAGAGGACGCGAGCTGCTCAGAAGGTAACACTGTAACAATTTTTTAACCAGATCCTTAAACAAAATAGGTCAAGTCATGTTAGTGGAGAAATCAGGTGATGGCAAAAGGTGATTTAGTTGTAGTTGGTTTCCGTCATCCCCTGAAATAGTTGATTGTTGGTGTTAATAGAATTGAGAAGCTGTGCGAAGACGAAATCAACAGATGACTGCTCTCTTTCTTTGTCTCTAGGATGAAGATGGCTCAGTTGCACAGCCAGTCAATTGTGCCCTGTATTCTGGAGTTGCAGAGGATTATGGGTTCCGCTGATGACTCCAGCATGGACACAACTAACACGAGAAACACTATGTGAAGAGCTGGCTACAACCCAGTGGAAATGGGCGTCAGGTGATTTATGTGTGGTACAAGGCCAAAAACAAAATGAACTCTGTTGTGTTTATTTGTGAAAAACCTCCTCGATCACAACTGAACATAAAATACATGCCAGACAATGCAGCTTTTAAAAGGAAATGAAAACCACGTTGGTTGAAAATGCAATAAAACCTCTCATCTAATCACATTGCATTTCAACCGACTGGTTAATGTAACCTCAAAGTTCATGTTACCAAACCGCTTATTACAAAAATAGATTTTTGAATAGGAAGATTTACATTCTGACAATATTGTTGCATTTGTGGTGAGTGATTTTTAGCTTAAGTATATATTTTTACATCTTTACACAGACAAACGTTTGCATTGAGTATGAAATGTCCTTTTCCTGTGTATATTTCCTTGTTCCTGTTCACAATACTTGAAACTGTGGCCTTTGTTGTCTGTCACTCGAGTTCTGTTTTGTAGTACGTATTGTTTTTTGAGAATTTTCTATGTCAATGTTTGCACTGTTGCTTTTTGTCCTGGAAACTTGAAGATTTTTGATAAAATAGACTCCTAATTTCAATAAATTTGTTATTTTGTACTGGTCAAGGGCTCCTTCATCTGTCATGAGTTTGGGCCCACTTGTCATGCTTGTGTTATTCTCATCACTGAATGTTCTTGAGGTAGAATCTTAACAGTCCTCCACATAATCTGCATGCACAGAGTGTAGTTTTGCAGTCTATTTTTTCTTTAATCTAAAATTGATTTGTAGGTTGTGGCCCCTGATTAGTACACTAGGATAGTTGATTTGTTGACTGGAGTTTGTAAAGCCCTTTAAATGGAGACTGGTGCTTCTTAAAGATGGGCCTCTGCAGAACATAATAGGATTAATCGATTAATGGATAGATCATGTCTCCATCCTGGCGGTGTGTGAATTCGGCTGTTGAAGTTACCATGTTATACCACTAGATGGAGCCCACATTGCACCAACATCCAGACTCACCACCACCACCATCAGCCTTGTGACTTCAGTGGAGAAGTGATGTTAATGCCAGTGTAGAAACAGCTGTTGCCATGGCACTCTGCAGAGTGAATATTAAATATATTTTAAAGGCTATTTATGGTTCAAGATAATCAATGGGGGGTGTGTGATGGGGTGAGAGGCTGGTGGCTGGTGTGCAGACTTACTGCTGTGTAATTTTGTGCCAGAAATAAAGTTGTATTATTACAAATTGCTACACATATAGAGTCATATGCAATGGGGTCATTATTTTCCTTTGGAGACTATCATATACCAGTCCTGACAGCTTTCTATTGAACTATGCTGTATTGTACCTCCTGTATTTGACTGTGATGTTGGTAATATTACAGCTATGACAATACATGTTAATGTATCTAATTGGTGGCCTGGTGGCAGTTCAGTCTCCTATAATTTAGCCCAAATAGTTAGAATGCTGTTATTATGACATGGTTGTAAAGATCTTTAGTTACCTTTCATTGCAGAAAGAAAAAAAAATAGCTTTCATTGCTGTCTGTTGGAGAGAGAAAAAATATGGCAATAATGTCAAACTTAACACAGCAAATACTTAATTTTCACACATGTTGAGTAATGGATCATAATGCAGCTAAATGCATGGCCTTGATTTCATCTGAGATGTCCTGCTACTTTGTGCAATCAGAAGCATTTTGTAGGAGAAAGAAAGCTTCAAAGGGGTCAGACTCACACTGAAGTAGTGGAGAAGTGAAATGCCTTTATTATGACATGGCTGTAAAGATTTAAAAAAAACAATCAGGGCTTTACAGCTCCCCCCCTGTGCTGTAATGCATTGCCCTCACTACTGCACCAAGATCAGAGAGCTACCAACAACAAAGACAGACCTCCTGGTTTGTCTGCCTCTCCTCATAACTGTTGCCCTTTCATAAAAGCAGCTGTATTTTACCTCTACATTAAAAACATCCCAAACAGTACAATCAGCAATAGCTCATGTTCCAAATACGTTCTGTCTCTAGAGGTTAGCCCAGGATTAAATGGAAGAGTATTTCATTATTCCCTTTGCTCATTATCTCCAGAGCAGCTCCATAGTTAGCGATGCAGGTCTAAGTACTGGGGCAGATTTTTAACAGAAGTTGGTCTCAGGCATTGTGTAGCTTTTGAGTGTGCACATTGTTGTGTTAATCAAGATGCATGGAAACAAGTTTTTCTGCCATGTGAGAGGAAATATCCACAGTAAAACTAAACAATACCACTGTAAACATTAGAGATACTGGAGAAGTCGACTACTTGCTCGACAACAGTGTTCCTGAGCCCATGTGTTATCTTCTATACAATCAGGTGTTATTTATGTCTTGTCTTTTTTGTCCTGCCTGTCCCAACTTGTGTTGCTGGCATTGAATTCAGAACATACAGGCTACAGCTGTGGCTCCACTTATTGTGAGCTCGTTGGTTTGATCCCCGGCTCCTGCAGTCTACATGTTGGAAGTGTCCTTAAGCGAGATACCGAACCGCAAATTGCTCCCAGTGGCTGCATTGGCCTGTGAATGGCCCTGATGATGTATGGTAGAACCTTCCACCGCTGTGTGAATGTTAGCTTGTGTCGCAAAAGCACTTGGAGTGGTCAGAATGGATGGAAAGGCGCTTCATAAATGCAGTCCATTTAATGTTTTCAATTGGCTATAGGTCAAAAAGCATAAGCAAGTGATCAAATTTGGTGTCACTTATGTTTCACTCGGTGTCCCAGCTTCTTTTTTTTTTAATCAAGGTTGCATCACAGTTTTATGCTTAATTTTGGATAAAACCACATTTATGCTGACCTCTACTCCTCCAATTTATTCTGCACGACACAGAACACTATTTCCCCAACATTTGTGGCCTTTGTGTTTACAGCAAAACATAATTACTTGTGCAAAAAAAACAACAAGATGCATTAGCAGTGTGTGGAAGATTGGTGTGCAGAGAAAGAGGTAGAAACTTTCCTGAATGTCTTTGCAGATAAAGGTCAACTTCCTGTAATTAGTTTGTGAGCATGCCATGGCGCATTTTGACTCTGGACACTAAAACAAATGCTCTTTGCTGACCAGCCATGGATAATACATAAATAAAGAAATATTATAGAATATGAATTATAGTAATAATTGTATGCGGCAGCTGTCGCTGTTTTGCATTGGGACATTTAGCCTCACAGGGCTGTCAGCGGGACAAGGTGAAGGCGGGGGGGGGGGAAGAAAGCCAGCAAAGACGAGCACAAGAAAAAGAAACGTATTGACAGCCATGGCCCAGCAGCAAAGCCGAAATACAGAGGCACTTTGTAAAAATATCAGGCTCGTAATTAATAATTTCACGCATATTTAACATCCTCTTTATTCATGAACACCTGCTTCATTTGACCTGAGGGGCATGCACAATCAACCTGCATTTTAAACATTTGCAGTTGAGAGACAAGATTCAGGAGCCAAAAACTGTGGAGTCATGTAAAAAAAAAAAGAAGAAAAAAAAGAAAAAAGCTTGACATAATAAGTTCTGACAGTGCCATTACATGGTCATTTATTCACATCCTGCTGAATGATGCCTGCTCTGTCAATAGGCAACAACATTTTAATATGCATAGTTTCCAAGTCACATACGTATCTGAGTCTTTTCCCACGTATTTTATCAGCCAGGTTACCTCTGAGTATCGCTTTTGATGCGGTAGAAGGAGGAGAGATGGCTTAAAAACAATAATTCCTTTACCTAACATACTTTTTCTCTGCCAAATCTCACCAGGAGAAGACAAAGATTGCTCAGTGGACGCTGTTGTCGCACAATGGAAAACACAACGCGAAGGAAGCAGCTGACAGAGGAGGCTGCTCATACTTTCAAGCTGGGTTAGTAATATAAACGTAGAGATCATGTAATGCTGCAGTATTTTTCATACTTTTTCAGACCCTTTTCTCCATGACTGTCTCCTCCACCTCTGCTGCCTCGCAAGCTAGCATTCATGCATTCTTAATTGCAGACACACCTGCATTAATTTTCATGGCTGACTCGATATGTGGATGCCTTTAAAAAAAAAAAATCATGAATTCATATTCTACCATCTCTCCATGTAGCCCTCGGCAACGAAAGTACCCCTGGTTTGGAATTATTGCACTAAGTGTGAACTATGAAAATAAGTACACAGTACACATACTACTAATGAGAGTATTTCAGTGCATTTTGATTTGTCACAGCGGGAAAAGCAAGCAAGTGCAACTAATTGGCGCTGTTGCTTTTAAGGTATCCCCCGTATGCCAAGCAAGAGAGCCACCGTGCGCAATCATTGTTTCAACGTGGTTTTCCTGCTATGGCACGTCAAAATGTCTGAAACGAAGGTCTTCTGACTGATTTAGACCTGAGGATTAAAATGAACCAATGCCTGAGGATCAGCGCTCAGACTTATTTCATGCTGCTTTAATTAAGTTTCAACCCATTTCTTATGAATTATAGCCCTGCTGTTTTAAACCTTTCCAGACGGCAATGAAAATCCATCAAACGGAGCCGTATTTCAGTGTAAATCTGATAATAGGTGGCATTTTCATCAAAAGTGATAACTGCACTGGGTCGCAGGTGGAGAGAAAAAAATATTATAACAATAAATGCAGCGAGTTTTGGCCTGCTGTTTTCTGTCGTGTCCTTGGTACCTGCTCAGACTTTTTGGATTTGTCATTGCAATTCCAGCTACACGTCATCAAAATGCTCTCTCTTCACTTTCTCTCAGCGCTGCTTTCCCAAGCCGAGGCAACAGATGTTTGAAAGTCAGTGCAGATGTCTAAGAGAGGAGTTTAGCTCTGCCAGTGTGCAAACACTCTGTGATTTCTGCAACTCTTTGAGACTCGGTGATGCTGCTTCTGCATCCTCACAGCTGTCCTTCACACAATGGGTGAGGATGAGTGAGAAGCAGTACAGCTGTGCATCCTGTGGAGGTCCAGAATTACAAATGACTGATTTAGCATTTTCTACATTTTTTCCCCCCACCTCCCCGATGATCACACTTGAACTCACTTGTTGTGTTACTCCGGTTTGGGGTGCTTCCTCCGTCAAAGTTGACAAGCTCCTGACTGAAAACTGAAAATGACACTTTGACAAAACTGCCTCTTCAGGTTGGGCAAACAGAGCTGACAAGAAGGGATGCCATGCAGCTGGAATTACAATGACAAATCCGAAGGCCCGAGCAGGTACCAAGGAGATTGATAAGAACAGGAAGGCAAAAACCTCCTGTCACAATGCTGGAGATGGCCATTTACAGCCTTCTATTTCTTCAGAGCCCTCGGTATTTTATAATCCTATAATCCACTGTATGTCGGACAGTTATTTATTAGTGCACTCCAGTCCTTTTCAGCTTGTAGAGTCCAGATACCATGCAGTCTTGTCATTCCTGATATTTGGCTCAGTGTGCTTTCCATTGAATGACATATGCGCGTATAAAGCAGGAATAAAATGGGATTGTTTAGATAATCCTGCAAAAATAGCATCAGCATTGCATTTCCTGTATGTTCTTGTGATTTTTTTTATCCTTTAGGTTCTCCTGCCTCTGTTTCAATGTTCAGTGTTTTTAGTCGTAGTCCATTCCCTCTCCTTCCTATGTGTCTGTTTGTCCTGTTTTATGTTAGTTTATCATTATATCCTGTGTGTCTTCCCCTTTAACATTTTTCCCTCCAGTGTGTGATTGACTGATTGTCTCCTCCCTGTGCCACACTGAATACAGACAGGTAAAGAGAGGTCCTTACCTGTCTGTATTCAGTGTGTTTTCCCCCCTTTAGTTGCCACTTCATCCTCTCCACACATTTCCAGCCTGCTCTTTTCATTGGATTTGACTGTTTCCTGTTTGTTTCCTCTTAATTCTTTTTGTTATTAAACCACTGGACTGCATTTCCCTGTCTCTGTGTCTGCATTTGGGCCCTTTTTCGTAACATCTGCATTCAAAATAATTCCAAAATGAAGGTTTCTGACTCGCTCATTATGTTTCAGATACCGATGCCAGGTGTGAAGAAACCTGAAAACACTTGGAAGATGTGCTACAAAGGTAAAATTTGTTGGTGTTCCCATTGTCTTATTTATTAGAGGAGGAAACATAGGCTTTTAAAATCCAGCCACAGTTGTTGCTGCTCAACTACCCTCTTAGATAAAGTAAGTTTTAGTCACGTAGCGCATATTAGAAGACACATAAAGAACATAGAATTTACCCAGAACATTCTTCTAACAGTGGGAGTAGACCGGTGGGCACCTCTGATTCACTGTGCTCTGAGAGAGTGAATGTGTGAAAGTGAAAGGCAGCAGAGATGGACAGCATAATTGTGGGCTTAGGGGTCTTAAAATGACAGAGGTGAGCCTCTGACCGGCCCCCGAGGGGCCCCCGTCCCAGAGTTATGTGTCATTTGCACACCCTGATATGGTAGCAGACTCTGAAACAGCCGAGCAGCAGGGACAGTTTTCACGGCTGAGTGGAAAACGCTCGCGGCCAGCGCCTGTCCTCACTCTGCCTCTTTCCAACGGCATAAGCTCCATCCAGGCGGCATCAGACGTGCGGGAGATTTCTCCTACTCACTCGACTGCACAGCCAGATGTGTGCGAAGTTACACACTCGCCTTATTTCAACACAGTCTAAATAGCTGTAGGAGATTGACAAGAAGGCGAAATAGTAAAACCTTAATGGAAGAATCATTTCTGTGAGCCTGCTTTCATTTGCAGCCCTAAGCTATATCACATGAATGATCCAAAAGGCTTTCCAATCATCCCTTAGTGAGTGCAAAGTGATTCGAAGTCAAAGTAAATGAAACTTACACGAAACACTTGTGCACAAGACGGATTCGGGAAGCGACGCGCTCGGCGACGAAGTCTTCATTTGCTGTCCATCGCAGCAGCGATCCTATTTGAATTTAGATCAGGCGTCACCCTGATCGGCATGAAAGATCTGGAGTGAAAGCTAAATTACTGCCACAGAACCTGAGCACAGAAGTGCTGATGGTGCTGAAAGTAGAACACAAAAGCAGAGAGCTGTCAAGCTGTAAAATTACACAGCAAGCTGGGTGAAAAGATGATTATGGGCAATTATGGAGCAGCAAATGCCCTCTGAGGGGAGACCTTCCATATCTCAAAAGGGTCTCTGGGATGGACACATGCAAATAGCTTTAAATTTAAGCATCTGCTGTGATTGTTCATGAAACCTGTGTTTCTATGTGAGGGTGAAAGAAGAAAAAAAATCTATTGTGTAACACTGTGATTAAACTCACTCATGCACAATTGGAACATTTCTTCTGGGTGCTGGTAGAGTTTATATGGCGTAAACACAGAGGCTGATGTTGGCAGAATGAATTATGTAACACTATATGAATAAAATGGTTGGAATTAGTTCAAGTTAAAAGCTAAAATCTCAACTGTCTACAACATTAAGACGCCGTTAACATGTCAATTCGAAGCTATGCTAATGCGTTGATGTAATGTAGCACATAGTTAGCACGTAGTTGGTCATTCTGCAGAATGAAGGCTTAACCAGCAAATTATAATAAATTAACAAGAAAAAAAAGCATGGTCATCGACTGTTTTTCTGCTCCCAACTGCACCTTTTTATGTTTTTTAAACGGGTTGTGCGTTTCAGCCCTCTCTACACACACCAGTCTTCCTCCTCAGACAGGAAGTCATTACAGGGGCTCTCACCCCATCACAGATGGCCATTTAACACATCACTGGCAACTGCAAATGAAGCAGGAGCAGCAGCCGCTTGACTAGACCCGGCCGACTTTGCACAAAATGCCTCCTCTCGCTCACCTGCTGTGCGAGGATGGGAGGTGCACTTCAACCTTGCCTCACTTTTGTAACGTTATTTCTTTCTCTCTGTTCGTTTGTCACAGGGAGCCGATACTTTGAATTCAATTTGGAGCATTTTGCAAGCTTGTGCCGTCGCGCCGCTGCCTTTTTATTTCCTCACACACCTTGCTGAACAGACACCATTCGGCATGGTTTTTGAAGAAACGTGTGTAGCTCAGACCAGGACGTCCTTGTTTATTTCCTGCTTTGGATCTTTTTATTTGAGGAGCTGGTGAAACAACAGATTTTTTTTTCTTAAATCTCTTTTTGCTGCCTTATCAAAATTTGTAATAGCCATATTTGTTCTGTCAAGCCGCCTTAGCCTTTTGGTGCTTTTGGAGTTCCATTGGTGATAAAACAGATAAAGCCGACTTGACAAGTTGAAAATGAGGAAGCAATTGTGGCTGACACCCTGGAGACAGCTGTCCTCTCTCTCTCTCCCTCTCTTTCTACCTCTTCCTCCCTTGCTGTGTTCTGTTTGCTCTTGTTCTCTGGAAATGCCTCGCTTGTTATTCTCTGTCTCTGCTGAGTAAAATATTAACAGAAACACCTCTTGAGGATGTTTGCAAGTGCTGAGCTGTACAAACGCTGCCTTGCGATTAAGGGATGGAGCCTAAACACAGAGGATTGTAAACAAAGAGCCTATTCATTAGTCCCTTCCTACCACTCCACCTTTGCATTTAGTTGTATTCACTTTCCTTGTCTGTTGGAGGATGTTGTGACATATGATTACATGTGATTGTTAAGGTGAGGAGATGTAAGGACTAATAGATGTCTGTTTTCATGCATGGGTTAAACTTGGCACGTTAGGGAATGGCAGAATGTAAAGACCAGGCACCTTGCATGTGAAAAATTCACATGCAAGAGAGGAAAGGGGGTTGAGAGAGAGCGGTGCTGGCAAGGCTGGGTGTCTAAATCATGGCTTGGAATGGACCCTCTGCGTGGCGATTGGCTGTGACAGCCACAGATGGAGGACAGCGGCCACAGGAAAAGAATAAACTGTCTGATAAGCGCACAGTGAGGTACAAGGCTTTTGCTGGCAGACAGGCTCCCGGAAGGGGGGGCAAGAAGATGGGAATAGAAGGAAAACGAGTCAAGAGGGAACAGGCAACAGATGAATCTCCATCTGTGTTCAGAGGCCAGCAGGGATATCGGCGAGAAAACAAGCCAAACAACCACTGAGGTGAAGATTTGGTCTCATGCCTCTTGTGGGTTTACCTCTTCGAAGGAATACGAAAGAGCATTTTGATACTTGCAGAGGAGCAGCCAGAACATGTTTCTGTCATAATGGGGTGAGATGAGTGGCATTAATCTTCAGAAATGGAGTGCAGTAGAGCAGTAAAAAGATACTCCATCATGGTTCCCAAACTGGTCATTCTCTCAAGGATTGGCATGGTTTGCTTTGGCTGAGTTGGGAGATTAACCGGCCAGTGAACGAACGAGTCGCGGCCATAAAGGGTTTTCATGCAACGGTTTGTTTAGCTTCTGTTTCGCTGAACACACAGCGGGACACTCTGAACACGCAAGTGGATACCAACGTGGGTCGCAACCCAGCTCGGCACACACTGCCAGTTTGTCATGCCCTTGTGCGTCTCATCCCAGATCCCTTTGGCGTCTGCGGCTGACGCGCCAAGCCTCCCTGCCACCAAGCCTCTCCGATAATGAAACCACTACTTTATTAAGTTTAGGCACAAAAACTGCAGGCTTAGGTTCAGGAAAAGATCGATGATGTGTGTTAGTGTTCACATGGGATGCAAACTCCGCTCTCCGGGGTGAATGTCTTGCTCAACGACGAACTCCACCCATCTAGGGACTTTCTTGCTTTGTCGATTCCGTTGCGTCGCGCATATGCTTCCACCTCATATTGATGTGGATGTGTTTTTATTGGTGCTACATTAGAGCGTGGTGCATCTCATTCAGACGAGTTACTGAGTTACTCATGACTTCCGAAAGAAACCGTTCAGTACTTGGGCCAAGTAACATATTGGTGACCTGGAACCTTTTAAAAATATACACTGCATATTGTAATATGAAAAGTTAAAACTCTAATGTAAAAAAAAAAAGGAATTTATCATAATTGTGTATGTACTAGATTAGATCATGTGCATGCAATAACGGAATAATATGACTTTGTTTTGATATCTGCATTATATGTTGATGCATAGTACAGCTTATATATGTAAACAAGGGCAAATTAAGTCAAACTATTAGAAGACAAACAACTGGAATTCGTCAAAGACTTCAAAAATACTCAGGGTACCACCTGACGGCTAAGTCAAGAGCACCAATCATGGCCTGCAGCTGGAGACCCAGTAAAGGCTTCCAGTCTGTCTGGAACCTGTTTCTGACAGGAGCTCTTTGGAGGCAGAATGTCACCGTGAGTAGGTTTAAGTGGTAAAAAGCATGCGTCACTTAAAACTAAATGAGCTTTCATGGGCTCAAACTACATCGAAGCATAAATTCACACTGAAGTCTCTATTATTCTGTCTAAATAGCGGCTAAATGAAGCTTAGCCCCAGTTCAATCAGGACGATTACCCTATTCACAGATCTGTGCCCTCTGCTCTTTCATTAATTTTCCTAACCGAGCTTCAAGCGAAATTCTCCTCCGACAGTTTGAGCCGCCAGCTGAATCTGATTCTGAGGCGTCGGCTCAGACATGAGTTGCTGTCATCAGGCTTTATATTAGTTTAATGTTTCATCACAGGGGAGCAGCACTAAGCAATAAGGACTGAATGAGTTAGGTTAGACTCATTGTTCTCATAACACAACTATCGTAGGTCCGAGAAAACGGACCGAAACGTATAAAAGCACAGCCGCCTTGACCAATCGGCTCTCTGGAAATGATCAATATCATTCATAGAAGTTCTGCTTTAGATTTGTTTTCATGTAGACTTGTCCATTTTTTTGCGATTGGTCGTAGGTCGTCATGGTTACATTGGGGGAAAACCTGACTGACTTTCATGTGACGCTTTGCACGATTATGTTTATGAGGTGTAGCAAAGCCAGATAATGGAAAGATGTCCTCCTATGTTGATTTTGCTTCATACAGTAGTACTGTACTGGCCTCTGGTCACCTGTCCAATAATGTTCACCATCGAGTCAGTAAATGCATCTGTCTGCAGACTGTATACTGGGTTTTTAAAGCTTTTTCACTGAAGGCTGCTGCAGCTGCTGCTGAAAATGATGCTATGAGTGTAATATTGTGGGCCAGACAGCTAAACAATGAACAGAGCTCACATTGTCATTTGACACATTGTTGTCAAAATATTGGTTGTCACATAAACATTTTGCTTTGTAGAAACCTGATGAAGCTTTCAAAAAGTTTGGATCGGGGCACGTCTGGATGTTGGATACATTTGGGATAAAAATGGAAACTATAATATGATTTTTTTTACAATCGTGTTTGCTGTAATATAATGTTTATACAAGGTCTATCAATGGCAATGTCAGCAAGGCCTCATGGGTTTTGTAGTATGCAGAGCATTTCCCCAGAGGTACGTATTGCTAGCAGTCGGATTCTGCTCTCAGAGCATCTCTTGGCTTTATTGTACGTCAGAGGAGGAAGAGGAAGATAGGATGTGCAATATTTCCAGACCAAGAAATGAATCCACAGAGATTTCTTTGTGACTTGTCCAGATAATCCTTTCGGTCGAAGAAAAAAATGAAAGAAAAATAAATAAAAATGCTGCTTTCGCTCAAGATGTCAGGGGGCGTCTCAAGACGAGGCCGTTTTCCTTTCCATTTGCCGCCTTTACTTGTGGCGTCTGTTTACCAAGCTGCGGTCCAGTTTAAAGATACGGAGCGAGTATCTGAGAAAGTACCTCGGGTAAATTGCCCAAATTCTTTTCAAGGATAAACCTTTTATTAATTTATAGGTTCACCGATGTCAGGCCAGAGCAAAGGAAAAGTGAGAGAAAGGAAATGAAAAGAAAGGAGAGGGAATGACCTTATTTCAGGCGTTCCTTTTTCGCTTTAGTATCTGGGGACGAGTAAATATCTCTTTTTCATTACTTAAGTTCCCTCAGGCTGTCGGCATCCAAAGACTTAAACAGAAAAAAATACTGTCAGATGTGGTCTGAATGCTGAAGAAAACTAAAACCATATCCTTATGAGGCGTGTTTTTATGTTGGGATAGCCTGTGTGTGTGTGTTTATGCTTATGGGCATGCATGCATACAGGCGTGTTTGTGTGTGTGTGTGTGTGTGTGTGTGTGACAAGGCGCTGAGCTGCTCCCATTCCTAGAAGCCCACCCCAGGCACTGAGGAGCATCTGCAGCCCTTCTCTTTTCCATATGCCCCGTGCCTCTCAGTCTCACTCAATCATTAATTCAGGG
This sequence comes from Chaunax sp. Z400, assembly GCA_037577475.1. Classification (NCBI taxonomy): domain Eukaryota; kingdom Metazoa; phylum Chordata; class Actinopteri; order Lophiiformes; family Chaunacidae; genus Chaunax; species Chaunax sp. Z400. The sequence continues at coordinate 8,956,217 of CM075205.1, forward strand.
TGATTAGGAATTAACAAGCCACCATCACTCTTTTACCCTGTCAGATCAGCCTGATTTTCATCCCTCTCTTTATGACTGCGGCACTAAAAGAGAGCCTCTAAATTACGTAGGCAAACCTGTCCCAGGTGGACGGTTTGGCACAAGGAAGATGAGAAATCCGATAAGGGTGACAGCCGAAAAGCTGATTTTAGCGAGGAATAAGTGCATATACTGTATGCTCATCGAATCAAAGAACGTGGAACAGAACACACCACCCATGAGTGGACGGGAGCTCTCTGTGAGACGGACGACAATCGGACAGATGCTTTCTAACACGGGGGCCTGAGCACAGCATCATCCAGTTGAAGGGCGGTCTCCTTAATCACCATGACACCCTGCTGCTCAGTTGTTCTGGCAAAACAATGTTGAAACAAACAGACGGAGCCAACTCGATTGGATATGCTCTGTTGGGAGTGAGATATACAAGCCTCAAGCTGGTCTGAAGTGCTCCTGAGCAACGGGGTTCTTGCGTTGCATCTATTTAGAATATTCCCAGGATCTAGTGAATCCAAGCAGCCGCACATGGTAAAAGTTAAATGCATGGATGCTCTCAAACCTTGGATTCAGACGTCACCTCATCCAGGACCGACCTGAGATCTGAGGGCTGTAATATGAAGCAGGATGAATGGGTTAGAGAAGCATGTTGAGCCTCTTTATTCTCGGTCCGGCTTTGCTGCCACATGTCCGTTTTACACTTCTGATACTGCAGAAAATAGATGCATGAATCAAATGCTTAAATCTTATTATTTATAATGGATAATAATCAATCGATGCAATTCATTTCATTTTGATTTGGCCTAAAAACCAAAGGGATTTCCATGCATCCTTCATTGCGAGTCAGAACTTTAAAAAATGCTGCATCAGCTCTAAAGATTAAGAGCTTGTCTCGTTTGATTTCTGTTGCACTCAATTTCTTTTATATTCTTCATAACTCTCTATTATAACAAGCTATTCCTCTTAAGTAGGTGGCACGTGATTGGTCCATTTTGTGCAGAGGCGGAGCCAAATGACACAACAAATGCCAGTTTTTAGGCGACTGTGCACAGAGGCCTGGAGAACACAGGGTTTAACAAAGAAAGTTGATGTCCTCCCCGTGATGCTCATTAACTGTGACTGGACCTTAACAGGCAATAAATGTGGGGAACAATTGGGCGTGAAATGTACAATTGTCTTTGAAAGCCACACAGACAGTCCAGAGAAGAGGTCTAATAAGACACATTAAGTGGAAACACCTGTGTCGTCGTAGCTGAAAAGTGTGGCTGTGCATTTTATATTCTTCCAGTCTTTGAGAAGATGCAGTACCTCACCTGTCCACTAGGTGGCCTCAGTGTGTCTGCAGGCTGCTCCTCACTGGCCCCTTTCCCACAGAACCTTTGTCAGATTGAATACTTCACTCATTTGATAGACCTCGAAGGCTTGTTTGCATAAGCATTGCTGATGTTGCGCCTGCCTGTCAATTTGTCTGACTCCTGTTTGCCTGATCCTGTCTTCATGTTGGCAACTGTGAGCTCGCCAACTTATCAAGTTAACTGTGTTTGATCCTTCTACAGTTTGTCTCTCACGCTAACCACTGTCTCTGTCCTCCTTTATATTGAATATTGCTGCCTGCGCAGCATTCTTGTCTTTATCACAAGCAAAAGAGAGACAGACGGGTGACGGGTGAGAAATGCAATATATACAGTCAGTTTTTTTGGTTTATTTTGACTGAAGAAAAGAACCTATAATCATGATGCGATTTTTGCTGGAGTCAAGCTGCGTTCCCTCACATCCGTAGAGTATGATTTGCATGCTGGGGCATCTCTGTAGCAGCTTCAAAAAGTCTGTATTTCATGAATTAAAGTGCTGATTTCATTCGTTCGGACCTGTAAGTTCAGTTTCGAATGTGAAGGACATTTATTTAGAGGCTCACATTTGTGCTTTGTGCTTTTCTTTTCTTTTAGGGGTGTGATTTTCTTTTCTTATGGCAGCAGATATGAAGGACAGGAAAACTCAGTTATTATGGAGCAAAACAACTTTCAACTGAGCGACGAGGATGAGACTCAGGTCCATTTTTTTCATATTGCTGCAGAGTATTAATACTCTAAGTATTACTACTACTGTTACCATGGTTACCAAATAGTTCTACATGTCATTTAGGCCTGAACTGTTCACGAGCATCAGACGGATGAAATAGCAGTATGAAATCGCTTTAATGGCATCTTTTCACACCATCTCAGACACCAGAGTCGATTTCAACCGGAGCTACATTGTGTGTGAATGCATCACTTGGGTTTTTGCATAATGCATACAAAAGTTAGATAATGCTAGCTGTTTGCACATATAGAAAATGAGATGAAACTATAATGCATTAGCAGATTTACAGTAGTTTTAAACTTGAGTTTAACTTCGACATGCGATATGACTTCCATGATATGAGTTCCAATCAACTCACCCTGCAGAAACCTGTACTGGCCCTGGGCCATTGGGCCTTGGGTTATGACTCTGGATGGAGTAGGAGTCATCCAGTATTGACTGAGCAGAAAGTCTGTTCAATTCTTTGTATCGCTGTAGCAGCCCTAAGAGTGCGCAAGTGTATTTTGAGGTGACATTTTTTTCAAACAATGGGCCAACCTTAAAGGTTGAACTAGTCTGACTCACTGGACAAGCTGCAGCGGCCCATGGTGCTGTAATGAGCTGCAGGGATTTGACTTGCTGAGCTAGCAGTAGTTGACTGACTCAAATGACAAACCGCAGGGCTCTGGCAGAGATGGCCTCTGAATACATTGTCTTCTTCCACTCATCAGGTTAAAAATGTCCCCTCACATCATCGGCCTCGACCGTCTCTTAGCCATATTCTCCCAGCGAGCTCGCCCAGTGTCCTCTCATCCATTACAGAGACACTGCCACGAGTGCCCCGCCCTCCCAAAACTAATTAGGTATATGTAAAAAGCCTGATGAAATCTCAGCGCTGCATTTTTCACACAGACACAGAATCCAGAGACGTGGTGCCCTGACTGGTTATCAGTATTGTATTTAGACAGAATTCAAAGTATCAGTTTTAATATGAAAGTAGAAGCTAAAACATTGCACTGATGGAAATGCGGAAATGTTTGGAAATGGAACTTTCTTTCCATTTTTCTATTATAGTATTTGCCGTCATTCTTTGTAAAAGGTCATTGGTAAATGACGATGGTAAATCGGAGATCACACTCATTTTCAGACAATCTGTACAAGGGCATGGTCTCATCCAAATGCGACCACTTTCAGAACACTGAAGCTGTAACTCATAATTTGGACGCCCAGACAAAACCCACAAATGTTATAGTCTTTGTCTTGGTCACTTTCCAAAGAACTCGCCAAGTGGAGGACTCTGTCGCACTCCGACTGTTAGTGTGAAACGGATGTGTTTTAATCACTTTCTGACTCCTCCAATTGTAGGTCCTGCAGATAAGAGCGCTCCCTTTTGAGCACCGTGAAGCTCTGATTTGGATTGGAGATAGTAGGAAGTGACCAGGTCAGGGGGAAAAAAGAAGAGGAAAAAAAACACTTTTTTCATTAATAAATCCCCACAGTGTGAAATTTGGCCATTTTAAAGAGAAGTGAAAGCTGCAGCACTACTTTGCTAAAATCATACTTATATAATCAGACTCTGTTACAATCATCTTTGCATATTCTTCCACATACTATCCGTTAGCACTGCTGAGCGAGAGTCACTAACCCTGGATGTGTCATCCATTGTAAAAAGAGCTTATGATGATGGTTGCCCCTGCCCCCTGGTTTGTGAATGGGGTTTTGTATTTGCTGTTATTTCCATTCCCCGGTTCCCTCCCACATTTCATCCCTGGAGGTTTAATTCTCTCTTGCTGGGAGCACGTCCTGGCGTAGTTTGACTCAGATAAGGGAAACCATTTGCAGCACTGTAATGCAGTTTTTGGCAAGAGAGAGATCTGGGCATTCGTTACAATGGCCCCTCTTTATTTAGGAGCAATGGAAGCCCTTGTCATTTAAGGACAAAAAACCCATTTCTTTTTGCAGACTTGTTGCCAGCAGAAGAAAAACTGGAGCAACATTTCGGTCACGATGAATAAAGGAACGACCCGCAGATCGCCATCTTTTTCTTTGGCCTGTGTCCCCTTTTGTAAAATGAATTGGGCAGCCTGTTCAAGCCTGAATTATGCATGAAATTTTTTTTCGCTCAATAGAATTACACTCATAAAACACGGTGTTGAAGTGAAGATTTTTAACGTGCCAAAACGTGGCCTGCAGCAGGAGAGAGAGCAAATGTTCACATGCCATCGCCGCGTCTTCTGCGAATATGTCAGTGACTCGGAAGTCTCGAATTTGAGGCCGTGACATTTATTTTTGTTCTTCCTGTGAGAGGAAGACAAGTGGCTTTTAAGTCGGGTTCAAAGTGTTTGACATGAAAATAAAGTCTGTATCGACTGAACATCTGTGTTTCCCTCCCCGCACGCTCGACTCACTGGAGGGCCTCCTCCTGAAAATGCTGCTCGCTCACGGCGGCTTCTCTTCTTGTGACGTGATCTGGTAATCCATCTTCAAAGCCACACGCACACGCACATGCACATGCACACGCCTTTCACGCTCCTGGGTTAACATAGGCGGATGCTCTGTAGCCCGAATATCGTATGCATGAAAAATTTGCCATCCCTTGCACTTTTTTGCTTCGTATGTTGCAGCACAGCAGCTGATGGATAGAGTGTGTCACTTGGTGCAGCGCTCGGGGGCAAAAGGCGTGCTTTTGGGGGTGGGAGGTTTACCCCCGAGAGTCGGGGGACTGGAGACTGGAAAGTAAAGGCCAAAGACCTGACCGCTTTGTTTCACGTTAACTACCACGACCTGACAGGAACACACAATCCACAAGAGACGGACGCGTCTCCGGATTGTCTCTGCTGAAGGCCAGGAAAAAAAAAACATTTATTATTTAAAGTCATTCGCTGCATCTGAGTGAAAAATACGACTGAACTTTTGCAGCATAATAAAAAAGTAAAAATGTACTTTATGTTGTTGCTCTTCAGGAATCTATAAAGATACGAGTTGAAGTTGTAGTTTAGCTTTTGCAGTTTAGCTGCTGCTGTTTAACCTATTATAAGTGTGGTGTAATTGGCTCAAAAATTGCAGTCTACCATATTAGTTAAATGCGATGCAAAGAAATATGAATACACTTATATTCTGTTTGCCAAAAGTCACTAAATTTTGATCAAATCTATCGTCTTTTTGTGCCAAGGTGCCATAATTCCATACTGCATTAAACTGCCATCTGAGCAGCAGAGTGGTGTCCTCACAGCTCTGCAGGACACTCCATTCAGGTACGGACCAGGCCTCCGAAGCCGACAGGTCACGTACAGAGCGTTCCCATGACTCGCTGTTCTGAGCAGGCGATGGGAGAGGCGGCCTTCAGCACTTACAGGTCCTGATGATATTATTTCAACAGGCTCTCAGTGGTGTGGAGAGTCACTGCAGTGGTTGAGAGCTAATGGGCCAGATGTAAGAGCCACCTGGACAGCACCAGGCCTCCATATGCTGCCGTCAACAGAGCCAGTCATGCACAGCCGAGCCTCGGCTGTCTGCTGCGTGCAGTTCCTCAGGTACCAGGCTTATTGCAGCTCATTTAGCACACCGGCTGCATTTGCTCATCACGTTGACATTCTTCAGCAACTTCTTTTTTTCTTCTTTTTTTGGGTGCGTCAGAGTGTGGAATCTGCACTTGCATTTCCTAGTAAAAATAAAGCCAGTATTAATATTTTTTTTTCTCTTATTATTACCATGACATTAACAAAGCTTGACCTGTAAAATAAAGGTCATGGTGCAGAGCGCTGAAACCGAAATCCATCGCTCTATATATATATCTATATATATTTGTGTTTGGAATGAGCACTTCTTTTGGCAGCCCTCCAATTTAATTCATTTAACACTGAAGAAAACAAAGCACCTCTGGCCAACAGGGTGGTGCAAAATAGAGCCGTGAATCTTGATGGTGGAGGTAAATGAACAGATAGGTCCGGAGGTGTGTCAACCGCCTGTGAGCCGAGATGCATTAGTGCGGATACGCCCCGTCTCTTCGGTGCCCCCGGTAACCTCACGCACACGTGGGAGGTCGTGGTTTTCATCCAACATGTCGGCAGAATGGATTTGGATATGCAGGATTTAGACGACGGTATCCCAAGTTGCACTTGGGAGACAAAGGGATGATTCAAACGCTTCTGCAGGCAATGCAAGGCAGCGTGGTGTGTATGTTCACTTGTTTAAATATTCAGGAGTGGTGTGTGGCTGGAGTGTGATTTACAGCAGCAATAAGTTTGTGTCAATGCATAAGGTCGACAATACCCCCCAGCAAACATTCACAGCTGTGAATAGGAGATGACGGCCTCCCACCAGCGGTGACCTCTTTAACCACTCAGCTATTCAAACGGCTCTGACCTGTAAGGCAAAGCTTTGTCCTTAATCCATCGTGTGCGAGTGCAAACTACAAGCAGCAGCAATTTCACTGTTATGAAGCACAGCAAAGGTGATTTATGGCATTACATCCAGCAAGGAGGGGAAGTCGATTCAGATTTTATTTTTTATTTGGTCTTTTTTTGTGTGCAGGATTACACAAAAACTACCAGACAGATTTTCATGAATACATGGGAAGTGACGTATTTCATAAGTTGGCTTTGTGTGAGAATCTTTTATATATCTGGCCCCTCTGAATGTGTGATCCTGCAGCAGATTGCGTGCAAAACAACTGCAAACAAACAGTTGCTCTTTTTGTTGTTGGCACATTATGACCAAATGATTTTTACTATCACACTAGTGCAGTCTGGTTTGTTCTCACAATGCATTTTATCAGATTCAACCTTGAGAGAAGACAAAGAGTAAATGCTTAGCAGGTCAAGATGAGATAGATGGAAACATTATGATTTAAAAAAAAAATATTATTAATATTAAGAATGGGTGGATTTTTCATGCACCTTCTCTAAAAAGGTTTAAAAAGAGCAGCTACCGATGTCCTTCATCACTCTGAGCCATTGGAAGTCAAGACAACAAACTGTTCTAAGGAGATGAGCACGGAGAGACATAAACACAAAGGTGCATTGGCTTTGTGTGCATCTTTCGGCGCTCCATCACCCATCACTGTCTCGGCCCTTTAAATCTGAAGCGACAGGGTGTCACTGGGAAAACCTCATCGAGCGCACTGCGGGACGATGGCTTCCTGCCCTTTTCCATCACACCTTCATTCCATCCTCCTCTCCGAGCCACAACAATGCAGCGAAGGAGTTATCACGGCCGTCAGCTTTATGAGTCCCCTTCTGCTTGTGCTGCGGTAATAAAGTTGTCGTGCTGCTTCTTCAAAATGGGGTGAGTCAGAGCAAGTGATGGGAAATTGGTCAGCAGAGTGTTGTTGAGGGCCAAAAAAAAAAGTACATTGTGTGCCACAGGCTTTTTCTTTTCTTTTTTCTTCTTTTTTCTTTTTTTGGATGCGTTGTTGGTTTGATTAACAATATGAGGAGAAAGTCCTCAATCCTCCAGGGAATGTACCACCTGTGCGCCAGGCCATAAAAGAGCCCCAGAATAGCCCTGAATCTCCTAAAGCTCAATGAGAGGAGAATTCCGAATTTTCAAAGTGAATTTCCTCCATATTATTATTGCTGCAGAAATCCAGAGTGGTAGCTGTCAATTAAAAAAGCTGAAATCTCCATGACACCATTGGGTTGAGATGCATTTAGTCCCTCCCACTATGACAGCTTACAATGCCCCAAAAGCAGAGCTCTGGAGATTTTTTTTTTCTCCTTTTTTTTTTTTTGGAGACACATCATACAGAATCTGAAGCTAACTGCCCGCTGTGCACTGCGAGGTGCAGTAATTGCGTGAGCAGTAATTGCAATCTCTGCATCTGCGGGCCATCATTGAGTTAGATGCCTGCTGCCTCCAGGAACATATCATCAGCTGCAGCACATGTGAACACTGAGTTCACCGGATACGTACACGATGACGAGTCGCGGAGTCAAATAGTCTTTCACGCTATATGACTGGTAACAAATGTCGTGAGGAAATGTGTCTGATCACATCCGTTTTGCAGGATTGTTCCAAGACATTGGAGCCAACCGACGTCCGCCTGTAGATCATGGAGAGGATAGTTTATCACAAGCATTGCATTAATTGTTAAACTTGCAGGGGGTGTTGTACACCTGGAAATGAGTTCATTTGTATTACCTGTCATGCTATTTTTGGAAGGAAAAAAAAATAGAGCGTTATGCTGGCAGGAAATTACCACACTGCTGGAAGCGATGGTACATGGTTAAGAGTGTCCTTGTCATGCTGATACTGAAACAGCCTTGCCTATGCCTCTCTTTAAGTTATATGCTGTTGACTTTAAAGGTGTGAATGACCTGGAAAGTACCTTAAAAAGAAGTCCAGGTGCCTCTGATTTAATTTGAGGGTTTGTAGTTTTTCTGTTTTGTAACATCAAAGATTCGGTTTGATATTTTTACTGTTAAGACGTAACAAGCAAACACCATTTTTCACAACTCAGCCATCATTTTTCGATCCGTTGATTTTGACCAATAATCAGATTAAACATGAATAAAATGCGTCATGATAATAATCAGCCACAGCCTTTAAACCAGAGGATAAAACGCATTCCTTTTAGTCCATCAAAAACTCCAAGCTTTAAATAAGAATCTGCCCTGATGCAAGACATCAAGTCTGTGTTTCAGACAGTTGAAGCCGTCTCCCAAAAATAGAAGGGTACAGTTTGTCATGCCTTCAAAAAACATCAATCCTGCAGGAGTGCTGCTGACAGAATAGGATGCTGCATTTACATAACTGTCACCTTCTGAGTCAGAAAGAAACCACTTCTTTCCTCGCCGCGTCTGCATGCATGCATTGCTTTGAGGATTTGTGTTACATCTTTGAGTTGGCCGTTAAGAAGTCACAATAATGCAAAAATATGTATTGTTTCTTTGGTATTGTTACAGTATGTTTTTTTGTTTTTTTTTCATTTAGTCTGACTGGTGGAAAGATTCCAAATGCCGGAGGCAGTACATGCTCTACAAAGGGAAGCAGAACGGAGGCTATTGGAACGGCATCAAACACGGTGGACCCAGCTGACTGGATCGGTTTGTTCATATCACCGTTGTTGAGACCGAGGAGCCCCCCCGATGGTGTTTGGAAGTCTGAGGTGAATCAGTGATGGGCGTGGCGTCTCCCTGCTGCAGATTAACGGATCTGGAACGGAATGTGCCAAGGTAGATTGATGAGTTGGAGGAATTCATTTATTAACAACCCGTAGAATGCTCTGTTCATTCCCATTTCTCTCAAGAGGTGGATATTTGTATTTGTGGCACTTTTTTTTTTATTCACTCCTTTGACCTGACTTGCCTCCAATCTGTCTTCGACAAAGGCTGCGGCTCGCAAAGCAAGGCCTCCTTCTGAATGATTGATGCAGATTCCCCCGTTCAGTCCCTCTCTTTGACTCTCTCCTAAGATGTTGTACGTTGGAGATGAGAGCCAACCTGGGCGACAGTCCTTTCAATAGCAGCACTGATGAGTGGAGATGACTACTGAGGTCAATAGAAATGCCACAAGATGCTGGAAATGGTCCATAAAAGCTCTTTCTGACATGACAGAGTAGCACTGGATACCTGCCAGTGGCCACTTTATCACAGCGGAACCCTGCGGTGTTTGTCAGTGCTGAAGTGAATCCAATGTGATTTACTGTAACGCAAACTCCTATTTGCTTATTGGAGACGAACCTCGGTTAGTAAAGCATCTCTTCTGACAACAATATGTGACAATAAGTGATGCTGCTTATTTCATTCGGACACAATGAAAGACGGCGCCATCGATTTTGCGCTGCTGACAAAATCCTGACGGCCTGTTTTTTCGGGCGTCGTTTGACATTGTTTGGGAAGCGAGGCTTCGGCGAGCTTGGCGTGTCTCCATGCCCCCTTCCCTGCACTCCTTCAAGGAGGAGCGCAGCACATACGGCCCCCTGGGCGGTATGGATGGGTCGCTGCAATCAAAGTGGGAGGACATGAGCACGAGAAGTATCCCATCTGTCATAACGTCCTCTCTCTCTAAAATGGATTAATAACAGTCGGGAGGAGAGCAGTGAGCAGAATAAAAGCATCATAATTATCTGAGCGAGGGAACTCGCGGGGCTTACGACGGTTTTAGCCTTTCGTTTTTAGCAAAAACCTGTTTGTTAGTGCACATTTCGGCTGTTATTAGTCATCCCATCAAATATCCATAATGGTATCTCAGCTTAAAAGTGCTTTTGTACATAACTAGGCATCAGGGTTGCATCTGCAACGCTGCTGCTAACTGAATAAAATGATACAGCTAACAAGCCACAGTGGAAAATTGAGATATTCTGTCATTCCCTTGTGATACTTAATTGTTTTCTTGCAATATATATGTTTTTCCTATTCTTTTACAAAAATGAAATCTCCCCTCAATGCTGTAAGTGCCACACTGGAAAATGATAGCTTGGTGATGTGTGAAGCCCACACCTGTGAGGTTTGTCCAAGTCATGCAAGGATATTATCATTTTAATATCAAAGATCTCCTCCAGACATTCATTAAGGCATGCATAAAAATCATCTAATGTGTGTCTAATGTGGACTAAAATTATAATTACTTCATTAAAATCTTAAAATGGCACCTATTCTTTCTCTCCGATGGAAGAGAATATGTGAATATGGAAATATTTTTAGGGTGCATTCACACCTTGGTTGTCTCGGTCTTTCCACCTCACACTTGCGTTATGCTGAACACTGAACCAGGACCGACTTCCAATTTGTTTTTGTGAAGTCACAAATCATGCTCTCAACCTGCCTCTTAAATCAGGTTTTCAATGAGCGCAGAGAAAATGTACACTTTCAGCAAGAAAAAAAAAAAAGACTGCACATACATCATTCTACACAAGAGAAGCTCAAACATTCAACTTTAGGGAGAAGAAGAAAAACACTTTTGACTGGAGGGCGACTTCAAGAGATTCATCATGGAGCCTTCTGCAGTCCCTCAGCAGTGCTAATTCAGCCTTTGTACAGCAGTAAACGTCATGTTTGCATCATATTTCACGGTGCATATGCATTAGTCGGTGTCAGGCTAAGAGGAAAATGTAGCCTTCTTTATAAATTGTGTTGTGTAATTTCTTTATATAACATTTATAAGTGCAATGACAATGTTTAGAAGCTTCGAAGCTTGTTGTCTTGTTCACCATTATATTGGTGAACAAGACAATTTAGAGTCACTGCGTAGTTCTACAAAGCTGATGGCACTGTACAACTTTGTAAGCATGTTAGAAATGAAAACATGATGTTTACTCGAGTTGTACTCGTGCTGATTTCTTTTTTCCCCAACCTGGACTGGTTCTCAATGCTGGTTTTGATTTAAATCTTTGTGTGAATGGAGGATCGTCCACAACAAACACCAACAGAGAAAGTCTGCACACACAGCCTGAGAGTACAACCGTCTAGCCTCGTGTGGGAGAAATGATTTTTCAGTAAAACAAACATAATCTTTTTTCCCCCGGGGTTTTCGGTCCACTTTAGATGGCAAGACCTTGCCAGAAACTCGTTTAACCCCTACCTCTGATCAGACCCCTATATCACTCACAGTTTATTGTGTGGCTGTCCTTGCAGAGTCAAAAGAATTTGTATTTGTTGTTATATATGGCTGGCTTATAGCATTTTCCCCCCAGTACCAATCCATTCAAGAGTGCACTTGCCTGTTGCATCTGCCTGATCAGAGTCAGAGGGTTGAATACGCTGCTTCTCTTGGTGGAATAGATGAATAATCACATTTTACTCCATAGTCAGTTTGGTTCAAACGTGTGGTTTTTTTTTGTAAGTGGTAATGAAAGCCATAGCATCACATCTCATCTTGTCATCTAGGCCACAGCATATTGAAAAGAAAAGGCCAGACAAAGAAATACACATTTTAACCCACAGAAACAAACCAAAAAGGACTGGAGACCCTAGCTGAAAGGAACAAAAGATGGGCAGGCACTGGACCAGCCAGGCCATAGGCCGTCGCACCCAGTGCTCCCCGTAATTTCCAGTCCAAACTAAAACAACAAAAATTAATTAAAATTAATGTATTACAGTAAGGTAGTGTAATTATTGCCAAGTGGAAAAATCCTTAAATAATGCAAACTAAAAATGTCCTGTGGTCGAATCAAAAATGTTTATAGGCGTGAAACATCGAAATTCCTACATTTTCATAACAAATCATTAGAAGAGTAGAAGAAGACACATGCATGCCTTTTCTGAGAGTTTCACATCAATTGTGCAGACTTTGCTAAAGGCAAAGGCAGACATATCACACGTATTCTAATTCCCAATTTTGACAAAGCTGAATTTCATATCTTGAGTGGGAAGGCGCCCACGCAGAGCACACACTGAGATGTGAGGCACGGCTGCAATCATTCGGCTTCACGTGGATTGCAGTGAGTATATAGGTGACTGAGATAACCTCATTAAAAAAACGGCCTTTCAGTCAGCTGGACTAGTATGAACATTAGGTTAACATTTGACTCACCAGATTGAAGCCCAGTGCATCCCACATTTGTTAGAAAGCAGTCCCGCCACCACTTGAGACTTTATGATTTAAATTTGTTTGTATTGTTGTATTTGTATTGTCAATTCAATTGAGAGTTGAATTTTTGATCTGTGTGGAGTCATTTTTTAATGTTTGTGTTTGGTTTTTAAACAAGGCCCCCTTCTTCTTCAGGTGTTTCTGCAGGATGCTGCACATCTGTGGACAAAGAAGACGACTTTCCATCAGTTTAAGGGTGAGTCGATAATTACTGAATTTTTAAAGCTGCAAAAGGAAAACCTCTAGTTGTCTTTGGCAGACCTGGCTTGAACAGAAAATATGATGTATTCTTTCCTCCATATTTGCTCAAATAAAATCCTGGAATCAGGCACAGAGACTTATTTACCCACATATGAGGAATCACAAAAGCTTCATAAAGCATCTATTTTTAATTTAGTTGAGCTTTTCCTTGTCAAGTTCAGTTTGCCTATAACACACTTGTGGGTCTCTTGTGATTGTACATGGTATTGATCAATACAAATAACCTTTACTTAATATTGAGAGAGGAAGTTTCACTTTATTCCCCCCTCATTTCATCTCTATATCCAGGCCCACATGTTACTCATTTCGATATCAGCTGGTAATGCTGATGAGAGGCCCGGTATTTAACAAGCCTACAAAGTAAACCATTGGTTAGATTTACAGTTTGATGACTGCGGACTGGTGTTGATGTGCCACGAGGCATGATTCCTAAAGCACGAAGCCAGAGGAAGAGATGATGGAGTGAGAAGTGTGGATGCTGGATGTATCGACTGATCCTAACTGGACTGCAAATATCACGAGGATCTGAAATATATTCTGTTTTTTCTGCAGATTTAACTTCATGTACTGACATGATTATTAAATTATTAACAGTAAGGCAGCTTGCCTGGTGATATGCAATGCATGTCCAATTCGTTTTATGATCTTGAAACTACTTTAATGTGCGTGCATCTTGCAGGTGACCATCATGCAAGATGTGTGAATCTTGCACAAACGCTCCGGTAGCTCAAAGCTGTCAGGTATGGTGCAGGAATAATGACGGCTGTAGTTCTAAAGTTCATTTTCCAGCTGATCCAAGTGTTTGCATGCCCTTGATTATCCCTCTCCACAGTGATGTGAACATCTTGTAATTACCACACGCCTACGGATGGACTAAATTCGAAGACCTCATTCTGTAGGAAGAAGGAAAGATTCTGCAGGTAACCTGAGTTTAAAGCTGACAAGTCCTTCCTGCAGCGATTAGTATGCATAATCTTTGCAAGATTGAGAGGTTTGTTTGATATATATGATGCAACATTTTAAATTGTGTTTTAAGGAAGTCTGCGTGGATTCCCTCTGGGTGCTCTGGCTTCCTCCCACAGTCCAAGAACATGCAGTAGAGGTGAGTCAGTGTGAATGGTTTGTCTGTCTATGTGTTGGCCCTGTGAACTTGCAACTTGTGTCCACGTTGTAACCCACACAACCCACACAATCCTGCACATGCTAAGTGGTTGTAGAAAATGCTTGCATGCATGGATGGATGGATGGATGGATGGATGGATGGATAAATGGGTGGGTGGAAGTACTGTAGTTTCTTCAAATTACCATAATCAGTTGTCCACAAAACCACTCATTCCTTATGCTTGTGCTGTTGACAATACCTCATTAGCTGATAATTCAACACCCCGTGGACATGTGGCAGTGACAGCATGTGATTAATAACCGTTCAAATAGTCTGAAAAAGTTATTACAGGTTTGCATTTGTCCAAGTAAGCTTTTAAAGGGTGTGAGTCCTAACCTTTAACCCACTATGCTGAATTAATAACCAATGTTCAAGCAAACACTTTAGACATTTCCTATCAAAAGAACATTTTAATTCTGTGGGTTCACAATCCTCAACAGTCTGGTGATGGAGGAATGCTATGGGAAACAGTGGGAGGCACAGACAAGGGGGTTGGAAATTAGGAGCAATGAAAAGGGCATGAGAGGCAGGACTGAAGGAGAGGAAGACCAAGGAGCGAGAGACGAGGGGATTAGAGGACAGCAGCTGGTGACGGTGAGGGGTCTCATCTCTCAACGCAAGTGTAAAGTGATGACACCTGGCCGGCATGCAGCGCCCAGCATGACCAGTCAGTCCTGAAACATTTACCCAAAGTAAAGCATCCCGCTATGAGGAGCAGGGATTGTTAGGAGAGAGATAAAGTGGAAGACAGTGTGCGGAATGTTTCACTCAGTAGACGGATTTGGAGAAAAAGTTTGGAAGCTTACAAGTGGCTAAAGGAGAACGTGACAAGCTGTGATTGGATGACGAGGAAAGTGAGCTAGCAAGAAAGAAACAGTAGAAACAAGAACAGTAGAAACAAGAAGAAATAAATGAGCATTTTGTGCGTCACTTGACTCTTCTTCTACACACAGTGGACCAAACCGGACATTAGCATAAAATTTCATCCGTATTGAAAATAAAAGCTTCTAGACTTTGGAATAGTCGTCTAGTCTATAGTGCCTTCATCATTGTTTCATAGTGCTGATGATAAGCTGTGCAAACATTTACCGGGAGCAAACAGAAGAATCTATTTTCTGCAGCTTCAGATGAATGCATGTGGCTCTCCATGGCGAGGAAAGAAACCACAAATTCCGTGAGATGCTGTGCATAGTTTGCTCTCCTGTAATTACAAGGATCTGTTTTGGTGACATTATTAGAAAACGGCTCAGAAAGTTTTAATAGATGTTGCATCCTCTGAGCTACTTCTACATCTTCAAGAGGGAAAAAAATAGATAAAGGGCAGCACTTTTTATAGCTGATTTTGATCCGAAACTGAACATAACGTACTCCGGAGTTGGTTAGGTGAGCAGCATATGTTGCCATGGTAATCTTTCCAGGTTAAAAGATACTATTATATACTGTATAGACTCAACATACCTCACAAAACCTTTAATATTGCTTTGTAATGCAACCTTCTGGACACAACCTACATGCATACTAATAACAATGACTTAATTCAACATATTTATGCCATTTTTATGCATAAATATATATATATATATACTTTTCAAATCCTTTAAATGCACATTAACTATGTTTCCCATAATGCAGTGTAAATGATAGTAATTCTGCCACTGCTGCCTTTTATTATTTATTCAAATGCTCTCATTTGAAATGGCAGAAATGCTTTGATTAAAGTCAAACATACAATGAGTGGAAGGAAAATGTGACTCATCTGACTGTAAACACAACGTTGACCTTTGTCAGGATGGCTAATGTTCCTCCTCTCTGCTTAATCCATCTTCCAGTGTGTACGTAATCAGCCCAGAGCAGCCCACCGCTGATGCTTTGTCATCACGGACGTTGCTTACATTTTCCATGGGTTGTCTACAAGCTCGGTGAAGTACAAAATAATTACCAGCACAAGTGGTGCACCACCTCTCACTGTTGCGCTCTCCACATGGACTCACACGGGTAATTAAGGCTGCGAGTCGGAGATAAGAGGAAATAGACAAAAGACACTCAAATGCATCTACACTGAATTTATGCAGGACAAATTGCATTAAACAATATGTTGTTGGAAGTGATCAGTTTAGTTTGTCACATTGCCGTGCAAACTCAAAGCGACTTTATTTTTTTTTGGTATCTCCAAGCAGAAGAGAGGAAATTAAGGAACATGACGGTAAACTACAGATTTTTGCAGCCTGGAATTTATTTCACTAAACAAAAAAAAGATCCAAATCTTTAAGAAAAAATTTGATATTTTCAAGAAAGTGCTTGGTCATTAATTTCACGCACATGAATCCCATTGTTTTATTCCACTAAAGCAGATGTCAGCACAATATTATCAAACGGCGTGAGCAGAGTATGCAGCCTGTTTTTCTGCAGAATAGATCTATAATATCTTCTGGGAACATCACGTCTCTGTGCTCTGAATGTAATGTTCCCACAATGTTGCCTGTGTTTTTTTGCCCTGTCAGCATTAAGAGGCCTATAGCAATTTCATAGTCCTACTCCATGGAGACTTGTGAGAGACAGATTTTAAAAAATTAGAATCTTGGAGTAAGTCCCTCTGCTATGGCTACATTGTGCCCGGTAAACAAAAAAGGGCTTAAACTGCTAAAAAAAAAAAAAAAATTAATTCTGCATGCATCTACTCTATTTACGCACAACCCAGAAAGGATATCTAATCTAAATCTATAATACAATTACTAAGGATTGTGATATTACAAGGTTTTATTTCAATTTACACATGCACAAATCAATGCCTGCATTATGAAAGGAAGAGAAGTAACTAAAACATCCACACACAAAAAAGAGTGTACACTTCCAGATCCACCTCAGAATCTAATTCCGATGATGTGATTATGACTTCATCGATATCTGTTGACATCATCCCAGATCTGCTGTGTCCTTAACTCCACAATCAGTCAATCAATCACTTTCTGATTTAAAGACGTCACATTGCTTTGCATAAGGGATTCTGGTTTGTCATGCAAGAATGGCTTTTCAAGGCTCCTCCCCTACACACACACACAGACAGACACACACACACACACATGCACTCTCTTCACACTCGTGCCCACACGGGTCTCATGGCAGATAAATTATAGATCACAGCTTTGGTCGGCCATCGTTGTAAAGAGTTCAAAGAGGAAGCGATACTGTACCTACACACACACACACACACACACACACACAGACAGACACACACCTAAAGAGACACCTCACACCCCGCGAAGCTACAGATCTATACGACGGAGAGGAGAAGAAATGAAATAGTGATGTTTTCTGTGCAGGGAATGAGTGGGTGTGGGTGTGGGTGTGTGGGTGTGTGTGTGGGAGGACCAGATAAAGAGAGCTGCAGGGAAGGGGAAAAAAAGAAAACGGCGTGTGACATACTGTAGTCGTCATTGGCTGATCCGACTGACGAATGTCACCTCACTCGGTGCTGCTTAAGTGTTCTCTCAGCAGAAGCATTGTTGCAGGAGACTCCTTCAAACGAGGCAAAAGATGACCGAGAACAGTGGCGTCCTTCAACTCTAGAAAGTTTGTGTTGCTGCAGCTTACGGGTAAACACAACTGATTTGGGTGCATGAGAAGGCATCCTGATCTTTTAAGTAGAAATACTTTACCGGAGATGAATCATGCTGCTTTTATTATCCCAGCATCATCAGCAGGTATCCAGTAAATTTCAGACTTTTCCCTTTAAGGTCGGTCACGACTCCTGGTGTTACTGTGTTTTCCTGCCAGTCTTTGAAGGCATCACAGGAGGTCATTGCTGCAGCGCCAGTCAATTTTGTAGTTACTTTAAAAGTGTTTGCATCAAATATTTTTGCTCGAACTTCATCCAGTTTGTCTGTATTCATAGGTTGGAGCTCATCCTTCTCCTGTTTGTGCACTTTATAAGATACCAAAGCCTCTAAATGACAAAATAATAATGATCGCCGTTGTCGGTGCAGCTCTCAGGACAATGTAAAAGTATGTTATCGCGCTTTGCGTTGAAGATCACATGTTCATGAAAGACTTTGTGAAGCTTAGCATCATAAATAATAACAAGCACGTCAACTGCTAAGGTTTAAACCGCTGGGATGGCCTTATTAAGTGCGGTTTAATTGCTGCAGCAGGTGGCACGGTGCCAGTTCCACATTAGCTTTATTGCAGCGAGTCCTCAAACGTTCTTCGGGTGCGGGTTGGGAGCTTTGAGGTCGGCGGTGAAATAATGTTTGAGGCGAATGTTTTTGACCTGCAGTGGAAGCACGGGCTGACCTGTAGGGCCTCGCTGATAATTAGTGCCGGCTGCAGTGAGTGCACATTCACTGAACACAGACTGAACCATCCCAGCCCTATAATTTTCTGTATAGGTGTGTTTATGCATCAGAAAACCACTAGTTTAGTGTGAAGGGTCACGTTTAATGCAACTGCCGTGCTGAATCACTTTATTAGATGCACGACTGTGCGCCTTTACGTTTAACTTGCATGACATTAATAATGTTTGATAGCAAAAAGAAATATTTTTTTTTGCCGATAAAGAATCTTAAGATCACAGGAGATCACGAGTCGAGCCTTGAGGCGTATTTACTGTGTGACTGGACTGGTGTTGAGCTGTGTGGCATCCAGCGGCTTTATTTGTTGTGCTGTAAACCTTAGTTTTATTGGCGTGATCCTTCCTTAATGTTGCACTGATGAGGCCGAAATCAATTAAAATGAGGATTCCATAAAGTCCATTCAGACGTTTTTGACATTTAAAACGGACACGCTGATCTATAACGCTGCTCATCACGACTCGTCACAGCTTTTAGACCCTCAACTAAGAGCACCATAAAATACTAAAAGGCTTGCCGCGTACGGGGTTCTTGCAGCGAGTGCCCAGCAGAAAGCTGCAGGCATGGAGGCGTTTTTTTAAAATGCAGGCTCCAGGGTGGACATTTGCCATCTTGCCTCTGGCTTTATCAATGCTGGCATCTGACACTGGCAGCAGTGCTGGAGCTCAGCCCTCCATTGAAGAAGAAGAAGAAGAGGAGGGGGGGGGGGTCACGTAGTTCCACTCCGCCCTTTGGACGCTTCTAACAAAGACATTGTCTGAGTGATATCTGGGAAAGAGGAAATGAAAAGTACATCTGCCCTTCGTGGAGGTTGCAGGCCCGGTCACCAGAATAAAATGTTGGCATTGTCCATTTCTGGAGAGCATGGGATACGTGGCATTTGTGCATGTGTATCATATCTGCATTCCTGTTGTAGCATTGCATGCAACAAAGGCAATGTCGGGACTTTTCCAGCTGTATTTGTGGCGAGAAAAAGCTACAACATGATCCATTCCCACCCTGAACACACAATCAGACCTTAAGCATAGCGATATCAGGACATACAATTAAAAAAGGAAAGAAACACAATCTGGTTTCAACACATTCGCCACTTATGAAACTTTAAAATTGATTGCACACTTTGCATTTTGCACGCTGAGCGTCCGCTATGTTGGCTTTGAGTATTGCTTTACAGCTCGTCACCAAAGATCCATGACGGAGAAGGTAATCAGATCAGAAAATGAAGCGGTAAAGCTACCCCCCCGTGCATCGTTCCACGCGCCTGATCAGACGTACTCGGGGACATCGGCGACATTGCGCTGAACTCCCAGAACCCCAGAGTGCTCGCAAACGCTCCTTCCAATTTGTTTTGCCTCCTTATCCGCCATTTATGCATCACCACAACACGGCAGCAAAGGAAGTAGTGACTCATGTGAGCACTATTGGAACTTTATTTGTAAATTCACTCAAGGAAAAACTTTTAAGAAAACCTAAAGATGTGATTCCTTTTCCTTCCTTTGTGTCCATGCATGAAAATAAAAGTGCACCGAGGTGAGACAACGGCAAGGCAGGCGTATTTATATGGCACCATTCAGACACAAGGCAATTCAAAGGGCTTTACAGATACATAGAATGAATGAAGAGCAAGGCATGAAGAGCACTGAAAAGAAATGTAATGCATTAAGAGCATGAGAGATCTCACTGAGTGCACATTTACTGAACATGTCAGCGTTGCATGCTGGGAGTCCGGATGAAAACCATTATAATTTTCCATTAGAAAACCCACTAATATAGTGTTAGGGGTCACATTTGATGCGTGTTGAATCACTCTGTGTGCATTAAATAACTTTATTAGATGTACTGCTGTGAAACCTTTACATTGAACTTACATAATTAGATAAGATGTTATTAAATAAGTCTGAAAGAGAGCATCTTCCTTTTCTTCTTATAATCTCTAGCTGGTGATGTGGATTGGGGATGCAGTAAAATTGGAAAGTATAAGACGATAAAAACAAAATGCAGAGATGAGCGAATAAACGGATATTAAATTAAGAGAGGAGAATTTTTTAAAAAGTAGATAAGAAGTGCTGTGAATTTATGGGAAAGCTGCAGTAAACAGTAAGGTTTTAAGACCTGATTCTGGGAACACTAAGTAAACCCATCCCAGAAGCACCTGAAGGATCCGGATGCCTCGTCATTTAAACCGGATACGTCTTAAACAGAGCAACCCTGCAGGATTGTTCTTAGAACCTTATTGATTTCAATCATTTTTTTGTAGCGTAGAAAACTAATACTAGCACTAATAGACAGTTTCTACACCACACAAACTTGTGAAGTGATGCGACCGATGTAGTGCCACCTGCCACATACCTGCAGGTGCTTCTGGTAAAGCATGCAGAAGACATATTTCATCCTCGGTGTTGTACATCTTTTTTTTTTACCTTCATGGTTTCTCTTCTTTCATCCAGAGTGATTGAGGTGATTTCCCCCCCCCATTTTCCACCTCACTCGGTCGCCTGTGAGGTTATCAGCAGGAGCGCATTAGAGCAAATTATTGATCGGATATTTTCCTCGATGACCCGTTTGGTTCTGACTAGCACACGTGTTCTCAGGATTTTCATGTGGAACAGGGAGATGTTGCTGCAATTAAATCACACTTCTGCATAGATTGGATTATTCTGACGATTGGAATATGTGGGAGTGCAATAATCTTCAGGATTACAGCTGTAATCTTTCTTCACAGCAGGCACCATCCTGATATTCTATGGATTCATCCCCTATTTTACATGTTTGCATGTCGGCTCTCGCTTTGAATCACAGGAGACATCAGATGCTGATCATTGAGACGTGGCAACTGAGACTAAAGACTTATGAGAATATTAAACATGTCTGATTTTATTGGAACGTCAAGATGAGAAAAAGACCGTCAACCTTTCAATGTTGGGGGAAAAAAATATTCCTGAATCTTCCCCTTTATCCGGATCCACTACAGAATGTATTGGATTCTTCTTTGCCACATGCACAGCCCTCACACCGAGTTTCAAGGAAATCCTTCAAGTCGTTTTTGTGGGATCCTCCGAACAAGCGAATGTGAAAGCAAAGAAATGATCCCATTTTTTATGTGCCTGTATCTTTTTTCTTTTTGCAATGTTTAAAGAGACACATCCCCCCCCAAGTACACTGTAAACAGATTAATTATAAATAGTTTATTCCAGCCGGCAGTCATCATTGCCAGAGGAGATTATTTTCTTAATATATATATATGTATATATGTGACACCGCCTGGCGCTCCTTTGGGGCTGCATTGCTGTAAATTTTGAGAGATGTGCCTCAAAGATCAGGCAGACAGCTCCCCACACAGCCCTTATTGGTGGTTTAAGATCATCATACCCTAGAGGACGCCTGCTACAGTGAAAGCCTTATTGTTTTCATTACAGCTACAATTCTCCAATGAATCAATGCGTTTAATGATCACAATGTTGCTTAGAGCTAAAAAAAAAAAAAAAATGTTCCAGATCTGGATTCCCACCAAAAACCGAATATAAATGATCGTCCGATTCTTTACTTTTCAGATTCATCTTCTAGCAAATAAAGATGAAGTTGCAGTATGGATGTATTCTGTGCTCTCTCCATCACGGTGCCCATATAAAAAAAAAAGCTTTAAATATAGACTCTGTTCAGTCTCCATCTCAGGCTAGACTTATTTGAAGTAGAACCTACTGTCTAATAAATCATGTGGCTCAAAGTCCCAGACTGTCCTCTACTCCATACCTCTGAGACTGGTGCCAGCGTCTCTCCTTCCTCCCTTTCAGAGCCTCCAAAAGCCTTATGTTCGGCCTCCATTCCCTTCACCCGCGGAGATTCATGCGGCCGTTGTTATTTAGGGAAATTTAGCATGGCGTACACTTTTAACGAGATCTAAAACCTTAATATTAAAGCTATTCTGACGCTTCGTCCGTCAATTACTTCAGGAAAGCAAATGCGAGCCCATCTGTCTCTGTTTCCTCTGAAAAGAGATGGGATCCCGGGGGCAAATGAAGAAAAAAAACATGATGTTTTAAAGTCTCATTTCTACCTTAGTTTGTGACAGCAGTATTAAAGGGAAGCATTAGGATGAGTTTGTACATTCTCTCATCCTCTTATTCTCCCCAATTCAAAGCCTCTCCCAGCATCGCTTTGACCAGTCTAGAGGCAAAGACGGTTCATTTAAGGATGTAAGGAAGATCGGCATTATTGCTACTCCTTCAAAATTAAGTGATGCTCTCTATAAAATAATGTTACAGCGAGTCCTCCTGTGTGTTTACGTATTAGATTGTGTTTTACTCTCCGTTTTATGCCTGACATGAATATTGCCCCATAGGGGTATATTAAGTTTATTGGTGTGGATGCAAAATTTAATTAAGTTCCCTCCAAAACGGGTTTGAAGAAGTTTCCTGCGCTCAGTTGTAAGCGAGCTGTCCCCCTTTGAACTCCTGCTCGTATTGCTTTGTAAGGGAAATCTTTGCTCTCCACAAATCTGGGGCCCATATCTGTGTACCTGCGCTGAGTTGGGAATTGTGTCAGCAAAGTGACAATAAAGATAACAAAAGCTTTTTCGCTGAGATTCTGCAGAAAAGAAGGGGGGGCGAACGTGGCCTCGCGCCAAAAAAACAAACATATAACAACAACAAAAAAACGGAGATTCTCCGAAAGATTCCAAGGATTAATCCGCATTTGATCCAGTTCCACTGAGCATTTAAGATGTTATTTTGAGGGAGATATATCATTACAGGTCTTATTAATATCATAAAAGTGGGCTTGCTTGCAGAAATTGTATGAGGCTATTCTTTAGGCTATAAGTACTGAACTGTCAACACAAGAGACTAATTCAGTTCTTTTTCCGCATGTGGCCCACTGCCCATGTTATACTCAGGCTCTGCCAAAGGATCAACTCTTTCCTTCCACATATCATACATTATTTGTGTTGCTAAATTACCCACAGAAACACAAGACACCTAATCTATACGCTTGCAGCGCCCCTCCTTCCTGTAGATCTCTTACGTGTTATAGAGCAAAGGTGCAGAGAGATGGAAGTTGTAATGGAAGACCAGGCGGAATGAGTTCATTCTCAAAGGCAGCAAACAAGAAGTCAAGACATCAATAAACCAAAGAATTTCTCCGCTGTGTCTGTGTTCACGTACAGTATATTAAAGACGGCTCCAATTACTGTATGAAATACTCGGCCTCTGCTCACCGACTATTGATTCTGTCTCCCCGGAGACAAAGGTTCAACCCTGTGATTTGCGAGTCAGGTATTTTTGACTGTCGTATGTCAGTCACACATTAATCTGCTTCATTTAAAAAAATAAAACCTCTGTAATTCAATAGGAGTAGTGAATGACTTTTAATGGATGGTAGCCTTGAACACATTTTGTTATTAGTACCATTTAATGAGCTCTTTATAGGTTTTACTTGCAAAAGAAACATCATTTAAAAAGTTGTAGATGTTAAATAAATGTCAAATATTATAAATTAGATGAAAATAATCCCCCAGGATTTATGATACTATGGTGGGTGGACTTCAGGCCTTCAAGAGGGGAGAAAATGCTCCACCTTTATAAGTGAAATGCATCAATCTGGCATACTTAGACAGCAAGATTGAGAGAGTAGATTATAGGAAACAAGTTATTTTTTTGCACATTGTTGCATTAGCTTACATTAGCATGCAGAATTTCAGAAATCTGATTTTTTTTTTTTTGGCTCAAATGATCTCTTTATAAATTGCTCAAGGACTAATGGGAGTCTCATCCTGCAGAGTTCACGTATGTCATTTTAAAAGCTCGTACTGACATTGCTGGCTCTTGTTGGTTTAATCTCTCCTTGTACATAAAGGGGATGAACATAAAACAGTTATTCTGCTATGATATGGACTGTCGAGTGTGCAGGAATCCGATTCAGCTGCCCTTCACTCCGGTAACTCTTCTAAAGAACGTGCAGCATTAGAAGGTCCATTTGGCCCGAGGGTCGGCTGCACGCTTTGAACAACCACTGATAGTTAACACCCCACAGCTGTGGTAATATCCGTGGTTCCCAAAGAGAAATCACTCCAAAGATGAAGAGAATCGTTCCTCTGCAGAATTGCAGAGCCAGAACGTTTTGAGTAGCGTTGCTTTGGAGCTGCTCTGTACAAATTGTGCTGGAGAAAAACTGTGTTGATGTGGCTTGTTAAGGGGGGAACCCCCCGGAGAGATAGGCAGTTAAATATTTCATCCTAGTTTGTGCATGAAGTGCCAGAGTCATATGATGTGCATGCAGCACAGACTGAATATTTCAACAGAGAACGTGTTGTGATCAAGACCAGATAAAACATGTCCTTCCTCTCCCTCATCCTTCACAGGATCTCCTTAAATCTGATACCTATTAAAACTGAAAGCCTCGACATGAGCCGCAGCCTGAGCCTCTCGTGTAGTCGTCTTTTTTACATATGAGGATTTTGTGTCTAATTAGAGTTAAGGTGCAGAAACGAGCGCTGGTTTCCGTGAATTCTCCGTCGTACTTTTAGCAAACTTTCACATTTGTCTGTTCCCACCAATACTGAGGGCACGAACATTTAAAAAAAAGATGTGTTTCATCTCTTCTCTCTCATCCTGAATCGCCTTCGGAAGCAAGAGATCAGGACTGTGAGAGCTTTTTACGATAATAAAGAGAGAGTCCATCACCTGCTCCTGTTTATTGCTCATTTTACACTTAACAACCTAAATGTTGGAGGAGGGCGGGTCCTTGTTTAAAAACCTGACAAGGATACGAAAATCCAATTTATCTCTAGATATATTTAAATGTTATTACTCCTGTAATTCAAGTCCCATTGGATAAGAAGCCTTAATATCCAATCTGGGATAAATACTGCCTGTAACATGATACTGAATCAATTACATGGCAGGTTTCCTATTAGTAAAATACACCATTGGATAAAAACAAACAAACTATAATCTAATAATATTGTGTTCCCTACTTAATTCATTGACGCATAACTTCGGCTTCCAAAGCGAATCGTGTGTTTCAGAAACGTCCAATTTGACTCTTATTCCCAGGGAGATGGGGTTAAAATAAAGTTTTATTGAAAAATCCAAAAAAAAGAAGAATAAAAAAACCCACAAACGCTGATTCCTTGTTGCCTTGAGTGTTTTTAGTGCAAAGAACCAGCACAGACTGTAAGTCAGACTTTATTACTACACAGAATTTATTATTAGTGCCTCTTCATTTGCTGCGAGGAAACGGAGCGATCCATCATGTTCCCGTGTTCTTTTTTTTAATATATATATATATATATATATTTATATATATTTATTTGCACCTGCTATATTGCACACGGAGGATATTAAGAGGCAGAGCCGAACGGGGCGAAATAGCCAGGATCCGAGCCAAAATTCAAACCCACACACGGGGCTACAGTGTGCGGTCGATTTTCCGTGTAAGAACATTAATTCGCTCCACTCCTGAGACGTTCTGTTTTCACTGACATCCTGCGGTCTCACAGTTCTTCAAATGGGTTTCCTAATCAACATTAGAGGTAGTAGGATGCTGGATGCTCTGGATCAAGACAACTGCAACTCCGGCCATCACACTGTACTCATCGTATGATGTCAGATTACTCTGTCACCTAGGAAACCAATAGAAGACTTCCCCCTGACTGACAGGGCTCTGTAATGCTGTGCAGCATGCATAATTAAATACACGGCACACACTCTTTCTGGCTTGTTGAGTTCGCTGTCGAGCTGAAGCCATTTTTTAACGTCGCTCTTGTCCCGTCACTCTCTTGCGCTCTGCACTGACGACTGTCCCCTGTGGCTGTGTGGGCGGGAGAGAGGAGAGGGAAGAGGGAAAAGGGGGGGGGGGATGCGAGGAATGGAGGGAGAGACGGCTCCGCTAACGCCTGCTTCCCTTTTTTAGCAGCCGCTTTTGAGATGCGATCAAAATAAACGCGGTACCTCAGAGGCACAAGGCCGACGCCGCAATGTGTTTCTTTATTCCGCAATTTGTTCTTTTTTTTTTCTTTTTCAGGCAATGAGTCATGAAAGAAGACAGTTAGAAAATGGAAGATCAGACTGGAAGACATGCATACAGGCCAGGGTGCACATGGGGTTTTAACCTGTGTTCCCGCAAGAAGTTCAGGGAAGGTTGCAGCCAAAAAAAAAAAAAAAAACCCAAAAAAACAGGAACAGGATGACCCAAATCTCTTCAGCATTACTCCCAATGCTTCTTTTAAGAGTTCATTTGAAAAAGTGATAACATGAGAGAGGTGAAGATGTAAGCTCCTTCGTGGGAGAATCAAACGTTTGCATTTGTTTGTTTCATATCATCCTGCGCTGTAATCGTCTTTCAATTAGCTTTACCTTAGTCGCCGCTCAGCCTTCCACCTCCACCCTTTGGGACGAACACGTGGGGAGTCGAGAGTTGACACCAAGAAAAAGGGAGTCGTCTGCGGGGAAACGGGAGAGACGCGGCGATGTGACTCTGTGCCAAATGTTTACAGGCGAGCTGACATAGTTAGAAGATGGAAAGGGCTGAAACGAGGCTGTCTCTCTCTGCACTCTTGGAGGAGCGAGAGATAGGAAATCTAGGTCATCCCCACTGATGCATTGCAAAGCGAACTTCAAACAAACCTGGCCTTTAGCGTGATGGCTCTCCAAAGCTATGTTACAAGCCATCGGAGACCGATCGACATTTTCTGCCAAGACCTGCCACAAAGTCAAAAAGTCATTATCGATGTGGAGATGAGGCACAAGCACTGCAGATTCTGTGTATTTTTGTTGTTTAGAACATCACCTTATGGATGCAAAAAAATCGTTCTTTTTAGTTTGGCTTTATAACCGATTAGTTAGGCCATGGTTAGACCACATGCTAGGCTTCCACTCCTCATCTGCCCTTCACTTAGAACTGCCTGAGGGAACTCTTATCTGTAATCATCACCCTGGGAATAGTGTTAAAAAGTTGTTCCACAATGGAGGGCTTGATCTGTCTATTTCAAGAGCAGCTGGCTGAGATAATGGTTAAATAATTTCTCATGTGATTAATAATCACTTTGGCTTTTCATTTAAATCATTCATGATGGTAAGTCAATAACGCACAAGACAACTTCAAATAATTGCATTCAATATTTACCCTTGCCCCAAAAACTCCAGTCGGGACGACGGCATTTGGATCTTAGTTTGCAGAACTTTTCAGAAGCGTCTGGTCGTGTTGATGCATTCTGTTTTAGTCGACATAAAAAGCTCTCATTAGGAATGTATGAGCTTAAAGTCCAAATGAAGCGAGACCCCATTAAGGAAAGAACACAAACAGCCGTGTGTGTGTAGTTCGGAGGAAGAGAGTGTTGTGTGCTCAACCCCGTAGAATAATTTCAGAATAATGTTTTATCATGTGCTACATTGCGTTAGATGTAATTAACTGAGACAAGGCACAGGTTGTGGGTTTAATCCACTTTGAGTATGCAAGAAGGCTTTCTGACGAGCTGTTGAATAAATGGTGGCGCCTGCTCTTCGCTAACACGAGCGCTGAGTGCTAAAGTAAATGTGGAAGTTGCTTGAATGCCTGTGACACAGCAGCTCCAAAACAACATAAGCATATGGGAAATATCAATTCCCCCTCTGCACAAATCAGAGTCTGATGTTACCGTTTGTGGAGATGTTTAACATCCGCTTTCTACAAATTGCTCGGACTTCCACACAAACACGTGCCAGGTGTGAAAATGCGACCGCTGATGCTTTCCATGGTTTTCTGCATCTTGTTTCGTTATGGTTCAATGGTTAATTCCACTAATTTATGATTGAAATGTATTGTAAGTGGCTACATGTTAGCATGCATTTTGAAATGGCTTTGCATCAGGGTGTGGTGACACATGCACAGATGCAATCACCAATCGCCTTGCCATTGAGTTTTGTAACCAAAGTTGAATTGCACGTGAAGCAATGGATCCAGCTGCAGCCTTGCAGACCTATAAGTCTTTTAGCAACTATTAGACAGAATTAATGGGGCAGAGCCTGCGAGCTAGTTCAGGCAGGCAAGTCGAGCTGCACTGCTGCAAACGCATACATGCACATGACATGCCTCATTCTCCTCAAATGTCATCAACACACCCTCCCAATTTGGCTGAAATGAGGATAAACTACCCACAGCTTCATATACTTTGAATCAAAAATGAATCTCATTTGTTGAGATTAAGCTCAGACGGTTGAGCCAAAGAACCACGAAGTTAGCTCATGTCAAGAGAGCTTTATTGTCATTTCAACCATGTACAAATACACCATTAGATGAGACCTTTAACTTATTGATGACATCTCAGAGCAGAGTCCAACACAAACCAGTGGCTCTTACTCATCCGTCTCGGTGTATGCTCTGCATAATATCTTAAATAGGACAATCCTTTGCGTCACGCACACAGTTGAAAGCATGGCACCACTCCATATGGAACCCCGCTGAGTCGTAGCACGCCATGTGGTAAGATCAAGCTCTCATGCCAGCTGTGTGGGACGCATTATGCATTTTAGGAAACATCAGTTGAATGGTCATTTTTTTTAGATGCCCACACTGTAATCCTGCACTGATAGGGCTTTTATTGTTTGTTGCTGGGAACATTACCCGTCTATAATGACCCAAAATTATCTTGCACCCGTCTTCTCCACTCCTCTTGCAACCCCTTCTTTGTCAGATTTAATGAATATTTCTTGTTTCATCTCGAGGTGCGCATCTCAATTATGATCTGAGGTTTGACATCAAGCACACGTGGACCACCTGGGTCTATTTCCATTAATTAAGTGAAGCATGATGTCCGTATGTAGGCGCCGGCGCCTCTTTGTTTGAGCGTGCTGAATATCTTGATTGGCCCTCTTGATGCATCATTCATAAATCAAAGTGCAAGGCCTGGATAGTCTGGTTACCACTACAAAGCCAAACAGAGCTCACCGGGAATAACTCATTATTCACATCACTCGATTACGCGCGCCCCCCCCCCCCCCCCCCCCCCCCCAGCCAAACAACACTTGAGGGAAACATGCAGGACATTATGGATGCCTCACATTCCGTCGAACGCAAAGACGCCTGAATTGGTTAACTTTGAAGTTGTGACCTTTATTGTAGAAGCGATAAAATACAGCATGTCCTTCATCACGTCCAATTAGCCTCGTTCAGCTTTAAAGTCGTGTCCGAAGCGTTTTCACTTCTTTTAAGGGGCTTGATTTAAAGCTCCTGCGCCTGGTAGCTCGCAGCGTTGTTTTTTCTTTTTTTTTTCCCAATCAAGATTTGACATATTCTGCATTTTAATGATACTCAACATGATCCTGCATTATGAACTCCAGTTGGAATGCAACACCACATAGCAGAGCGGCGCTGTACACAAAAAAACAACAACTAATGGAGCCTTAAAGAAATGTATCAAAGTTTAAATTCTTTTAAAGTTTTAATTTGATTGCAAGAAATCGTCCAACTTTGTGTGACTTTCTAAACATGTATGTCGATTTTATCCTTAATATTAGACCAGTTTGTGCCCTATAATAGTGATCTTGATAGATCTAAGGTGAAGCTTAGTAATTGTGTGTAAACCCTAAATTGTAGGGAGTCCACAGCCACTGCTTTTGTACAAGGCTGAGAAAGCTATGCTGCATTCCTGCCCACATCCATGCAGGATTAACATAATTTTTGCGTGAAGTTGCTCAGAGTCTTTGAATAAAGACGTTAAGCACATATGTCTACTTACCTCAGATATCATGCTGCTCAATCCTCCCTCCCTAATGTATATATTTAGGGCCTAATTTTCTTCTTTAGCTGCATCATCAAAATATGATTAGTGGGCTGCAAACATCCACGAGTTCCATTTGCATGCAACTCCTCTGCGTTACAGCAGAATCGCATTTGGAGCATTTTGTGCACAGCTTGGATTTTCTGTTTTATTCATACGACAGAAAATTCATTTGGAATCCTCTGAAATACACGCTGGACTGCATTTTATTCCTCAAAAATAGTAGAATATTTATTTATCTCTTCAAAATATTGACGTGTCACACTCTTTAATTTAGTTTTGCTTCATCCACATCTGGCAAAAAGTATTATTAAGGCACGGATGAGGTTAGGCAATAGAAGCCAATGATGTAGCACGGCTAACACGCCTGTCAAAAGGCACACTTTTCCACCATAAAGTAATCTTTAAGGTCAGAAGGTTGCAGACATTTCTTACACGCTCTACTCCAGCCTTTTACTCTAAAGTGATTTCATCACTTCCCACCGAAGCACAGCAGCTTTCTCTCAACCCTCTCTCTCTCTCTCTCTCTCTCTCTCACAGACCCTATGATGATGCCAAGCAGAGATTGAAGGTTGAAGAGGGTGGGATGTCCGTAGCACCCACCCAGCAGGGAGTCCCCCAATGATATTGATGGTGACTCACTTGGGCAAAGCCATACCTGTGGAGAAACTGAAGGAAAAGCTGAATATAAGCCCCGAATTTTTTATTGGTTCGTTTTTTTTATTGCCAGACTTTCCACACATGAGCGACTAAAGCTGTCACCACCACCGCCTTGTACCTGTAAAATAGCTTTTCTGTTTATGGTTCAGAGTACATTACGATCCTCGGTGCGGTTTGCTCTAAAGACACACAGATCTACATTTTCAATATGTGTTTTTTTTGTTTTGTTTTTTGGTGCAGTGCGAGACGGGGGCGTTTTACACCAGATGTCCACCTTTTGTTCAATTTGTTTGGGCGGATGAGACAAGGCCATTTAGAAAAGCTAAAAAATATATATACAGTATATTAGGAGTAAATGGGGACAAGAATAGGCATTTTGAGCTGTCAGACGTAGCCATGAGGACTTGACTCTTCCAGAATGTGAAGCTATTTATTTTAGGAAAGGGACTTTTTCTTTTTTGCATAAGGCCTGGAGGAATCCTCTTAGAGTTTGGGGGGGGGAAGGGGCGCAGGTGTGTGGCATAGCCCAGCATAACAGAGGCTAACCATGATAACCTGCAAACTCTACGAAAAAAAAAGTTTATAAGAATGCCTCACTCCCCGGTCGAATGCACCATGCAGAATGACATAAAGGATTCCCACAGCGGACATGACACAGAGACTTCTGCTGCCGGAGAAATCAATGTCCATCAAGCACAAATTGTTTGGTCCCTTTTTGTCCGGAGCAGCAAGGGTTCATTTGGACTTTGCAACACCCGATGTGTTGCTTTCCCTCCCATGCTGAAAGAGACATGACAGAAACAGAATATGCTCATCACTCGGCGCACCAACAGCACTTCAAACTGATCTGTGTGCAGCAGAGTGCATGTAAACCACACTGCTGTCGCATCTAAAGATCTGATAAGAATCGCTGATATACTTGCTCTGTGGTCTCAGAAAGAAAAAAAAATGTGTGGCTCTTTTTAATGTGTGTGGCTAAAATAATTTCTATCAATATTTTAGAACGGTGCCACGGCGCCCCATGAATCTTCTTAAGCGGTGAATTATGCATCGACCGTGCGATGACATCACCCCAAAACGCACATGCATCATCTCTGCTAGAGAGCATGTGGCCCTCTTACTGTCAGAAATCATTCACTTGAAAACAGTTTTCAACAAATCATGCGGCTCTGTTTTTGGAGGGATGTGAAAATGATGTGCGAAAGTGGAACTCATCCGCTGTAAAAGGGTCAAATGCATCTTGGACCATCAATCAAAGTGCATGGACAAATTAAAACTTGCCTTATCGGTTCAGTAGGAAGGGTCACGCTGCACGGTAATAACTTTGTCACGTCGGGATGTTTGCTGCTCACTCCTGCTGGCGCTCTGTTTGGTAAGGCAGTCAACGGAGAAGGGCTTCGAGGCTTCCTCCAGTGACCTCATTACCCCAATTAAATTTGTAGACTTCTCTGAAAACAGTCCTTCTCACAAAGTGGTGTCTGATTATCACTCCCAGGGTAAATGAGGTTGAGACACGCAGCTGAGGAAGTGGGGCAGGAACATATGGCCGTTCGTAGGGTTCTTCCTTCCTGGTTCGTCTATATGACGACTGACTTTGGCTTTATGATGCCAAAACAAACACTTGTATGTTTTTTTTGTCCATTTATGGACGAAACTCCTCTTGTTTAGCACGGCTGCACGGTTCTGTTGTCATGGATGTCTTGTTCCATGCTTCCTATTGACACCTTAACGCTTTTACTTTCACTCTATTTGAATCTATCTGTTGTCTCCTTGTGATCGCAAGAAGCTTGTTTAACCCTCCGAGCTCCATGCCGCGGCACTAACCTCATTGAAGTTGGACAGATATTCACAGATCACTCATCAATACTACTTTGGCTCGTGCCTGATTGCCTGCAGATGTTCTGAAAAGCCTTGTCTGTGGTTTGGTATTCATTTGACTCATTATAGTTTGGGATCATTTGTCCTCATCTCATCATCTCTTCATCACTCCAAGGAGAACGCTCAATTTCATCCCATTTATTTAACAAATGTCTGCAGTTTACCCTTGTAAAGGTCCAGTGCGTAGGATTTATGGGCAAACATGGAATATAATATTCATAATTGTGTTTTCAGGAGCGCAAAATCACCTTAAACTGAGAATTATTCTTGTTACCTTGAGCCTTTTCTATCGAGAGAGGGAATGGGTTCTCTTCTTCAGACTTTGCCAAGTCATACTGCTATTCCTACAGTAGCCCAGATGGGATAAATCAGCTTTATGAAGGGCCTTTCATGTTTTTTTCAGGCCATTGGAGGTTCTTCTAGAGAGAGGAGCAATCTGCACCCTCCTCACTGGAGATTCTGCTTCAAGATCTATCTTAGATTCTCTGCCTTTTTAAAAAAACAAACATTTTTTTGTGGGCGATGCAAATAAAGTTGCACCTTTTTCTCTCCTAAAGGCGTGGTGACGCAATTCTGCATCTTCACACATGGCACGACAAACCTCAAAATTAATGCATCACATGAACGTTATGTTACAAATTGCACAATGTGTGTTTCGGCGTCATGCAGCGAATCGTTGTGCGAGGTCATGACATGTTTTTTTCACACCGCATCAGGAGATGTGTCAGTTTTAATTGGAACAGTATAAAGCTTCATTCCATTGTTGCCGAGTGGAAATGTATTCCTAAGCTGTCAGCTTTTTAGAAGGTTAGAGAAACAGCCTTGTTTTGAGCTCAGTTGGGATGTGTTATAGTTTATAAATCAGGTTTTGCATCACTGAATCATCAATACAGTGAATACGAGATATAAAAGAAGTTATCTGTGAGTTTTAAATGTTAGATTACCAGTGGAGTTATTGTGCACATCCCCAAAAAAACAACAATCAACATTCACTCGACAGTCGTCCTCAAAGTTGCACACTAACCGGTTGATGGAGTCGAGGCCATTTGCAGGCGACAACCCCAGATAGAAGGAGGGGAATCAATGCTTGTTTGTCCACTTCTTCGCTCATTAAAGAACCTCTATTCACGTCAGGGTCCGCGTACGACAAAGGAAGCTCACAAGTGCACATTTTCAGTCCAAGGAGGGTGTTTTTTTTCTTTTTTTCTTCCTCTCCTCCTCAAAGTCCTCCCCTGATCGAAATTCACCTCACAGAAAGGCTGTGCCAGAGGCCAAATTCCTGACAGGGGTAGCCCAGTGAAAGGCAAATCAAACGGTTCCCTTTTTTTGTTTTTTTTGGACGGGCCTGGCCGGCCGACAGGAGAACCGTCGTACCTGCCTTCCTCATCTGTATCACATCTCTGCAGTTCAGGAGGAGAGAAGGGCAGCCTCACTGTCCATATATCATCTTTAGTGATTCAGGGCATTTTCTCTCGTCTGTTGGATGCGAGTCCTAGGTTACTCATAAATACTGGCAATACCTGGACTGTGCAGATTGAAATCCTTTCAGGCTTTTCAGTGGACCGGCCACATTCATCTTGGTGCATAGTTAATATTGAAGGAAAAGATGGTGATAAATGTTGAGTCAGTGGAATGAATACTGGAGTCACATTTGGATATACATGCATGGTATTATGAGGGAATATGCTATATGTACCCCATTAGTTGGCGATCTGGACACAAACAGCTTTGGTTCCTCATCATCACCCCTTCAATTTGATGAGGTCTTAATGCAGTAGAGGTTTCTGAGGAAACATATTTTTATTGTCTTTATTTATCTAAAAAACTTTAATTCTACTTTAATATTTTTTCATGATAAAACATGTCCACATATTTCCATCTGACCTTTTTTTTTTACGCACATATTTCACTTCTTTCAGGCCTTGACTGAAGCGACTTGTTAAGCTTGGTGAGAGCATTTTGTGCATTTCAGACCTTTTCTGTTGTTTCCATTGGGCGGCAGTGCGTCTATCCTCAAACTTGAGCTGCACTGCATGGCCTGTCTCCGTCCTCTCGACAGCAAGAGCGACATTTTGTCGACAGTAAAATCATTTTTCGCACCCTGCGCGTAAAGGAGTGATTTCCTCGTGCGCATTTCTTGGGAAGGTTTCGGTCCGTGCGCCATGCATTGGATGAAGACTCCCCAGAAACGCTTTAGTTGGCGCGTTCACACCGG
The DNA here is from genome assembly GCA_037577475.1 of Chaunax sp. Z400. Classification (NCBI taxonomy): domain Eukaryota; kingdom Metazoa; phylum Chordata; class Actinopteri; order Lophiiformes; family Chaunacidae; genus Chaunax; species Chaunax sp. Z400. Next base: position 8,991,112 of record CM075205.1, read on the forward strand.
TACAAGTGTCAAGCCGCACAGATTCAGAAAACAACGCTTCTGGGGATGCTTTTCAAAATTAAACCCGTGCAGGAAAATACTGCCTTAACCAAAAAGTGTGGCATGTGACACCGACAGATTTGACAAGAAAATACAGGAATCTACCTCTTTTGCAACCGCGTAGAGTCAAATTGTGCTGCCTCTAAATACAAACACATTACGATTACAGATTGTTGGTTTTATTTTGAAAGTAAATCTTATGCCCTATGCTGTCTCGGCCAATTTATGCGCACTTGACACAGCGTCTCTCAGAGAGAGAGAGAGAGAGAGCGAGATGGAGAAAGGAGAGAGAGAGAGAGAGACGGCGTCCGGTGTGTCTTTTTCTGCTCATCACTTTGGAAATTTGCGCTCGTGTAGTCCTGCCTGACGCGGTGCTCACCTGCCGGGGCTGCGGGGCTGCGAGCGGCTGAGCAACTGATTTAACAGGATAATCAGACTAATTGCCTCCTCTGATACAGCCCTTCATTGATTCTGTCGACCATTCCCGTAATGACTGTCATGATTTTCTTCATTTTCTCCTCTCCTGTTGTTTCAAAGTGACCGGCTGCAGGTGTTTTTTGTTGTTGTTGTTGTTGTTGTTTATTTGCGCCAGTCAAGGCTGGCAATATGTAATTTTTGGATAGACGCTGCGTTTTTTTTTGTTTTTTTTTGGAGATGTGGACTATTTCTCAGCTGGGATTCCTTGTTTTTTAAAACGTTCCTGCTTCACTCTGTAGACCAGAACCGATTATAAATCACCGTGATGGTGTGGGGCTATCAGAACTGACAGCAGAGTGTACGCTATATCATTTGGAAACTGCTTGTGGGTAAGTTACGTTCATTTTCCATCTTAACGTCTCCAAAGTTGTCTTATCTGCTCATGCTGCCTTCTGCGGATATGTTTAAACCAGTTCCTTGGCAGCAACGATTCATTTGGATGAGGGTGACTTTTCATATGCACATATTCGGATCGCTTATCGACGCGCTTCATGATTTCCTTATATGCGGCACCCAAATGCGCATTTGGAGCGATGCTTCCCCCACAGTTACGCATGAATCCCGGTCTGTCTTTTTTTTTGCTTCAGTTGCGGACAGAGCCTCCTCAGTGGAAGTGTTCACGGCTGCAGTACGACAGTGAAGTCTTCTAGCTATTCTTTAGGAACACCTAATTATCCCAGCGGCGCGGTGACAGCGCGCCAGTGAGCACGAGCTGCTCATTTTTACGCATTATTTTTTTTTCCCTCTCGACGTTAATTGTGTAACACTGCGCGCCTTTGCATGTTGCTCGGTGCGTCAGCAGTGTGCGCTCGTGGAAGTGCGTGCGTGCGTGCGACGGTGGGTGCATGTGCATTCCACCCAACGCGCACGCGCGCGCGCGTGTGTCAAAGGAGGGAGGCGAGGAGAACCCGAGCTTAGTTATTTCACATTATTTCTGCTGAGTGATTGCTTGGCGAGTCAGCTCTCTCCTCAGTATTTGCGAGTATTTCCCTCCTGCTTCTCTCCCCCTGCTTGGATGGATGATGGCCTATGATTGTCCAGATGGATGTTAGAACTCCACTCTTGGCTCTGACCAGACTGGGAATTGCCAGTTCAACATATGTGGCAATCAGGAGATGATGCTAATATGAAGTTGGAGCAGATGCTGGCTTCAAAAAGGGTGAATGAAAAAAAAAAACTCCTTCCACCCTCTTCACCTGCTACAGATGAGTTACAGAATACTGTAGTCTTGAAAGTTGAGGTCAAGGCCTACATGTATTAAGTCTTACATCCAGCCAAGACCTCATTAATCACATATGATGAAGCAACACTTGCTCCTCCTTTCATCTCCACAGCACTGTGCTGCCCTACATCTTCCCCCTCCTATTGTTTATCCACCTGATATCTTAATTTATGCTTTTATGTATTTATAATTTCGTCATTCATCCACAAAATGTGGGGTCAAGCTTTGCCACAGGAGCAACCAGCAGCACATGAATTAATAGGTAAGTGGCAGTGGCCACTTAACGGAAGCCCTGCAGCTACATATTGAGCTGAGTCGAGTGCTCTCACAAAGAAATTGATTTAGACAGAGATTATGTCATCCAGCATTGGCACTTTTTAAAAAAAATGCTGGTCAAGTTTACCCAGCGGCATTGGATTGATGAGTGCATGTTTAAATGGCATGTTAATGCGCCAATGGGATCCGTCTTTCAATGGCACATTTATTTAGCTATATGTTTGAGTTTTCAAACAAAGCTGCACAGACAGTTTTAATCCCACATTTCATGAGGCAAACCTCACTCACCTTGCACTAAAAACACACGCTGACAAGCATTTGAAAATAGGACGCCACCCCCCTGTTCAGCTTTCAATTCTCTCTGGTAGGTGGAGGGATCTGAAGACATCACAAGCTTCTTTTTATTTCCCATTGATTGATATTTTTAATTTTCAAGGAGCTGCCACCACGGCTTGTTGGCCTTGCCTTTGCAATCAAGGGTCGGAGCAGTCAAAGGCTTCGAAATGAAAGAGTTCATTAATATGTTGGGGGAAGAAGGGATGCTTTATATTGTCTTTGAAGCATTTGATGAGGATTTGTGAGGAGGAGTGTTGGGGAGGAAGCCGAGAGGGTGGCACCTTAATCATGGCTATTAGATGGCATTAATAAAGCAGAGCAGGAAATGGAAAAACTGATAGGTGATCTAGCTGTGTGTGTGTGTGTGTGTGTGTGTGTGTGTGTGTGTGTGTGTGTGTGTGTGTGTGTGTGTGTCTGTCTGTCTGTCTGTGTGTCTGTGTGTGTGTGTGTGATCACGTGCATGTGTGGGAAAATGTGTCTTCAGCTCCAGCACCTTCCAGTCCTGCCCGGCGCTTCTGCGCAGATGTTATTGACTGTTGTGAAATCTGACTATTAGAAGCCGTGGACTACATGCATAACAGACGCGCTCAGTTAAATCTTTTCAAAATCCAATTCCCGTGAAGATGAGATTCCCCCTTTTTTCCTCCCCATGCCTTGTTCCATTTTCCATCGCAATCATTGGGCATCGATCTGATTCAAAGCTATTTATTTTCGTTGCAGCCATCATGTCATGAATTGACAAGTATGGTAGATCAGTTAGATTACAATATGTCTGGGCACGGCGCGTCATCCATATGAAGGAGAATCATGACTACTGTGGGTGAATATCAATCTGTCTGCACATTTTCAGCCTTCACTCAAGTATTTTCAGGAACAACTTTCCATTCACTGGTTTATCTTATCTCAGGGCCCAGATTACAGTATAGGAGACCTTTCTTTAATGGCTTATGGCCTCTTCGACTTGTGAATCCTTTAAGGAGGAGCAGTTCTTGATGTCTGTCTTTTTTTTTAGCAGCCTGGGGGGGGGGGGGGGGGGACATTATGTATTATTTCTAAAGAAAAATGTTGTTTTTCTTTTCTATTTTGAGACCCTTCAGGTTCTATCAGTTTATAGGTTGACCTCGTGGGGCTACTAAAGGAAGAATAAAAGAGACGCTGTGGAGCAAAGTGATTAAAATCAAAATAGCTCTTGAGTTAATTTTATAAGACTTAATAAAGCTGTCACACTATATATTCATGTTGCATGATTTAGTGCGAGAACGATCACTTGATAAACGATTTATCATTTGACGTTAATATAATCATTAATATTGATGATTTAGCTTTTTGTAACAGAATACATTTAGCTTTAAATGTGAGGATTTGCTCTGTTTAAGGTTTCTCCTCAGTCGTGAGGAGACTTTTTCACAGTTGGTGGACTTTTTCTAGTCTAAATGAATATTGGACAAATGATAATGAAAATAATTAATAATCGCAGCTCGTTTTTGATCATTTTTCGTGAATTGCGAGGTGAAATAAAGCAACACATCTCAGTTCTGATACATCATTTAGAGCATAGTAGCTCTCTCCTATGACTCTGGTTAGACTCTGGTGAATTATCTTGATTTTCCAAGAGGAGTTCTCAAAGGGTGCGCAGGCTAAAATGCTTCTGGATGAAATTGAATCGACCAATAAGAGCAACACAACACGCGGCGTACAAGTTTCAACACAGTTCAGATGAATGGGAAGGTGTCTCCAAAGTTTGGACCTAACCCGAACCTACCTGTGTGCACTTTATATCTACCAGACTATAGAATATACCATGATAGAGATTCATCAAATCCACTATTCCCCAATCCATGTATTCAAAGTCTGTATCTGTATCTGGTGGACAAGCTTCCACCCGGTCACCCAACAGTTCTCACCAGTCCATAACAGATGTCATTATTCATAGTTCTGCAACCACGATGTAGGTTATGTCGGGTCACATCAACAGTTGTTCCCTGCATAAACGGGAAACTCCAGCGTTGAGATGGGAGACGAGTCTGTATGGGAAAAATAAATAGCCTTCAAAATTGGCCCTCCACTCACCTTGTGGCCCTTGAGCTCTCTGCGTACACCCACCCCCCCACCCCTTCTGTTAGTCAGTGGAGATGTATCAAAAGGACTGACCTTCTTTGCAAATCATTGTCATCAGCCGCTTATTGTTTAGACCTTGGTCTGAATGCCTTCATGTATGGCTATGAGCCCCGCGCCGCCGTGCTAGCTTTATTTACCTCCTGCATGTAATGGCACCGCTCTCCTCACCGAGCAACACTTAATACCACAATAAAAGGATGATAATGGCATCATTTCCAACTGTCTCTTTACATTGCTCTCGACAACAAAAGAAAAACAAACACATGCGAGCTATTCTGTGCATGTTTATGTGTGTCCTCGGGGAGGGGGAGGGATAAAAGCACAAATATGACCAGAATCAAATGCAATTTAAAAGCGTGATATTTTCCCATTTGTTACGGCAGTAAATAAAAGGACTCGAGGTCAGCCACAGTGCAGAATGCCCAGCAGCGTGAAAGTTGTGCTGGTCAATTTTAACACGGCTAAAATGAAGAACGAGGTGATGAAACACTCGTGTTGCACTTCCTCTTGTGAAACAGCCCATCTGAGGCATGATCAGTTTTCCTTTGCTTAGGGGCAAGTGACGTTTAAGTGACTTTTCCCAGCCCTTTTTAAAAAAATTTTTTTTTTAACCAGCAGTAAAATGAGAGGCCCGCTGCTATGAGTAAGAGAGCAGAATTATCGTTTTCATCCTTTCCTTTCAGGCCCAATATCACCGCGCCATGTCTGGAGGTGATCCTCTGAGGCCCATTCAGCCTAGAAAGATGAAGTTGATGTGTTTTAGATAGCTTTTAGACTCCGGAGATGTGGGGAGCGGATGGAAATTGCATGCCAGGAGAAGCAAAATGAGCAATTTTTCCTCCCATTTTCCTTCCCCCTCTCCATCTGATCTGTGCTTACTCATTCATGGTGGCTTTGTTGTGACATTCCATAGGTTGAAGGCAGGTTGGTGGGGTTGGGGGGGGGGGAGGAGACCCAGACAGTATCATTGTGCAAGCTAATGCATTAGCAGCTTAGCTGCATGGCGGAAAAGACTAAACTCATTGATGTTTTATATTGGGAAAATAAACAGACAGAACAAACATATTAAATGCTGTCCATGTTGGTTATGACTAGAAGGAATAGCGGATGTGTGTTTTCTGGCATGGTGAAGTGAAGGTGTGTTACTACAGATGATATATGATCCAGCTTGAATAAGTCATATGTCTGTTTGACAGATTATCAGAGACAGAAACAATATTTTTAGCACTGTGAGAAGGGATTTTGCAGCCTTGTCAATTTGTCAGAGCGAGATAATTTTATCCCCCCGTGGCTTTGATTTGATCTGGAATACACAAATTTACCCAGATGACGCTCTGATGCATCGCCGCCAGGTATTGTAGCCGCACAACTCTGTGTTGTGATTGTTGGATTTTTCCAAACTTTTTTTGCACTCCTTGCTATATTAAAAGGGCTAAACCAACATTAATAAGTACACAGTCCAATTAATGCATGTCTGAATTCACTGAGCCTCAGCATCTATAAATTCAGATATTACAGTAAAAATCCAATCCCCAGGTTGGCTAGTGGTGGTAATTTTATGCTAAGGCATGCTTTGCATTCCAGCTGAGTGGGTTACTGGTGTAGCCTTTCCCCCCCCCCCAGCCATAGCGTGGCTCTGTCCCCCCCCCCACCCCCTGCTGGACCAGACCCACTGCAACTGGCTCTCAACAGGGTTCTTGATTTATGGGCCACTTTACAAGAATGGCCGGGGGGACGCAGCGCTCCTTGTCCGCCGATATTGAATCTCGGCTGCCTAGCATGGATATGTGGGTCGTCTGTTAGTGTGTGGAAGCTTATTTGCATTGCGCCGTTAAGCTCTCAGTGGTAACTACAGCATGTCTGCTCACCTTAGCACTTCAGTTTATTTTTGCTTGCAGGGCTGTTTTGGTTCAGACACGTAAGGGACGCTTTCTAAGAAAAGGTGCAGGCAAGACAAACAGGTTTCACACTGACAGTGTGTGTGTGTGTCCACTCTTCCAATGTAGTTATACACAAAATATATTGTGCATAATATTGCTATTTTGGTCTAAATATCACTACAAAAACAATATATTAATATATTGAATATTCCAATCAATTAATTTGAACTCTATCACAACCCCTTAGCAAGTGGTGCATTCATGAGTGACAAAAGCTGTTGAGTTGTGTAACAACCTTAACAAAGTCAGATAGATTGACTTTGTAATTTTAAGCGCGTTGTTAGAAGAAAGATGTTTGTTTTCGTCGCTGTCGGCTGTGTCGTGCATTCGCTCGGCTTTTGGCTCAAGTAGATTCTTCCCAGTGGTTAATTTGATAAGAAAAAAAGAAGAAAAAAATCATTAAGATAAATGTTTAGCAGCCTTAATCATTATAGTTGCTGTAGGGTAGGCGTTTATTAACTTGTGTTAATAATCTGACAATCCTCTTTCTTTCCCTCTTAAATCAGCCCACGGTTCTGCTGCTCAAACCAGAAAGTGCATCCAGCTGAAGTGAACTGCCAGGGTGTCATTTCTCATTTTTGTAGGCCTTTCTACATTTTTATGGTTTAAGAACGATTATGTTAGACTTTTTTGCTGGTCCCATTATTATGTTTCTGTCTGACCTATATAAGCTTTATATATATATATAAAACTGATCAGTCGTAGTAGAGCATCGTGGCCATCCTCCGACATAACCAATAGAATCTTTCCCTGCTGTTGTATTAAAGTCAGGCCTCCTTGAAATAACCAGACATCCGGCGAATAGCTTAGAGTTAGCTAGGAAAGCATCAGTTCAGCAGCGGATCAGTCTCAATGTCACAGATTTAAATTTAGGTGTCGGAAATGTGCATTTGAGGTCGTGCGTGGAAGAGATAAAGAGGGAAAGGCGACAGCCCATGAATATCTCACGGCTGCCATTGCAAGCCTCTGCCTCGGCTTGATGAATTTTCATTTTATTTAGCACCTGGGATGTTTCCGCTGCTGCTGCAGTTAGATGCAGCTGATGTTAGACTTTAGATAACCCTGCAGCACGAGGTTTTTCAAGTGTCATTCACCAGCTATTGTGGCGTGCTTCCTCTCGAGGTGAATCCCGTTTCATACCTCCAACTCTGTGTTTGAGAGTTTGATTGGCACGGCAGTACAGATCAAGCCAAGGAAGGAGCAAAGACAGACTTATGTTCAACCGACTTCCTGGATTCTGCTGCATATAAGTAACTTTGAGGAAGAGCTAATCCGAGTCGTGACACAGATCTTCTTACAGGGCCTCTGAAGCTATAAAGTACAAGTTGTTAGACGAGCCAGATATTCCTTTTTGCCTCAACATAAGCATGCACTGGCTGTTCCCGATGGTATAAAAAGGTGAGGATTTCTCACTGTATGTGCTGCCTGATCTGATGGCATCCCTTCTAAGAACATGAAATGATCTGCTCTGCAGCAGTAGAACGGAATTGTCAGTAATGATTTAACAGCATGTGAATCATCGCTGTGCTAATTGTCATAAATCTCTATCCAGTAGAGTTAATTTAAAACCTTGAGACAGTTTAAATATGAGTTTTAGTGCCCACACCAGCTGTGAGTGAAGAAACAACTCTTCAGTGTTTTTTTTTGGGGGGGGGAATCCACATCGATAAACACGGGAGAAATTGTTCAGCTTAGTGTTTTAAATCTCAAAAACATTATAGAGACAGTCGACTCATTAAAAGTCAGATGCTAATCATTAGCATTTCAGCATAGTTTGCATAAAAATCTACAGTTTCCACACTACTCCTAGTTATTTTTTTTTCACTCCTGCCTCATGGTCACCTTCTTCTCTTCCTCCCCCCCCCCCCTTCTCACTTCTTCCTCTCAACCATTCCAGCAGGTCCTCTCAGCCCTGGCCTGGAATATCCAAAGAGAGAGAGAGAGCGCTCCGTTCATTTAATTTTATCCTGATTTCCCTGACAGCCGGGCAGGATAAAGGATCTGGTTAGCAGGCAGCTTGGGTAATGGGACTAGAACTGGATGTGACTGCTAAGACACATCCAGGCCTGTGTGTGCATTTTGTCCATTCAATCAGTTGACTGTGTAGCCGTATATCTGGAGTTGACATTTTGAATTTGAAGACAACACTTATTTTAAGCAAAATGCATCCCAAAGTAACTCCATCTCTAATATAATAAATCCTACAGTGGCCATTGTGTCATTTCCTTCACACGCTTTTAATTCACTTTTAAAAGTCATTATGACCTCACAGATTGTACTGAGCTGCATAAGTTTTAATGGAGCAGGGATAGAAGAGAAGAGAAGCACTCCATTATGTAGTTATTAGCACCAGATAAATAGGATATTGAGGTCGTGCCATCCGTATTGTCTCATGGAACTCATCCGATTCTAGATTTTAGGAGGCAAACGTCTTGTAATCACTCCTACCCTGCAAAGGTAAAGAATCCTTTCAATAAATTCTGGATCCAGATGATGATCCAGATTATTATCCGGATTGTTCCTCGGGCCATATCCTACTGTACCTCTCCAAAAATCCCATCAGAATTTGTTCACAACTTTTATTTTAATCCTGCAGACGAACAGACAAACAAACAAAAACAAAACCTCATTTGCCGGATGTAATAGCCAGTGAATATGATATGAACATGTCTTCTGTGTAAGAGGCATCAGCAACGAATGGAAAACACAAGTTGCGCCTCTCATTGTTTCCTATTCATCAGCTGAGGAGGAAGTGGACTGTGCATATTTTCACACGAATGCATGAGAAGCATTTATTTTAGGACAGTTTAGATGTTAAGCTTGTGTGGAGATGTCGATTGCACTCGAGATGTGTCCTCATCCCTCCCTCCCTCTCTCTCTCTCTCTCTCTCTCTCTCTCTCTCTCTCTCTCTCTCTCTCTCTCTCTCCCTTCCTGTGTGCATGTGAAGAACACGGAGGCTGGTGGTTGCGGGGTTATTAGATAATCTAAAATGGAATAATTCAGTGAGGAGAGCACAGACTCATGTGGGCGTGCGTGTGCGTCAGCCAAGGGGTGGTAAGGGCTTGAAGAGTGTTCCTCACAAATACAAATGTTAATAACTCACCAAGCAGAGCACATATCAATTTTCTGACTGTAGGTAGGAGGAAGGCGGCATTGGAAGAGAGGCAGGTGGGGGTTAATGACAGAGAGTTCTGCATTCATTTTAAAACTAAAATTCTTTTTTACATGATTGAAGGTCTTTACAGAAAATTGCTTTTCCACTTTCTCTTTGAGAAATTTAAGATTAAATACATTCCCATACGTTGGGGTTTTTCTGACACCATAACAGTAATAGTCTGTGTCAATGAAAATAGGGTATTATTTCATACTGGTATGGTGGAATTAATTGTGCATTTTTATTCACTTTTACACCAAACCTTCCCTTTATCTGTCTTGTAGAGCCAGGAGGAGTATTTCCTCTCTGACAGCCAAGATGGGTCAAAGCCCGTCTTCCTGTGCTTGTCGGTGGGTGTAGCTGTGTCAAAGCTCGGGGCAGGGCTAGCTTTCCTCCCCTCAGCAGCGGAGGAGCTATTAGCATCCTCGGTACCGGTACCAGGTTCAGGTTGGGTGGCGGCAGGAGGCGTAGTGAAGATTTTTGGCCTGGTTTGCACTTTGGGGTCGACTTTTATCCATCTTTATCTGGAAGTTTTTATTGTATGTAACGTACCTACTTCGGGTGACTGTCACTCAGTCAGTGCTTTCATACAGGATGAAAATCAAGAACAAAATCAAAAGGTTTTGTCCAGTTTTTACACCTCGGTTCAATCAAAAGTCAAAATCTCTGAAGTGAAATGTTTGCTGTCAGCTTCCATTGGTATCTAATACGGGAAAGATATGAAACATCGATGAGTGGCGGCTCAGAATGGAGCATGAAGGCCTTCAGTGTGAACATTCCCCCCCAAAAAAAAACAAGCGACAGAGGAAGAGAGATTTCAAACGGGAGATCCGTACAAGTCATCATCTCTATATCCGCCTGGAGAGCTGCAGCAAAGCCTCAGTCGTCGCTTGCTGAAATTGCTTGTGTGCGAACGTGAGAGGGAGATGCATTCCTCAGGGCCAACCCCCCCCGAGCCCTGGGAGTGTTGAGAGAGTGTCCCATTCCTCTCGCTGAACCCTCCTCCACGGTAATTGAATTTTGGATGAATCCGCCGAGGAGGAAACGCTGTCAGGCGTCGGGGAAAGCGGATGCTCGAGGAAAAGAAACAATCAAAGAATGAGAGGCAGGTGACAACACCTTTTGGACGATCTTGTCTTTAAAGGATGGCGTGCTGAGAGATGTTTGACAGGATAAGCTTCAGTTGAGGGATTTTCAAGGGAGGGATATTTCTTTAGAAGATTTCATATTTTTTGGACATGTGGTATCCATTCATTGTTGAAGGGGGATAACTCTTCTTGCTTTTTTCCTTCTATTGTGTTCCTGATCATATCTCTGACAGTTAGACAGCTGCACCGACTATTTTACTCCTCACTTGCTAATAACCATGTGCCACAACGTAAGGCGATAGCGGCAATAACACATTGACACCCGTTTCGTGATTACTGATAACAGATTGAGTGTTTGACCTCGATAAGCCCTTTAGTAGCTTGTTTCTTCAGATCTACCTCAGGCCATCTTCTTAAATATCACCGTCAGAGACGGGGTATCCAAGATAAAACACATTGTCAGATTCAGCCTTGGTATTTATTGCGATTAGGGAAACACTGACACGGCTTTATTGCTCTCTTTTAAAGCTACATCTCTGTATGCTGGCTACAAGCCCTCAGCACCTCTATCTTGAACAATCAGACCACCTTCCCTTTCTTTTCTGGCAATTTACTCCCACATGATTAAGAGGTTCAAGTCAGAAGGAAAATCCGTTCTTAAACAAGAGCATTCGGAGGTGCAAACCTTTGCCAAGGCTGAGTATTCCCTCCAAAGGCTCCCCTCTCCCAGCAAGTTACATTCTTATTTCTATGCAACACCTGTATTTAGAGTCTTTGCATGAAAACATACACCCAGAGCTTGGATTTGTCCACAACTGTTCCAGAGGAGTCAGCATTTCCTGTTGAGTTGATCCCCGATGCCTGCAAATCTGTCTATAACTTTTTCCCTGCACCTTTATCCAGATCCACTCCAACATTTAATGGGTTGTTCTCTGCGACTGGTTCAACCGAAGCAGTGCTCTACCTTGGCAGGGAGTCGCAGTAATCAAGAGAACCACGCCAACAACGATCAACAATCAGTTGATCAATCAGTCTTAGCATGGGTCAAAAAAAAAAAAGCTGCTCTCTCTGATGTTTTTAGGAGTGCATAACTGGGCATAATGCAGCCAACATGGACACAAAGCAAAAGCATCAAGCAAAGCCTCAAAAAGGCTCTTCAACAACAATAACAACCACGTTTGATATGTGGCGGGCAATCATGTATTACAAGAGCGAGCATGCCTGCGTCAGTACGTGCATGGCTGCCTGATCAGCTCAAAAACCTTTTCTACTTCCTTTGCTCTCCCTGGAAAGATCACGCCCTTAAAACACAGGATGGAGGAAAACACCCTGCCGAGGGTGAATGTGAGGCTCGCAGTACTAAGAGCAAAATGTTCAGCTGCTGTCGTAAGCGACTTATTCATCACATCGCTCTTGTGGGGAAGCTCCTCACCTGCTGAGAACCGTCGTCCTTCTGCAATGTTTGTTTTTGTTTGACTGAATGAAACATTTATGCGCCGCACTGGAGTTTCATTATGTTAATAGGAAACGTAATCGGTTCACATTAATTGTAAATAATTTGAAGACTTGTCCTCGGGCTTCAGCGAATTGCGAATGACGTTATCAATCATTTTGATACATTTTATAGACCCCATTATTGTTGGATATATTGTGTCAGATTCTGCAGATTAATAAAATGTGAAAATATTCATTAGCTCCGTAATTGAGCAGTATTTCCAGTTTATTATTTGTTGCGTTGTTTTTCTATGTATTGCCCATCAACAGGCACAAATATCATTTTACCAACCTTAAAAACAATGAGATCACAGACCTTTGTCATTTGTGAAACCTCACATTTTCCTTTCAACAGGTCCACAGAAGCTTAACGCACTTTGTCATGTTCTCATATGTGATTCTTTAATATATTTAATCCCATAGTCTGCAGTTTTTGCCCTCTGCACTGATGCAATAGCACAGTGTGTGATCAGTGTACCCAACAGAATATGACTTCCTGTATTTTGCACAGCATTACAGGACTTTGGGTATCCAAAAAAAAAAAAAAAAGAGTGAGGTTTTTAACCTTTTCAGTGATAACATGTGGTTGCATTGAGGCAGTCCAGAATATCACTGGACGGAGACTGAGCACAACTGGCCATTCAGTCGTTTCCTCTGTGTTCAAACCGAAGAAGAAGAAGAAGGAGAAAAAAAAGACCGAAGCTTTTGTGCTAATGTTGCAAACTGTCACCCAACATGGAAAACTAATTAAAAAGATAAGATTTTTGTGTGGTGGCGTGTAGCTTTTCTGAGGTGGCATTGGTTGCAGAAAGCAAGGGCTGACGACAATGGGCCTTTTGACGAGGGGAACGCGGCAATGTCCCAATGCTTGGATGTGAGCCAGTTTTGCATGCCTCTCTGACTGTCTCAAGGGTTATTGTGGCTTTTCAAGGTTTCCCCTCAAAGGCTTTCAGATGCAGCTTTGTGGAATCTATGTGAAGCATCTTTGTCGTGACTGAAATGCCAATGGAAGCACCCTTGTAGCCTGCATGGACATGTTATTGCGCCATAGAAGAGATGGCACATTTGCCTCGAGCAAGTAGATGAATTAGTAGTAAAACAAAAAGAAATAGTTACATGGATGGGGGTTTAATGAGTAAATGCATCACTGAGGAATACTGTTAGCTGCAAGCGAAATCTTATTAAATGTTATGTTTAATGAACTTTAGACCAATGCTATTTTATTTTCAATGTCGTTTGTCTATCTGACAAACATTTCACATAAAGGGTGGCATTATTATCAGATGGAGCATATGATCTCATGATCTGTCCACGATCACTCACAGCTAGGGCTAATTTTAGCCGCTGCTCTAGCTGGTGAAGCATTCAGCTAATATTTATTCCAAGGCTGATAAAGATATTTAAAGGAACCAAATTGTAATTTAAAGCTTCATTGCACCGAAAATACGATGAAACAATATGTACATGTTAATCGTTAGCATGATATAACACATTAATAACCACACAGCTTGTCTTGTTATTGTTTAAGACCAAATGGTGGTTTTGATAATATTATTATTTAGCTCTTGTCTCATAAAGCTATACGATATAGTGGTTTTCGCATTTTTTTATTCCCATTATTATCCCCTGATATGTCCTCATATAAGTGGGCACCTGACTGCCATGTTGAGAGAGAAACTGCATTAGTGTTGTAGGTAGTTGACAAAGCCAGGCTCATCTTGACAAAGATTCGTCTTGACATTCGTATCGTCAACAGCCTCCCCCTGATTTTACAGTAAGTCCCTGATGAGTCACTATAAATAAAGCAGAAGCAAACATTTGGAGGACATAAATTTGCACACAGGGATATTAGATTTTTTTCCCAGTTGACCTTAGGTCTTCTAAAAGTTCCTCAATTGTTGGATTTTATGTCAGCTTTGTCCTGCCAAAATCATTATTTCTTCCTTTTTTGATGCTTTGGATTCATTCAGCGCAGCCGGTCTCAGTACTGAATAATAACTCAAGCTTTTGCCTCCTTCTACTGTAGGACTGGTTAAAAAAATGAAAGCTCCCATTCCTCTTCTGATCCTGCTTCATGCCGTTGTGGTCCACTGCCTGAAAGTGGTGTCGAAGAGAGGCTCAGGTAAGTCCTTTATTTTTAACACAACGGCTGCATCTTTCTGCAGTAATACCGAAAAAAAAGTCTATTCTACAAGCTCGTATATTACATCCACAGCTACATTGATTGGTATAGATTTCTTTTGCCTGAAAGCACAGACCATGTTTGAGTCAATAGCAGGGGGGGGAACTCATGGCCTTGTCCTGTGGTACTGTACTTAGAGATTCCAACCATTCTTCAATTGGAAATTCTGTCTTTTCAGATCAGCTGCGAGGTATAATCTTGTTTTAACTTTCTTGTAGAAGATGAAAAGGACACGGACTTTGCAACACGAGAGATCAAATGTTCTTTTGAGATGCACCAATGGTGGTTCACTGATGAGAATTAACAATCCCAGGCCTCAAATCCAGCTTCCTCTAGGTGCAAAAGCTAAGAATGAGCACTCCGGATCAGTTTAAACACCAATTTAAAGATTCATTTGTGGCACCAAAAGGCACCCTTTTTTTTACAAGGGCAGATGCAAGCTAGAGGAACAATCCACATTGGCTGACATGAAACATAAAGCGAGTCTTTTTCCAGTCTATTTTTATTTTTCTGCTATCCAGAGGCTGCTTCCATTTGGGTTTATGCATATCAGACTCAGGTGCAGCAATGGCCCAAGGCTCATCAGAGGGTTTTCTGCTTTTCCAGCAGAAGTCCCTACGGGCTATCTCCGCCGATGCTTCACGAGCCATTGCCTGGGGCAAGGATTTGAAACGTGTCCGCTGATAAATGAGCACCCCATCCGAGCCAGACCTCCATCCTTTGTTCCTTCGCTTTTAGCTTGTACGGCTTTATTAGAAGCCATGCTGGTTGGAAGTTAAAGCACCATTGTAAAAGAGATTCCGACCAATGAAAGGCAGTTTGAAATTGCATTTGCTTTCATTTTTATATTTTCCAACAAACTATTTTCAGGGTTTAGGCTCCCTTTGTTTATGAGATAAAACTTTTGCGGTTTATTTGGTGTCG
Source organism: Chaunax sp. Z400 (assembly GCA_037577475.1). NCBI lineage: Eukaryota > Metazoa > Chordata > Actinopteri > Lophiiformes > Chaunacidae > Chaunax > Chaunax sp. Z400. The sequence continues at coordinate 9,006,363 of CM075205.1, forward strand.
TATTTTTATTGCAAATTGGATAAAATGCAGTTTATAGTCTCACTGTGTATGTCCTGTTTATGCAGGGTCTAAAAGTAGGCCACAATTTGGGCCGTAAAGATATTACTTGCAATGTTTTTGTGTTCACTGACATTAATTTCATTCCTATTACGTCGTAAGTCTACGTAAAATATGGAGATCCTGCTGAAATCGACTGGTAGAATAAGACAAAGTCAGCCGCACCAAACTCTATAAGCATTTTGTCTTTTTCCTTTTGTAGCTCTGTTGAAAGAAGCTCACTGTAGACAATTAAACCAGTAATTGTCAGCCCATTTAGGGAAACAAAATGACTTGATTGATTCCCTCAGGGACCACGAAACCACTATCTCACTTGTTTTCCCTTTCACTGGGCGCACAAACATGCATACAAACTCCAGGAACCCTTGCACCGTGCTGCATGTGCACCGCTATTATCTGCAGATGATTAAATTCAAAAACACCCGTCTTTGAGTAATGCTTTGTCTGCATCTGTGCTCCGGGTGGAACAGTGCAGAAACATACAATGCATATGTGCCATACTAATCCCCAGCATGCATAAGTGGGAGAATCTATGCATTTGTCCTCTGCTGTGGTTCATCTTCGTTAGAATGCTGATACGACCTGAATGGTTGGGCGAACAGAATAATTATATTTCTGCTTGATGCAGCAAGTTGGACGTTGGAATGAAACCGCACTCCTAGGCGACACAATGCAGATTCTTTCTCAACTCTGATCTTTTGCTTTGACCCGTGTCTGACATTTCCTTGCACTGTTTGCTGTGGTAGCTAGTGTGGTGACGGCTGATGGCAAGGCAAAAACTTGATTGAAGCATTTTCCGTTTTACCCATTTAATTTACGACCTCTTTGTCTCCCAGTTGTTATTCCCACCAAGGAAGCTGTTTGTTTGTTTGTTAGCAGGATTACGCAAAAACTTCTGGACGGATTTGCATGACATTTTCACCAAAGGCTGACCCTAGCATAGCCTAGAGGTGATTACATTTTGGTGATGATCAGGATCTGGATTCGGGAATTCTTTTAAAGGGCCTCGGCAGAGGTTTGCACTCTCTGAGTGCTCTCGTTGTTTCTGTGATTCTCCAGATTTGATTTGGACAAAAGTAGGTGGTAAAAGCCTCATGAAATCTGATGTCTGATGACTGCTCACAGATAGGTCTCTGATTTAGGACCACACACTGAAAGTGGTCCACATCAGAATTAAAAAAAGATCAGATTCCATGTGATTTATGCTGTTCATCTGAGTCACATTTGAGCCCCAAAAAAAAAAGTCTGCGGACATAGTTTTAGCAGGGACCTGAGATCCCAGCTGCTTGTAAATCAGCGTTCATTGTTGTTTGTGCATCGCAGTTTAACAGATTCGTTGGTGGAGGTCTAAAGATTAGAGAAGTGGGGCTCGTTGCATTCCCATTGGGGAAATCTGTGTGGGAAGAGAGAAGAATATTATCAAATTGGCCTTTTAGAAAGACACTCAACAATGAAGTGCTTCTATCTGAAATAGCAGCACTTGAACCCTTTTGTTTGGTTGTCCGTGGCACCTCCCACTTATCACTGTCTATTGAATTTCCTGTAACTTCACTGGAAATAATAGCAAAGCTAAAAAGGCATTTAGAAAGGTTACGGATTTGATGTTTGGAAGATATTTTTACACCATACCTATTAAAGTAGGTGTGACCTTTACCACTAACTAATGAAACTTTAACGTCACACCCTTTATCATCATCAAACCTTTATTCAAATGTAACAAGGTCGGGTACTTTACTGTCCCCATAGGGACACATGACATCAGCGTTGTACAAACACCACTAATCACATAGACAGCCTGGCTTTGTTGGTCTATATACTTACTATCTTGGTTCTTTAAAAAAAAAAAAAAAGGATCCTGATCCTACATGTAAAAACATAAGAGTTCAAGTCTCACTTTAGACTCTGTGAAGTAATAAGTATGCATTTATTCTTTTCCTCTCCTCTGAACATAGATTATTACTGTCGGAGTGAGATGCAGCTGCAGAGGTTACAAAGGATGACTTCTGGCAGACCTGAGAGCAGAATAGAATAAAAAGGCAGACTCACACACACACACATTGAAAGTGAATAAGCAGAACCTTTTCTAAATACTGTAGTAGTTTTTTTAAAATATTCATTATCTGCATTATACCGTGAACTTGGCCCTCTTATCTTTGGTATTCAGTTGTAGTTCGTAGCATCAGGAGATTCTCTTAGGAGCAGTTTTACAACATGCCTGATGCTGACATAGTTTTTTAGGATTGGACCTGCTTTTTGGGGAACTGGGCCATCTTTGATAGGAACCACAAGAAGCTCTTTAATCTACTGGCTTTCTTTTTGGGGGCAAAACCTGACAAATATTCATTATTTTCCTGGAAGATTATCCAATTTTCAGCATTAATGGTGTCCGTGGGACGGACGTATAGTTCGTTTATCTTGATTCCTGCTCATCTGTGTCAGTCATTACAGTGAAAGTCCTTTTTGTTCACGCTTGATTTATTGGATTCTCCATTTGAAAGAAAACCAAAAAGATTATATTTTCCATCCCAAATCAACACAGCAGTTAGGAAGCAGCAGGAAAAGAAAAAAGGAAAAGAAAAAAAGAGCTGTCAACAGTTTTTATGGTTGATTTACAATGAGGCAAACTGGGGACAGCATCTATTGTCAGCTGCAGATGATTTACCCCTGTGGACACTGCAGGGACAATAGCTCCATCCATTCAGAACAATTGCATGAATTTTTTTTCTTCTTTTTTTCCAGAAATAAGAAGGTTTCCAGCTTTCCGGCCCACCAGACGAGTTGCCTCAGCATTTAGCTTAGTTGCTGCAATGCAGGAAACATATTTCTTTTAACTCCACTAAAAGCCACCCCTTACAAAACTGTTGACCCCCCCCCATCCCCCAGTGAACACTGATGACAGTCGTAGATCCACAGTCATATTCCTTGACGTTGATTGAGACAAATTTAGCCTCTCTCCTCCCCTTGCTGTACAGTCGTTAGTCCCCATTTCTTCACCAGTCATTGATGAGTCCCCGGACAAATGATGCTTACCTTTCCACAGTCTCCCTGTAATTCCAGCCATATATCACCCATAATGCTCACTCACAGGGAATGTGTCAGTCTGTTATTCATGCATATGGAAGGATCCCCCTCTCTGACATGTGTTCCCATTTGGAAATGGAATACAAAATCCCTCCTCTGCCTCTATTTTCTATTAAGGATGGTCCCAAGGCCTGATGTGTCACTCTGATGAAGAGTGGCTGTAAATAAAACACGCCACGGCAACAAGACCTTGGTTCCTATTAGAGAGCAGCCGCTCATCATCCGTCTCTCCTGGTGTATTTATCTACTGCAGCTACAGTGGGTCCACGGCATATATTTTTCTCTCTCTTTGCCGACTTCGTCTTCCTGCTATTGCTGGAGGAAGAATCAAGGACATCTTGACAGTCCGTTAAAATTACAGTCTTCACACCCAATCGCAGTGCACAACTCAACGTTAATATATTAGTTAAAGGACGGAATCTTTCCCCGATACGTTAACGAGGCTACTCGCAGTTTGGCCAATAATAAGGCTCTTGTTAATTGGACGAGACAGTGCTTCCTAACAGGGGACATCAGCGTACACACAAATTCAATTATGGCCAGCCGCGTGACTTTGTAATTGATATTAAAGGACGTTAAATATGGACGGAAGCTGTCAGCAGGAATTTTACAGACGGATGGGTGACAGCAATAAGCCGCTCTCTCCACCGTGTCAGTTTTAGACGTCTGAAAACTTGATTTCCAGGCCGCTCTGTGCACCACTTGAGGTTGTCGGAGGCTAAAAAGGCTCAAAATGAAGTTTCAAAAACCTAACCTTTCCCAGCCTGAGATTGAAAACCACGCATTAAAATTCCAGCCCTCTCTGCGACGCCAAGCGGTTCATCTTCACTCGGGTCAATACGGCATACCTGCCACAAACGTTGAATGATTGCAGCCGCCGCGCCACCCGTTCATTGCGGGAGGAGATTGATCACGCACATGATATTGGAAATGAAATGGCTTGCCACATGGAGTTGTTTTCTCTCCCCCGCTGCTCGGAAGGAGAGATTGAGTGAGAGCGGAGGGAGGGAGAGAGAGAGAGAGAGAGAGATAAGCGACGCAACAAGTGTGCCAGATATAGGCCTCAACATTTGCATTTGCAGCTTAAGATCTGGTTCGGTTTAAGCGCAGCAACACTTGGTTGTGGTGAGGAAAAGATTTGATAATATGACGCATATCATAGAAGTATTGATTTAATACTTGTACATATGGTTCAAAATATGGTTAATTTAAAGCATTATGATATATTTAGCAGTAGGAAGTTGTTCTTTTGTGTAAAAACTAACCAGTGATCTGACTTTTTCTGATGCTATAAAACATTTTTAAACCTTGAGATAAAAAACAAAAGGCTGAAGATTTGAACTACATGCAGCGTCTGTGAGTAAAACACTTCAACACACTTCCCACCTCCTTGTGTTGTGCTTCCCTCTCATCTGCTCCTTGTCTCGGAGCGTCAACTGTCTCCAGGCATTCAATATTAACGCAATATTTTGCGCTATCTCAAAGTTTAATTTTTCCCTCCGAAAGATAACGCCTTCATTTCAGGCTCCCATAGCCAAAAAAAAATTATGCAGCCCGCTTCAACAACTGGGGCATTTGGTACCAATTTGAGAGATTATATGAGTGGATGATAATGAGCTTTAGTCTAAAGAGGATTTAAAAATGGAGAAGGCTGGTCACTGCTTGGTTTAAGGAAATCTGACTCTCAGGTTTAAGGAGGAAGACTTCAGGGGAATATTGAGAAAGAAGTAAATAAGTAACATTTGTTGTAAAGTTAGGACAATTTGCCCTCTTAAAGCTGTACCCACATGTATTACACATTTAACCTGAGGCTGCTGCTCTGTTTTTAGACATCAGTCTTGACACTATTTGTTCTGTATCTATTTACCTGCTTGCGTTGCGATGTCAGTTTTCTCCGTTTACCTCCTCTCCAAAATAATAAACCTCCTCCATCGCGATGCTGCTGGTCCCTCCTGATCTCTGCTGCTTCTCTTCGCTTACCTTTCCTGCCACTCACCCTCCTGCGCATGGAAAGTGATGGTTATTGCTTCCATTGATTGGCGACTCTCTCCTGGAGGCCAGACAGGGATCACTGGGGGATTCAGACGGATATAACGGCGAATAATTAAAGCGATGCACTGATGCCTCATCCCATAATCATCATTAGATTTTAACTTGTTTAAACAGGAGTAAAAACACGTCTCTTGCAGAAGTGGTTTCTGTTTTGTACGTCCAATTTGAAAGCACACAACCTCTTCAAATATGCAGACCAGAGCCCAGATTCTATGCTTCGCCTTCACATGACACACCTGCAGTATCTGTTTGAGGGTAAGATTGGGCTGAATGATAGTTCACATCCCCTCCTTGATAAACGGTCGAGCGTAGACCCTCCTCCTGTTTAAACAAAAAAAGGATTGAGGTTTTTTTTTCCTCCTATCATTTGTGGAGATCAGACAAACTGGTAATTTGATTTCCACTTGTCTAAGCCGGTGCAATCTCGGAGACATTCGATTCTTTTTGTTGTTCAGTGTTACGACTTTTAGAGTACATTGGTTTTCTATTGATTGTCGCTCTAACTTTGTTTTTGGCAGATGCAACTTAGTTAAGTTTGATTTCTGAGGGGAGATCATTGATTTGCATGGCAGCACTGTCTCTTGTCGTTTTCCAAGCTCATCTGTATTTAGTAATTAGTGATTTTAAAACCACAACCATCACAAAGCAGTACATTTCAGATTCCTAATTCTTAAGAAAAGGGCATATATCTATTTTTATATCGCACTTTAAAATGCATTTTTCATTAAAAGGGCTGTGCATTCTTTTTATTTTATTTTTACCTCTATCTATGTGTGAATGACGGGGAATGTGTGTTGAGAGATGAGCAAATCAACTGAAAGGAGATTTATTGTGCAGAGACTATTTCTGATGCACTTATTTGCACAGTGAGCAGGGATGTGGATTATAGACAACTGTTCAATACAGTAATGAGTATATTTGTCCACAAACTGACAGATAGGGAGAGGAATTACCCCGAAAGTGCACATGCCTTTTATTGTGTAATTAAATGGCTTGCGGCACAATTTCCTTGCGAGAATTACCAATCCTTTACCAAATGTCAAAGACGGACTCTGAAAGCCGATGTGGCTACATTATTTAGTGCAGACACCTCAAACTGTTGCACACACATCACTTGTGTGACAGTGTTCCTCCTGTGGCATCGAGGCAACGCCAATCTGCCCTTCAGGAGCCCGATGCTGGGCTCCGCAACAGCGTGAGCCTGGCTGTGGTGCACGTTGTAGTTCCTCCGTCATCCTCTGTAGATCTTACAGGTCTCCGAAGATTTGCTCCCTCCAAAGTCTTCCATTCGTCACATCTTCCGAACAGTGCCAAATTGCCGTTGTGCATCATTAAAGATTGCGATTACATACCTTTTTATTCCCACCCACTGAAAAGCTACAGGTGTGGGAAAGGACTCACAGTGCAGCAAAGCTCTTAATGGATTGGCACCGCCTTACCTAGCTGAACTTCTCTATGCAGACACATATGTTAAACTCAGGCACAAATAGGGTCTCATGAACACACCGCATGTTGTCAGTCAAAATAAAAATAGGCAGAACTGGAGGATGGGATGTCTAATTTTCTAACAACCCGCCGCCGCCTCTCGATTTGACCTTGTAAACCAATTATTTGCTTGTTAGGCCCAGACTGGAAAAATTCAGATGACTGATAATGTCACTGGATGGGAAGCCTGTGGCCTTTTCCAGCCTTCGGCGTCGCCGCCGTGAAAGAAACTGCCTGAATTGCGATTTTCTTTTAATTAGCCTGCCCTGCACAATGAGGCCGTGGTCGCTGGAGAGGTGAAGTTTTGTGAATGCAGGAAGTCTCCCAACAACGTCGCATTTGATGAGGCTGTCAGGCTCTCTCGCGTCAGCCAGCCACTCAGCGTGTGGCCCTTTTTTTTTTTTCAATGCTCCTTTATTGGAAAGTTTGAACACATCCTCTCTCGCTGTGTTCATTCCCTGTTCAGTCTCCCCATCGCTAAATGACAGCTAAAAACAAAAAAAAAACACTACTCTCTTGTTCTCTTTGTACTCTTTCTTTCCTTTTCCCTTTTTTCCCCCCCATTCATTCTGTAGTCAAACTGGGATTGGTCAAAGCACAATCAACCTATTTCTGCAACAAGCAGAGGCACAGTTAATCCCTGCAGGTCTCAAGAGAGTCCCGCCAAGTTTTGGGCCTTTCAGTTTTCCTTATTTTATTTTTTTTTGAAGGTAGAAAGGATGTAAGCTTGCTTGCAGAGGAGTACGCCTTTGTTGGTTGCAGGAGACTGACGCACTGCAGGAGTTTTGGAAACAAACCAGGTTGACTCCATTTCTCCAGGCTCTGGCTGCTTTTCTCTCTCCTCTATTCCGAAGATACAAGCAGGTTCCATTCAAATCCTACTGCTTAGCATTTTTATTCTAATTAGCAGGGAATTACCTGGTATTCCCCCCTCAGCAAAGTATGTCATTTTTTTTCTCCAAAGGTACAGAAGTTAAGATTTAATTAAATGCACCAAATTTGCTTTAGAAATCAAATTGACTCTTCTCTGTAAGCCTTGTAATTTCATTTGTCATGATTTACAGTGAAGTTTCGTCGCATATTTCCCGTCATGTTTATTGCTTGCATTTGATGTGGAGCGCGGTTGGAATATTTAAGGCTTCATATTTACGATCCTCCAGGGCACAAAAAAATGGTAGAAGATGGCAACTGATTTCCCTGCAGTGCAATGATCAATAAATTCTACATATCAATTAAGTTCCACTGTCATCCCTAAGGCCTCTCCCAGGGATAAGCTTCTCTCTGGTCTCTCATCGGCCAATCATGGCGATGCTCAGCCTCCCACCCCCCCTGCAGATCCTCTGCATTCATGAAACAAACATGTGCACATGCAGGGCTGCTGCTGCATAGCAGTGTGTGTCCCTCAGTGAGCCATGAGAGGGAAGATGGGGACATCATCTGTAATTTACAAGAACTGTCTTTCATTTATTTCTTTTCATCACACGTCGGCAGCTTTGTAAATGTGAAAAGTTCTCAGCTGTGGATCAAATAGCCATGAAATGCGTTTACGACCCCGGTGGCCTTCTGAAACGATTAGATTCCATTAACCTGTGAAATGAAAATAAAAGAGATTCCATCCTGAACTCCTGTCCTGAAGACAATTTGCTTCTGATGCCTCTCTCTTAGTGCTGAAACCACTAGTTAAAAACAGAGGGAGGCATTCAGAGAGAGGCTGTCATCATCGAAGGAGCCTCTTATGTCAAAACAGCACAAGATTTGTAGCTGGAGGCAGTCGAGCTACTGAAGATCCTCGCCTTCATTGTGACAGTGCGAGACGCTGCCGCATCCAAAAAAAGGCATCACGTCCTAGCATCTTCTGCTAACTGAAAGGCACTACAGATGTTTAGTAGGCGTCGCATCTCTGCAGCGTTTCGGTAGCCAAGCAACACTCGGCACAAAGCAACCACACGATCTCGAGTGTTTCTGCGCTATCAGCACATCCCCTAAGAAGAACTCGGGATCCAAACCCTCCACAACCTTTGCCTGTGTTGTGCATGTGATCATACCAGAGGGTAATTAAACTGTTTCTGCCCTCTTCATAATCTCACAAGTGCCCCCACCCCCTGTATATCATCTGACATCAAAATCACTTAAAACAAGTTGATGTCTAAAAACGCACGGCTCAGGCAGCCAATTAGGTTTGATTCGTGAAGTGTTAGCCTCCGAGCGAGTGCAATGAAGCCCGTAACTTAAGTGTGAAGTCTGCTGGCTACATTTTGACAAAAGCTTCTTCTTTTTTTTCTTCTTTCTTCCACATGGAGCCTAATGAGAGGTGGAGATGCTGGCATTTCCCATAAAATCCGATGATACACATCAAATAGCTTGATGAATGAATAACACCCCTTTTGCAGAGGCACTGACCTCCACGATTTCCTCTGCAGCTGCAGAGACAGTCAATTAAAAAAGACGATGGTGATTAATGGCTGGCAGCCATTGAACTGTTAGATTTTGCTCACAACGTGAGGCTTACCTTTATGAAGACACACCTGGCAGAACAGTTTGGAAAAGGACAACAAAGCCAAGTAGTTTATGGCAATGCTGTTTTTGAATTTTCCCCAGTTATCTGTCCCAGTTCCAGCCCTGAAACTCTCCGGTTCAGTTCCAAAACTCAAAACGTATCCAAATCCCAGTCCAACACCATTCATTTGCCTGGCATTGAAATTCAAATATGGCCTGATTATAATGTTTAATGTGCATGCCACCCTCAGCGTTTCTTTTTATGTGTGTGTTTGTCATATAGGCTCTTAAAAGGCCTCCTTTTGCTTTTTTGCAACGCTCTCTAAGGCTCTCTGTCAGGTTTTTTTGTTGCACCAAGTGCCTGGTTTTGAAAAAGACAAGGACAGCTAAGGATTATGGTTCTGTATGCGTCTTTCATTTCCTTTAATATGTAAATGGGAGCTTAGCTTTGGAAGGAAAATGTTTGGCATGCAGTTATTTCTACCGGGAGGTGATTCTAACCATTTGCACCTTGTTTTTTGTTTTGTTTTTTTTTGTTTGTTTTTTTTTACTTCTCAGGATCAGAGTTAACCATTTCAGTGAGAAATGGCATCCAGGCAGCTACACAGCACGAAAAACCTTCATGTATCCTGCACCAGAAAGACTTAATGGAATACAGCTGCTACATGCAGGCAAAATACATGATTTCCCTTAAGATGACTATTACTAATTCAAGTCAAAGTTTATTTGAACCAGGTGGTAAAACTCTCTCTGCATGGCTCAGGCACATCAAACAAAAAAAAGAAAGAAAAAGAAAACTACGTTTCTGTAATTCATAGCAAAAGCCAAATGCAGCCGGGTCTATGACTTTGGTATTACGCTGCCGGCAAACCATTTCAAATGTGCCATGGGAAGCAATTCCCACTGTTTCTTTTGATCTCTGGTGTGGAGGGGGAGGAGGCAGGATTAGAAAGCATTTCACATCATGGAATTGTGATTCCGGCATTTGAAACGACACAATGCACATATGCACTGTCAACATAACTGAGTGATTCAAATGACCCAGTTCTTAACGTGTGGGCTAAAGCTGCGGTTGTTGCTGCGTCACATAGCGTCTAACCCTCTCAGTGGGTCTAGAACACCATCTAGGGGTCCAACCTCCTCTAGGCGTGTTTAAGTGACCCTACACTGTGATCAAGCGAGCACCACACTGTACACTGTGACGCACAGACGCGTGCTAATACACACTCGACGCCATGCGAAAGCAAAGTCTGTCAAGTCAAGTATTTGTTTGTTCTGAAACGCACCGAATTTAATTAAGATTGAAAGATCACCGCACTTATTAAATTGGCACTCAAGCTACGTCTAGCTCTGTTGTTTGGAATATTGATTGTGCACTCAAACACACACACACACACACACACACACACACACACACACACACACACACACACACGTGTGAGACAGTAAGGCGCAGATTATCCAATCAAACATCCCACGGTGACCGTGTACAATTGATCAGAGCGCACTTGCTCTGAGCTGACAACCTCCGCGGGCGTTCATGGCTTCTCCGGACGGCTCGGGGGGGGGGGATAAAGGAAATGAGAGAAATGTGCAGAATGGAGTCACCAAATAATGAGATTAAACAAACAGTTTAGCATGCTGAAAATGCATTCGGAACAATGCAGCACCAGGAACACTTCCTTAGTCGGTCTGGTTGTGCTGTTAAAGGAAAGCTTACGAAATCACCTTGACGTATTCTTGTGATTACCAGCTCGAAAGGAGACACGGCAATAATCTCTTGCTTTCACCACATGTTGTTCCCTCTCCTAATTAGTCAGCATGTGGACTTTCCTCCCCACCGACGTTCTTGTGCGTCTATCCGCTCTTAATGACTTGACCATAAATGACATTCCTGCCTTTCAGTTTTCGCGAGCTGTGGAAATGGCTCTGTTTTTCTATGTCCCTTGACCTCTTTCAGGCCCGAATAATAGAGTCAGTGTGTGGCTGAGCAGCCTAATTGTGTTGACAGCGTGGCGTCTCGCCTCCTGCTCTCATGCATGACACCCAGCCCTTTGACAGAGCGGCGTGCCTCCGCGGTCCCTTCGTCCGTCCGGGGTGGTAGCACTCCAGCAAATGTTTGAACAAGTAATTGTCGACGCCCCGATGCCGTCGACTTCGCCGAGCGCTCTCTGGGTGTTTGAGTTTTTATTGTTGAGCTGTAAACAATCGCAAACAAAACCAACGGCGGATGAAATGTGGCTCGGAGTTAATGATTAGGTTTTAATGGAGAGTCTCGGAATGTCTTTGTTAATTTGCCGCCGTCCGCACGTGCGTGTGGTTTTAATGAAGTTGAAGAATGGTGAAACGGGTTGCCGGTGCGTGCAGCGTGATTATGTCGCTGCTGGGATAGCGGGAAGGGAGACAATGGCAAAGTGAAAAGCATGCAAGGTCGGCCTTTCCCCCCTCTCTCCTGTGTCGGGGGGGGACCTAGTCTGAACCCATTAAGGTGGTAACAAAGTGACAGGGTACGGTCCTGCTACTGGTTCTGGCCTCCGGAGCTGTCTGTGCTTCCTGTCTATGTTAATTAAGGGAGTGAATGAAAATGCAAGGCATGGGGGACACCGTTAGACAAAAACATTTAACTAGACGATCCTTGTACGGATGGTTCTTTCTCTCAAATGAGTCTGCAGCCTCAAGGTGGAGCTAAATAGGCTGCGATTCATACCGAGCCCCTGATCTGCATGGATAAGTGAGGCATTCAGATCTCACCGGGCACTGAGAAGAGATTGGACCAGTCTAGTTCCCTAAATCATTGCCTTAACTATTATTTAAAGAACTGGTCAGTGGTGCTCTTATGAAATGATGCTCCTCTTCAGCCTTGGCAGTGCTTAAAGACAGACAGACAGATGGAATAAAAATGTTTATCAAACTGACTGCCCCCCCCCCCCCTTCAACTCTGCGGGAAAAGTGTCGTCATCCATCTGTGAGGGGAAACGGCACTGACGAAGTTCAGCGGCAGAGCGTTTTTAGTGCAAAGTAAGTGGGCGATCAGGAGATGTCATCAATTCCAATGCATGCCAGTTGCCACGGAAACAGAAGTGGAGAGGCTTTTCTCAAGGATCCTGTTAAACATTTAGATTGTGTAGGTCTCTGAGAGAGGGAGAGAGAGCGAGAGATTATTATTTGCACGTTCTGTTCATATCAACCATGTGACACATTTGGAAGCCAGGAAATCATACAGCTCACAAACCTCCAATTTATCCTAAAAGCATGTTTTTGATGAAAGACATAGATTGATTACTCACCTCCTTATTACAGTTTTCTTATACACATATATATATACACACACACACACACACACACATATACATATATATAGCAAGACTTGGCCTTTATCTGCACAGCTGTGCAAGCTCAGAACGCACAAACACTTGCTTGCTTGGCGCCTGCTGATCGAGGAGGCCTTCTCCAGCAGTAATCTCCCAGCAGACAGGCCCCTAAATGGGAAAGGGCTCTCTGCGGTAACAACATGGGCTCAACAGATAGGAGCTCTGTGTAATTCCTGTTAATTACTGCCCAGAAGGTGATAAGACCTGGTTGGAGAGACTGAGAAGAGATAAGGAGGATCGGGGATTCACCTCGAGGATTTTCCACCCCTCGGGCAAAAACATCCAGTTGTTTTGAAACGGTCTAAAATTGGGAGCCTTTTCTGAAGTAGTTGTTTTTTCTTCTCTTACTGACTAATGGAAGTGCTTTGACACTCATTTAAGAGCAGTGGCACCGGGCGAATTGAAGGTTTTATCTATTAAAGTCATCTCAAAAGGTTTTGTGAGCAAAGCGGGCAGTGTTGGATGCTGTTGTATTATTTCCATTCCAGGGTAGAAATTATACCTTGAATTTCCAAAAAAAAGGTGGCAATATGATTTGTGAGTCGACATGTGTTTCCATTAAGTGGATATTAAGCAAGTGCAACAAAATTACCTACTCAAAAGAACACCTGTGCATCTTCTCCACAATGATTATTTTAATTGCAATAAAGTAGCTGAATGTAAAGGCTCACAATTAATGTTTTTCCATCTTGTTCAACCAATGTGCATAAATTAAATAACTTAAATTTATTCCCATTTAATTAGAAGTTCCAACTAAGCTTTATATGTAACAATTGAATAAACATATAAAGTTTGCATTAATCTAATCTAATCATTCTGTTATAATTAGTCATTTGCTTACAATCACTCAACAAGAACGTCACAATGTTTCCCTTTATATTGAACTTATGTCTTGATATTAAATTGTTTATTTACATGTAATTAAGATAATTCAAGTCGAGTTGTGAGTGTAAATATTATTTTGTTTGAGTGATGTAATTATGTTTGCACGATTTCAATAATTAACAGGCCTGCAACCTCGTTTATAATCTGAAAGAGGGAAAAGAGGGGGGGAAGCTGAATTAATTTACATTACCTTGCAAATAAAAATAAATAAATAAAAACACTAATATGGAAAGTGCACTTGAGTAAAAGCATTCATGCCACAGCGAATATTTACAGCATGATTTCTTTGAGATTTTCTTTTCAAAATAGTTTTAAGCACTTCACCAAAAAAAAAAAAAAGCCCTATGAGACCCCATTCATTTCTTTACCACAGTCCAAGCCTCCATTAAAATTTGCCGGGGCTGAATGCTACAAGTTGCCAGTCACCTCTACTCTACCATGAAATCAGACCAAATCCCTTTTGCTGTTTTGTCCGGTTTCCGCTGCAGAGACGTCTCCGCAGACCTCTGACCTAATCTGACGCGAACAGGCAAGTTTGCTTGTGCATTAGAAAGAACCAGATGATGCAGAGTATTAACAGTAGGAGACTGATGCGAGTGGGCACTGTGTGGTTTGTTGAACGCTACGTGGTAAACTGCTGCAGTTCTTTAGGGCTTCAGCTACAGGGACAAAATGAGGGTAGTTGTATAAATGCATTTCTGTAATAAGACCTGGGGGGAGTGGTGCTGTGGATCTGCATGCTGACCTTGTTAGTATTAAATTCTTGAATTACTCTCTAGGGTGTGCATGCTGCAGAAGCACTGGTAATCTGGCTGTAAAAGCCTCTTTTTTTAACTTTATTTTTCTTCTTTTCTTCTTTCTGCTTATTAATAGCTGAGCACAAGAATCACGCCAACACCACGCTGCTAATTACCTTTCACTCACCAATACGCTTGGTTTTTACTCCCCGCTTTTCACCGAACAGTCTCTGCTGTAGTTTGTCGACACAAATCACAAATCATGCTAAATATGACAACCGTTCATCAGTCTGATAAATGATTACCAAAGGAAGCTGCTGTGAATATGCAAACACACAAACATAAAGTTTCTTCGTAATTTTAAGTCAACTGAAAGAATATCAAGGGGCTGTGAACACTTGATCCATCTCACTGCAATTCAATTAGTCCGGACCTAATGACCCTCTGTTGCTCCAGATATTAGACAACACATAAAATTAGACATCCTCTTGTCTCCTCTGATGTTAAATAGGTACTGTGATCATTGCTAAACACATTATGATGAGTCATTGCTTCTGTTATAATGTGGAAAACCTTTGTCAGAAGCTGTGTGATGCTGCAGACATAAGACCTATGAGCTGTGCGTCTTGGTTTGGCGATTATATTTAAACCCATTGCATGTAAATCCTACCGCTAGGTCGTGAAAAGGTTTGAACAAGTGCTCGGATTGTGGCCAAAAGCCTGCATCATGCATCTAAAAAGGCAGACACTCAACAGGACATCATTTATACTATTCAAACAGTTTGAGACAACAGTTTTGAATCCTGAACCTCTGCATAGCTCCATAATTTGTACCAAATGGTCAAAGAAAAAGCTGGAAAACACAACATGAGATGATGTTGTGATTTTTTTTTTTTTTTTTAAATTGAGGGATGCATTCTGGGGGGAAAAGAAGGACGGTTCAGTAACTTTCTCCTCTGATGGCTCCACATGACCCAGTTTCCTCAGAGCAGACTTGCATATGATAAAAGCAAACCTGCCATGGATTCGCTGAAGTATTTAAGTGTCTGAAATGTGCCGGCTAAACAGGCCGTAAAAGCCCTAAATGGAACAGCGGTGCCGCGTTTGTGCGTGCGCATCATGCGCGCTTCTGAATTCATCCTTTGTGATGCAAGCGTCGTTGTGATAAAAATAAAACCGGGTCCATGGTGAGGAATAACGTTACAGATGCTGATACCTGGCAGGAAGATTGCCTTTCACTATTGTAATAACCCCCATGAATTTTTCCGGATGCATGTATAATGTAACAATAGCGGGTTTGTCAATCTTTGCAGGCCTCAGAAATGCCTGATGCAAAACTCCTCAATCCTGGCTGTTTGTGTGATACATTTTTATGAAAGCGGCTTTCAGTAGACAGCTACAACCCATAATGCATCATGCCGTGGAAGTGCACATTCAGTGTAGAATACTCAAGTGCACGCCTCACTTCTTTCTCCCCCCCCTCCTCTCAAGGCCGTCAAAGCTCGCTAAATCACTAAAAACTTGGAGATATCTCCGGGACCACTGCATTAGAAAGCTATTAAATTGATTTAGTCTCTGGAGGTGGAGACAAGCAGATATGAACCAGAAATAACAGGCGAGAAAGCTAATATTTCTTTGGCAGTAAGAAATATTCACTACATCAGGTTCTGCATTTTATCTTTTGGGTATATTTAGACAAAATACTTGCAGTAGGAAATGTCTAGAAGGGAGAAGGGAGAAAAAGCACTACTGATGTGGACAGAACTGTCACTGAAGGCCAAAAACAAATGTGTGTACAGCATTCAGTCATATGCATGCAAGCACTTGTTGGATCAGAATCAGTATACATGGTTTCATTCTGTGATAAGTGCTTCTTCCTGTTTTAGTCGATTTTTACATTGTATCTAGCTAGTCAGGGATTCAAGCACAGCATTAAATGAACTGCAGACACAAATCTTTGACTTAAAGCCATTCATTGAAAATCAATTGAAACGTCGTTTTTGAGAATAGATGAAGGATCACTAAAGAATATTGTGCAATATTCCACGACGCCAGCGATGAGGAGTAATGAACTACATGTAATTAAGTCATCATTTTCCAGTAGGTTGCTGGGAAGTTCGACTCCTTTTGCTTGCATGTGACTTTCCTCGATGTCGTACCGTGTGTGCATTTTCACTATCATAAATTATAGTGCACGAGTTTGAAATATGTATTATCACAAGCAGCAGAACATGCAATAGTTTGGGTTTGGCGTCAAGGCTCTGACCTTAATCACTCCCTGCAGATGTGTTTGCAGAGAGGCATTGGGGAGTGATGATTTTGAGTAAGGTTGAGTATTTTCATCTACTTTTTAAAAAAAACTAGCTTTAGTTAACTAAACTAGATTTCTCCCTCCGGTAGCTTTACTGCGATTTAAGTTCTTCCAGGGTGAAGTAATTGGTAGCATGCAAAGCCACGCTTTCAAAGTAGCTGTTAAGATGCATCCCTGCTGTTAAAGGTGCCTCTTCTCTACTCCTCAGTATGTTTTTCTGATAATTTTTTTAAATTTTTTTTAATCTAATTATCATGAGATTGAAGCCCAGCAGGACGTCTCTCCAGTTTGTGCTTTTTGTAAAAAAAAAAACACATGCAAACAACATCATGAACTTCCTGCAGCACGGTCTCAGCACAGCACGGTTTGAATTCTCCCAGAATGGACAGTTCTGTTGACCTGCGCCCCGCGGTCTCCTCAAACTATGCAAATGAGTGCATCTTGTTTGTGCAGTGCAAATACGGGGCAATAAAATAAAGCAGAGGGGATACAGGGGAGAAAACGCCGTACACACTATGGCTCTCCTGCCCCAGAGTGCTCGGTGAATTATTTATGAAAGTGCTGACAGAAGAGGAGCAGGTTCAACAAGGCGCGTTTCTCTGGGGGGCAACAACAGCCGACAGTCAGGTGGGGCTCGGTTTAGTCTTGCGGCCTCTGGATTTTAATGATGGTCCAGTGGTCTCGTTATGCGAATCTATAGCGTAGCTTTTTTTCTCTGTGTCAGCTGAAAAGAGTGGTTGCGTGCAAATCTGTAATCTCTGCTATATGGCTCTGCTGCAACCATTTAAAAAAAAAAATTTCTCCCCCATGCACTCTCGCCTCATCACTTTCACTCTCAGGTTTTGCCTCTCAGAGCGTCCGTCTCCCATTCTCTCCCCCCTTATCTCACACACGTTCTCATCTCGTTTTAATAGCATCCTCCTTGAGTTTGTCTATTTCTGAATTGCACGCGTCCCTTCCTTGCTCCTCCCCCCCCTTCCATCTCGCGTCGCTGTCTGTCACCCGGACACTCCTCACACTGTCGCCGATGATTGACAGAGCATCAAAGATCATGGAAATTCTTCCACTTAACCTACATTAGCTAATTAGTCCAATGGAATCTTTTATTGTCTAGCAGAAAATCATGAAACCCAACCTGTGATTATATGTATATTTTTTTTATCAAAAACTCCTTCCACACATCCCAGTAGAAGGTGTGCTCAGCAGTGGGTTTTGATGGTGCAGTTGCGCTTTGGGGAAGAGAGATTAGCCTGTGAACCTTAAGGGGGGGGGGGGGGGGGGGGGGGGGGGGGGGTGCCTACAGGATTGTACCAGCAGGCAATGGATATGGCTTCTGCTGATAAGACATAAAAAAACCACTTTAGAATGGCTTTATTAAACTGTTACAAACATCAGCTGTCTTAAAAAGTCAAATAAGGTGAGCAGCAGGAACCGGGAAACTTTTGAAGCCTCGACGTGGGACAAAAGAAACACACATAATTCTATTGAAAGAACAATGCAGCTCAAACGCTGTTTGTTCTGTGGCTTCCTGCTCACATCTTGAAATTAGGAGAGCTTGTGCTGTTCTTTCCTTTGAGCATCATCTTCTAAATCATCACTATCAAGAAAGATTTGCATTTTGCATTTTGCATTTTTGCAGCCGTATGACACCGAGACGAGCAGCGCCCTTCATAACCGCGATGCTCTTCTTAATTACATTTTTTTTTGTATCTACCTCACTAAACCGATGCTGCCGCGCTCACAGGCCTGTTAAAATTACTACTTTATGTGCCTTCCGGTACAGATTGAGGTATTGTAAAATTTTAGTGTTGTGATGACTCATTCTGTCTCTCCGTCTTGCTGCTTTCTCTCTTTTTTTGCCTTCCATTCTCCAGGGCTTTTCATTGTCCTTGGCTCTCCTTGTTGCACACACAAGATTAAAACACACACACACACACACACACACACAGGTGTCTTGAAGTGATTTTAATTATCTCCAGTTGTTTTCACTCTCATAGAAAACTGCATTTTTTCCCCTCAAAAGTTCAGATATCGTTACCATGGACATATCCTATATATGCTTAAAACTTCAGTCACCGTTGAACACGTACAACCACACATACAACTCCCCCCTAATGCTTTGCGCCTCAGGGCCGCTGCATAATATGACAGCACTTCTGCTTACAGGTCCTCTCACTGTCAGGTTCACCTCTCCTGAGGATAGATGCATCACAGGCCTCTCATGCCAGCATCTCCTCCCGGGCTCACCCGTCGACAGTAGGAGCACCTTCAAAAAGCTTGACCCAAGCTTGGGAGCAGAGAGAGGAGAGGCAGGAGGGATCAGACTGATGATCATTGGTCCATGAGTGCAGGTGGGAGGTAAAAAAAGTAGGGGAAAAAAGTTCTATCAAGGCACTTCCCAAGAAGAGCAGGTCGAGACCGTCCGTCTCTTTTCTGCAGAGACCCAACAGTCCACCATGAGGAACTGAAGCATTTAGGTTTCAAAAGGGGGGGAAAGTATGCTGAACCCTGGGTAACATCTGGGTAACATCATATGAATCGTAACCTCTGCTGTGGCTGCAGTGTGCATCAGGCTTGTGTGGATTTATTGCAGCTTCTCAGCCTCTTTGGAGACCTAATGTGCCGGAGTGTTTTCTTTGGTTGGAGCCTAATGGGCTGTCTTTTAAATTCAGCCTGAATTCTGCTTGCTGTGTTTTCTTATCTCCCTCATGGAGTACAAGCCCTCATACAACCCTGTTTACACGGAAGCGAGTCGGTCCTGCCCTTCACCCCCCCCCCGTGTTCCACTCCCAAAACCTGCCTCAAATTAAAGCCACGACTTTTGGTGTGAAGCGCTTCATTCAAGCATCACAGCCCACATTTTTCAACTGCTTACAAGAAATTGTTCTTCTGTATCACATTTCTACCATTGTAGTCAAATCTGGCTCCCTGCAGTGCATTTCCACAGCATACATCTATTATTTCTGCACTATTCCGCTGCGATCAGATATGGCACATCCTTCCTGAAAATCCCCCCCCCCCCCTCCCCCAAGTTTAACCTGGTGAAGAGGCTTCCAGATTGAACTATCTCAGCAGTTCCCAGCATCTCTAAGCTGACAGAATGTCTTCATAGCAGTTCAGGGCTCCTTCGTGCCCATGGATCTGTGTGCCATCCGAGAGTTTGACAGGCAAGTGCGCAGCCCAGGAAGCACACAATATACTGTACACGAACGCAATCTGTGTTGAGAAGGAAGGGGCCAATTATGGGATACTGTGACAGGGAACGGCTGGAGGGTAGTCATTGTCCCCCCAGGCAGGCCATAGCGCAGACTTCCAGCATATCCACTGACATTCTATGATACCTCGCTATGGGAAACAAAGGCAGAATGGAAACTTGATATTATTGTGAGGAATGCGATGGCCGTGTTTTTTCAAGAGATGCTATAATCTGGTCAAATTGAACTCCACTCACTCGCCGTCTTTATTGTGATAAAAAAAAAAAAAATAGATAAAAGATTTCCTCATGTGAATATCATCCCTCTGCTAAAGTCAGGCCTGATACGTATGAAACATCTTCAACTCGGACAAAAAAAGTTCCAGGCAAGAAGTCAGATTTTTAGAGGCACTTTGTGTAAAGAGGGAAACTTTTGGCAGGCCTTGTCAGTTCGGATTTCATTCTTATTCGGATTGCAATCTGACACATTAGGGAGTGACTCATATGATTTTTTTTTATTTTGATTTTTTTCCAGGGTTGACACTGATACCAATTATGAGAAGTCAAAGTGACCGATGACCAATATTTGGAGCCAATCTGCATTTGCATGAGAAAAAAAAAATTCCATTTATTAATATCGTTCCAAATCGCAACAAAAAGTTATATCAAGGCACTTTCAAAAAAAAAAGAAGAGGTGGGCGGAGCCTCTACTTTGATAGGTTGGGCTGAGAGAGAGAGGTGGAGAGAGAGGGAGTGTGCAACCACAATAACAGCTTTTATAATAGAGAGATTACAGCAGTACAGTAGGAAACCATTGTCATTGAAACACCATGCATTGAGGATATTGGTGTTACAAGAAGTAACGCACCCTCAAAATCCCGTCCCTGTTTAACCATCAGTTGCCCTTCTCCTTAAGACTATATTAGTAACATTGCAGTGCTTGGCCATAAGATATAAAATAATGAACAGGTGAGACTATCGGCTGAAAAAAATCCTCTTTAAACCCAAATATAGCTCTCCAATATTTTCACAAAGATTTGAAGTCGACAACTCAGCAAAGTTTGAGCACATGTAGTTCCTCAAGAAAAGAAAAAAGAAAAAAAAACTCCACCTCATACTGTCACAAAGTAGCTGTCAGTGCACTGCGTCTCCCAGTTCATTTCGGCAGCTGTGTGTTTGTCTTCCTCCTGTGGAAAGTGGCCAATTAAATGGCCAAATCAGGCAACGTGGCATTATGTCCACGTATTTCCAGCGAGGAGCTTCAAATAGCAATTGGCAGCACAAACATTGTCAGCTCTGAATTCAAAGTGCAGAGGCTTCTTTCTCCACTCAACACTTTGCACCAGCATCCAGTCATCACGCAGAGCGAAATCCATAGTAGATGCGGCAAAGATACCAATTTCTTTACCGACTGTCAACTTAAAAGCCCAGAATGCAATGTAGCCTCTCCTCACCTTTCCTTGAGCAGAGAAAACCTCTCATCCTCCACTTTTGCTACCGCTGCTCCTCCATCCACCCACGCGCTAAAGAAATCACCCACAGCTGAACACGAGAGACTCGGGCTAAGTCTTTGCATGTTGTCAAACCGTCTTTGCAAAGAGGGAAAGGTAAGCAGCAAAGTTGAGGAAAAAGTTAAGCCCACGATGTGATTCTAGAATGTATTATGCATCACAGGGTATCCAACAATGTGAGACTGAACTTCTAAACTGTGGATTAAAAAACAAAACAATATTTGGAATATTACTTGCTTATGCTGCAGGAAACAACTGAGGAAAGTGATGACATGCCTCTGTGTTTTTGCTCAAATCAGCATTTCACAGCTCATCCTATTCTAGCCTTTCATAATTTGGCTCTAACCTAATAAGCGCCGTCGTAAATGTGCAATACTTCAGTCCTCTAACTTATGCGAGAATATCTGACTCCTTGCAGTGCAACTCGAATAATCCCCACGGTGTGCTTAAAACTGTTTGACATTTTCTCATAAAGGAGAGCCAGGCAGCCCAAAATACAGAGGGCAATATCTCCTCGTGAATTTGACAGCGACCAGTAAAATAAACCCCGTATTGAAAGGGAAATAGCTTTTCTACGGGCCGTCTTAAGTCTCTAACATTGTGCTTTCTGTGGACATTTTTGCACATTTGTCCATTCCAAACTCAAATCTAGTGCACAGCCCTGTTTCTTAGTGACAAATAGGCCACTGCCAGCGGCACAAAGAGCTGTATATGTGCCTGGCAGGGGCCGGCGTTCCCTGCTCCTACATCTGCCCCTGCTGGCACGCAGTCTCCACTCACTAAAGCCACCCAACTCCCATGGACAGGGCATACATTTGTTCCCCTCTCAACCAATCACAGAGAGGCTTCACCCTTGCCTGTTTATTCTCCCTCCTGTATATCTATGTCTGCGTGTTTCCTCTCCCCCCTTGCACCCCATGCATCTCGTCAGGTTCTCATCCCATACGGACGCTCCCTCTCCATCTGGCCTCCCCCCTCCTCCTCCTCCTCCTCCTCTTCCTCCTGCAGGTTAAACATCAGAGACCATTTTAGTTATGTGCTCGCCGCCTGTCACAGACCCTGCAGAGCTCCATTGTATGTTTGTCCTCGCTGCTCTGTGCAGACCTCTATTGATTCAATATACATTCCCTCCACCAGTGTGCCTTGCTGCTCTCTGCGGTAATGGAAATGTTTCTTGAGTGGTCCGCCAAGGCCAGCGTGGATAAAGGCTTAAATTCATTTTGAATATCTACCTAATGCGTCAGCAAAGGAGCGTTGTTGAGAGCTTGTGAAACACTTATGTTTTTTTTCTGTCCCTCTGAGTAAATTCCAAGGATTAACTTTGTGAAAATGCTGTTAGTTTTTCTCTATCGACTTGAATGATACCATTCGGCCACTTGTCTGTACCATTTTTCAGCAACTCTATACTCTGAATTTGAATGATTAAGTCTTGAGGTGTTGAGAATAATCTACTTAAACATTAAAATATATTTGCATTTCAGTGTTAGGAAAAGCCCCATCTTTAATGCATTAACCTCTGTGGATCAAGCTAAAGGGGTCAGCAGTCCATTAATGCTCACTGTGATTGCTTCCTAAACAGCCCCGAGTCAGAAATGCTCTCTTTTTTTTTCTTCTTTTTTTTTGAACATCTCACTTTCTTAAAGGCAGTGTGAAGCTGCAGGTGTCAGATAATAAAAAAAAGTATAGATAGCAGATCTAATTGAAAAATGAAAACACAGGACGCTTGAAGCGTCCTAGAGGAAAATGAAAACCTCTCCTAAACTCAAAGTGGTTGGAAAACCATACTTGAGATAAATGCTGCTGTTTGTCCTCCTAAAAACACATATTTGTTGAAGTGTTCCTGAGCTTTTGAGCTGCTACACAAATGGGGATCATTACCCGCGGAAGACGTTTTTTCCCCCCCCTGAATATTTTTTCTCTGTGCTGCTTTGAGCGGCTTTAACGCGGCTCTGCAGACATATTTGTGTGGGCGGCTGTGCAAACATCAAGACGCATCGGGGTCTCGGCTGTCCAGATGACAGTCACACATTTACTTTGCTGTGACAGTCGCACACTTAAACACAAGCTGAGTTCCACGAATGCATCCTTGGACGCAGATGGAGCATGCGCAGTCGCTCCACTGACAGTCTCAGTTGCACATCTTGACCTGATATGCTCACACTAAGCTCTCCCTTCAGCAGTTAGCTCTCCATGGGCCACTTTAAAGCACGGCTATAACCCGCAGCCATCAGTCAGGCTCACCCTTTGCACACACACCTTTATTCCCAGGGTTCGCTCTTAAGATTCTCGCCATGCTCGCGCAGCAAGGAGATCTGTAATAGATAATGGAAGGCTATAGAGACTGGTCAGACAAGAAAAGTGTTGCTGTTCTGCCCTGCTTCTTCTGCACACCTTTGACAGAAAAAGGCAAAGAATAATGTGAGCCTTTACATTCAGTTGTACAAGACAATTTGTTGCCATGGTGCTGTTGCTGCACAAACGTGCTCTGACAGCGTACCAAAGTCTATATTTGATCTGACTGCAGCTTGATTTATTTTTACCAACGCAGCACAAGCAGCTATGGCTTGCAGTCTCTAGCGAAATCTCCTACCCGCCATTGAATCCTTGCATGTCAGGGATGTTCCCTGTTGTTTTGGAGTTTAAGTATTCGCCGCAAAAGGTGTCCCCACTGTTTGTATGTCGGACGAGTTGATATGGATATAGGTTTCATACATGTGTGTGCATGCAGTGGTTCAGACTGCAGCAGGGAGCTTTCCTGCTGGTGGTGTTTGCTGCATAGATCCTCCACTGATAGCTGAAAACCAAACTTGAGAACATGATAATTCAGGGTTCAGGGTTGTCAACTAACCAAATAAAAAGGAAGGATTTTTTTTAAACGGGATGCACACAACTGGTTTTTGGAGCTTTAAAAATGAGCGTGTGCTGGTTGTTAATCCCTTTCCTGCCTTCTATAGACTCTGCAACCGTTCTTTGGCTAAAAAATGATCTGCGTTGGTCTGTCAGACTGAATTTTTCAGCTGGTTTAAGCTACACAAAAAAACAACGCCTGAAAAACACTGTTTTGATCTCATCCCCCTGATCTCAATTTACCTTTACTTTCTTGGACAATTCATGTCTACCAGTGAGCTGACTTTGCGCTTCTTCTTCTTCTTCTTCTTTTTTCTCAGCAAACTTTAGCAACCATTATTTCATCCTCCACTGCAGCCCTGCTTCTGAGAAATGTATAAATAACTCAAACTCCAATATGTCAAATGTTTATTTTAAAAGACATCCACCAAGCCTCGGTCCCTTCCTCCACGCTTCAGTTTCTTTTCATTCGCAGGCTCATCCTCGCAGCGCTAGACACGCTGACAAACTGCACCGCCCATTTAAAGTACCTGAAGAGTACAAGGGATCTGCGCCGTCGTCAATCACAGTTGGGGAACAGTTGCGTCGACGACATCACAATTTACACTTGAATATTTACACCTCTCACACACAATCTGCATCTTACTGATCTTCTCTTAGACACTGGGAGAACATGCAAACTCCACAGAGAAAGGCCTCAGGTCGGGGTTGGAACCCAGAGCCACCACACCACCATGCTGCTCCGGTTGCAACCACAGATTTCAAAAGACTTGCATATTATTACCTATCAATCTATTAAGATAACATAATATTTTTGAGTGGGCAAAGTATCCCCTGCATGTCTTACCTGCATGAAAGCATGATGGTGAATGTTTGCAACACTTGAGATAACCCTGTAAAAATCGGGGCTAGCCTTTCTCTCCGGAACAAACCAGGTTTAACATGCCTTCACGCTACTCTGCGCTACATATTGTATAATTTTGTTTGCTAAATGGATGCACTTATACGTACACAATTACATCATTTTGGTCAATAATCTCTGCAGATGCCTGATGTGAATATATTTTCCATCGCCTGCTGCCGAAAAACATGCGGCTGCAACAGGAGAATAGAAATGGAGCCACAAATAGAGAGGCCTGTTGAGCTGTTTGTGAGACAGAGATAGTCTGGCTGTAGCTTTGGGGAAGGCTCCCTGTCATCCAGATTGGTTCCAGTCTGCTAGAAAACCAATATGAAGTTTTGGGGCAGTAATAGCCTAATGGAATAGAGAAGCGTATTCATCGTTAGGAGTAGCTTCTTCTTCTTCTTTTTTTTCCCTTCAAATCCCTGAAGCTGGAGGAAAACTGTGAGAACTGAGAGAAATTCATACTGCACGTTCCCTCCATACCTCGGAGAATTATACAACCAAACCGCTCTTGAGCAAGGCCGAGAGCGGTTTGGCCACCGGTGCCAATTAACCCCAATGGCATGGATATTGAAAGACTGCAGCAGTGGTGCACAGCTTTCTGTCTCTCTGCAGAAACTCTGCCAGAATTCCACTGTGAATATAAGTGTGTTGTTCGTCAACCTGCCTACTTAAATAAAGTTCAGGTAGGGGCAGTGCAGCGTTTCTTACATGCAATTGGTTTGTTAGCAGGTCCTCTCATATCCTCCTATATTTATTTATATTTATTCATCTTGAGTATCCGATGTGCAACCTCCCCTGTGTTTCACCCTCACTATGCCACCTTAACTCTCCTCTGGGCATTGATAAAGGTTCCTCTTACATGATGAGTTATGAATATGTTTATTTAGCTTTCATGTTTATTCCTTCTTATCTTTTGTAACGTACACATTTACATATTTGATTTTCATATACAAGACTCTACTTGATTAAACAAAAAGCACTTTGATCACTTAATCAAATGCTTAAAATGACCTAGTTTACATTTTGTGGACATGTAACCCCTTGCAGTTGTTCCTCATCCTCTGGATGTAGGGAGGGAAGGAGAGCAAACGCTTGACTTCACATTGGGAGACTGAGATTTATGCTCTGCCTCCTTCCAGCAGTCACCTTTGAGCTCTTTTAACGATCGCTGCAACCTTTTTTTCTAAGTCCACAAGGCAGGCTCGTATTGCCTTACTTAAGCCACGGGGGTGACACATGACAAAAGGTATGGGTAGTTCATGGAATGGTCACAAGGGTAATGCAAATAAGCAATTATGAATGGACAGCGATCAGCAATATTTGAGAGTAGCAACAGTTCGGTGCGGTCCTCGAATCGCATCAATAGACCAATGGAGATGGGAGAAAAGATTGGATCCCTCGAAGTCTAGATGCTGTGGGTAGTGGAGTACAAGTCAGACCCCATCTAGGAGGTAATGGAAGAGGTAATGGTGCTGCACACTTGTAGGTCTGAAAGGTGGGATGAAAGGATTGCACGGATGTTTAAAAGGCGTCAAGAGCATGAGCAGAAATATGACGTCTGTGACACGATTTGAGGGTAGTCATTGTATTGTTTGTGGAGTCATGAGTCTAAATTTGTGTAGCTGTGTTGTCACCGGAGGGTTTTATTTCATTCCAGCTCATTCCTCAACTCTTGGGGCACTTCCATCGTACGCCACGGTGATCAGGGAACTCGGACAAATCGATAATATCCCCACAGCTGTTCCTTTGAGTAACGCCAACCAAGTGCACCCATCACTGCCTCGGCCAATACTAACATCCATCTGGCCTCCTGGCTGTCTGCAAGTCCAGAGAAGGGAGCGAGACAAGCTGTGACTCCAACATATGCCCTGTGTTTCCATGCATCTTTTAATAGCCCCTGGACTCGGTGGCCAACGCACATTAGCCGTGTTTACACCACAGAAAGGGCACAAGTTCCTGAAGGTCAAGACAGTAAGTGGCCTGATGAATGTGTCACTCTGGGGAAATCTCATCCTCATGTCAGCGGTGGGTCAAAAATGTCAGCTGGCAGTTTTGCTCAGACAGGACTGACTCTGAGAGATAAAACAGGAGGAGGCAGGGAGATGATGAGGAGGGAGGATTACAAATGCAGAGACTCAAAAATCTTTCCTTTGATCACAGTTACAGATGTGGGTGGATTTGTTGTCCTCACCAGCGTGCCTTTGGAAGCGTGTCATGTCATTTGCCGCATGCCTCCCTCCCTCCCTCCCGACAATCACATCTCTGGCGGTCTCGTCTCCCTGCGTCATCATCACCTAGACTTTTGATGAGTTTGGGATCCGTCGGTCGAGATCCTGACGAGGCCTTCAGGATCCTGGCAGCACTCGTCCCCTTTTTTTGTCCTTTAATCCGAACTCCTTCCACGCTAACAAAAGTGCGACTTCGAAGGATACAAGTAGAAACCAGACCCATAACAAATCATGCTGTGAGTGACACTTAAGGGCTTCACAGTCAGGCAAAAGCAATACTGAGCAGAGAAGGCGTATGCTTTTTTTAAAAAATTTTCATTCTTCTTTTTTTTTTTGCATTCTAAGAATATTTGATCGACATTCTGCTCCTGTTATGACTCACGGACCTTTTGCACCGAAGCGTTTGCAGCTCTTTCTGCACACGCTGCTTTACCTGAGATCCAAAGGACTAAACGATTGCATCCATCTTTCCTTGCGAGCCGTCACATTTTTCTGCAAAAAGAAAAGGACGAACGCTCGCGATGCCATATGCTCCGGGATCACGCGGCAGAGCACGGTGAAGACACTAACCATTACGATCATATTAGATTCCATTATAGTTTGTCTGATGGGGCATTCAGGGCCACAAGCTGCAATTAAACTCTAAATAAAATATTTTCCAGCCTTCGTGTGTGCAGTGGGAGGAATCCAAATTCTTTTAGTAATGCCTCATTTAGTGCCCACAGTTTTCCCATTGGGGCACTTGGACTCATTTAGGACTGCGACACCCATACTGTAGCTGCAGTCTGCAGCAGTGAAGCCCAGTGTGTCAGATTGCAGTCCTCGTTTAAGGTGTGACGATGACTGGTGTGTGTTTGCGCGCATGCAGCACTGCGGAATTGCGTATCACTTCATCAGCAGCGCTGTGTAGAAAAACAGGTGTATTAAGCAAAGACACAGGCTTGATTACACGGATCTATACAGCAGAGTGATCAATGCTCGCATTGATGCCGCCCGACCCGAAGAGTTCATCACACTGGCTGACCTTTCCCTCCATCCACAAGTCGCTCTCCTCGACTGTTGGCTCCCATCAGGTCTTCATTTTGTTATACCTGTCGGCAGCTAATGGTGGAATAGATTAGTGAGCAACACTCAGTGTCACTCCTGCAGCTTGTGACGGGGGGGGGAAAAATCATCAAATATCTTTAGTGAAGGCCTCTGTCTTGTCTAAGCTTCATAATTAAATGAATCATAACAAGTCTTTAATTTAAATATTCATCATTATCTCTTTAAAAAAAAATCTGAGCTTCTTTCTTCTCTGATGACCTCGACATTTTCAAGTCCTCCACTAACGCACACTACCCCACATGGTTATCATTAACTTCCTCCATCTTGCATCTGCATGTGGCTCTCCTCCCGTTACTCGCAATCTGTGTTTCAGTTGAATATGAATGTCAAAAGCGACACTTAAAGCCCAATGTGTGTTTTCTTAGCAATCCTTTTCCCTTCACGACTAATATCACAGTAGGAGGTTCAGGATGTGGATGAGTGGTTGGTGTTAAAGCACACATTCAAGGTGTTCGCCTGCCGATGGGAAGTTTGATTTAGCATTAATTTAAAAAAAGGTCACTGTTGATGAATGAATTCAGCACAGCGAGGGAGCTGATTGGTGGCAAGGGAGAATCAGGAATGTCCTGATCACTTGATTTGGATCCTGATGACTTTGATATTTAATGTTTTTTGAAACACAGAATTGTTCACATGGTTTCCGAATTACTAAATTATTTTAATTCTGTTCAGACAATCGATCAGTTTTGGGGGACAGTCACTAATCCTGTTAAGATAAAAGGGATATGGATGACGAAGGGTTGTGTTAATGGCTTGGTTTCACTTATTTTTTGACACTTTTGAATATATTGGGTTGAAAATATATTGTGGATAATTGTTCATACACGTTTTTTATGATTTAATGGAGGAATAGTGAGAACAGGGTAGGAATATATAAGTATATACTTCTCTCTACTCCTTTTTGAACATTGCCGTTTATTTATTTTTTTCTTTGTGATTTTTTCTCTCAAAAACAAATTTGCTTCATGTGCAATAAAATGTAAGCTTTCCAAAAAATTGTTTAAAAAGACGGTCAGAAAGTGGATTGATTTGGCTAAGAGATGAGAATTTCTTGAAGAGAAATGAAAAGAACGTTGATATTTGTCGCCTCTGCAGAATCCACTGTCTCTAATGCATGTTTATGCATTGGCACTGAATGTTTGCTCTTATGCTGCAGAACTTGTCCAGCGTTTAAGACGATTAAACTATTAAACCGCACATTTTTGGAAAGCTATAGGAGGCTAAATGAAAGTGAGAGGTTTGTTGTTGTTTTTTTTCAGGTTGAGCTAAATCCCAAACCCTCTCAACACACATACACGTGCCCACATTAACCAGCGCTGCTTGGATCCGTGTGCAGCCCGAGCTCACGCCCTCTCATCGCCTCCGCTCCTCTCTGTGCGGCTGCATCGCGGAGGTGAATCCTCTACTGAAGGAAACGGAATAAAAACAATGGAGTCAGTGAGACATAGCGAGGCTAATGGATTCGCCGTCGCCTCTTCCCCACCTTCGCTTTTCCCGTGCAAAAGTATTCATCGAGTTTTGATGGCGCTAGCCATGCATGACACTGATTCATTTAAATGGCCCAGAAGAAGAAGAGAATCCCTTCCACACCTGCAGAGTGTGCAGAAAACAATTCAGGGAGGATGTATTGAATCAGCATTTTTATCTGAAAATGGTGCAAACGTTTGTTTACTGCTTTAACGCATCTGGCGGTGGTGTTGGTTGATTGTTTTTTTGGGGGGGTTTTTGCCGGCGATAATCATATTCAGAGCGATATCCTCCACTGCCACCCACAGACGCCTTTCCTATCCCCCCCTTGTAACATGGCAGGCAGCGTCATCAGACAAAACTTTAATCAGTATACTCCTAAAATAAGGAAGAACACATCTAGTTGTTCTGTGTTCCAATGAGAAAAAGTTTATACAGAGCTCTTAAGCCATGCTCTGAATCAGCTCTTAGTTAAATTATGGATCAGGGCCAAGACAGAGTGATGAAATCCTACTGTGTATTCAGTCTGTATCTCGTTAGACTGGGCGAAAAAAAGAGGAGATGGCTCACTGTACTAGCAAGACACTGTTTCTTTTTTAAGGTTCATTGAGATGTGCAAGACTTTCATTTTATGTTTATTTCATCCTTAACCAATCGTAAATATAAATATCATTTGGTAACTGCTGGATTTATCTGTGTTTTCAAGCCCTGGTGTCTTGAGAACCAGTTTTTCCTCACATTATGTTTTCATAGACTCCTTAAACGCCTCACGTACTGTACAGTGGTACACAGCTTTTGTAATGGAGAAGTCTGGGGTGGATTTTTACAGCTTTCAAAATAAGGTCCAAAGCATCATTGTCCGCATGAAAACCCTGTATTCAAAGGAGTCTTGGTTGCTTTTATGCAGTGTGAATAAATTGCTTTTTTGCTCTCCTTCAGCTGCAATATAAACAGACACATAGTTCGATTTGCATAGCTGTATAATACCCACTGACTTAAACACCACAGTGAGGCCGGGAGGGTAATTTGATAACGTGCCACCTAGATCAAAAACCGATGCTTGAATATTCTGTTTTGTGACATGAGGCAGCAAAATGTGGATGTTTTCAGCTCGGCTGCAGGAGCATCCTGGGTAAATCGGTTGGATATACAGACACCATGTGGCCTCGGTCGCTTGCTTTGCTTTGATGACAGCTAAGATTAAATGGATGCTGTTGGCTGGAATTCAAAACTCTGCAGTTTGGGGACTGTCCACTGTGCACATTCACTTAATATGACAGTTCTTCTATTTTTGGTTCTGTGATTTGCCTAAAACACACGTTGTTAAGGGTCGTTTAGGATCTGGACCCAGAAACAAACTCAGAGACAGGTGATTAGAAGTTGTAGAGGGGTGTGTCCGGCGGAGGCTTACCATTGTTTTGGCTGTGTCGACCTTTGTGAAAGCCTTCCCAGAGCCTTGCATACGTGCACATCCGACATCGTGCATCCGCTAGAAGTTCTTCAGATTTCCAGACGATCATTTCCCAGCGCAACAACCCCGTTTCTCTGGTGCGTCACAAGGCACAAGAGCTGGAACAAACGGCACAGTTTCCACAAGCGTTCTGAATAAATGAGTCTCTCCTGCAAAGAAATGCAAATTTCCCAAACGCCAGACTGCTTCCTTAAACAGGTCTGGGGGAGAAAAACTAAAACGTTTCTTTCAGCTGTTTTAGAAACAGTCTTAACACGCTTTGCTCTGGTATTACCCAGCTCCACAGAATGCATCGTGACAAGGCCTTGTATTGGCTTTGGGGTCTCGGGCAGCGGGGGGGTTAGTATGTGGAAAATCTGCACAATTTGGCATCCGTGCTGTGCTGCAGTGCAATGGAGTTACGCAACTTCCTGTTTGTTGCACTTTGATGTCACTGCTTTATGTGGGGCATCAAGAAGTCATTTATTTTGTAGGGAGTAAGACGAACCCCATGGAATAAAGACTGTTTTGACATTTGAGTCATGCTATTTCTTGATAGAACTTATAAATCATGATCCTTTTTGTGCTTTTCCCAAGATAGGAATCTTGATTTTCGATCCTTCACGTTGGATCCTGTAATTGCTGCACCGCTCTGGACAGATTTTAACTTCGGGACACTCGTCCTACACCGCAGCACGCTGTCAAATAACTAAAAAATAAAACATCCCGCTCCGAAGAAACGAAAGCATGAAGGAGATGACTGCGATGCTGAACTTTCCAGCGGCTGTGCCAGACAGCAGTTGACGCTTTACGTCTTGCGGAGAATACTGCTGTGTCAGTGTGTGCATGCATCCATGAGGGATGGCTTGATTGGAAGCTGCTGTCGACTCCATGTCGGGGCGTCCAGATCCCAACGAGGACTTGGCCCGTTCCCCAGAGATGCATGATGGGTGAGACAGAGATGTTTGATGCAAACTGTCACATTGCTCTGCTGGTGTCTACCACACAATGTGCCACTATAGTCGGGGAGGGGGGGGGGAAATAAACAAAGCACAAGCCTTATTACAGAGGAGGGCCTCTTTTTCTCATGCACTGATTAACCTTGAGCTGCCGTCCATCGTGGCAACACAGCAGGTTTGTTCACCTTTTGAATAATGATAAACCCACTGCAGAAGGAGATACCCTGACATGACGCTCCCAGCATGCATTTGTGTAGTTAAAAAGCCCTGCACACGGAGGTCGTCAGTCTAACTGTAATGCGCTGACATTTTCTTTTCTTTTCTTTTTTTTGGAGGGGCCAGAAGCCCCAAACGATACGAGCAGGAAGGCAAATGGGAAATGTGTCGCTGGCGTTTCACGCATTAGTCAACAAATTAGCACATGGACCGGGATGGATGGCTAATGTGGGATTCGCGGCCATGTGCGACACCGTGTAATCCGGCGCCGTTTCTCTCACCTGTTCATTTGCAGGAGAGGGGGGGGGGTCTCGTCCCATCGTCCCTCAGCTGCCTCTCCTTTTTTCCCAGCGACACGTCACTGCTGCAAGCCTGGACGGTGACTGTAGGAAAACAATAGCCCGTAATGCCTACTGGAAACATGGGCCGAATGGGTTTGCATACTCGGTGCCCGTTTTCACAGTTTTCGCCGTGTTTGGCTCGCTGTTGCGCTGGAGGATTATAAAAGATTTACATGGCATTGTAATAAGCAAGTCCTTCACCTTGGGACCTTTTTTTAATCTTAATTAATTTCTGATAATTCCTCATTAACAGGGCTCCATTGCGAAGAAACAACCACACTAGGCCACATTTAGAGCAACACGGAGCTTTAACTTCACCCAGGAGACAAAAAAACAACAACAAAAACACAGGGATTGATGAAAACTGAGAGACAGAGAGAGAGAGATGATGATGTGATGGCATGAGGGTTTCTGTCATTTGTTTGCTGAAGGGGGGGACGGAGAGAGAAGAGGGTCTTTCCTTGGCTCGACCTTGCAGATGTTCGTCAGATTTGGCGGCGTCGGTTCACGTTGTGCGTTCCTCCGCAGATTTCTCGACTCCCTGGCAGATAGTCGAGTGATGACTGATGGCCCGGCGTGACGTGACGGAACGGCGTTTTTTTTAAAAGATTTAAGCGGCAAGAAAGGAAGAGGGAGAAGGAAGAAAGAGACACTCGGGGTTGATTAATAATTCATGCTCTGCAGATGATCTGTGAACACTAGTGGTAAACAGGCTTTTATGGCTTTTAAATCAGCTACATTACAAGCCTGCGTGAAAAAGAAAACGACCAATGACTCCGCTGTTAGTGCAATTCAACTTGTGCGTGGCAGGGGGGGAAAAATGAGCTGCCTCATGAATGCGAAGCTCGACTTTGTCATGATATTTGTTTGGAATGCCTTTCATTTCTGTTGACGAGGGGGGATATTGTAAGTGGAGCGCCATTATGCGCCGGAATCCGCCACAATGACTCCCTTTTGATGAATGATCATGTGGAAGTAAGGCTGTGGCTTGACAGGCGTCAATTTAATGGTAATTGTATTGTTTTTTCATGAGGGAACCTGCATCGGTGGGGTAATACAGGGAAGGAATTACTTTACGCCCTGCAACATAGTAGGCATTATGTAGATGTGGTGGATATGAGAATGAGTGCTGGAGCATTTCTTCCATACTGTGTTGTGTTTCAGAGGTGGTTTGTAAGCTGGCTAGTTCGTTTCCAACACTCCTAAGTTATTTTTAATTTGCGGCTGCTCCCCACCCCCCCTTACCAACCACATTTGTCCTCCCTTTTTTTTTTTCATCTTCTCTCCATAATAAGAAATGTGTGAATTTTTTATACTGTTATATAAGAAGCCCCAGCACCCCCAGAGACCCATGTCCTGGTTCTGGTGTGTTCAAAACAAGCACACGAGAGGAAGGGAGCGGGAAAGAGGTAGGAGGGGGAGGGGGATGAAAGTTAGGAAGCGATTTCAGATACGTGGAGAGGAGAGGGAGGATACACGAGTGAGTATTGGAGGGGAGCGGAAGGAAGAGGAGAAGGAAGGGAGGACTAAAGGGAGCAGGCGAGGAGAGAGAGGATTAAATGAAAGCAGGAGAGAATGCATGCGGTGGAGGAGCCTGTG
This sequence comes from Chaunax sp. Z400, assembly GCA_037577475.1. NCBI lineage: Eukaryota > Metazoa > Chordata > Actinopteri > Lophiiformes > Chaunacidae > Chaunax > Chaunax sp. Z400. The sequence goes on from CM075205.1 coordinate 9,040,663, forward strand.
GGGGGAGATCTTCCCATTAAGAGGCACAGTGCTCAGCTCTCTGATCTCCAAGTTGTGTTGTGATGCCAGACAAGAATACTCCAGGGCGACAACCGCTGCCACCAGAGAAACAGCTCCTCTGTGACTGATATACAAATACTGAGTACAGTTATAGTGAGGATAGAGGAGGGAGGGAGGGGTGGAAGGAAAGGGAGGAGAGGGTGAGACGGAAGATGATTACCAACCAAAATGTTTCCTTGCTACCTGACAGGTGCCAATGTTGTGTACCATTCAGCTGCAGCACCACACTTGTATTAATCCACATGCTGAAAACAGACCCAACAAATGGACTCTTGACTCTAGTTTGAGTAGAGTTTGCTAAAAAACTACAAGGTCCATCTGCTTCCAGAAATCACTGAGCCTTTTTAAAGAGTGCCAGAGACCATTAGTCAGATGTTAGTGGGTGTTTTTTTTGTTTTTTTTTAAACTGGAATAAGTTGACAAGAAGAAAAACATAAAATAATGTGAGCTCAAAACACGGAAAGACGGAAAACTTAACAAAGACGGTGAATATTTGCTCCATTCAAATTTGCATGAATGTTATGGAAGGAAAAATCTGTCCAAATATTATAAAACGGCATGTTTCTGTATTTTTTATATTTTTTGTTTGTCTCGTTTTGTTTTGTGTTCTCTTGCATCATCATGAAGAGGACGGTGTTTACTGAACGTCATGCAGCTGTAACACAAAAATATACACACAGACATATTGACTCTGAAGCAGCATCATTGTTGTTTTTAATGGGATTTTCCAGATACTGTTGTGGCTGCGTGAGCAGAAATATGGACACCACTCAGAGGGATAGATGGGGGGGGAAATATGTTCTCCCCTCCTTAGAATACGTCTGCCTTCTTGGCAGAAAGATTAAACATCTTTGACAGCTGGGCTCCATTTCCTAAAATTGGGTTTGGGGCGAGTGCTGAGGGTAAGATAAGTCATCTGACGAGCTATGACACAGTTGGTTTGACTTCTTTCAGGTTCATTTCGGTGCCCAGGAGTCCTGTCTGTCGCTCTTGGGTTTTAAATCTTCTCTCAGGAATATTTAATGGGGAAAACACCTGGAATGTTGAGGAGTTCTGACACGGCGAGCTGTCTGTGTCGACAACAGTAGACACTGGAAGTAATGGGATTAATGCTTTAAAGAGCAATAGCTTTTGGACATGATTATTATGATTCACCAGCTGACATTTTCATGATCAGAGGCCTGTTTTGCCCGTTACCTCTGGCTCAAATCATTAATATATTTATTTTCATGAACAGAAACAGAGGGTCTCTTTTTCTCACTGGAATACGCAAATACGTTAATGAACACGCCAGTTAAGACGAAGATGAAAGTGCCAGTTAATTATCTCCTCGAACACTCGGCAAGACAGATTAATTCCAATAAAAAGAGAAGTCATTACCGCCGGCTCCTCTTGTCAATGGGTTGATCTGAGAGGCTGTTTACGAGGTTCATGGAAGAAATGAAATTGAAATGTACTGCAGGACCTCATTACAGTTATCACACCCTTGTGGGAAACTTATTTTTTTTTGGGGGGGGGGGTGGAATGTATGTTGTCGACTTTAAATCCATTAAAAGTGGTATCGAACTCACTGAAAGTCCTAAATGGAAACATTCAGGCCTAAAACCGTGACACAGTCCAGTGTTTTAATCGTGCTCAGTTCACGCCAAACGCGAAGCTAATTTTTTTTTTTTGCATGGCGCGATTACGTGTTGGTCGGCCAACTTTTAGTTTTTAATTACAGAAGTCTAATTGTTCACATCTGAGTCGCATAATAAAACACTTCGCAAGGTTTTTGTAATTGCTGCGCAATAAAGGCATCACATTTTTGTGCACACTTGTTCCCCCCACCACGTTCAGCTGGTGCCCTTCTTGTTTACTTTCACCCCTGGCCCTCGGAACAGCCTGAATCCACCACTGATGTAAACGATGTAAGCCTTCCTCTAACGGGTTCACTTCCCATCCGTGGCCCTTTGCCACATATCTTCTACCTCACTGTCTCCCACACTTCCTGCCATCTCTTCAAGCTGTTCCATCCACAATAAAAGCTGACAAAAGCCCCCAAAAAATAACTTACTACTGTATGTATAGATATGAAATATAAGGTAATAATATTGACAAGATAAATAGTCCTTAAATTCTTTGCACACTTTTCTTAAATAGTGGATAGTTGATGACGCAGCAGCAGCAGGAGGAGGAAGGACATTCAGAGAGGTTACTGACAGTCTCTAATCTGCATGTTTACTGCTTTCATTAGAAGATCATCAAGGTTTAGGATCGATTGTGAAGTTGTCGCTCATCGAGTAGACGAACGTTCAAGGGAGTCGTGGGCCGGGGGTTTGTGCCTGTGCAGAAGTCACATTTAGTTTCACAGCAGCAACCGCAGCATCTGAGAAGATCAGGTTTGAGATCTGATGCCAGCCCCTCCTGCTTTATGACAGCAATGTGTCTATTATTCCAACGTGCTTCTTCAGATGAGCGAGCGCTAATGGAACGCGCCAGCCTAAAATAGCCCATTAATGACACAGCTTGTTAAATGGAGGAGATGTGAGGGGTGGGGGGGGGAGGGAGTGGACAGGACCTCATCTGCTATTGGTCGCGAAAGTAATCAATCGACGCCAGCGCCTCCTCCGTCCCTCCTTCCTCCTCTTCGTCGTCCCCACCCACACTGCTGGGGAAGAAGAAAGCGGGAGAGGGAGGGTGAGGTTGGCAAGGAGAGGGGAGGCGAGAAGCTCAGCCTTGTTACATCATCACAACCCGGGGCGTCATTGTGCATCCTGATCAAAATTCATGTATTCCGCACGCCTCCCACTCTCCTGGATCGCCGAGGAAAAGCAACTTGTTGGTTTATTATAGCGATCACCTGTCGGATCGAGTCCGGACTCCGGGGTGAGAGTGGCGCCGGGGATGAAGGGGGAGGAAGAGGGCACATGTGGTAATCACCGGCCAGCCTTGTTAGTCATGGTCCTGGTAATCTGTGGTGACCTTGGCTGCTGCCTGGCAGGCTGAATTTCCACAATGCCGCATTAATATGTGCACAGTTAGGAGATGGGCTCTCAGTCCATCGTTGAGTCTGTTCTCCTGCTCCACGCACACATGCACCGTCTCCCCTCTGCGTTTGTCTTTCCTCTCCATTCTCCCCCTTTCATGCATTACCGCCAACCATCTCACTCACCCATCTCATCCTGTCTATAAAAAGAATCACGGACTGCAGGATTTATGATGGCATCTCAATTGCGGCGGTGTCAGAATTTGGCAGGCTGAAAGGTTTTTAAGGTTATTTTTATGGCATTTCTGCTTTATTAGATAACGTGCAGCCAAGAGAGATGGGCAGGGAGAGAGAGATAGATGGAGGGAGAGGAGGAACAGCAGAAGACGCAGGTCTTTTTTGTCAACTTCTGATATTTATCTTTCCTCGTGCTGCTCTTCCTTGGAACTCGCGGTTTAAATCCTCGATTTGCTCGCGTCCCTTCAAAGAGAGGGCAAAGGTGAGGGTTAGCTGTTTAACATCGACACCGCGTCTCGCTCAAGGATGCTGTGAGAGGAGCTAAAAATCACTTTTCGCCACTTTGCTCGCGACCCCACAACACTGCTCTACATACGAATGTGCAAACTGCAACTTTCTGGCATAATGTGAAAAGAGGGAGACAGTGTCCCCCTTTAAAAAATACTGACGCTGCATCTCATCGTATAATTTGATCTGCAGAGGGAAAAGGAACATGACAACTTGGCCGCCGTATTTCAAATAGAGTGACAGTAAAATGGGACGAGGACGGTGTGAGTGACACCTGCAGAAATGCTGAATCCTTTCAGGTCTTAAACACTTCGGGGTTGGTTTTATCAGATGCAGCACAGTTTTCAATGTAATGCAACACTCATCGGTTTGTGCAAATTATGGGAAAAAACGTCTTTCTCCGTCAAACTTTCTTGTAAATATGGACGTGTCATTGAAGTCTAACAATTTCTGTCATATCTGACCAAATTCTTGATGTCTTCCCTGCATCTCTTAGTGTTTTTGTAGCTCTTGCCTTTATTATTTTTTCCTTTTTTTTCTCTGAAGTCTAACCAAGGCCATTGCCTCCCTGATTTCCTTGATTAGTAGTGGAAGAAGCAGGTTAAATAAGGAATACAGGACCCGGTAGTCCAGATAGGCATATTTTACTATCAGTGGTTCAGCAGCTGAGCTCTTCCTGTTTGATTGATATACTGGAGCACCTCTCTTAGCATTTGATCGATATCAGAAGCCACTGAAGCAGCTGCACAGATATACTGTAGCCGTAGTTTCTTTACTCCGACCTGCAGACCTTTCCGGCGTTATTTGTTGGGAGTGGACAGGAAGAGAAAAGGGGAACTCCTGCAGGTCCGAATAGCTGAGCATCACATTTTCTAGCTGCAGAAGGAAAGCGGAGCACTTTCCTGCCCATGTTTCATTTGCAGCTTCATTCTTACTGGAAGACATCGATGCAATCATCTGGTATTCAAGCCAAAAACAGCCCGGCAGGTCAGCCTCTCTGTTTCAAACAGGGAATGACTGAGTGTAGCTTTTCTAGAAAAATGAAATTGAGCAAAGCGAATAACACCTCTGAAAAAAAAAAATCTTTCTTTTACCTTGATAAACAGCTATGCCACAAGCAAAACCTTTATCAAGTCACGCTAACACCTTAGTCATGCTAACACTTCAGCATTATCGCAGCCAGCTAAGTGTGGGCACCCAGAGTGTTCTTTATGAAATAAGCAAGTCAGTGCAATAAAAATAAATCAGAGAAATAAGTAGGGGAAATATGTAAGGTGTGATTGGCTGCCAGCTCACCCAGAGCAATGCAGAAGCCAATCACAAAACTCGATCTGCTCTGTTTGTCATTACTGGCAGGTGAAGATAAAAAAATTTAAAGTGAAATAATTCTCATGAAGAGATTTAGAGAGAGAACAATTCAATAAAAACGTGCCAACTTAATTTTGCATATACTTTCTGTGCAGGATGTAAATATTTGTGGATTTGATTTGTGGTTTTTTTCCTCCTCCTTTAAATGCACTGTACTCCCCCTAGGGCAGGGAGGGAGGAGTCACAAGCCTTCTTAACCCAAAGTTACTCAGCATATCCAGGTAGTGTTCGTTATTTCTGTCTAACCTTTTGAATGAGAGCTCTTAAATTTTGAGTCGCACCGGTGCAACTAATTAAAGTGTTTGACTGCACATAAATTTTTGGTATGTGCCAACAACAAAGCGGTTGCACCCTGGAGCCCTGCCATAAAGTCTAATGTCTGCTACACATATCTGCTGCTTTTTAAGGGCTTTTTCTGAAGCCTTTTCACAGTTGCAATATTTCAGTATATGTGATTTGATTCTGGAATCTTTGTGTCAAGTCGCTCTGGATGTCCTGCTGTGTCTCCTGTTTTGACGTTCACTTCTTGAATTCTTAGATGTAGCTAACGCCGAATGCTGCAACCTGTTTTCTTCTCTTTTTTTTTGCAGCTATGAGGAAAATTGAAGTCTCTCTTAAACGAACCCTTTTTACCCTTCTGGAAGCTGTGACACCTCCGAAGGCCTCACTTTTTCTGCATGCCCACATTCAGCGCCTGCAGTGGGAGCACTTGAGGAACAATTGCGTTAATTTACCACCTCCTGCACACACTTTGTCATTCCCTCTCCTGAACCTACAATCTTGGCTAAGAAGCCCACAAAGCCTTTCGCTGGGGGCCTTTAGATTGAGTTGCAATCATCCTTTTTTCTTTTTTTAGAGGAGTGTGCTAACATAAAGCACAGACTTTATAATGCAGTATGCATGTATGAGTGGGTTGAATCTTGGTGATTTTTTTTCCCTTCCCCTCCCTGAAACCAGAATCCTGTTTTATTTAATCTTTTTATTACTGCTCCACTTTCAGTGGCTCCCCGGTTTCCCCTCAGACGGTCATCCATCTTAAGCAGTGAACCCCAGTTTAATTAATTATGCATATGCAAACGTGTTCTCATAGTGCCAGGATCTCCATTTTCATTTTCTTGGATTCTTTCCCTTCCCTGGCTCCACTTTATTTATTTATTTCTCTCTTTTCCTCTAAGGTGGCTCCGGGTGGATTTATTGCAAATTCAATTTGCATTAAGGTTCTAATTTGCTGACACTGTGCGTGAATATATATTTTTTTAAAACTGTTAGGCACATCAACACCCACAACTGTTCCTACTAGGCTTCTAATTGGGGGCAGAATAGGACGTCAGATTATCAGCCAGTTGGCTCAGGGATAAGGGAATTCCAGTTTTTGTGTTTAGGGAGTTGTTTATGATGTGTGTACTGTGTGGAACATATAGCTGGGTTTCTGTGTGTGTGTAGATCCAAGTTTCCCTGCATTGTTATACATCTAAAAACATCCCTAATGTAATTAGTTTCATAGTTAAAAATAATTTAACCTGAATACAAGTGCTCCATTTTCACAGTTTCATTATTATTCAGTTAGAACTTAATTTTTTTACTGAGGGAAAATTTAAATCACACGTTGTTTTATTCCATTCCGTTGTATTTGCTTCATGTTGGGTGCTTTCAGACTCAATAATTCAGTATATGAAGGCATGGAGCTTGACTAGTACAATAAATGAGTCACTCGCCTTTCTAGATTTACAGTGTGAATAAGTTAATATGTGATTTGCGGACCTGCTTACTTCAACAGTCTGCTCCATAATTGGAGCTGCATTGTCGGGAGAATCTCCTCTCGAAGGTAAAATTGTTTTAAAGAGGCTCAGACTGTTAGTCACCCGCAGTCTGGAGAGACAATTGGAAATGACGGACTGGTGGCAGAGTCTGTGTACGTCATGTTATTCTGAAGTTTTCCCTTTTTGGCTGGGGATCAAGTAAGGGAGCCGTTTTTTCAACATAAATGACAAATTACTTCTTTTCATTGGGGTATAACAAGTCCAGAAGAGATGAGAGCGATAGAGAGAGAGAGATGGGGAGGATAAGTGGGAGTGAGGAGCCACAATGATAATAACAACCATTATAATAGAAAGATTACAATTTGTAGTATTTATAATAACTACTACTTTAATCAGCTTTGACTTTTCATTGAAATGATCTCAAAACACTGGCTGACGTTTAGTTTTTTTGCCTCTTGTTTTTTCTTTTCTTCCTGAAAACAAATATTTTGTTTATCTGTGCTCGACTAATTAACCTGGGACGTATTTATCAGGCTACGTGTGAAGCTTTATTGGCGATGCTATTTATTCTTAAACTGGGTCTGTTTAATGACCTGAACCTTTGGTCCAGCTTTTTCATGGAAACATTAATCAAGCAGAAAGATCAATATTACTACCCTGTTCGTTTCCGGCACATATTTAAGGTGGGAATGCTGCTCCTCTCCCTCTTGGGCTGCGTTACAATGCAAATTCAAGCGGCGAAGAAAGTCAAAAATACCACCTCTGCACACTGTCCCAGAGAATGAGTGCAATGCGTCATATTATCTGCTTTGTAATTGAATTGTAGCAGGAGGTAGGTTGGTAATCAGTGTACAGCAGGTCGTTTTCCCTTCCAGTGTTTGACAGTAATGTCCTCTAATGGGAAGCACCGGCTCTACTCTTGTTCCAGGCCACTAGGTCTCGCAGGTGCGACTGCGCCGTGTACGTGAGTGTGTGTGTGCGTTGTTGTGCAATTTATGGATGTGGTTATGTGTGAGTGTTTGTTAAGTTTCTGCAAGTGTGGAGGTTGTGAGTGCCAGACAGGAATGGTTCACTGCAGCCTCACCTCTAAATTCCTCCCAATCCTCCTGATTTTTATATATATATATATATATATATGTAGGCTATATATATTTATATATATGCGACTCGACCTTGAAGACGTGTCTAGAAGAAACTGAGTCAACGTCCCTTTTTTGCTGAATTAATGACAATTGCCAATTGCGCCCTGATTTACCGTCCAGACACCCTTCCTGCTGTGGCTTTTGGGGACCTTTTTGTCCTTGCAGATCTTTCTCATTCCTCCCTCTCTCTCTCTCTTTGCACTGCCGGCACACCCTCCCCTCACCCACCCTCCCCATTCTTTTGCACAAGAACTGAGTGGCTTCGAAGATAAGAGGGAAGGGTTTTTATATTTCAACACGATATTTAAGCATGATCTGCGTAGCCAAACAAAAACTTTCCCACATCTTTTTTAAAATCAATCTTATTTCTTTCCAAATTAACTGAACACAACCCAAAACAAAATACCTTCAATAGACAATCTTTCAAAAAGACACATTATATGTTTGATGCAATGTAATGTTAGTTATTTTATTTTTACAGTTCAGAGACAGAGGAGGGCAGGGAGACGTATAAAAGCTAAAGAGAAACAGATCAAACCCTGGTAGCGTTATGGGTGGGGGAGAAATGAGAGACAAAAATAAGGTCAAAGTTGACGTATGAGAGTCGACACCGGTGCCCATCAGGACAGCACCCGCTGCTTCCATCGTTACATATTCTTGCCTTCTTATCATTTCACAGATGGCTGGCGCAGAGGCTGATGTGACTAGGCGCTCCATCCATCTGGCCACCCTCTATTTTCGCAGACTCTCATTTCATGGGGGGGGGCACTGGAGCACAACACCCAAATGGTGTGTTGGTGTCTGTAGTGGACCGGCAAGGTTCTGAGTCACCGGCTTAGCGCACACCCACACCACCATGATACAGCACAGAATAACAGGCTGACAAGGCTGCCAGCGGAGGCAGCGCGGATTGTGTGGCCTGTTTTGTGTGTGTGTGTGTGTTTTTTTTGCACCTGTGTGGGCGGGTGAGAATGTGTGGGGAAAATATCCACACTTTTGTCCTGTGTGCGCAGTCATGTCTGCAATGCAGCACCCTGGGTATTTCTTCATGGACTCGGTATTGTTTATGTTGTGTGTCTTTCACGCCTCCAGAGGCTGTTTGTCTGTTTGTCAGATGAGAGGATTACTGGCGCCACGGGGGGGAAACTGAAGGATGATGCTCTGATTATATGGAGCTCTCTTTGGAGGAGACACCTCAGTCATAATAGGATCACTTTTAAGTCTGCTTCTTGTCAAATGTTGCCCTGAAATAGGCGCAAACAGGGGCTGAACATATGGATGCATGTCTGAAAGCCTTCTATTCCCCCCTTAAAGCCAGAGTGGTTACTGCACCACAACTTCTCACCATGCCATGATCTGCCGGAATGATCATTTGCTTTGTCACAGATGAGATTTGGATGGCAAATTTGATACGAGTGCTATTGAGCGTGAAAAAGGGAAACAGACCTAATCACCTATTTAGAGTCAGACAGGCTGATTTACATACTGCTTGTTTGTATGCAGATGACTGCAGGTTCTACTTGCAGGTGATGAGTTTACTTATTGTTCCAAATTAATGGAAATTAAGAAAAAGATTTATTGGCTGTGCAATTTTTGCCATTTGTATATATTTGGATTATATTTCATACAGCCCACCGTTTTGCTTGGGTTGAAGCTGGTTACCACTTCCCAATCCAATTGATGCAACTTAATGCAATCGAATACAGCGTAAAGACAAGATTGTCCTCCTCTTTGCGACTGAAACATAGAACTATGTCCTCTTTTGTTGCGTTGCACCAGCGCAAAGACAAATCTTTACATATGTGTGTGAATGCAATGTTTATTTTTTTTCCCCCTATGCGTCTTTCCTTATTCTCTTCCCTGCAAGGGTCCATCCTGGTGAATTCTCTGTCTCCGTCAGCATTTAACCTGTGATTGGAGACAGCAGGCGTCGCTCTCTCTGGGGGCCATGACCAATCAGGGATGATACAGAAGAGGGAAGCCGGCAAGATAGTGTGCATTATTTATTTGTGATAGGAAGAAAAACAGTTTTTTGGTTTTTTTACTCTGTTTTTTTTTCTCCCCCCAATCACGTATGACTATTTGCATATAAATGACACCCCACTTGCTGTCAAAGAAGAGAGAGAGAGAGAGCAGGGGAGAGACAAATGAAGATGAAGTGTCATGACAGTAAAGTGCAGGCGAGACAGGGAGAGATAAAGCTATTTTATCTGCTTGTGAGAAAGCCGGAGGGTGGTGGGAGGTAAATGTCACTGCAATCATGAAATAAGCTGGGCAGCTGGAGTCACCACGCAAAAAAATATCAATCTTTCTCCGTCATCTACATTCAATCCTAGATTTTTATTTTTTATTTTTTTTTGACATTTCTGAATAAAAGACGTACTTATGTTATTGGAGGGTTTACTTATCTTTGAATTCAAAAAACTACTACAGTGTTTGTGTCTTCGGCCATCCGTCCAATAGATTATGACCGTTTAACAATAATAATCTGGTTCCTCGTAATCCTCTTTGCACTTAAAGACTTGGTGCCTGCTGTTTACGCTGAGTACGTTGAATCAGGAAGTTGTCCGCCTGCTGTTTCCTGTTTTATTTTGAAAAGTCATTTTCTCTTCCTGTCCTTGTTTTTAGTCCCACCTTTTGTGCTCCATTGTCTCCCCTGTCACTGATTAGTCATGTCCTCTCTCTCTCTCTCTCTTTGTTCTTTCTCTTCTCCATGTTTCCATCTCCTTCATGTTGCTCTGTTTTGTCTCCTTGTCTTCTCTGCATTGATTAAGCTCACCTGTGTCTCTTTATCTCCTCTTGAAAACAGTGCTTCTGCTTTTTGTTGCACTTGTTACTGTTTTTTTTGTCTTTGCCCTCTGATTTTGAATCGTTTCGAACTTATTTCCGCCTGATTCTGGACTTTTTCCTATCGTTTTGGATTATCCTTGTGGATATTGCTTACCTGTTGTGGTAACATTGTTTGACTTTTTTTTAAAACATTCCTGAATCTCTCCCTCCATCCGGTCCTGCACCACAAATGCATTGGGTTCAAGCAACCAGCCAACAGACAGACACGTACGTGAACACAGGTGAAAACGTAACGCTTACATGCTGGAGCTACTTCATGCCATCTATTTATGCATCTGGCTGATTTAAACAGTCTGAACTCGGTGCACGAGCCCTGCTTTTGGATAATGATTTTATTTCACGGCGGGCATATTTCATCACTTTGAATAGAACCAAGCCTCAGCCTTGTGTTTTTATGCTAAGTTAATTTAAACACGCCTTTACCCCATCCTTATATCCCTTTCATATTTTCTGCTCCGTCTCCCTGTATATTTATAGACTGCTCTCCTTTATGTCACCAGAACTTAGCATTTGCACTTCCTTAGCATTGTGGCTGTCCTTAATTTCCCTCCTGTGTTTTTTTTAAACTTAGATTATTGTCTCTACAAGACAAGGCCGGAGTCTTTCCCATCACTCCTGGGTTCTTAAGGTGGGTGCGTTTTCCTGTGTGAGCACACTCTGACATGCAAATGGTCACGGCTGATTGCGTTATTGGCCTATGACTCATTCCTCCTCTCAACCTGCTGGAGGTACTTCAATCACGCGAGTAATCTCCTCCTGCACGTCGGCAGCCAAGAGGTTACCTTTCCCCACACGCCGGAGCGATATTCCTCTTAATTGAGACCCACTCTGCTGCGACAGCGTTTTCACAAGGTGGAAAAATGGCAGGTCAAGATTTCCAGACGTATCTCCCACCCAGCCTTCCCTCCTTGGCGAAAGTGGCTGTGAAGTTGATAAGTTCCTTTAGGGACCCTGGAGCCTGGCCAGCTTAGACTCCACACTTCACGAGAGCAAGTAAAGGTTGATGTCGCGTCACCTCGGAGGGGTGTGTAGATGTGTGTACGAACACTTGTGTGTTTATCCTATCAGCCTAGATGTAATATCTGATTGAATTACACCAAAGCTTTTATGGAGGAAAAATGGTGGTGAACCATCTCCTTGACTATTTATGGGGGAACAGACACTCTGTAGGTGTCTCGGTGGTGACCTGACTCAATCTGCATACGATTACCCCTCAGTAGACCCGTAACCCAATTTATGAGCTGATCCCCTTCTCTCTTGGAGGAACACATGCTCCCTCCCAAGTGACCGTATAATGCAGCAGGAACACGATGACAGAACATTTGTTTAGCTTTATAGTGGAGCCCTTTTAAACCAGAAATTCATCACACTTTTTTTTTTTTTTAAACTAGCATCTCATCTGTGTTGCATCGCATATATTCAATATGAAGAAGCTCTGCTGAAATAGGACCGCTAGCTTTGATGAAACAAAATGTGGGAAAATGCCTTGAGGCTGATTTCAAGTGTGATCCTTTTTTTAAAGAGTGAGGGTCAAATTAAAGGGAGAAATTTGTGTTTCTCTGAGAGCAGATGCTTTTGCTATATGTTTCTATTTTGAATGTTTAATTAGCTCCACGACTCCAAACAGCAGTTTGTAAAAGCCTCTTTGAATTGAGGTTGATTTTAATACACACTGCACACTTTATTTTGTATTTAAACCTTCTTTTTTACAAATGCATCTTTTTCAATTTGACATTAGAACAATTTCCTTTATTTATTTATTTTTATCCTCCTCCACATAAATCCTGGTTCGGTGTTGGTTTCAATCATAAAGAGCCTTTTATTATAAATGAGGCCTCAGTCTTTTAGACGGTGGGTCAAACGAGACAAACATGACAATCATAAAAACTAGGCAGGCTTGACAAATGGCCCTGCCTTTGTTTAATAGAGTGGTTAAAATCGGGACATGGCGAGAAGAGCCAATTTGGATATGGTGTCAGTGAATGTGGCTCTATTAAATCCCAATTTCCATGCAGACTTGACATGCAAACATTTGTTCTCTGATCATTTGGCAAAACCTGACAGCTGACAGTTACCACTATTCCAGCTGATAAACAGAGATGTTGGATATCAGCTGAGGAATAAACCTTAAACTTATGGGTCCTGTGCAGCGGAGATGCAAACGCTGCTCATGCATGATGGTCCCAGTTGCTGAAGAGCTGCTGGAGTTATTATCACTCAGCAGATTGTCCTATTCCCTCACCGACTGTGATCCAGCTGAAGGAGATTTGGTAACCAGGGAAATGTTAATCGAGTTCATTTAGGCTTTTAACCATGTTTGTTTCCTGCCAATAGATTATGCAGGATCCCCGCCCTCGCTCACTAAAACGAACGATAACCCTCTGTCAAAAGTCTGAAACGGGTAATTTGTGGATACGTGGAAGATAGATAACAGATATTGCTGCTGGAAAGCCCCTTGTTGCAGCATTACAGATAAATACAGCAGGTCCTTTGAAACAGTCGGGCTGCAGTTCACTCTTATGTGGAAATTCATTTTCATATTTTCAAATTTTTCTTCTTTTTTTTTCTTTTCTCGAACTTAAAATGGGAATATTTTCAAAGCTCCGCGCCGTAATCGAACGCCTCAGGGGTGGTTTAAAAGCATCTTTTATCTGACAGTAATTTCACCGTTGAAAAGAGCCACTTTAAGCATGTTGCGTATATTTTCAGCTGTAATCAAGCATGTCACTTTTTATCACTCTGTGTTTTTCCATTTGTCTTGTTTTATCAGATGCATACTAATATGTATGTAATTTAATTATTTAGCCCAAAGATTGTAATATCCACGTTTGTGTGTGTGTGTGTGTGTCATTTTATGTTTTGCTTATCCATGCTATGCAGTTCTATTTTGCATGATATAATGAGCTGTACTGTCGTAGAGAAACATCAAAATAACCGTTCCTCACTCTGTGAGAGTCTCTTTTCCTTCACTGAAATGGAAAATGTTCAGCCATATGGAGAAGAAGAAAAAAGAGAGTGGATGAGAGTTTATTTGCAGTGTTAAAAGACAGTGACAGAACTAAGCTGTCGGGTGTTTGGCAGTGATGCATTTACTGTATTTTTCTTGGTACCAAATCCAGTCTGTGCAGCCAAACTGACACCACGTCTGACTAAATTTCTTTTCTCTCTCTCCCTCTCCCTCCGACTGTCTTCCCGGACGTTGTAGCGACAGGAGACCAAATGAAACGCATGTCACCTTGAATTCAATATGGATTTCTCTGGGTGCTCAATTCAGCAAAATATATAACGAAGGTCCAGGAAGTGGACGCCATATCTCCAAGTAAACAAAACAACATTATAAAGCAGTGCTGGTCTCGCACAGACCTATCTATGCAGTGCTGCTGAATCTATTATCAATCACATTTGTCTGGGGTGGTGCAAAGACCAGAATGCAGCAATGGTGCCCCCTGCAAAATAGTGGAATGGAAAAGGGCTGGAGCGTCTGCATGTTGTGAGCAGTAAAGGCTAACACACATTGCAGGTTTGTACCCACAATCTACACAACTGTGAGTCAGCCTGAAGCCTCGGGGCTAAGATTTCTTTCGGTAGAAGTGCGTTAGTATCATCAAATGTACATACGTGTCATGAGTAAGAGCAGAATGGTCACTTCCTGAGCAAATGATTGTAGTATAGCTTGAGCGAAATACAGCACAATATTTCCTTTTGAAATATTATAGCAGACATGAAGAAAGTCATAATTATGTTTTTTTTTAAAGCATTTTAAGGTTATTTCTAGTAACTCGACACTAAATTCACAATTTTGAGCGAATTACTTGCCAATTTATTAGGGAACTTTCACTAATAAGGTGGATTCTGCAGGTTGTTTTATGATACGGGGGACCTGAGAGCTTTATGTTATATATTTTGCTCTAATGGTACACATTGTGTTCAATGAACTATAACTGCTGCAGAGTAGAGGTGGCTGCTGGACTTCCTGGGAACTTTAAAGTGACAGGATACATGCACATTGGGGTGGTAGGTGAGAGGCCAGTAGGGGCTCAGCTGTGAATTTGTGCCTCATGGCCCCTGAGCAGATGAATCTGTTCATGCATGTTGTGTTAAAGCATGTTGTTATTAACTGATTCTGCTCCCAGTCTTTACTGAAATAGTTTTTTTTTCCTTTTTCCTTACTTTCTACCGTTTTTTTTTCTTTTCTTATTCCAGAGAGAATTTAGAAAAATTCCATCTTTGAGAAAAGGTGAACACCCCTGCAGTCCAAGTCAAGATAATAAAGAGATATCAAACCAGAGGTCAACTCTCTGCTGTGTGGCTCTCCTCATCCAGAATTCTATACTTTCCCAGATACTCTCACTGGAGTTTGGACTTGGCAGCAAACAGTTGATTCTCAGCCACCTTCTCATATTCACTGGATGAAAGATTTAATGATTTAGAAATTTGATATACCCGCGACTCAAACCCAACCCTCCACCCCTCTGAGGATTCTCTTGCTTTGTGAACGACACATTGTGTGTCACACATTGAAGCGGATGGGTTTACATTGGACTTTTAACAATCGGTCCATTTCATACAGACATCTGTGTCTGGATGAAACCCAGAGGGACGTGAGAAAACGGCGGCATTTGATGCCCTGGGAATGAGACCAGGGTGGAAATTGGGTCAGAGGAGGATATTTTGGATGGATTATTATATATTTATGACAACAGACTAGATTTTTTTGCTTTAACGTATCATTATGAAGTAAATGGTACTTGCATAAAGGTCTAGAATTAATGGCCTTTGTGCACAGTGCACAAAATCTCCTGGGAAAGAACATGTATATAGTTCCTGCTTGATCATATAACCACATGCATTGTGTTAGAACTGTTTGCATTAACTTCTGCATGTGTACTGCAGAGCACCACTGCACCGTACCCTCCCAGATAATCAACCGATGCTTTAAGAGTCTCTGTATGTGTGCTTTGTGCATGTGCACACCAAAGATAAGGGAAGAGAGAGATTATCTGTTACATCATACGCACTTTTGCCAAACTAATCCGGTTCTCCTTCGGAGCCATCGTCTGCTTGCACGACCTTTTCCACTCACTGCTGTTTTTATTAGTTGCGAGTGTAAAACACTTCAG
The DNA here is from genome assembly GCA_037577475.1 of Chaunax sp. Z400. Lineage (NCBI taxonomy): Eukaryota > Metazoa > Chordata > Actinopteri > Lophiiformes > Chaunacidae > Chaunax > Chaunax sp. Z400. The sequence goes on from CM075205.1 coordinate 9,056,456, forward strand.
AGTCTCAATTAGGACACATGATTACGAGTGAAACATCTCGACTGTGCGTCTTACCTTAAGCCTTCAAGTTATTATCGTCCACAAACTAATTAGCAAGTTCTTGATAAGCGAGGGTAGGCCCATTGTTGCCATAGCAACAGCGAGACTTAATCACAATGAAAGGATTGTGGTGTTGGTTTGCTCGCAGAGCACACACCTCCCTCTCCAGCATTTGTATTTTTTTTTTTTTCATTTTGTTTCCAGCAATTCATTCTTTGTACAAATGAGGTTGTTATTTTCATTGTCCTGCTTCTGGTAGGAAGCGCATAATTGGGGATAATCAAAAGGGGGTTTAGCGGGTGGTCAAACCGTTGCATCTGAATGCAGCTCTCAGTCGCATAAAAGGAAGATGGCAAGTTTGATGTTGCTGATTTAGGATCAGTCAGATCAGGAAAGGTGCTAAAGATTTCACTCTGCTGTCAAATCTGACCTGTGAAATTACACGGCTAATGGCACATTCAATAAATCTAATGTTTACCCCTCAAACACTCTAAAGCTGTACATTGCATATTTTGAATATTTGGTGGCTTCCAGGCCCAGTTTAACGACAAAGTACTGTGTTTTACCTGCTATTGTATATTTATTACATCAAATGATGTGTGATAGTTATTATTTTTGAAAGGCTTTGGTGTCAGAAAAGGCTTTGGTGTTACCCTCAGCCTCTACAAGAAACCTCCTCAAGATGATGTAGTCGCAGCCTCAAAACAAGCTATTTGACAATTGCATTTTGGGAATTTGTCATTGCTAACTGTTAGCTGCAGTCCTTCTAGCATAATGGTCCGAGAAGTTGCAGCTTTAGCCGTTTAAGTTGCAGGAAAAAGTTGACTCAATCTGTTACGCCACGTCCAGGTGTGGCTGAGGCTTTTCCTCCAGTCAAAAACAATCCCAGAGACTGATTACTGAATATGATGATGGTTCAATTTATTTACAATTTTGAGATGAACTCCGAAGTGGGCTAAGAACAAAGAAATGTCATTAGGAAGATAACCGATTCTGCCTAAGGACATTAAAGCAATCAAACTATGATGCTTTACCTCTGCGGCTAAAATGATCAATAGAAAAGAAGATTAACAAAAGCTGGCAGCACACACCTCTTTTACCTCCAGACGAACAAAAAAAAAAAGAAGCCATCGCTACATGTGATCAAAGTGAGACTGCGATTGTGACCAAATGAGAGAGAATGGTATATTGATACTACTTTTAGTAGATAAATTGGTTTCTTTGCCTCTATGGTGGATTTCTCTGCACACTTTTTGACTTTTCCTCTTCTTCTCTGATGGATTGAGGCCAACCTCTGGTGCATCTTTTGCTGTTAAACTCCACTGCAACTCCTCTGAAGCAGCTCAATGTGATATTAATGCGATATATATTTTTCTTTTCTTCTCTCCGGCTCCTACAAGTGTTGCCGCTGTTGCTCCCAGCACGACACTTACAGCTGCACACAATGCAATGCAATAACATTAATCGGTATGGCTGAATCAATCCCCCGCCAACATCACTGTCCTAGTTACCGCCGACGAGCACCACACACATTGTACCTAGCTGATTGGCGGCCGAGTTGTTTCTCTGGTAAATAAAACATTTATATTGACTCAATTAGCGAAGCCTGTTGAGTCTGCGGCAGCTGTGCTCGCCAGCTGTTTTTAAAGGAAATGGGATGCGGCCGGGTAAAGCAAGGGAAAAGAGGATGTCAGGAGCAGGAAGGGTGGAGCAGGAAAAAAAGTTTAAAAAAAAAATCTGGTTTATGTTTTTCAAAGGTTTCTAGAACCTTCTTAATATAATGAATATTCTAACAGAAATACAACCTATAGGAGCAATTGATCCGATCCCCTCAATCAAAGCTGCTCAGAAACAGGTTAAATACCTAAAACTGTGTCAGATTCATGAAACAGGAAGTAGTTAAGCCCCCATGAGCTGACTGACCCACTAATCTGTCCTCGTGATACAGATTCTTCCCTTTACTGGGTGAATGTTAAGTAAATGCCTACTGTAGCTGGAACTTTTTCACACGGCTTACTCTTCAAACCTCAGTCAGGAAAGCAGGAGTTTGTTTTCTGAGGTTTCGCTGGTGTGCGAGGAGTCGATAAGGATTAAGTGTCAGTTTAATATTTGGTGTTTCTCATGAATTTATATACACCCAAAGATGGGAAATAAGTCGGAGAATCCCAACCACTCCTTCGCCTGCAGTGCATGAATAATGCAGTTATTATTCAGTCTTTGTAAGTTTTTTTTTTTTTTTTTGACTGACAGGTGGTGGGCTTTATTAGCTGTCTTAACAGGAAGACCCCCGTTGCTCAGCCGTGCCATGTGCACCAGCGCAATTGGAGACAAGCTACTTTTTTATTTTTACATTTCTATCACTGAAAACAGCATTTGAGACGCGATGATAGCCTGGCAGCTTTAGAAAACGAACACGGACGTACAGCAGCTTCACTTGTACACAATTCATTGCCAGTAGACTCAATTTATCTCTATGATGGTGAAACACACATCAAATATAAATACAGAGAAGAAAGGGAACAATGATGCCCTCGTGTTTGGAAAAAAACAATCCAGCTGGATAACTCTATGGTAAATAAAACATGAGAAAGTGCCCTCTAGGGTGTCCTTCCAGGGGAGAAAACAGGTTAAAATGCCCTCTAAGGTGCCCCGACGGTGGACAAAACATGATGCAGAGTCATAGAGGCTGTCCTCAATGCTATTAAATAAGCTGATCTGCATGTGAAATACTTAATAATAGTTATAACGTCCAAGTCATGTAATTTTTAAGCAGAATTTGTGACTATTTCACCATTTAAAAGTCTACATGTCGAAGTGTCTTTGAGCAAGATGGGTCAAATGCAGTGAAAGAATAATGGAGTATTTTTTTTTAATAAAAAAAGATGTGTGTATGTACAAATTAGCTGCTTCATTCTCCTCTTTTCTGTCTTTCAGTGGAGGGCTGCACGGATTGGTCGGTGGACTACCTGAAATACAAGGTGCTTCTGGGGGAACCTGTTCGGATTAAGTGCGCTTTATTCTATGGATATATACGGGCCAACTACACCCATGCGCAGAGCGCCGGACTCAGCCTTATGTGGTACAAAAGTGCAGGACATGGGGACTTTGAGGAACCTATCAGTTTTGACGGCACAAGGATGAGCAAGGAGGAGGACGCCATTTGGTTTCGACCAGCAGAGTTGGATGATGTGGGGTACTATTCCTGCGTATTAAGGTAAGTTCCTCAACCACCAGTCTTTCCAGCGGTGTGTCAGGAAAATACTAGGGGTCGATTTTATTCTCTGGAATCCCTGCAGGCTTGAGTAAAGCTACGCTAAAGGTCTCCCCTGTTGATTTCAAATGAAGTCTCTCATCTGCGGGCCAAAGGAGCCCTGGTCCTTGGTCCACAGTGCATCATCTAACAGTGCGAGGACCCTTTTGCTTTCGCTTTATATGCTAAATTATTTCTTTATTCTCCTCCCGAGGACAGTCAGCCCATTAGGTGCAACTGGTAAATCCATAATTCTTCAGCCGTCACAAGTCCTTCTCTCTGAAAATGTGAGAGAGAGAGAGAGGAGTGAGATGAAAGGAAATGGACACTTATTCAGTACAGGAAGATTGCGGAAAGGGAAAATGCAGCATAGATAAAAAGAAAGAAAAAAAAGGCAGGAGACTCAAACCATCTTCATTCCCCACTTTCTTGATGGCGGAGGTAGACAGTCGTTTGATTTACGAGTTCTAGAATTCTGGCTTCCTCGCTCATATGGACATGGAGTTTGTCTGTGGCCAGTCAGAAAGAAAAGAAGTGCTTTGAAACACATCTTCCTGACAGACATTCCCATTTCCACCAAAACAGAAAAGATTTAGGACATCTGACAAGAGGTTTCCTGTGTTTCCAAGCTCAATTCTAAGAGGTTTTTTGGGAGCAATTACCATTCATTACCATTAGCACTCTCCCCTTTTGCTGTGGCGGCCGCCGTGAATAGAAACGGGGAGATACTGGTCCAAGGATTCTCATGGCTCCATTCAACGACTTTGGCAGCATTTCCGGCAGGAAAACAATAAGTCGGCTCAGAGTTATTGTGTAACCATGCAGAAAGTAGAGCCAATGAGATTTGATTGGGAAAAGAAGTGTTGCTTTGTCCCCAATCTCCACTATTCAGAACCAAATTCAGGGGCAACACTTATTTGCCCGTCATGAACAGAAGTAATAACCGCTTTTCCATCGCGCAGGATTTCTCTCTGCAGGGCTGCTTTCTGCTGACTCAGGACATGCATGTTCACTTTTTAAATGCTTGACTTCCAACTAAGTATTTGACACTTGGATGGCATATTTACAGCTCTGACCTTTTATTTACAGTGCTTGCATCAACGCCACAATCTGCTCCAGCGATTCCCCGCGTTAATCAAAGCGTCTTGATGCAGCTGGGGGCGACTCGGATCCTCGCAGAATTCTAAAACTGGGTTATGGTGTGAACGTCCACGCAAGCCCGTGATAAGAAGATAGTTTTAAAACTGTCCTCAAGTAGTTTGTTTAGGCTGAATGTCCAGTAAAACTAAAGATATTTAATTTACGTTATCTCTCTTTTGCTAAGCGATGAGGTGGATTGTCAATTTATCTCATCAAATTAATTTCCTGAAGCTGCATTTATCATTTTTTAAGGACTTTCTTTTCCACATATTATAGCCTTGCTCAAAAGATGCAATAGTGTCATCACTCTATTGCCGAATTACAACAGTGCCTTTATTGTGAGTCGTGTTTTTTGGCCCTCTTAAATTGCTCAATACTCCACTATGTTCACTATCTAGTTGTAATCTTTATATGTCTGTTTTTGGTAGTGATTAGGTTGTGCATTAATCAGACCTTTTTCTTTTTCTTTTTTTTTCTTTTTTAAACAGAAAACAGCTGCTTTTCTTTGGCTGGATTTGAGCTTAAAAAGAGCAACTGTGCCAAAACAGAGAAGTTGTAAAAAAAACAAAAAAAAACAATGAGCTGAAAGACACCAAAAAGGTTCATAAAATGACACCTTTGTGCGCCTTTTTCCACGTCCTCTGAATACATCACGCCTAAAGTAAACTTATCAAATCATAAATAAGCTGTATTTTAATAAACATCAACACAATAAAGTGGGAAATCATCAATTAGTCACAAGGTGTTTACTGTCAGTCTTGGATCAGTTGAGTTTAACAAATAAGTGGGATAATTTGCAGCGTTGCACATCCTTTATTATGTAGTAATAACAACTATTAACCTTGTAGGTAAAGGGCATTTTCTTTTGACTGGCTCATTAGTCAGCTCTGTGCAGAGACATACAGATGCTTTTAACAAGGGAGGGGCCTGCTTAGAAGGCATGGGAGGATTACGTTATTGGATGCATGTGTGTTTGTGTGTTGCATGTTTCGTTTAATGCAGCGTTCTGAAGTGCACGGCGATGCATCACAACCGCGTGGAACCATCAAATTAGAATGATTTATAGTCCTGTATTAGCATATGAGTTCTGTTGAGTGCATGGAGCCCTAATAATGAGGCCAGCGCCGATTCCAAATGACTGACAGAGCAATAGCTTCATGGAAGCAGACAATTTACTGCTTTCTCATACTACATATGAATTATCATACGTGTCACGTGTTATTCTAAGACGGAGGTTAAAAGAATCTCTCCGAAGCACCTTTGCAGTGATGAACTCAAACTATTAACCTAAAAAAAAAAAAAAAGGCTACAATATGACATCTGCACCCACTTTTGCCACGGTGACATCTTCCTCATTTATCACTTGAGCACTGACATGGTGTTAAAAAAGGAATGGATTCATCTAATTTTACAACCGCGCAGCAGCGGATTGATTCATTTCAATTTCCAGCCACCGTAGCCAAATGGGAGGATTGCGCTCCCCTTTTGTCTCGGCAGCATGGGTCCTATAGATGAGCAGCGCTTGCATATGTTAACATCTCACATTTGGATTAGGCTCTTGGCAGTGTGTTTACTTGAGGATCTTCAACCCCCTTTTTTTGAAGACATGAAAGGACCGGGGGAATTAGAGCGCTCGGCGGCGGAACGAATGAATCACAGCACAACAATAAATCATCTCTCGCTGGATACATTTCATACTTGAGCATGTAATGTAACAATTCAATCCCAGTCACTATGGGCTCCCGTGACGCTCTCCTCTCAAGGCAAGGGTTGTGTATCCAAGAATGTCACGCATGAGTGTTGATGTTGTCCTCAGACAACATCCAGGAGTGATCTCCTCCCTGTCTTTTGGGAGAGTATGCATCGTTATTTCCATTTCCTGTTCCAGAATCAGTGTGATATGTGGGCATTAAAGCTACTATAAGATGGTATAATGATATAAATCCATAAGACCCGTCCATCCATGCAGATCCTTTCAGTTGCATTGTTTCTTTTCTTGAGGCGCCTCATTTAACCTATAAATAGAAAGGTATAGTAACATTTGCATCTTTCAAACCTCCCCATTTAAACATATCTGTTTTGACATTTTGGTGCACACCTACGTGTTTTTAACTTTGTCATCTTGTGGCTTTATCTGCACATATTTTTAATTTATGACATCATACAGTTCAGTGACATCATTTCAGTCAAACTCACCGGTTTGAAATGTTTATTATTACAGCAGCAGGACGTATTTACTTTAAGTTCGGCGCCTGGGCTCCGAGCTCGTCACTCCCCGCAGGTATGTTTGTATGGACATATTGGGGAGTGATGAGAAAAACTTCTTGAACCCCATAATCGGAGCTGACAGGTGGATTCAAGTTGTTATTATCATTACTATTTCTTACTTTTATAATATCTTACAGTAACATGTATCAACTGTTAGTTTATGATGTAGCTCTCAGATAGCATCTGTAGCATAGGGAGTATCAGTCCTGTCCACAGGCTCTCCAAATGCCTTGCACGGGTCGGGCGGGTCAATAAACAACAAAGGGGTATTAACATAGCATAGCAACAGTCCACCTTCCACCTTCTCCTCCCCTCTCTGTCACTCCAACACGCACGTTTGATCAAGAAGGTCATGCCTTTAATGGAGGTTGACTTGTTTTACTGCTATTCATCAATAAAGAGCAGCATTCGGAACAATTCCTCCACTAATTTAGCTCTAGATTTTCTCACTGTTGTGGGTCAGGGAGAGAGAGAGAGAGAGGAAAGGGAGAGTAGTGCTCCCAGCAGCAGGAACAGCACCTTGGAGAGCACCAGGTCCCTGTACCTCTCTCAGTCCTCCATCCTGACAACTGTACTGGTATAATTATGAGTTATGTTGGTGGTTTGGAGGTCAAGTTTTAGCAATTAGCATATATTTAATTATATTTATAAATAAAAATATTAGGTAATTTAAGTTTACACGTGCAAATCCTGTCCCATTTACAGTATTAGGATATATATATTAGAAGAATGTTGATATTAATATGATTTAAATCATATCAAGCAGCCATTTGAGCACATGTGTTACGTGATGAACACATCAGCCTCCCCCTGTGACAGAAAGCCCTCTGAGGTATGATAGAAACCCTCTTTGTGAGCAGCATCTCCATACCTTTAGCTAAGTTCAGAGTCTGAAAAGCAGCTGGGGAAAAAAATGCGCTTACAGGGCGCAGAGACGAAATGACATCCGATTCCAATCATGCTGCTTCTTTCTTAATCAAGACGAATGTTGAGTCGACTTCCCTTGTTTGTTCTTTGTTTCAAGAATTGTGCGAATGCTGTGAAGTTGTGTTCTCCCGCACCTCAATTCTATTATATGTTTAAAATATGATATCAAACACGACGTTAATTTGCCGGTAAGATGGATCGTTTCGCTGTTCCTAATGTTGTCCCTCATTTATTAATCATGTGTTTTCTCTGATGCACCGTCGCACAAACAGAGGCGCACACATCCTCTCTTTACCGTCGTTTCATCTGTTACGCCCTGTGACTTTACACTCCTGGCCTCTCTCTTAACACAGATACCGCGGCGTGCCCACACTCGTCATATTATCTATGTGTATTTGCTCAGCTACGCTTGAGGGTGTCATACGCTATGACACACACACACACGCACACTTTCTCACAAACACAAATGTGACATGTCAGCTCCCTCCTCCCCTCAGACTGTCTGTGCAAAAGCAGGCCATGTGCACACATGCACACACTCAACAGTCTATGCATGGGTGCCTGAACCTTTTATTCTTGCATTCTCTCCCTTGCAGGCACGCACACACACACACACACACACATTGCAAACATATGAGTGAAAGAGTGGAAGGGAGCAGGTGAGCATTGTAGTGGGCAAATGGAGGTGTGTCAGATCTTTTACCCCGAGGAGCTCTGGAGTATGCAGAGCAGAAACATCTGCAGTGGTGGATTGTGTATCCTACAGTACACACACACAGACACACACAGGCTATTCAGGTGCTTCCCCAGCACTGCTGCTAGCGTTCCTGTAAGCCTATTAGCATAAGCATTCCTGCTATTTTATACTTCAGAGACAGCAGAGACAGCCAGGTAAAAGATGGTCTCATTAAGGAAGAAAAAGAAAAACATTGAGTGCAGTTCACCAGTGATCTACATGTGTTCTGTTATTCACTTTTTCTTTTTCTTTGCCTTCCACTTGTAAGTTTCTCTCTCCTTTTTAATCCACGTCTGCAAACATTAGCAAATGCTTAAACGGTTCCATGTGCTGAGAGTGACTGGGTCCTACTTATATATACTTATATATATAATCCAGTTCTTCCAGGTTGCAGCACAGAAACAGAGCTCACCCATCTCCCCGCAGCGTTTCAAATCCACGCTGCCTGACGTCTCCATCCACCCTCCCATCATAGCCTCTCCTTCGCTTTTGTCTTTTACGCTCAAATGCAGCACAAATTAGCAAAGCAAACTGAATCGGATGCACGTCTTTCTCTGCTTTGATTCTATCACATGCATGGATTGCGAGGACCTTCCCATCAACGTCACAGAATCACACATCTGCATGTCAGACTGGTCTCTAGTTGCCTTAGGTGTCAGCGAACGTGTCGTTTCAGCTCACGTGGCATTTTGCAAAGCGATTAGTAGCTTGTTCTTTAAATCAACACATAAGGAGACCTTTTCATGCACAGACTCTAGGAGAAAGACGCTCAGACCTGCACGCACCAGTTATACGTATACAAATGTGGAAACATGCACATCAATCACAGGGGAGGTGCAAGGATTACAGCGCCAGATTAAGGACAGATGGTGCAGCGCAGGGAGGATCCCATTTCTTGGCAAGAAGCTAATGTTTCACCTTTGACCCTGTTTACCGCTGCTGGCATGCTTCCTCTGTCTCGAGCTTATTAATAGGTTTCCTGCATGTCCCGCGATTCCTGGGCTGTCACCGGCAAAGGAGCGTAGGAGGCGAAGGAGTGTGTGTGTGTGTGTGTGCACGTCCTTTTCGCTTATTTAAGCCTGAATCACTTGACACCTGTGCTCACACATCCACGCCGAGGAACTCACACAGAGATCAGACGCATCAAAAACCTCTTCCTACCCGTCCCAGACCTCAGCCATGTTGACTGTGTTAGCATTCGTGGGCAGGAGTGGCTGGTGATCTCTCAGGGAAGTGACAGTCAGAATGGGCTCGTCTGGAACACTCTGTCATTCAGCCCGAGTCAGGGGCCTGTCCGATTGATCCAGCCCAGCTGTCAAAGCCAATGAGAGACGCCAGACTAAGGAGCAGCAGGGACGGTCTGAGCTGCCAGGCTTTATGGATGATGTATAATATAAGAATGGTGTTTGTGTTATAAGCTACCTGGCAGGAAACAATCAGTTCGCTGTGGCTCTGTGGGATAGCTTTGGCAAGGAGAGCTAGAACAATAGAGCGCTGATGGATGTTTATTAATGGAGTTTACTTATAAGTGCTGTGCGGTGCCGGGCGCAAAGTCACAATGAATGATCTGAAAGTCCTGGAACTGGTAGGATGTGGGGGGGGGAAAAGAGGTATTTATTCAAGGTTTTTAGCTGCTCGGCTGCTTTGGTTTCGTGCTTTTGAATTACAGATGATTCAATTCATCACGTAATGATGATTATAACCTCATTTTGCAGAATCACGACGCTTCTTTGTACAAAGACGCGTTCAAAGCTGATGGAAAGGCTACAAAACTACAGAACAGACCTCCATTAAACTGTGGTGCAGATCAGGATAAAGGGGCAGATACAGGATTTTATTTTTTTTTCTCCTTCCAATTTAATTTGTCAGGGAATAATGCATGCAAAATTGATGATGACAGAAATCTGGCACATTTAGCGGGCTTGGTGTCTGAGTGTGTGCAGTTTGATGTGGATCCAAATTATTTGCTGGCTTGAAGCGTCACCCAATATTTGATTAAATATGCAGACTAAACCCAAGTGGTGAACTTAACTGGCCCATATCTCCATCCCTAGAATCTGGCTACCATGCAGTGTCTCGTGTAGCTCTAACGCTAACATGAGCTGCAGTGGTGTTGCAGCAGAAGGTAACGCCTTAGCAAAGACTGATGGGAGGTCATCCTCCACATCTTGAAGAGGTTATGACAGAGTTGGTGCCAAATCGCTGGCAGCAGTAACTCACGGTGCCCAGGTGGGGTTTTAGATAATTGTGTTTTATAGATTTGCCAAGCCGCTCCATCCAAGCAGCCAGAGGTTATTGATGACACTCCCCAATATCCGCCATTCTTTACACCTACATTGAGAGACTGCTCCGTTGACACAGTGTTTGGACAGCCTTATAGTTGGCTCCATGCAGTTTAGGTAGGGGCTGTTTTCCAGCAGCCATTGTCTGATGATGTATGGGCTGCCGCTAGTGCTTAGTCCACCTTTCACACGGCGCTTTGTTCGGCCGTGTGGTGTGGCGATGTGAACTTGGCTCGATGTTCACTCTGGGCGTCTGATGTTACAAAGGCAGTGTCAAAGGGGAGGGGGAGGCTGCATGTGGACCCATTTTGGGGCCTTGTGATGGATAGTTATAGCCTTTCATCCAGCACCTAAATGGAAATGGAATGCAATCAAAGTGCTATTAAATTGTTTAGGACTTTAAATCAAATTGTGCCATTGCAGAAATATTGCAGCAAAGGGTCAGACCCTTCTCTATCTGTGCATTAGAGTGTATTAGTGTCATCAACACATTGGACTGCTGTGCTGCTAAAAGGTGTCATAAATAAAGGCTGGAACAAGAGGAGATTTTACCAGACATGCAAAATATGCACTAAATATTCATTTAAATTTGCATTCTATAGTTCAAATGTTTGCCGTGATGCATATTTATTTATTTTCCAGACATCGTTTAGAGTTTGCAGCAAAATCTTCTCCTTTTTTTTGATGTATGTTGTTCTCCTCTTTGGATAAATTGGAATGTAATTTTTGATTCACCGTGTGCCTGCATTGAGGCCTCAGCCAAAGTTGTTGCATGCCCTTCACGCTCCCCGACTGGACATTTGTGCCATGCATGATTCCATCTGATTAAGCCGAGCTCAAGAGGCCTCTGGCAATGAGGAACAAATGGCGGTGAAGGTTGCGTGTTCAGATTTCTTCCTGGAAGACGTCTTGATGCGGGTACTTGTCACCATCTGCGTACATTTTTTCCCCCCACATCTCCAACTTTTTACTTTTTATTTTTTTAAGCCAAATCCACAGTTGTTACCTCCCCCATATATCCAGCCTCTTGGCTCTCCTGGTCCACACTGAGCGGAGAAAGTCATCAAACAAGCTGCCAAAGCATTGCTATCTGATAGCAAGGACACTGACCTTCTCTTCCTCATATCTGATGGTGGTTTTTATCTGCCAGACAAATGTCAGAAATACCATTCCCCAAGCACAATCACTCTGGCAGCACAGCCAGCTTCTCCTCCCTCCCTCCCCTGTGACTGTGAACAGCGAGACGTCTGCAATACAGCAGCCATCAGTCAAACCGTGATACAGGAGGGAACTCAGGGCTCACCTAAATCCGAAGGGTGAGAACAGAACAGGGAAGTGGCTACAGACTGAAACTTTATTATGATTTTAGAAAACTCATTTAAAGTCAACTTACGCTGTATATTGAAAAGTGTCATGCATTGAGAACGAAAAGGATTTTTTTTGTGTGTGTGTGTGTTTTTTTTCCTTCCATCTTACTGCTTTTTTAAAGTGTCGTTTCTTTGTCCACAGCAGGCAGATGGGGGGGCAAAAAAAAGCAAGCAACACTTTCACACCAAAATTAGATTATATGGGATATTTAAACCCACGTAAACCTGCAAAAAAAGAGAAAAAAATGATGTTACTGAAGTTAAATGATACAAACATAATGCAAAGCAGTAGAAACTAGAAGGCGCTCTACTGCTTTACATTTCTCACCTATCTTCACCTGTATTCCTGCAGCATCATAGCTTGCATGCGAGTTTTTATTCGATATGCATAGAAGTATGGCTGCTCATCCATTTTACCCTGATGGCCCAGGGACCGATGAATAAGGTCATGATGGAGTAAGACGAGAATACAATGGAGACAAATTGTTTATGCTTGTTACCGAATCATGTTGCTAGCATAACAATGAGTTCAGAGTGTCATAGGATGGAGAAGAAAAAAGAAAAAAAAAGACTTCCCTGAAGGCAGCAACTAGGAAATGACTGACTAATGCATTTGCACAGAAGAAGTGCTGCTGACAGTTTGAGACGCCATCTCAAGGGTAAGGCTTGGAGGAATTCTCAGACTTGCTGGAAAATAAGTTCTTGGGTTAAATGTAGGTTGTTGTTTTTTTGTTGGCTTTTGCTTTTGCAGCCGTATATACAGTTCACTGTATTGTGTGTACTGTATTTAAAACAGGGGGCGCTGTGGCGTCTTTGGAAGGGCAGTTGAGCAATGGAAAATAATCCCAATTACAATACAGGATAAATGAAATTTAACTTACTTGCATGCCTCTGAAGTTTAATATTACATTCAAGTCACAAATCTAAGCAGCTGGTTTTCTGAAAAACAACCTCGGTTTTGAAGATGTTTTTCAGAATCCTTAATAGGGAGATATTCCAGCAGATAGATGGAGGAGAAGAAAAATCCTGTCTGCTGCACAGTACAAGAATATGTTTTTTGATCTGCTCCCCTAAAAAGCACGACAACATTGAAATTACACATGTTCCTACTCAATAAGAATCAAGTTTAATAATCTTTTTTTTCAGTTCTGATGCTGCTTTTCATTATTTCATCATTTTATTTTATTTTTAAAAGCCTCGTGTGTGTGTGTGTGTGTGTGTGTGTGTGTGTGTGTGTGTGTGTGTGTGTGTGTGTGTGTGTGTGTGTGTGTGTGTGTGTGTGTGTGTGTGTGTGTGTGTGTGTGTGTGTGTGTGTGTGTGTGTTCCTCGCTGAGAAACTGTGTACGACAAGATGAGAGAGAAAAGGGTGGGTGGAGGCAGGGACACAAAAACCACAAGCAGAGATAGAGAGAGAGAGAGAGATGATGTGGATGGATTATAATTGAGGCAGGATTCGATTGTTCCAGCATGGCGGACAAGTGCCACACTCTTCAGACAGAAGCTAAGTAGGAGCGAGTTGGCCGACAGTCAGATTGGAGGAGTTGTGGTGCTTAATCATCGCTGGCTCCTTCAAAGAGTTGACAGGTGAGTTGTGATGGGCACAACAGGAGAAGCCCAATCCTTCCCAACGCTCTCTCTGACTTTAGTTCTGCCTATAGATCAAATAAAATAGTGATTTAGGATAACTGTGGGCTGATCACAAAAGCTGTGTTGCATAAAGAGGTGTTCCTCACCTGCACTGGGCTCAGTTTAACCTGGCTTTGACCATTTTAGATTTCACCGATGCTTAGCTACGACTCTGTACACTGCAAAGTGGTGCCGCTGAGCGGATGCAGTGATGACCATCTGTGAGCCCTTGGTGCTCTGATCGCAGTGGGAATATGTTGGTGATGTGTTTTGTTGTTGTTGTGAGGCTGCAGTGACGGAGGATGTCTCCCTGGGTCCCTGGAGAAGTCGAGTTATCAATCCCACAGTAGTATTTGTCAAAGCCGTTACTTTTTAGAAGTTACTGTAAGTAGTTTAGAGCCGCATATGAAACTGTTTCCATGTGTTTCCGTCACCGTTTTGGGGTTTCGTTCGATATTTCCTGTTTTTAATTGAGAGTTCATTTCCCTGCATCGTGTTTTTACTTCACGCTCCCCCCTCCTGCCTTCGGGATCGCTGATTAGTTTCACTTGTGTCTTGTTAGCCTTCCCTCCCTGGTGTATTTACTCTGTGTGTCTCCCCCCCTCCCTCCCATCCTTTGCCAGTTTGTCTTTGTACCTTTTCTGTCAAGCGTTGCAGCCTTTTGTGTTCACTCAGGGTGTCTTTTTGATTCCCTGTTCTGCGGAGCTTGTGGATATTTTTGGGTTATTTTTTTCCTGCCTGCTCGTTTCCGTACCCTCCACCTGCTCGGACAGCTCCTCTGACGCTGACCCTTGTCTTCATCCACTCAATGTGTTAGCCTTTTCTTTGTAGATAGATTTATTAATGTGTGTCTGCGTCGGTGTCTGCATCTGGGTTCTCCACTTGTGTTCTGGCTGCACAAAAGCACGACATGTTTCCATGCCACCTTTATCACATTTTGCATATGGAGCTTTGTATCGGCAAGAATCTGGTGCTACAATACAATAAGCAGCGATTATGTCATCATCATCCAATGTCCATCATCCAACTCGCAGTGGCTGCAGACCTGATTCTATTGAATTTAACCTATATGCTAAATCCCATAGTAGTTTGCAGGAAGTATAAACTGTGCATTTATGCACTACGCCAGTCATAATCCTTCAGTGGACTGCTTAACTCCTAACTGACCATTGCACTTAATTTCTCTGGCTTTGCCACATATGGCATGCTCAAGTCCTCTACTTGCCCTCCAGCTGTATACAGTAGCTGTCAGCCTGGCTCTTGACTCTCAGCTGATGTATGCAGGATGCTATCTATCATTGCCACGACATTGCATATCGCCTTCAGTTTGACACGTTTGACAGACACTCTCCCCAATTAATGCCACGGCATCACCTGGCTTGTTATTACTGTATCTGCAGCGTGCAGATGCAGCGAACGCTCGGCGCGTCGACTCTGGAGCACGTGCGGCAGGAGGATAATTTCCCTGCTCGGGTCTTTGAATAAGCTTCATGAATATTACGCCTGCTGAGTGGAGAGTCAAAAGATCACCCAGCTCTTCAGGCTCAAAAGACACAGTGATGGATGAAAAATGGTGGAAAAGGCGTCACAGGACGCGGCGCTGGTCCACACCATCGATCACTCAAGAGGAGCTGATGACACAGTTCCCTCTCTGACTCTTCCAGTGGGTGAGTTTATCAGCACTGCCCAGAATATTTAACAGGGAGGAGAGCGCACCTTTGGGATCTAATTTGCACAGGTGTCCATCTGGTAGAAGTTGTCAAGGATAATCTCCACATCATGTCACATTTGCATCCGGGCTTGAGGAAAACGGCACATGTGCTGTAAGGCACCGGTCAGCTGGAGGGCCGGCGGATTGTTCGCCGACACTGGCGTGAAGACCAGTGTGTGTGTGTGTGTGTGTGTGTGTGTGTGTGTTGCGCTAATCCTACGAGGCAGTTAATGCTGCGCAATTATGTGAGGATTTAACATGTTTGTAATTGTTTGTTGGTTCAGCTCGATTTGTGTGACCAGCTTTAGTTGGAAAATTAACAATGAGATTTTCCTAAACGCTGCCAATTTGGTTGGTCTTTAAACCGGGGCGGGGGGGGGGCGGGGATTTGCTGCAGGCAGACCAGAGCACTTGTCAATCGTGACAGTCTTATTAGCCAGTTTGGGCAAAGAAAAGCTCTTCTTATCGAACCCATTGATCATCGAGGACCTTCGCTTGTGTTTCCATCCTTCAAACAGCACAACTTTCCCAGTGAATCGATCGTGTCCATTGATCCCTGTGTTCTGTTAAGAATTACTCGAGCAGTAATCTCAAAATCATTGTCCCGTTAATGACCCCAAAGTCATTAGGCTGCAAAATGCTTTTGCAGCTTTTAATTTTCATCTCCCACGGCAATGGAGCATCGCCACCCCAGGATGCCAACAGCGCTCATGTGGTCCGGGCAGTAAAATGAAACGCTTCTCCAACCATGCATGAATATTCAACAGTGTCTGTAAGCCAGGGCAAACATGCAGTCTCTAAACATTCCAGCAAGTTTTTTTTATTTTACACCCACTCTCTTTATAGATTCCCGTCTTTATGTGTGTGACTTGTTGACATCCGGAGCTGCCTCTCCATATTACCGCCAGCGTTCCTGCCTCTCTAACATACACATGTATGTCATTCACATACACGTCAAGTTGTAACGTTGTAGGAACCTGTGCTTGTCCAGATTTCGGCTCATACATGCTTTTCCACAGGAAGGCTTTTTCCTCAAGGCCTTCGTTTGCATGAAGTGACAATTCGTTTTTTGTGAAGCCAGAGACGGACCGTTGGCAGCTTCCCTTCGCTGCGTCTTGCAGGATTCACTCATGAACCTGTGTGGGTTTTTTTTTTGCAGGAACTCCACTTACTGCATGAAGGTGTCCATGTCCCTCACGGTGGCAGAGAACGACACCGACCTCTGCTACAACTCCAAAATGAGGTTCTTTGAGAAGGCAGAACTAAGCAAAAGCAAAGACATCACCTGCCAGGGCATTGAGGATTACATCCAGCCAGGAGTGGAGCCTGACATTGTGTGGTACAAGGTAAGATCTCCTTTTTTTTATTTGCCGTTTGCATAAATAATCATTAATTTTTTTAAATGATGCGTAAGCCGTCATTTAAGACTATGTATGAACATGGGACATGGTAAGACCTCCCGTGTCCGACAGGCCTTTTTGACAGAGCTGTAACGTGAAGCTCGGCGGCCGATTCGTCAGACGTGTGAGTTTGCTGGGTGTAGTTGGCCACAGCGCTTCTTCGGTTTCCCACTGAATGAAATTAGACTAACAGGAAACGACTGTGGGCGCCATACTCTCCAGTTATTGGCTCTGTCTTTGTCAGTGGGGGCTGATTTAATTCTAAGCATCCTGTCTTGGACCACACAGTTAAAAACCACGCCCACAGTGCCCCAGTTTTCTTTGCCTCTGGTGTTCTGTGGCTCAAAATGTTCCTAGAAGTTGCTGTAGAGTAAAAGTTTAATTCAATTGATTCAATTTGAGAAGGTCTGTGCAATAACAAAGTTTTTCAATAGTTGTTTTAAGAATCAATATATGTTTTTAATCAAATAATGTATCATTGCAAACATGTTTACAAGTACCAAGAACAGCCAAATGCACTGCCATGTTTCTTATCATGCATATTATGTTGTAATACACACATAATGAGAAAATGCAGAGAGCCAATCCCATAATTTGAGAAAGTTTGTATGTAAAAAATAAAGGAATCGACCGTAACGGAGTGGAGAGGTGCTCTAGTTCTTCATGACGAGATGTTTAGCCTGTCTTCACTCAGCATGCTTCAAGATGGTCCTAAATATAGAGTTCTTCTCTGCTAGAGGTATCCAACTGCTTTCAAACATTAGCTACACTTTACCGCCAACAGTGACACACTTTATTCTAACATTCTCTCCCCGTTGTCTTCTTCTGTGTTTAAAGGAGTGCAAGCCAAAGCAGTGGAGACAAACCATAGAGAGGCGGAGGGAGACGCTGTCCATCAAGGAAGTACGGGAAGATGACATTGGGAATTACACCTGCGAGTTGCAGTTCGGGAGCTTTGTGGTACGGAGGACGACGGAGCTGTCGGTCACAGGTAACGACAAATCACACCTCACCTCTTGTTAGATGCCTGTCTGCAAATGCATTTATATTTAATGCATTCACAGACCAAAGAGGATCCTCATCGTTGTGCACGACGTCTGGCGATTGGTCTTTACAGTTTGTGTTTCTTACACTATGACCTGGCCAAATAAATGTCTCTTGAGGTTGTCGTTGTTAAAAGAAAAGAAAAAAATTAGGCGTTTTTAAAGCTGATCCCTGCACCTTTTGCCAAAAGTGTCTCACTTCGTAGCCTCTGGGACTGCTTTAATTGCTAAGTAGGGGGAATTCGCAAGGAGCCGCATCAGCACTTTTTTTCTTAAGGCTGCTGAAATATTTAAGCCTGAAGTTAAAGTGGGTGACAGATTGCTTGTCACTGACACTATCACAGCCAAAGTTCCACACACTAGACACTCTAGATAGGGAGAACCCAGCATGTCATAATTAGCGTCTATTTTTAAGGTTATCAGATTGGAGGGAGATCTTCTGGTTGTCCTGGGTGAGCTCAGAATGCCTCTGATCAATAAACAAACTTTTTACCCAACCGTCCAATCACAGTGAAGGAGGGGCGGGACAAAAACCACAAAGACCCACCGTTACATCCGACAGAAGTGACATCAGACAGTGCAGAACCCACGTAGACCTGCAGGGCCGTCCTCTCTCCCTACATCCCTTTGTGGGACGAGGGGCTGCTTCGTTTCAGCGCGGCTGCCGTCACCCATTGTGAGTGTCAGGGTCAGACAAAGTGTTTACTGCTAACTGCTACCTGATCACACTTTATAGTCCCTTTAAAGACCCAAAGACAGACTCTAGTGAAGGCCAAGCTATGTCATCAATCATTTTCTCACCAGCTTCAAAATGTCATCCCTGGGGGAACAGTCCTAATCTCTCCATCTACTTTGGAGACATTCAGCATTTCAAAACAGGAGGCAGAAGATGATGGATGATTGGCAATAGAAGTGGAAGCAATATTTTATTTTTTATTTTTTTTCTACCTGTGTTAGTGTGGGTTGTCTCCCATATCCTCACCATCAATACTTAATGACGATGTTTTGGGTTGTTGTTGTTGTTGTTGTTGTTGTTGTTGTTGTTGTTGTTGCGGTTCAGTCCAAGCCACCATTTTTAATCTTTTACACGTTTCCCTGCACTGTTTGGCGTCAATGGGGAACAGCACATGGCCCAACACTGAGAAATCTTCTTGTACAACAATCAAACTAGAACTTCCCTACTGACAAAAAAACTTGTTACAGGCTGCAACAAAAAAACAGGAGATACATAATTTATTTGCACACAAAAAAGCCAAACAAATAGATGGAGGAATCCGTGTTATTTCACCTCTTCGACACCTGTAACCATTTAAATGTTGTTTTTTATCTACCTTTTGGGGGGGGGGGGGAGAACTCAGTGAATGTTTTTTAAAGGACATAAAAATATAGATAAATGAATAAACTGGGTAGCAGCATCTCCAACTTTGCCCCCAAAAGAGCAGGACGGTAGAAACAGAAGCATAACCTGTGATAATGGATTTTTTCCCCCACGTTGTTTGACACTGTTATCACTTTCCTAAAAGGGATTTATGCATCCCAAGCGGAGATCTGTGGGTCCTTTTTTTTTTTTTTTATCTTGAATAAGTATACATGAATCTTTATATAATATCATCAACCTCCGACAGATAAATCCTTTTTTTACCATCAAAACCCTCGTCCCTCCCCTCTTTTATCAACAGCCTACGGGCCCCTCTCACAGCAGTGCAACGGGACAAAAGGTCAGATTCCTTTTGATTATAATGAGCAGCAATAAAATCCTAATGAGCTCCCTTGCTGGGTAATAGGAAGCGAGATTCATTTTTAAATGAAATTTTGGGATTTTATGACGCCTTTGTAAGGTGCGCCGTTTGATGTCTCGGATTAAACGCTGCAGAATAAGGAAGCGGGCGATGAAATAGATATACAGGGGAGCAGCAACTTTGGTGTGCAGAGAGAGAGAGAGAGAGAGAGAGACTGTCAGTGTGGCTAATGAGCTGCGAATGATGCTGATAACCTGCTCCTCTTATTTTGATCCTGCATGCAATGAGGTGCGTTTCCTGCATTCACACGGCGTTTTGTTTTTTAAGGTGAAGTCATTCCCGGTCCTGCACATTGAAAACGTCTCAAATGCTTGATCGCACCATTCTATTTCAGTGTGTTGCTTAGCGCTGAGTATTATTATTGCGCAGCGGCTCGACTGGTTGCAAATGAAAAACTATTTTGCTTCCTCAGCTCAACCGCTGCTCTCGGGATGATGAGAACCTTTTCCCTCGATATGTGTCTTTTTTTTTTTTTGCCTCGCATTTGTAAGCTAGAGGCTATTTTCTCCCGATGCAGACAATAAGGAATAACAGGAGCGCAGTACAAGTTTAGAACATGAATTTAAAGTAGGGAACAAGAACATTCATGGCTGTCACTGTGAGGTTTTAGGAACATGACAGGAATAAGGACTAACTCAGAAAGAAAAACGTTTCCTCGCTATAGATATCATTACACAGTGGCCACTTTTCACATGTGACATTAACACTTTCCTCTTTATCTGGACGTCTTCTCTCAATCAGGGGAGAAAAAAAAGGCATATTAATGCAGGGTCTAAATGCATGCGAGACCATCAGGAGGTCTGATCAGATCTCACACCTCACATTGTAGAGTTTCCATTCCATTATTCTGCATCGCTTTCTCTAATAAGAACCCATATCAGATACAAAATGCCGATGATCAGATAGTCCAGATCATAAACTGTCTAATTAATAGCGGATGTGGCATCACCCACTTGGTTTTAGTTCAGCATTTCAGTGGTTGCCATCTGAGAACCCGAGGACATGCTGCGGTAGCAACTTGTCAATGACGAATTCGCCTGAAAGCATTCTATTTCACTCTAATAATTTACCAAATTAACATAATTCTTCACTCAACTCCTTAACGAGACCATAAACTCATTAGGAAACAGTTTATTAAGGTTATAAATAAGGTGAGAAGAAGGGTCATTTTCTCATGAGCTTACATATAATCAGACGCCCCCTGTAGGTCATTAGAAAGAAGGCAGCTTTAAGACACTTATTGTGAATTATCTTAATATTGATTGTACTTAAATAAACAGCCTTGAAGTAAGCATATATTATTTTGTCTTTTTTGCGACCTGACCTGTAATATATGCTATCCTGTCACACTGATTGTATGCTGTTCAAGCTGAATCATATCGATTTTGTATACTTAAGTCCAGTCTATTGTTCTCCACTAGCAGCTCAATGACTATTAGCTTTGCTGAGTGAAATTAATGTGGCTTTTATTTTTGTTCGATGACAGGAACTCTTACAGGTTTTGAACCGGAGTCTTGAATAACTCCAGATAAATCAGTGTTAAATCAGGAGCTCATCAGCTGAACAGTAAACTGTCAACAGGGCCTCTATATGCCCCTGTTAATCCAAATACACTGTTTACCTCCTCGGCTCAATACGACTCCTCCGCCTCTCCCCGTCCCTCCATTCTGCAAAGTATATATCTACCCGTTTGGTGGACGTTACCAATTTCCTGTCCCATCCCTGAGTTGACTCATTAGCATATGAAGGAGGCTGGAATATAATTGCTCCTTTTTAATTGGTGGAAGATAATCAATGTGGCCAAGGTGCTGGTGGGGGAAGAGGAGTGCATTCAGAAAGTAATCCTTTGTCTTTATGTGAATTTGATATGCCGTGTAATCAGCAGGTGTTCGACGAGGTTCATTAATTTCTCCATCTTTTTCTTTTTTTTTTCTTTCATTACCTTTGATATTTTGTCAGTTTATTACACGACATACTTATGCATGAATATGAAGCTCGTCATTTTTCCCGTGACTCGGATGTGATTTGATTTCGTCGCCTCCTGCTGAGGACTGGATCCTACAAAGAGTGAAAATGATTCCTTGCAGCAGGGATTGTGGGTTACTTGCTAAAGTTAAATGTCTTCTTAGTTGTATGTTGGCTGCTTATATGTCATAAGCACGGCAGCTTTTTTTTAACCTTGTGGTTCGTCTGTGGACACTTTGACAGGCTTGTTTTAATCTTTCATGATGATGGCATAATGGCAAAATTGAGGGGGAGGGAAGAATTTTAAAGACAATATGTCTGTGTGTGCAAGACTGCGTGCCCTGCCAGATGGTAAAGCTCACACACTGCAGCCACTATAGCGCATTGAAAGGGCAAAACCCATTCAACAGTGTGGGTGATGGAGCTGTGATAATTACTTGGCTTTTTTAAAACAACATTTTCCATGAAAAGAAGTGTCTCACATGACTGCAACTATTTTTTTTAGTTTTTTTCCCCAGCTGATAAACGGTGACTCAGCTGTTTTGAGAATAAACCAGGAGTATGCTAATTGGGCAAAAGGAAAATTATATGAAAAATGTCTTTGGAAATAATTAGAGCTTCTTTTAATCCATTTGATTTTTTTTCGGTCACCAGGGGGCAGCAAAAAGATACATTCACAACTTTAAACTCTTTAATACCACACATTAATTATGTTGTATGTTATAAGATATATATGTCATATATGACATATTATACAGACTCTTTACCAAAATCACCGCTGCTGCTGATTTGACCTCTTTAAAAAGTGGGAGTGGGAAATAACCTGAGAACTAAATGCAAAACTTGATGCATGTAAGATTTTATATGCTTGTCCATCTTAGAAATAATAATAATAATAATTATAATGGGAATAATACAAAAAGACATACCAAGTCTAAAATGGCGAGGCATTTGTTTTCAGATTTATGACACCATTTTTTTTTTTATCACCTCCTTTTCCTGCCTCAGCCCTTGTCGAGCCATTTGTCACGTTGCACCTCTGCCACACTCTCATACCCCCAGTCAAGACCAAATATCAATCAGAGGTGAGCGGCAGGGCCTGAGGCTCTTCTTTACAGCCAATAACGGAAAGTCTCAAGCTCGGTTTTGACAGGGGCTTCTGTCTTCTTCTTCTACTGCCATAGACTGAAATGTATGGTGGAGTATGGAACCCGATTGAAGGCAATCATTCATAAAAGGAACCAGAGGTATATCCTAAAGTTAGAGTGAGCAAAAGCCGTGTGAATATAAGGTGGTCAAGTGAGACCGTTGCAGAGTAAGCTAAAAAAAAAATGAGACTAAGGATATTTATCCTGTCTGCTCTGAGCCTCTGCCTCTTCCTCAGGCTTCCTCCTCAGTCCTTGACCTCCAGGTCAGCAGGGAGAAGTTCAGCATAAGACTCTTTACCTTTTATAAGTCTTTGGCTCAGCGGAGAATAACGTAGAAGACGGCGAAAGCCTCAGGCGTCACGCCCCAGCTCACTCATTCACCACCACTAACAAGGAAGCTGAATGTTTGGCTCAGCTTCAGTTCATTCCTCGCTGTGCTCTGGTGGAGATTTCCCACCGCTGACTGTATACCGCATGTCACAATTTAATTTGGGTTCATAAGTGGGTCTTATTTACGGCGGAGAACGAGCTCTTTTCGCCGCTGCAGCTCTTGTTTTATGATGTCGGCTGATGAGGCAGGTGTAATTTTAGATGAAACGTTTCCCTTTTTTGAAGCTTCCATTCGCAGGAGGCACATCGGCTGGAGAAATCCGCTTCGAGGACGATCAGTGAAACCTTCCCGTTGCAACTTACGACGATATATCATCACATCGCATTTTTCTTTACCCATCACATCCAATTTGTAAAAATGTCAGAGGGTCATGACCAATGCCTGAAGTGATGATTAAGTAGCTTGTTTTTAAGAGACAATAGTGGCTGTGGGGTCAGAGTGGAGCTTAATTAGTAATACTAGGTGCTGGGAAATGGGTCATATGTATGGTGATGTTGGGGAAATGACTGTAAAGAAAAAAGAGCAATAATCAATGTGTATTTGTTTGTTTTTTAAAACAGCTACTGTTTCTAGAATATTAAATATTAATCAAAAGCAAGTGGGAAAAAAACCAACTAATTAATTGAAGCTACTTAAACTTGAAACAGGAAGTATGTTTTATGGGGTTTTGTAATAGATAGAAAGATTAGATTAGATTCAACATTATTATCATCACCCAGCACAAGCGCTCAACATCGAAATGCAATTAAGCATCCAATCTGAAGGAGTGAGTCGTGACATAGGTGCTCAGATGAGATAAATACACAAGTATATAAGTATAAATTTTAGATTCACTACTCAGGCTAAAAGTTATATTCTCCTCAGATGACGTTAATCTGAATGAGAATGCCTTCACTCTCAGCTTCCACATGTCCCATTCCTCCCAGTCGGCGCTGTGCTTCTCCTCTGTGTCCAGCTGTTTGCTATAGCTCCCGTGTTTTCAGCGACGCTCCCATCCTCCCACCTGCGATTTGGCAAGCGGTTTGTTATGTGTTCCCCTGCCATCCATACCCCAACCGCGCGAGTCAACTCAACCCTGTGCTCTGATCAATCCAGCAGCAGCAGCAGCAGCAGCAGCAGCATGTGAACACTGTGGTGCTCACTCAGCATCCCTGCGGGTTCCCACCTGCTTGTACCATTGAAGGAATTGCACTCGGGAGAGGTGATTGCAGAGCTTATAGCAGGGGAGGAAGTGGGAGAAAAGGGAGAGAAAATCATCTCTGGGAATGAAGCATGTGTAAAGCATGGTGTTTTCAGACTGGAGTGGTTACTGGGCTATGTAGTTCTATTGAAATGTGTCCAGCAGCTCTACTTGAAACATTATTTGGATGCGAATACCGACCACAAAGAATGAAGGGCCACTAGTTTGGGAGGACTTCTGTCTCCCTCTGCATGCCCTGCCCATCAACGGTGTTTGTTGGGTATTGTTTGCTCAGTGGCTGCATTCGTCTGTTTGCTTTTTTTTTTTTTTTGGCTCACCCTGGCAGGTCTGCACCCCGTGAACAAACTGCCAAGGAAGAGCTCCCGGAATTAGTTTGACTTGGCCAGCTCTCCACAAGGTGAGATGACTTTGATCAGCGTCCCGTTGTTTTTGATGAGGTGGCACTTTCTGGGCACAAATGTTTTAGCAAACAAAGGACGATGTCCTTTGGCATTTTTGTCCCAAGATTTAGGACACAGGGCAAAGCAAGGGTGGACCGGAAGACTTAATGCATTTTAGTGATAAGTATCTAAACACTTAGTGCACTATTTAAACTAATCAATGGCGCACTGTCTAAAGTGCATGGTGCAGGTACATATAGTGTGTGTCCAATTCCTTTTTGCATCTCCTACTATTTAGAAGCACTCGGGTCCTTTGCCTCAAGCAACTCCCAGTCCTCTGTCCCATCAACAACTCCTGCATGTGAGCAAAGGCATCAGCATTTTGCCTGCAGCCATTCCCCAAGAAAAGAAATAACAAGCGCATCTCCGCCATCTGTGCAATGTTCACACATGGCACAGGAGCTTAACCTCTGATTACTTAAGTCTCTTGAAACAACGGCAAGATCTAATGTTAATCAAAGTCCGGGTTCATGCAGTGTAAGTGGTTGGAGTAAAACAGCCATACTCTTGAAGCACAGGTGGAGCTTCAGTGAAATTTACATACACGACTGAGTTTCTAAATCGGCTGAAATACTTTTTTTCCCAGGTGGATGAAAACAAACATGCAGGCTGGGATGATGTCAGAGCAGATCGGCACATCATTGGTGCGTTACAAGCGAGTGTATGCACGTCATGAACCGGCATTATATGTTTGATCCACCCTTTAGATAGCAGGAAAAACACTTTGTACTTGACCAACATGCACATGGGCACAAGTACATTCAATAGAAATGAGCAATTACACATGCATTGCACTGCATATAAAGTCTTATTGCAAAATTGTGCAAGTTGCACATGTTGGTGGTTTTTGTCATTGACATGCACTTTTATAGTGTGCATGGCAATAAATAGGAGGCAGTGCAAGATGTACTTCCAGTGGCAGTGTTCACTCGCAATATAGGAAGTAATGTTGCCCTTTTTGACTGAAAAAGAAAAATGACGGCGAGTATGTGGAGCTGACACTTGTCAACTGTGGGAGGTAGAGCAGAATCGTAATGAGCAGTGACAGCATCAACCGGTGGGTGGCCTAACAGAGTAGAAAGCAGTGGGTGCAGGTGTTTGGATGTGCCACCGGTGTTGCCTTCACAGGTGTGGTGGATGGATGTGTCCAATCCTCTGGTCAGAGTAAACGATGCTCTTTTCAGAAACCTTCACCAAGTTTCCGAAGCCAGCCACACATTAGCATAATGGCGTTTCTTTGCCCTGGAATAAAGCCAATCTTTTAGCCATTCCAAAACCCTATTAGCATATACATTAGCTTCAATTGTAGCATGGGATTTAGCAGAATAGGGTTCTTTTTCATGTCTGTCGTTTGCAAGACTGTCCATCATTCAAACCACCTAAGAAGCTACTATCTGGTTTCTCTACTTCCCATGTTGTATTTTGAGACATTTTCCATATTCTGCATGTGTCGAATTCTTCTATGGTGCTCATGGATGCACAGAAATAACAGGTGCACATGGTCCCCCCCCCCCTGTCATCGTATGTGTCCTCATGACACGCCGCTTGTGCCGGAGAGTGTAATTAGCCTGCATATATTCACTGTTCTGAGTGAGCACTCACCAAAACCTCTACCTGAGAGATGAGATCTTCACGGGGCAGGTGAAACCAAGCAACGAACAGATGGTTCAAAATTGTAACAACAAAAAAAACAAACGTCGGGCGTTCCGGTGCCTGCATGTGCTGCTAGCACAGCACATTGATTGGGCTCTTTGTTTAAGGCGGAAGACAGAATCCCTGACAATAATCCCTCAGCATGGAAGTGGGATCAAGAGCTTATAGGCCCTAATTACTAATGGTGAGCAGCTATTTGACATATTCCTCCTGACCTGATAGTGATTTTGATATTTATTGCTTCTCAGACAGCTGAAACTGAACTACAGGTCAGATAAGTTTGAAATGACGACTATATTCACACACAATCTCCTCTATTCATTCTGATTTTTTCTCCTTTTTTTAAAACCATTTTTGCTATTTATTCTACTCTTTTTTAACATGCATGAATACTAGAGAAAATAACTTTTGTCAAAATCAACTTATCAAAGAATCTAACCGTTACTCCATCCGATTCGGGTTCCCCCAAACCGACTGTCACCTTTTGCAGCGTGCTGCTGTCATTACATCTTGTCAAATATCTGTCAATTAGCAAACTGTGCTTACAAGTGCTCCTCTGACACACCGTACATCTGGGATTGCTAATTAAGATGACGTGTTACATAATTAATGCCTTCGCTCTGCTAATTAGCGCTCACTTAGTGCCTTAGCTTTGAGGATGTGAGAATCTCTGCCACACTAGTGTTGATGTAATGTGGTATGGAGCAAGTGTGGAAGAAGAAAAATCCTTATTGCTTTAAATGAAGTTTAAAAAACCCACAATTTTTAGTTACATCTGTGTTAAAAAAGTGTTTTATTTGATTCATAGCTCCTGTCAAGGCCACAAGTACACCAGTCAGTATAGCCTTGAAAATACCCTCTCCCTCTTTTCCTGCCTTCCCTAACTCTGCCAGTTTGTAGAAATGCCCCATCAAGGACACTTCAGCTGCACGTCAATCCACCGATTCTGCCGGAGAGATAAGAAGGTGGGAAGAGACAGCGGATGGGACTCTTGCATAATTTATAGTGAGCAAAAAAATCAATTTTCCGGCATAAATTACTGTGATGTTAATTAGTTGCAGATTGGTCTTTTACAAAAGGTGCATTCTAAATCACTTCAGGGAGAGACTCGCTGCACGGATTCCAAAAACTGAATCGCTCAGCCGGTGATGATTTCACGAGACGCTTGGAAAATTAGACGCGTTTCTTTATTTGGAGCCGGAGCAAAACGTTTTGGAGAAGACAAAACGGTCCCTATGAATAAAAATGGAGGAAGTCCCTCTACTGGTAAGATAGTACTACTGATCTCCCCTCAAAAGCTCACACTCACACACACACAGAGAGAGAGAGAGAGAGAGACGCCACCACACAAACCCTCGGTCAGGGAGATTGCTTACCATGCTCAGTTCAGTAGCGATGCCCAGCTGGGCCCTGATGTAATGGAAATTGATTGCACTGCTCCCAGGCTACACTGTCATGACAAGTTACTTTAATGGCACTAAAGCGGGCTTATGTTGAAGTTTAAAAGTAGGGGGGCGGGCGCAGAAAAGTCACTCCCGGCGTATTTGCAGCATTGCAAGGCTTTTATGTATGCATGAGAGGGCAATGTAAAAAAAAAAAAAAATAGCAAGTTTACAATGAGCGATTTAGAGGAGCGTTATGGCGGCGGATGAGTGGTGGGAGTGACAGTTCAGAGCCATTTTGCTGCCAGTATGAGAGCCGCACCGCCTCAGAAAGTGGTTGAAGTGAGCCACAAATGTTATAATTAAAGAATGATTTGTGCTTTTCGTTCTGCATTTGCATCAGCTCTATGACAGTCCAGTGTAGTACATGCAAGCCACATACCCTATAGGCCCATTTATCCCAATAGAAGCCTGTCAGGCGGAGACGTTTTCAGCCCAGATGGAATCTGCCGTATTCATCGGTCCTCACACAGGTAATGGCTGCAACACCAGAGCCATGACGGACAGAACTTTGGAGGTTCTCTGTGTGCCTCCGGGTTTTCTTTCCTTTGCACATCTAAAATTGGGCCTTATCAGGCTCCCATTTGATCAGCGGCGCCTCTTTCACAGGTGAACTCATTCCCTGTCATGTTGCATTCTTGTAACTCTTAGCCGAGGTCATCTGTGGCTTTCTGATGTGTGCTCCTGTATCACCGGAGGAGCCTTGTTTCGCCTTCGGCGCACCTCTGCAGGTGTTTACTCTCTGCCATCCTGTTTTCCTCTCCCGTCTCTGTTTAGCTGCTGTATAATAAACAAGCTGATTTATATTACAAGCAAAAGACATACACGACTTAGCGATGAGTGCTTAAGAGCCTCTTAACACAATCAGTTCCTAATTTATTTTAAAGTTTAATGGCATTTTGAGTTTAATGGCATTTCTGATTGCAATGCCTCTGTAATAAATTACAAGGGCTCATGCATGAGCTCTTCAAGTAATGTGTTTCCCTCATGTTTTGTCTACAGGCCAATTAAGGCGCGCCGTGTGACAGTCTGGCCAAATCAAAAGGTCCCTGCACTCCTAGACGGCTAAAGCAGCCAATTAAAATACGCCGCCTGCGCTGAAATAGCCGTCACCGCCCACCACGAGCAATCATTACCACATACAGTATGTCGGTTGGACAGAATGCACGGGGAGCATATCGATTGCAAATGTGAAAAACCCCTCTTGCACTCTGGCCAGAAGGAGTGAAAGTGTTGTGCTTAACAATGATAAAAGGTATCAAGTCAGGTTTTGTGCAGAATCGCACTCGCTCGCCCACCGTGCTGATCGTCAGCATCTGCCGAGTGCAGCGGCGAGCCTCATCACACGGGTCAAGAGAGTCAAGGCTGCACTCGCACATACCGCTTGATCATCTTGAACAAGTCTGGAATTTCACTTTGATACGGGACGTCTGCGGGGGAGCGGCTCAGGGCCACGAGGGTAAAAGAGGTGGCCGGTCACCTGCGTCCGAGGGCGAAATGTGTTTGCCACATGCAGAGAAATGAAAGAGAGCATGAGAGGAGGTGTGTGTGTGGGAGAGAGAGAGAGAGAGAGAGAGAGAAGCCACCTCCATATCCTCAATGAAGAGTCTACTTCAAATATGCTTAATTCATATTCAGCTCACATGGAGTTGTGAGCTGGCTTTAATACATCTCAGCTCTCTGTGACAGATTTGGAGCATGTCTACATTAGAAAGTAATTTCAATGAATTATCTCTTCCAATATAAAAAGGGACTGACCTATCATTAGCACCATAGGCCCCCCTCTGTGACACTAAAAGCCGCTTTTTGCCTTTTAATATTTCCTGTTTTTCCTCACACCTCAATTACAGAATATTAGGTTACAAAACGTTATTATATATTTCCCATCATTTTCATTTGGGTTTCTACACAGACACGTGAAGAGAACCATGACCCTGAATCAATAATAATGTTTAATAATGTTACCCTGACTGCAGGGTGTGTAAACAGGCTTCTTAAAGTTTGTAACCTGATGTTAGATGTTGTGTTAATGCCTTGTTTTTGCCGCTAGTGCAGCTTTAAAGTCTGCCACTAAGATTTGTTAAAACATAAAGTATCATATATTATTTTATCATCTTTGTAGGAACACATTTTTTCCCCAAAAGAGTTGTCATAAAGTCCCCATAACAACGCAAGAAGTCAAATAAAAGGAATAAACAGAATCTACCGCATAGTGATAAAATTAAAGAAGAAGAATATGAGGAGATCTTAGGTTCTCTGGAGATGCTTGTTCAGGAAAAAGAATCTTAGTTAAAGATTTAATGTTCTGCTTTTTTTTTATAATAGCAGAGCGATTCCATAATAAAAAGGAAAGATCTTATGATTTTGAGTAAAACACGAAGTGTTCGGTTCTAATTAGCCTGCAGAGAGTTGCTGCATAATTTCTGCTGGAAAACATGCTTCCCTCAGAGGGCGCGTACGGGTTAGGGGAAAAAGCATTTACATGCTTACCATCCTTTTCTTACATTTGTGCAAATGCCCCAGCAATGCATGATTTCATTTATCATCGAGCTATTATAGAGCTTTAAGTACTTTGTTTTTTAAAACCTGCTGCAGAACAACAGAGTATAATATAATACAGAGTGTAATATATAATAAAAAAAAGAAAAAAGCCTGGGGGCATTAGGTCTTATCTTGTTGAGCGACTGTTAATAATAATAAGATAAGGACAATAGCATTTCAACTGATTGACCTTCAGTGGATTAGTCCTAAGACTCTTCTTTAGTTGATATTCATCGGCTGTCTAACATAGGAGTTACAGAGTCGACCTGCAGTCTGTCTGCATGTGGAACGGCTGGTCAGACTGACTGTGCAGGAGTTCTTTTCCCTCCATATTTTAACATGTTGTTTTTGTTTTTTTTATCTTTGACTAAATGGAGCAGGAAGTGGGATAAATCTGCAGTATGCAGAAATTCCCGACTCTTCCTTGTGTCGGAATAACAATGTGGCTTTTGGAATGTAAATGTCAGAAATGCCTTGCTTGTAATGAGTTGCGCTCTATTTTTGCCGAGGCTCAAATCGTGCATACATCCCTGTCCCTCCTCCCTTTATCCATGTGCAGCACATCTCCTCTGAACAACTGTAGTGGATGTAAAAGGTGAAATCAATAGCTTCCACTTGGATCATTCTTGTTCACGGAAAGAGCAGGCCGTCCTAACATTCTGCACACTCAGTGGTTTTGCACAGCCGGCTTAAATTAGTGTATTTTCATGCCATTTGTTTCCCCCAACAATAGAAAAGTCAGAAACAAACAAAAGGAGGCTAAGGGAAAAACAATACAAGTAAATCCAGCGTCTCAGCTGAGCACCAGTACAGTTTGGACAATGGATTCAAGGCAGGGTTAGCACAAAACATCGATGTAGGGCACCACAATGGCAACATGGCACCAGTCACTGACCTGTTTAAACAGCTGGAACGCTTGGCACCGCCTGCCTCTGGAGATTTGCGGGGCCACTGGCACAGGGGTTGAGAGGAAGGAAGGGGGGGGGGGAGAGTGGAGAATGGAGAGGGAAGGGAGATGGGAGGCATGGTGGCGGAGCTCGGAGGAGGGATTCATAGCCCAGCAATAGGGGGCCACTGTGCAGAAATGGCACCAAGCTGGGATTAAACGAGCCACCGGCTGCAAGCTGAGGAGGAGAAGGTTGGAATGGAGTTCACTATGGTAGGCATGTGCAATGAATGGGTGCTCAGCGCAAATAATAAATAGATTGTTGTTTTTATTAAGAAAAAAGGAGCCAACCTGACTCTGATCTTGGTCAAAGGAACCAAAGGATGGAGATTTTTACCCTGCACCACATTATGCAGGTGAAGCAGCTCTTATCTCACGGTCATAGCCCCTCCTTGTGATGTTGCTCGATCACAATCGCGTGTACCTGCCGGGTCACGGTGTCATTTTTTGAGCTGGCGACTGATGATGCAAGAGAATGTCAGTGACAGCCCAGGTCCTCAGCCTGGAGGCTTGGAATACGGAAGGTCAGATGTGTGTGTTTGCGATAAGAAAGGTCGAGAGGAACGGCGCGAGGCTGAGGGACGGATGAGGAAGGGTGTCAGAGAAGGGGGGGGGGGCTTGGCTATCTCTGCACAGATCACCACGATTCAGTCAAGTCATATCGGAGGAGGTTGTTAGAATATTATGCGAGGTGCAGTTTGATTAAAAAAATGAACCATGCAGGAAATACTCTGGTAGATGATGTCATGCCTCCCTTTGCGATCAAGCCTCCTCACTGCTCGCCGAGCCACAGATTTCTTCTCTGCTTATGTAACATCCATTTCAGAGCTTTTTATTATTAAAGAAGATCATATCCTTGTTTATGGAAGTGCTCAAAGCCCACTGGTTTAATCAGATTTCTTTATCTTTTTTTTTTCCAGAGGTATGTTGGCGGCAGCTTTTGATGAATAATGCAGAGGGTTTGTGCTTTACTCAGCGCGCATTCCAGCGGATGTTTGATTGCTCCAAGCACATTGGCTGAAATCAGTTTAGGCATCTTCACAATCGAACCTCGCAGGGGTTTAAGTCAAATGCCAATATTTGATCAACCCAATTTGTCAAGCATTGGGATGTGAACACGTCCAGTTTGGTTGTGTTTGCTCAGAGTGGACCGCAGAGGCTGTTAGATTGTGTTGCAGGCTATTATAGTAGAACTACTTACCTCCTAGTAGCTATTGTATCACCGTCACACGGTGCCCTGAAGCGTAAGTATAGATTTTATACAGTGGTCAGTAACACGAGTGTTGGTTAGGCTGCTGTAATCAAAGCCTAAACTGTGCTCAGAGATATTTAACCACATAAAGGACTCATATGATAGGGATCTATTTAGCTTTTTATCATTGCACAGCATCCAGAGTTTTATAAATGATCAAAGTTTTACTGCAGCACTACTGCCGACATTTTTTAAAGCACCAAGCCTCTAAACAATCTTTATTAGAGCGTCATAGAGATCCTTTATGTGTGTAAAAAAAAAAATAAAAAAAAAGTAGTCCTTGCTGCAGATGAGATCTGCAAGACGCTAAACAAGAATATTATCATTTGTCCTTGAGATGCTTGCTGTAGCACTAAAATAAAATCTTTTTTTTCCTTCTTTTTTTTTTTGAGCTGGAGGAAGCAACTTGTAAAATCTTAATTAAAAGATGGTATCAGACGTGGCGTTGCTTATGGAAAATAGTGAAATAATGGACATAAAAAGACAAGTTTTTACATTCGCAGCAGAGAAATAATTCACTGTGCCGGGATAGCTGGAATGAGAGAGAACTTATTCGCCGAGGGGAGAGAATTGGCATTTTTAATATCCACAGCAATGAAATCTCAATATAGAAACTGTGAGGCGGCAGAGTGTCATTTGGCAGAAGATCCTTCATTTTCTATATTTTCTTTCCTCCGCCGTTCCTCTCGTTTTAGTCCTCATTATGGCGAAAACAAAGTGTAATTAACGTAATCATGATTAATTACAGCACACAGTCTTGGTTTACACATCTGCCTAATTGCAACTTTTCTTCACTTTATTTTAAATACTCAAGTAAGCAGAACTTGTCACATTAGCTCCCGCTTCTCCGTCTCTGCTGCTCAGGCAGGCACTGAAAGTCTACTTTCTGCTGGTTTTTTTGTGTCTTTTACATTTTCCCAAACATATTTAAAAGGCAAACTCGAGCACCCCACCCCCACCCCCACCACCACCCCACACGCTAACTCCCACCGTCCCCTCAGCAGCAGCCAACTCCTCCATATAGACCTGGAGACGGACATTTTGCAAGATAACATGGGCAAAGCGGGAAGTGTAGCACTGCCAAAGGCGAACTGCCAAACTGATTCCCACAGCGATATACACATAGAAATACCTCTATTGATTGGCCCGAATATATTTACTGAGGGGAACAGGACCAGGCTGGGGGGGAAATGGGGGAATTTATGACAGCCAGTGCTCAAGATTAATTCACTTTTTAATTATAGGGAAGTACAGGTATTGCCTGTCGAGGAGTTAAATTTAAAGCTAAGACAAACGCTTGCTGAGAATGCAGGATATGGAAGAAAGTGCATGAATCAATAGTACATTTTTTCCTCAACTCTGCTTCATGGAGATTGCCGGCGACTGTATTAGGTTCTCAAGTGTATTTGTGCTGGATGGCAAGTGGACAGAGAACTGCTCTCTACATGTGGGTGGAATTATTTCTCTCTGCACCTCCCTGTAAATCCATCCTGTAAACCGTCCAGCCGACTGTTCCGTAGCCCAGTTTGAGTTTTCTGATGTTTCCATGCAGCAGAATACAGTTTTTCTTCATGTATTTTGTAGGCAGTATTTTGATGTCACGTGTGAGCAATTCGGCCTGCAGCACGTTTTTTTTTTTTTTTTTTTTTCTTCATGTGCAAATGCTCGATTTCATCCAAACAGCATTAATCATGCATAATGTTGTATAACCTGAATGCAGAGTTCAGCATCACACCTGCTGCCCTGTCGTCCTACATGAAGGCCAAATGGCATTTAAAGCCACACGTCCTGCCAACTGATGCCTGTAATCATGTATGATTTATGACCCCTGCAAGGACCCATCCCAACCCTCGCAGCGTTTTTTTTCTTCTTCAAAATATTGGAAAAACCAGAGGATGGATGGATGAAGGAAGCAAAACCCACAACATCTATGACAGGATGGTGATCAAGCTGTCAGTCAAGCCCACGTTTCCTCATTCACACTCAAGCAGTGACCCAAACTGCACCACAAAAAACACACACACACACTTTCGAAGCAGCAATTAGCGTCTCTACATGCTAATGTTTCCCATCGGCTCTACCTTCTCATCGTTCCTTCCTCTCAGCTAATCGCCTCATTCTCCCACTCTGTCCAAACGTCGAGCTTTCCTGCAGCTCCCCCCCCCTTCCTCTCCACCTCCATCTCCTTCCTCTCTGACTCATCCCCCAACTCCTCCCCTATACGGTGTATTTTAAGTCAGGCGGCTCGGAACACATCCTCCCTCCCCAACCATCCTTATCTCCGAGTGACTAACACATTTTTCTGAGGCGGGCGGCCACCGCTGAGGAAACAGGTGAGTAAATGAGTACAGGCCACTCTAATTAACAAGTAACTCTTTGTTGGTCATGCGTGATTAGTCACATATGATCCACGTATTCTGCACGGACCGCCTTTTGTGCAGCAGGGCAGATGTTTACAGTTGCTCAGGGCTCAAAGTATGCAACCGATTCAAAAAGACATGTCATTACAGGGAGAAGTCTCAGGGTGCTCTGTCTGACCATTGTGAGTAATTACGTGGAGTGCCTTTCTTTTTCACAGGAGAATGAAGCCACTCCAGCGGTTCCCCCTTGCCTGCAGTCATATGATTTATGTGATTTCCCCTGAATGAGCTTTTTCATCCTATGAGCTTTCTCATATTCAATTGTTTTGATGGATCTTCTGAAACTACACCTTTTTCAATAAGGAAATATACCCTTATTGTGTTCTCCTCAAGGTTTCTATATTGGTATTTTTCAACAAGTATCCTCAGAGAGTGCTGCATTGTCATTTCTTTAGGGTTCTTTTTTTTCTTTTTCTTTTCAATAGATTTTTCAGCGCGTTCCAGGCGCCTCGCCGAGCATCTAGCTCATTTTAACAAGCAGCTTCCTCTTTCACTTGAAAGATTTATCTTTTGCACCTCCCAGATATGCATCGTAACAAGTGGCTGCAACTCAACCAAGCACAAAAAGGCTCAGTCACCTTTTGACTACGCATTAGAATGGCGGAGACGGGATTCGATCTGTTGTTTGCGCGACGCGGAGGGTTTAGCATCTCTGAAACGGCTGCTTTTATGACGTTTTGAGTCACTGCAGTGTACAGCAGCAGCAGGCCGTGAGGAGAAACCAATGAGTGCGGTGAAATGCTTTGACAGGAGTGGAAGCTGAGGAGGAATGACAGGTGACGAAGAAATCTATCAACCTTCTTGTTCCAAAGCATTTCATGACTCATCAGTACAAGTCTGACCATTGATCTCCAATGCGCAAAAGTCTACAAATCATTGAACGGTATGACTTGACGTGTCTATTTGGACTGGCTTCTTCAATGATTTCCTATGCTGTGAAATGTTTAAATTGTTATATGGTTAGGGTGCACTGCAGAGCATCATTAGTGACAGTGGAGACTCCTACTTGGCTCCATTATGGAGAATTCAACCAATCCATTGTCCAGTCCCTGGAATATCTCTGCAGGAAATCAAACTAATATTCTTATGTTAAGCCAATAAAGGCACTTTTTTTTAAAATGTGAAATCAGAAGCCAAAGCAGATGCATTGTTTAATGTTCCTTAATAGTACATCCCTGTGCCTTGTGTACTGTGTCTTCAAGGTTCTGATTTTAAAGCATTCCCACAACTTATAGCTAATTATTTATCGAGAAATTCACAAAAATGTCAAGATATGCATCTAACATCTCGCACTGTTAAAAATCAACCTTCCTTCCTCGGCCAATCCCTCCAAGGATTTTCATCCGGATCAGCCAATAGCTTTTTGAGATGTCTTGTACACAAACAAACAAACATGGGTGATCAACTCCATTGTCTGCAGTAAAAAATGTAAAGGAGTCGTAGGGTTAGAAAGGTTGGTCAACCAGTTGCTGCGATCGTTGCCTATAAAGCTGGGACCAGTCAGGTTAGTCAGTGACTGTTGTCCCGTCTGCCATCACAGCAAGCAGATACAAAGAAATCGAGTAGTTAAACATCATCTACCTCATCAGAGAGAGAGAGAGAGAGAGAGAGAGACTGCACTCTCCCTGAACCTGGCTCTGTTTCACCCGCCACTCTCAAGCAGATGTGGTCGGGGCACCAGCCTGAAAGTCCTCCAGCAAAAATGACTGTTATTCTGGCAGCATTATAAAATTGAACTCCCATCCTGGGCGGCTGTAGCGGCAGCGTCCCTGTTCTTAATAACACTGAGCTGCTCTGTATGTCTGACTGCTCTGCACATTTTATGCAGCCGCTGCTGTTTGTGAAATCTGTTTGTCGAATGGAAATTGCAGCAGTTATGTCGCACGGTAATGAAAGCACTTTTCCTTCAGCTGAGGTCACATTAAGAATTTACAATAGCATTTTTCCAGTCTATTGACCTGCATATTTAGCCATGAAAAAGAAAATTGCACAATAAACCCTTGTAAGCACTTGATGACAGCCTCTCGAAAATACAATATACTTCCATCAACAGCAGGGTAGGTACAGAATGTAATCGCGTGCAATAGCTGCTAGTATTTAATTCCAGCAATTGACCCAAGTATTGTTCCCTTATAATGTTTTTTATAGTCATTTAACCTCCTTTAGATTAAGCATGGGCATGCATTCAAAATGTGGGTGGGACAATCTAATAGGAATACGGGGAGTTTATGTATTCCTCTTAACTGGTGGTATATTTTAACTGGCTATACTGGCAGGACAAAAATGATGGGCTGGAAGTTGTTTTGGCCCTAGATCACACGAAAAGGCTCAGACTACCGATTCAATGAGTCATTTTTAATAGCAGCCACTTATTGTTCTTTTAATGTAAACTCTTAAATCTCTCTCTGCTTGCGTCACGCTTGCTCGCAGGTCAAGTGTAGTCAGAGCGGCCCTCGGATAAACTACAGTCATTTGCACGACTACGGCGAATCGCCGAGGCCTCGAACAGAAAGCATGTCGGTGAATTTGTTTGCAGACGCGTGATATTGCTGCCCAGAAGCACTCTGCATAACAGAGTGGCAAAAAGAAGGCACGAATATAACAGCCATCTGTCACCTTTCATGAAAAGCATTAGCCTCGAATTCATAAGTGGCACACGGGTTTTAGGAGTGTGTGTGTGTGTGTGTGTGTGTGCAGATCCATCAAGTTAACTGGATAACATCTTAGCTCTGAGGTGCAGGCCCCTCATATAAATCTGTTTGGCCAAACATAAATATTCATCTGTATGTCAAATAACAAATAACTTGGAATTCAACACCTAGAAACCGAAAATGTCCTCCGATATTGGACTGAATGGAACACAATTAATCACCATTAATGCCATAAGGGGGTTGATACCTTGCAGAAACAGTTTAAAGATATATAATAACAAATCAAATGTTACTGTAGCTCCGTTCCTATTTTTTTCTTCCTTAATTTTCTTTTTTGTTGTTGTTTGCTTTCCTTTTTCTCTCTCTCTTCATCTGCAATCTTACTTTCCTCTCTCCTGTCATGCTTTCTCCTTCCTACCTAGGAAAAGCTTTTTTAGTGCTAAAGCTTTTTCACAGTGTGTGTGTCTGTGTGTGTGTGCATGATATGGAATAACAATGGTTTGGACATTCTCTCAATAAGCATGCAGAATGGATTTGATGATGAAGCACTGAGGCAGCGCTGAGTGGATAGATTGATGCATTGTCAATATGGTAAATGCAGGGAAGTCGTGACTAATAACTTTATGTATCCAGAGAAGTTATACCAGCAGAAACTATATGTGACAAAGTGACTTTATCTGGAATCATGGTCCATTTATCCCCTCTGACTTAAACAGTCCCAGACAGCTGCTGACAAATGTCTCCTCCTTCCCGGAGCTCAGACGCTGCTTTCGGCTCCAGCGTGAAGGCATCCAACATATTAAAGTCCTCCAAAATCACTTCAGTAACATATCAGGCTAACATATCACAGGCTTAGCAGGGCTGGGCGGGCCTCTTCTGATTCTGAATCCAGACCCGGGGCCTTTGTGTGGACTTGGCATGAATGAATCAGAATAAAACATGTTTAAAAATCTGTTTTCCTACAGGAAGGATGTCAGGAATCTGCACTAAAACTGTGGAGTTTAAAATGCATATGAAGCTCACACACAGTACTGCTCTTAATCTATGTCTGCTGAAGTGGTCTTTAATGAGGTGTGAACAGAGGACCACAACCCTCTCGCTCCCTCCCTCCTCCTCTCCCTCCTTTCTCATCTTCCCTCTCTCTCTCTCTCACCCCTGAGAGCGACGGGAACAGATGGACGGAGCGCCAGAGACACGCAGCGAGCGACAGACATGTCGCGGCGGCGCGGAGAGAAGGCGACGGTCGAGTTAATGGGAGAGAACGGGGTCTATTTTTTTTTTTCTATTTCATTACTCCCTCTCGCCATCCATCATCATGTGATCACAGCGAGGGCAGATCACAGGCCCTGTGAGGGACGCTTTAAAGATTTTCTCCCCAGCTGATACCAGCGTCAGGCTTGTCAGCGTTTGCAGGACTGTGTGTGAGTGTGATGTGCTTGTACCCCATGTATGCAGAGAAGCAGGTCAGGATGCTTTATAGCCCCTCAGCGAAAAAGCCTGCCCACTCATAATAACCCAACACAGAGTTCTGCTGTTGGAAGACCAGCCGGCTTCACTGCTGCATCTCAAAATATGTGTGTCTGTCTGTGAACGTGTGTGTTTGGCGACCTCACGTCCAAACAGCCAATCCGCCGCACCGTGCCCTTGATTCGGATGAAGGGCAGTGTTCCGTCCCGTACTTTGTTACCCCGAGCTTTAAAATTAGTTTATTAAAAATGTGCCAGAATTTTGATTACCTTCCAGCTTTGGGATTTCACCTTCAGCTGCAAATCAAACGCTGGATTCACATCCGAATGAGGGAGAGCGTCGCTACCTGTCCGTGCATGACTTCTTTTTTTTCTTCTTTTATTATAAATTAAAATGCATCCATCTTCTCCGCTAAGATTGCAAAGTGAGGTTACGACAGTGTGGCATACCCTTTTAATTAAGACTCAAAAGAGTAATCCTGTTGGCGCAGATGAAATTCTGGAGTTGGGAATTGTCACAAAGCGAAGGACACCGGAGATTAAGGTCTCGCTTCCTGCAGATCGCTCTGCAATAATGTGCATTCCCTCTGGCTGTGATGCCTGGAGAGTCTTCAGACAGGATGCACAAACAGTCTCGATAATAACATGAAGGTATTATGAGGTATTATATGCACTGTTGGGTTTCTACAACAGAATGCATGTCACTGGTTTGATTTGTTAACATTTAGGAATAAAACTAGGGATGCGTCTTGGTAGCCAAATAGTTAATGCACCATTTGATTTGCAATGTCCAGGACCTTGAATGCATGTCATACCAATCTCTCTCCTCTCCTCTCCTCTCCTCTATGCAATCGATCGTCGACTGGCGGCTTGCGGGCCACAGCCACCCCACAAAAGCTTCCTATCGAGCCAACAGAATAGCAATGAATTCAAGGAAATTCATGCAACTAATGATCTTTAACTTGCCAACTTCTGGCAAAGAGCTGAACAGTCATAGTTCATCTGCTCTACAGAATCCGATTATTCCCCACCTCCCTGGACTCACCATTAAACCACTTGGCTCTCAGGATGGCCGTCCACTGGAGCTGACAGCAGTGCCACCTTGTCAGACTGCAAGAGGAAACTCTTGTAGAATCATTTAGCTGTCTGACAACTGTTGCATTGTCGCTCCAACTAGTATCTATGTTCACCTGAGAGCATTTTCCAGTCAAGTATCCAGTTATCAATATGGATTTCTACTGGTTTTTTAGGGCTAGGCTGATAAAGATAGCATTAATTTAGTCTGAAATTAATTTGGGCAGAAATTAATTTATATGCACTGCAAGTTTCCGCATCAAACTTCGGTGATTTTCTGCATGTTGCATGACGATTGGCTTCCAAACAGTTGTGAAATCGTCAGAATCATGCTCATTCGCACACGTGTTATTAATACTGCTGAATCTATTCACCTCCATAGAAAGTATCTGCTGCACAGTGCAGTTGTGTGGTATTCATAGAGTATGACTAAATGTACGGGTAGAGTTGTGAGGAGGTTTGAAGCTTTCAGGTTATTTTAAAACTGTACCGCTTGTTCCTTTTTCCTGTTTTTAACATCCCGGCAGCCGGTTGTGTAACTTCAAACTCATGCCTTCCTGCCTCCAGGTGCTACTGAAGGTAGCTGCTAGGAATGCTTCTCTATAATGCATAACGCTGAAACCTCCAACAGATGGAAAAACAAAGTGATTCGCCTTAAAAGTACAGTATCTGTGCTTGTTAGTTGGATATGGGTGATTATCCCAATTATTCAGTTTCATATATTTCTGTATCAAAATGGTTTGACAATAAAATGTATCTTTGCTGCTCTTAATATGTATCTATAATATGTATCTATATCTATAATGTATAACTCCCAACTCACTTGGACAGTGTAAGCAGCGAGCTGCAGCCTCATGTTTGTATCCCCAGCTGAATTCTCTTTACACGCTACTATAAATAAATGCAGCCACATATCTGCTCGTGCACCATCTTCTCCCTTCAAACTCACTATCGTCTTGAACAAGACAAACCAATAGAGTCTGAAAAAAATGTTTTTCCTTTCAAGTCATAGCGAAACAAAATAATCCAAGCATATTTCATCATGAAAAAGGGTAATTAAGGTAATCACATTTCTTTACACAACAAGGAAACATGGTTTTATATCAATGTGGTTCTAATTTTTCCTTGTTTGTAATTAATGAAAGAAAGATGGAGAACAAGTCCTCATACATAGAGGACTGAGTGGGTCGATTACC
Organism: Chaunax sp. Z400; assembly: GCA_037577475.1. NCBI lineage: Eukaryota > Metazoa > Chordata > Actinopteri > Lophiiformes > Chaunacidae > Chaunax > Chaunax sp. Z400. The sequence goes on from CM075205.1 coordinate 9,097,830, forward strand.
AATGAGTTTGGTTCGATTTAGGCATAAAAGCTTCGTGGTTATAGGTTGAGGAAAATATGAAGGTTTGGTTTAAGTTGAGAACAAATTATGTTCCATATGAGACAAAAGTTAAAGGTGGCGTCAATCAAAACAAGCTGAAAGACGTGACTAGCGTGGGATCATGGGAGATGTTGTCCTCATTGAACCAATGAGAAACTGACCATTTAGTTTGAAAATGACAGTCCTGCGTTAGACCCTCTGAAACTTTGTCGCTCTTTCGATGCAACAGCAGATTTCCTCCTTTGCTGCTTTTATTATTACTGCGGCTGCCAGAGCTTGGAGCGTCAAAACAAATATGGGTGGTTTTAAGCCACTTACACACACACATACGGCCGATACAGGCGTTTTTTTAGTAGGACAATCTGGCTGAAAATGTTGCAGAGTGCCCTTGAAATAAAGAGTGCATCCATGCAAATCAAGAGCTGGTCCCAAAAGCTAAGGGCAAAATGTTTGCACTCTGTATGGTCCCTGTGTTTTCAAATGTTTCACTAAATGTGTTGTTTGCTCCTCAGACATGTTTTTTTTTTCTTGCAAAGCTTTTAGTCTCGCCATCTTCCAATGATTACATATTGCTTAAAAATAAATCAAATCAATCAAGCCAGTTGTGCTTCCTTTATTGTACGAAAAGCCTCGAAATAGTTGTCCAAATTGTTGGTTTGCCCGGCAAGTACTTTGAGCAACCATGGAAATCATAAGAAATATGTCAGAAACAAAGGAGCAATAACCTGACCATCAGAGTGATTTGACTTTTGCCAACCCAAATCAAGTATAAAGTAATAGAATTATGTTTTCATTAAGCCTAGATGACTTATTGTGTAGGTGCAACCTACAGGTTTCTGGGATCCACAATTTCCCAGGACCTAAAGTGGGTGTCGTAACCAAAAAGCCACAGCAGAGGATGTACTTCCTGCACCAGCTCAGGAAGTTCAACCTGCCTCAGGAGTTGCTGACACAGTTCTAAACTGCAACTAATGAATGAAAAACTGAAGTTGGCTCTCTTGATCTGCAGTCGTTGTCGGGATGAGGACTACCCAGAAGTCTGTACCATGCAACTGTAGTTAAGAGATCTGAGATGTGTGGTGAGATATATCAGCCGGGACCCGGAGTGTGGATGAGCCGGCTCGACGTGAACTTGGGGAAAACCTTTCCTCCGTTCTGTCACACCTCTCAGCAACACCTCTGCTAATTTTTCGACGATCATCTCAGCGATCGCTGCTCCGAGTCAAACCACAAGTCATTTGTAGTGAAACAAGCCTCGTCCCTCCGAGTATTTCCAAGCGTGCAGAGACAGGAAACCTCTCTCATGCCACTTTGAAGACTAGAACCAATTAGGGAATCGCTATAATGAGGAGCCTCTAAGTGCACGTCTTTTGTTACTCAGCAGCTGTCTAATTAGAGTCAGTGTATTTTCGAAGGGAGTTGCGACGAAGGCTGTTCCAATGTGATGCACTTTCGAATCAGCAACTTGCTCACGGCTGACATTTTGACATCCTATATCTTATTGCTTCTACAGAAGTTTTGTTTGTTTTGTTGTTGTTGTGTTGTTGTTTTTTTTACTACTAACAGATACTTATTTATGGTATTTCAAGAATCTCACATTTTTTCCAGTCATAGTCGCTGTACGCTGCTGAAAATACTGCATCTCCTGCAGCAGCTCTTAACCTTCACTGCAGCTGTGAATGGTTTCCACCTTAGGGTATACTATAGATTCAGAAATGGTTGACTGGTTACGCAGCTGCTGTATATACAGTACCGCTTGAATTGCAGTCCATTTCATAACCATATCATCACTTAACCACTCGTTTTTTTACAGGGAATGCATCGGTATAGCATTAATATTGAGGCAGCTGCTCTTTGAAAGCATGCGTACTGATGTTTAAAGCTTTGAATGGGTAATAATTTTTCGGAATTTATCCACCCTTTAAATATTATATTTCCATGCATTTGTTCTCCTTCCTAATGCAGCCTTATTGTGCTCTTTAATGAATTAATCATACTCTCGCTGTCCGTGGGGAAGAAAGATGTGGAATTTAATTTGCTCCTCCTGTCTCCCTCTCCCTCTCTCTCTCTCTCTCACTCTCTCGCTCTCTCTGTTTGTCTTTTCACAGCTCCCCTGACAGACAAGCCACCAAAAATTCTTTCCCCTCCAGAGAACCAGATGAGTGTCATAGAGATGGCAATAGGTAAGGAAACAACACTGAACCCCAATTTGCTCCCCGGGACGTCTAAAGGCCCATTTATGCTCCCTCTACTATCAGGCCTCTATTTCCTATTTCATCATATTTTAGTAACCACCGATGTGCTCCCAATTTTATTGATCGTTGTTGATGTTTGCAAACGCAACCATTCCTCTGTGTTGACTCGGTTGTCTCCATAAGTTCAGAATAATTGCTGTAACGATATATACTCATGTCAACCCTTTGTCGCACCTAGTTTGTCACTGATTTTAGCAACTACTTAAATCAAAATTGCTTCTACTCATGTGTTAAAAAAAAAATCACTTTTAAGCCACTCTACACTGCATGAATATCTGGTGTAGAAGGGCTTCCAGCAGCTTAAGTGGAATAATGGCTCCCTTCCTGGTTTTCAGGAAGTGTTGGGAGCGAAAGAACGCCAAAGTAGATATAATGGAACATAATGATGTTTTTTTCTTTTTTTTTTACAAATAGAGACCCAGGAGGATGAGCTTATGTAATTATTGCTGTGGAAATACAAAATGTATTCTTAATTCACCATGTGACTTGCACATTATTTGAATGCAAGCTTTTATTAGACAGTTTTCTACCTTTTTTTTATGTGCTACCCCCTGTTGTTTGACACCAAACTGTAAATTCAGTGTGCTTGCATTGATCTTCTATACCTTCCTATAAGTTCCATTTACAGTAGTGACATATTTATAAAAAAAAGAATATGGGTATAAAAAGCCCCGTTTCCTGCTTTTTCTCTCTCCCCTTTTCTAACGGACTACCTCTTCTTCGCCGTCGCACATTACTGGTTATCTTGTGCGCCGTGGATGCAGCTCATGTTTATCCAACTGTAATGAGTCAGTAATGAATCAAAGTGTTGCTTCTGAGAACCCATACATAATCTCCCCTCACAATGTGTTCATGATGTAAGCATTACTTCAAATGATTGCCTCGGCCGCCTCAGAACGGCAGTCTTTCCTTCGACTTACCAGCTTTTGATGCACAGGGGGGGGGGGACTCATGGGAAAATTCCCTCTTTGTGCCTTATTGGGCGAGAGCTCAGCTGTTGGTGGAAAGGAAAATGGGTCATGATGATGGCTTCCTTTGAAGTAAATTTGTCACGGACGATGAACACAACTGGCTTGCAGAGGTAAAAGGTAATCAGAAAATAGGTGCAGATCATTGTAGCTTTAAATTGATGACGGATAAAAGCCTTTCCTGGTCTTCTCATCTGTTTAAGTGCTTCATAGTGGATGGTGGTGATTTTCAAAAGCCATTACCTGATAGCGGAGCGTTGCTTTTTTAATTTAATATTTTCTAACTATACGTTTTTATGGTATTTTATTCTGGAATTTGTATTTTTCTACATATAACTTTTAAAGACTGAGGATTAGCACGCTCCTCCCTGCATCTCTGCACCCACTGCTATTCTCCACAGACTCAGCAGCTCTGTCTACATAATATATGAACATCTATTTGATTCTCTGCCTGTACAAGCCCCTATCACTTCCTCTGTGTCCACACGGCGCCCAGTCAAACGCTGCATATCCTCTCACGACTGTGGCAGTTTGTCGGGATTTTAATATTCATCCTCTCGTGAAATATAGAAGCGCAAATGGCTCCGGCTGACAGTTAATTAGGTAGGTGAGAGGGAGAAAGGGAGAGGAGTGGGGAAAGGTGAACGTGGAGAGAGACTCTTCAAGCCCTTGTTGCAGAACTCGAGGGTTGAACTGAGGGAATCGATGAATCTGTAAATGGGAGGCCCCAATTAATCTGCATGCACTTTTTGTCTGTGTCCTACTCTCCTCTTTGTCCTCAAACTACTCAGTTTTAATAGTTAGATTTTAAGAATCTTTATTAAAACATGTTCTCAAACCTTTTTCTTTTTTTTTTAATGGTTTGTGTTTCTCTCCTATGCTCTTGAACGCAACCCGGCCAGGCATCCAAACCAGCTCCCAGAATCCAAACCTGTTTCTTTAACCTTCATTCTGCTGTCGGCTCCAATTCGTTATGATGCCGTTTCCTATGCACAGCTGACGTGACTCGCAGCCTCCCTTTACCAATACCTATCCTGACGTTTTATTTCGGGTCAGATTGAATTTCATGACTTTTGTGGCTGTCTGTTTGTGATGTTCATTCCCGGGAATACCAAGCAAAGCTCCCCTGTGATCCTCATTGGCCCTTTCAACTGCCTCCTTCCTCGGTATATCACACTTCATCCCCTTGACACCTGACATTATGACACCACAACAAGCTCTCTGAAATTGCAGCCGGGCGATGAACCTCTTTGGCTAAATTTCTTTAAGCTCTCACACGGCTTTAAAAAAGCCATAAAGTGCACCTGAGTTCATATTGTTACGCATCATTGTTCTGTCAGTGCCTCTGGAGTGGTGTCGGAGTAATTTAATAGTGTTTTTGGTGTCTTTTCAGTTTTTCCCTCTTGTGCCTCAGTTTGTGATTTGCTTTCCCACAATGCCTTTTGGGAGCCTTTATAGCATGGGAGTGAATTTGTTGCTTTCAGTCAACGATGGGCAGTAGTTCAGCACCAAATTAAAGGTCACACACACACACAAAACACAGCTTTCTGCTCAATTTGAGCTGCTGTCCAGGGACAAATTATCTCTGCATCTCTTAAGGGCCTTCTACAGCAACAGCTGGAACAACAGCAATAGCAACAATATCCTTGAAATCCCATATTAGAGTGATTTGATATCGAACTATGCACTGCCTCTTCTATGGAAGCGAATTAATAGCATCTTTTGTTGTATATAACTTATCCAAAGCTTGGATACTGTAATAATATTGTGCTTATGGATCATGGCCTCTGTCACCTGGAACAATATACGCCTATACTCTCATGTTTCCATTGTTTTAGTGTGCATGTATTTGTTTTACTTTGGGATAATGAGAACAGCAAATAAATTACTTGTAAAATTAGGATTTTTATATCATGACAAGTCTGATCCAATCATTAAGCACTTGAAAAAAATCAGTGTCACCTTGTATCACAGTGACTTACAGCCTCTTTTTGTTTTAACAACCTGACAATATCCACTCCTTTTCTATACTGATCTTCCCTATTTGTTTGGTGAATAATAACATTGTGAGCTATAAATTGCTCTCCAGTCACTCAGTGGATGGTGTTGCATTGTATTGTATCACTGTATAATGATAAGAACAGAGGACACGGCAGAACAAAACCATCATTTTCCTGAATTGACTTGGGGTTGGCAGCCACATCAAGTTGTAATTTGCAGCCCTTTGGTAATGATGAGGTGAGACGCATCAATAGACTGTTATTCTGGCAAAGGCCAGGTCGCTGGGAGACTCCCGATTCCTTTAAGATGACATTGACACCCTCGCATTCTAATCTAAATGGAGAGGCTTGACAAATTCATACGTCTCCGATTAAGGCAAGAAATGATGAACCGCTCTTAGACAGCAGACAAAATGTCAAGATTTCACCACACTGTTAGGCTGTGGTTGAAAGTCACTCAAGCAGATGGTTTGAAATGCCTAACCTTTATTTGACTTTATCAATCCATGAATGTTGATCATCTCATTATCGCGGAGCAGACTTCTTCCTGTAGCTTGTGTGGATTTGATGCGGGATCCTCTCGCATTGATCCAGGCACCGTTTTCAAAATGTAATGATTAATATTGATGTCTTGGATTCGCCGCTGACAATCCAGTGCAGGGTGAGGGGCACGCCACGACCCACAAATGGGTAGATGCGTGTGATAGATCATGTTCAAGGTAAATACCAAGGGTCTCGGATCAAGGATGTAAACATCGAAGGGTCAGGAAGACATAACGATCGCATGAGGGGTTATTGATTTGTTCGTATTTATCACTTGTTAGATCGAGAGCATGCATTGTCTGCCAAGGCTGCAGCTGAACATGTATAGCAATACAGAAACAACACATGAACACATCACAAGGGCTCTCGTAACGTCGCTGTCGCGCCACTGGATGCTTACACGTTACCGTGGTAACCAAATGATGTGGCATGAATATGCACAGATCAAAAGCTGGATGTCTTAGTCAATTAGCTTTTGAATTCACTCCTAAAATTCAGTCTGCCATCGTGAAATCCTGTGTTTGGTTTGTTTAGCCTTCACGCAACATGGCGTTCGCACCAGCAATTTTCATTCAGGTTGATTACTCTGCAGCAGCATGATTGACAGCTCTCAAATCAGCCTTAATGAACCAAAGGACCGATTTAAAAGCACCCCCTGGTTTCAGCGAAGTTCATGTCTGTAGCAACCCGAATGAAAATGATGAGAAATATTGAAGCTAATTAACTACTTTACAATTAAAATATTTGGACCTAAATCACTTGAACCCCAACAGCAGCCTCGAGTGTTAAAGCCACAACTCTTACACTCAAATTTCTGGGCCGGTGAGTCTGTATCGAACCACCAGATTTTAGCCTCACAAAAAAAAAGTCTCACGCAGCACAGCCTCAGCAACACCCATCCCCAATATCGCACACATTTACTCCGACATACACACCATTCATCCCTCTAAATGTCACAGGCTCAGCAGAACGCTCCAATGATGCCAAAGGTTGAGAGGCCCTAGGATCAATATTACATCATTTCTCTCAATTAGGGCATTATTTATTCCCCCCCAAGTTATTGTACATCTGCGAGTGGTCCTATCTGCATTCCTGGCAAGTCTCCAGATGAGTGGAGGCCCCCGGAGGGGAGGAAAGACGGAGTGAGATAAAGATGAAGAGAGAGGAGGAAAGCGAATGAAAGGTAGGACAAAGAGTCGGAGCAAGAAGGGAGGAAGATAATTTAGGAGCCACAGAGGGGATGAAATACGATCGTGTCTTACCTTGAGTTATTACAGATAAAAGTGGATGCAAGACAACACACTGTCCCAAATGGCTAATATGCCCTGCACAGTGGAGGCATAAATCGCTGCTGTCATTTCAGACGAGGGGGTTTGCTGGTGGTGGTTGGAAAGGGTCTTTGACAAAGTGATGCTCCCAGCAGTGTTTTTAAGTGCAGTAATGATGGGATCGTCACAAGACCTGATCGGCCCACTGGACCAAGGAAGGATCATTTTACCCACAACGTGACAACGGGGCTGATGCACTGCCCACATTGTAGCGGCTCCTACCTTCTCTGCAAACTATATGAGGCTGAAGCCATTCGCTCTCCTTAGCAGCAGGCTCAGGAATTAAGATACACTTCCTCTTGTCTGTGCCAGCGATGCCTCCCAACATAATTCATAAAAAGTCTGGTTTGTTGTCGATCTGTTTTTATGTCGAAAACAGCGCTAAAGTAGTTCTGCCTTTTCACCTGCATGTCGGCCCCTGGGAAGGACGAAAGATGTAGCAGATCAATATGTTATGAAGCTATTTGAGGAGGCCTACCAACACACTGACGCAACAATATGTGGATGTGCATAACTGAGAGGGAAGCTAGGTGGGTGTTAGGACTCTCAGGAAAGGTTCTTTACCCCGAAAGGAGGCCCAACATAGAACATGAGTCACACTGTTTGACTGAAGAAGTTCTGACACTAATTGTTACTGGGTTACTAAAGACGTTAAATCCTGCACAGACGCTACAGTGTTATTACACAGGTCTATATTTGTGTTACCGCTGCAGTCCTGGTGGCCTTCAGACATCCATCTGCTTCTTTGGTTTCCACTATAAATTATCATTCACCACAGTTTAGGATGTAACAGCTGTGGAGTACATATCTATCCAGGCTGGCAGAGCCACAGCAGCGAGTGTGGAGGACCTTACGTTTTCAGCACAACAACCCCTTCAGGGGTTTGTTCTGTGATTTTTAACTCCGCTGCTTTTTTCGTTTTTTTTAGAGCTCTGCGAAACTTTAAAGCAACAAGTTTTCTTGTGTTTTCTTTGAGTTGCGCTGTACTCAGTCTTTCCCCCTGACTTCTGTCTGCAGCGCTTCCACACATGCACTCACTACAACCTGCGCCGTTTCCATCCAGCTGCTGCTGCTCCGTCAACAGCTGCGCGCTTCTATTTCTATTTTCCTCCACTGCCATCACGTATTAGTAGTTTCTGCATTGTCGAAGCTTTACACCCCATCTAATAGTCACCTTGATTAAAAAAACGGCATATGGGCTATACCGACAGCAGGAAGGCTTGCTTTGCAACTCAGTCGGCGCCGTGTGACAGCTTGGTACCCAAGGGCCACCTGCTTTAAAATTAAACCCACCTTTTAGTGCGGCGGTTAAGCAAAGCGACTTTTACAGCCATTAAATTAGGCCTCTGTTTAACGTGAGCGGCGCCGTGTCACTCCGCTCTATTGTGAGCCTCTATTTAAACACCGAAACTGCCAGCAGGTGGAGGAGACATTGTTTTCTAGTTTTATCTCATCCCTATAGGTTTTTTAGCTTCTTCTTTTCTTTTTTTTTTTCACCGGCATGCAAATAGAAGTAACAATTTATCAGCAAACCCAGCATAACCCACAGCTAAAATGCAAACCCTGCAAACTTCCTCCTCATTGTCATTCCCTTGGCAGCGCATCTGTGTGCCTGATTGAACTAATTGCCCTTGCTGTACTTGCAGCCAAACAGGTGGCTGTATTGGTTTCCCTCTGGCTGCATTTATGTGACTGTGCATCCAGCTTGGACAGAGATGACAGTATCTCCTCTCCGCCCGGAGCGTGACCTTGATTTGGCCATTCTCCCTTTGCACTGTCTTTGGTTTCACATTGGTCTTTTTGGATAACTCCCGATTGTGTGCTTGCTGCGTACGGATGTGTGTGCGCCTCTGATGTGCAGCCAGAGAGCCAGAGGACCAGGATCACAGTCAGAATGGGAGGGAAATGACAGTGGCAGCAAACTTTGATATACATAAGAGCACAGATCTACAGTGTGATATCATTATAGAGCATCAAAACACACACACGTGCACATATATGTGCACATTCGGGCAAAACGTGGCGCAGAAACATCATTTGCATAAATAGATGCACATTTATACTCCCATTCGCTCAGGTCCCATGCAGCTTTACCTCCTCACACTGACACCTCAAGGGATTTCATGTGCTAAACCAGTCTAGTGTGGTCAGATTTGTCTCCCTCCGTTCTGCATTTGCCTGCTTTGTGTTGGTCCATCATATCTACAGCTGTGCTCCTGTGTTCGGTCCGTGGGCGAGGGAATATGAATATGTCAGATGAAATGTTGCAAATGTTTGTCTCCAAACCGCTATGAGTCAGGCAACACCTTGTTTCTACCTTGGATAAAGAAACTGTGCTTTTTTTCCCCCCCCTCAGCAGTGGGAGGGATTATGACATGCTCAGTTAGGCCCTGACCTCTCTGCAGACCAGAATAGAACGAAACGGAACAGAAAAACATGCTCCTGATATGCAACACAATGACTTTTCTTGCTTTGCTCAGTAATTATTGCGCCCTTGCTCTTATGACTGTTAGGAATAAATAGTTTCACTTTATTTTCAATAATGTTTTTTTAACCACTGAACTGTTCTTACTTCTACTGCATGAAGAGGTTATGTTTTAAGTTCTGTTTGTCAGACGGATTACAGAAAAACTACCAACCCAAATTACATGAAACTTGGTGGATAATGGGCAAAAGAAAAAACCCGTTAAATTCTAGGGTGCCTCCACATTAAGGGAGGTGAGATTTATTTTTCCTCTTTAAATTAGTAGGATTTAGTCTGGACGTTAGACGAAGAGAAGCAGCAATGAAACCAAAGTGCCCATAAAATTGTAAAACATTTGTAAAATTATTTCCTACGGGGAAAGGAACCAGCTGTCTTTGCAGGTTTAATCTCTGAGACTCAGGGTAACCATAACACAGAAGCCCCCCCCCCCGTCTTCCACAGCAAACACACACCAGACTCGTCGCTCTCCCTGCCAACCACAAGCCCAGATAGATGACATTGAGCATCCCTCTATGTGGCGACAGTGAGTATTGATATTGATTTCAATTATGACAGTGACATCGTGGAGGCAGAGTGTTTTTGAAAGGACATGTGCATCGGTGGAATTAGTTGCTGCAGCTATTGAAGAGGCATCAGCAGATTTTTTTTTTCCAGGATTTTCAATCAGGTTGTTCATCCAATCATAACAAACGCTCTTAATGTCAGACCTTTGACCAGCCACACAAAGTAGGTCTAAAATTCACTATAGCTGCTGCTACTCTTACAACAAGTATCTTCTAAACACCGTCTCCTCCTTTCTGACACTGATATTAATGCCAGGTCCTCTGATTGGCTGCGTGTTTCAAGTGGAACGTATTACTCTTGATGTAAAAGGTCTTGAGGAAAGAAAAGAAAAAATACACCTGAGATACAATAAATGTCCTTATGTTTGATCTATTTGGTCTTGGTTGTCGAGTGTAGAAGCTGTCAGGAAATCTCCACACAACATTTCAACACATGAAATGAAACCCAAAACATTTCCCTGGTGTATTTCCAAAGAGAAAATCCAGAGACAAACCAAACTCTCCAGAACGATTGCTCAGTGCGCTGCCAAAGGCTTCTTTTCTTTTTTTTTCTTTCCTTCTTCTTCTTCTTCTCCGTCTCATCCCTTAGCAGCCGCTAAGAAGAGAGAATTTAAAAGTTTAGCCGTGTGCATCTTCCTGACACCACATGCATATTTTTCCGTGGTGAATCATTCCAACTTTTAAAAACACACTAACAGTTATCTCCCGCTGCCACTTTGGGGCTGTCAGAGTGCAGGAGTGCCCAGTGCAGCTTTACTACAAAGTGTGAAAGTCGACGCTTACGCTCCAAAGTTACACCAACAAACGCTTTGAGTTTAGTTTATTTGGCAACTTGAAGTAGAACTTGGCGCAGGACCGAAGTTTTTTTTGCTTTTGTACAAACAGATTTTAAATTCATATTGGCATCAAAGTATCATAAATAAATCAAATTCTGGAGCAATGCATCCTCAAGGCAATATTTGGATTGTGTTGATGCCACTGGGAAAATTCCATTTTGCATTCCATTTTAGGCCTAAATATTAGGTCCACTTCATAATCCTGTGTTGTCGTCCATTTGAGCAGTAAAAAAACAACAACTCTCAAATCAGAGGTAGGTGGAGTAGATAAGTAAAGGTTTTTTTTTCTCAGGATAAACTTAATCAGCCCATTTCATGGAAGAAGCAGGAGGCTGATATTCAACACTGAGTTTTTTTTGGATGTGTGAAAGAAAAACAGCACTAACCTATCAGCACCAGGCAGCTCCAGAGTCCCCAGGCTGTGAAGCTGGTTGCTGCCAAGTTGCCCCCGTTTTGTGTGTGTGTGTGTGTGTGCGCATGTGTGTTGACGTGTCTGCTTTGGAGTCTATTCTGCGTGTGCATGTAGGTGTATCTGTGGTGCTCTGTTGTATAATCAGTGTGTGTCTGGATTGTCCCAGTTTAAAAGACCCAGAGCTATGACTCATCAACTAATAAAGCAGGAGGCTAAAGGGGGAGAGTGTGTGTGTGTGTGTGTGTGTGTGTGTGTGTGTGTGTGTGTGTGTGTGTGTGTGTGTGTGTGTGTGTGTGTGTGTGTGTGTGTGTGTGTGTGTGTGTGTGTGTGTGTGTGTGTGTGTGTGTGTGTGTGTGTGTGTGTGTGTGATGGAGACAACATACCTGCATGACTGTGCCAGTGTTTGATTTTTGTACATGTATTTACAGTATGTGTACTTATTTTATGTACCTCTTACTGTGCATACTGTGCATCTTAAACACAAATGCATGCTTCTTCTTTTGTTGATGCAGCAAATGCACTCGGATGAATAGTCAGCGTTGCGTCCACTTATGATGTGCCTTGTCCCAAACGTAAATCGTGCATCCTTACCGCGCTTGCACGTTTTGAGGAAGTGCAGTAGCCGCAGCGTTATGAGCAGCTGTGTATATATTTGCCAACTGATGTTTCTGCTCATAAAGTTTTACACTCTTACATCGACGTTGCATGCATGCACACATACATACTAATAGAGACAACACTTTGTGTTAATTTCCGCTCCGCAGCATCAGTTGAAGGTCATTAGTAACCATTAAATACAGTTTCCATTATTATCAGCGTCCCGAAGAAGACTCTATTAAATCTAATGGAGTCCAATTTCTGCATGTTGGACTGGTTCCAGCGTAGAATTCAGAATAATAGAGCAATGCTAGATTCAGCTACTTTGCCGTAATGATTAAAAAAAATAACACAGTGAATCAATTTCTGCATCAGTTGTTGACACAATGAAGTAGTATGATGGCTTCCTGAATATTATGTATTTTCTGTTATGTTAGAGCGCTGTGAGGGATCATTCTATAGTGCACAAATCAGTGCAACATTAATTAGGGCTGCCATAATGTGGCCATAATACATATAAGTATCACCATTTATTCAGTGTACTGTATGTGTGTGCTGTTGTTGATCCAGGTACGTTTCAGCATTTCCTTCTTTTTTTTGTCAGGTGCTCACAAGTTCTCAACTCCTGTAATTCCAACATGACATGAAGGCAGCATGGCTGACAGCTGACTGAAGAGAAAGCTGAATATCACACACACACACACACACTCAGAGCAGAAGGCCACCTTTCACAGAATCTGTCCTACTCCGACAATAGGTTCTGGCTTTCGCTGTATTGATTTCTCCCTGTCAGACATGATGTCCACTCGACACATTCTGACGGCTTGTCATGATCGTTACCATCTGAACCCCTGGCCTAGGTAATAACGTCAGCTAAGCGTCAGTCATGCGGGTGGTTGGAGGTGGAGGTGGAGGTGGGAGGTGTTGCTGGGCTGAAGATATGGCTATTGGCAGCTCGTGTGCAAAGGCCAGAACAGATCAGCAGTGTTCGACTTTGGGTAAAAAGCTATTGACTGAATTAATTCTGTTTTATTGGGTGTGTTTTAGCAAACCTCAAGGCCTCTTACACCAACCAGGAGAAAGCCTTCAAATGAGCACGCCTTCCCTCGAGGGTGTGCAAACCGGGGGGGGCACATCATATAACACACAAACACTACGTCACTTTTTTTTCATTTTCTATCCACAGAAGCGGATGACTCATCTGGTGAGAGGCTGATCCAAAAACACCCCCAAACGGCACGGACAGTAAACACTGAATCAAATTGGATCGTGCCGTTGGTACGCGTGCACGATCGCTGGGGTCCTGCAGGGTTTTCCGCTTTGATTAAGACGGCCGCATGCGCACACAGCGGCGTCACATCTCTGCGTCCCCGTGTCATTTTTTGTCAGGGGGTATAAAATGCAGCCTATCAACGCTCATCCAGCAGATGTCAATCTGCCAGCCGCTCTGCTCTCCTCCCACGTTTGCTGGAAATACCAGCGCCTTGCTACCTCTGGGGTTCTTTGTGTGTATATGTGTGTGTGTGTGGGGGTGAGGAAGGGAGACTGCTGGGTTCGACATTCCATAGCGGAGATAGGAAAAAGCTGCAGACTTTACTGCAGAAGGCTGGACGACCGCTACAGGCCTGCTTTAATATCGGCCATGGGGGTTGGTTTCATTTTACAATATAATGGTATTGGCTCAACCCACTTAATGAGTCACATCATTTCTTATGCTCAAATGGGGTTCTCAGGAATTAAACGCTATGAAGGAATCGAGTTAATGACTCGCTCTTAGTGTACATTGCCTTTGCCTTAAGCGTGAGGGAAAGAATAGGAATTATTCCTTTACTGGCGGAGTGAAAAAAAAAGGGTGACGAAGACGAGTCTCTGATTTGAAGTTCCGCTCACTCTCTCCGATCTTGCGTTGCATTTTACATCCATATGGATGGATCTGCCATCTTTACGGGGCCTTAATTTGCATCAGACGTCCCTGTTTATCATTTTTCCAATCATTGTTGAATTAGCATAGATTACCGTTAAGATTCCAGCCCCTGTTTCCTGCTTCCTCAGGTAGATTCTGGGTGTTTTGACTGACCATCCAAGCTCCCAGGCTTCACTGGTTTGTTCTCCTTTGGGTTATTTTTGGCTGTCGTTTTTTTGGGGGGATTTTAAGTTTTGCCTGTCCTACTTACTTCATTCCCCAAAGTGAACTTGAGGCCTTTTTCAGCCTGATCCAGATTTCTCTCCCCCTCTCTCTCCTATTATCATTCTTTCTGACTCCCTTCTCAGCCATCTGTTCATGCTTGTGGCATCTCTCTATCTGTCTTCCCTCCCTACCAGTCGCGTTTCTATATGTAAAAAAAACAAAAACTGGAGGGGCACCAACCACTTTAATTGATGCGCTACATACCAGTACTCCTACAGTACTGTCGCTACTGATATGTTTTTTTTTAGCATGTCAAGGGGTCATGCATGGCTCCACAAAACACTCTTCAAACCCAAGCTTCTTGCACATCTTGCACACAGAGAGAGAATTTTCAAAAGTGGGATTGTCTCAGTAAAAGCCTCCTGGACAGAAATTCCCAGTGTGACAATGTATTTTATCCAGTGGGGACTTAAATAAAGTGGTGAGCATGAGGCCAACCATTGGCACTGTTCTAGATGACTAGAATGTCACTAGATGTTGTTCATCTTGTAAAATATATCTTTTTTTTCTAATAGATTTTCTCTTTATCCTCTGAGGTGACACGTGTGAGGGGATTGCACATCAGCAGATACCTCTGATCCACGTTGTTGGATGATCTCTGGATGATGTCATCACACGCATTACATCCTACAAGCTGCAGAATCTGTTGCCATGGAGATTCTTTCTTTTTTTTTTCTCTCCAGGAGTGAAACGCGGTCACGGCCTGAAGCAGCGAAACGAGTGTGTCAACATGAATATGGACTGCTTGTCTGCTTTGTCTTCCCATATGTGTGCACCTGTCTGCAGGAATGCATGTATGCTTTTGAGCCTCTACCCCATAGCTGACAGCCTACAACCAGCTGTGTAGTGTCTGGTTTAAGCTATGCAGAGTCTTGACCCACACATTCTGCTGACTGGAAATAAATGGGCTCTATTTGCGGTATCTGCTACTTGTAAACACTCCAAGAAGCATCCATGGTCTGTTGCCATAGTGAAGCTTTTGAAGGCAGCTAAATATGCTTGTCGGCCAGATGTATTCATGTCACAGCGGATTAGTTGAACGTCGTGTTGTGTAATCTCACACAAGTGTCTGCTTTAATGTGCACGTGTGTGTGGATGCATGCATGACTGTAACCTCAATTGAAGCGATTTGGCTAAAAGAAGAGCAGATTGTTGTTGCAGCGCTCCCATCCAGCCATCGCACGATGTAAACAAGCAAAGTAGAATTTAGAGGCCACCACCTTTTATGCACTGTTAACAGCCAAGACATTTGTATCGTTTTAATAACAAGGTTCATTCACACTGAGGCAACGAAACATATCATTTTCCATACATGAATATTTACTTGGTCTGGACTTAACCTTTGGTTTGTTTTCTCTTGCCCTTTTTCTCTGGCTTTAATGCAGCCTCGCTCTCCCACCTCCTCTTCCTCCTCTGTTATTTCCATCTGGTGCAACGTCGAGTCTCTTGTGATCATCAAAATGTACCCACCAATTACACCAACAAGTGCAAAAAAATGCTCGCACAACTTAATGGACCGCACTTCCGTCGGATTCAGACGCATTGTTTTCTTACGAATAATTACAGGTTCCATTTTCGGGCAGTGTGAAGGATAATTGTGTCCTATGTTTGTCCCCAAATCTTTGCTGCAATTATGGCCCAGTGTTGATCCAATCAATTTCACCACAGAGGGATACTAGAGGGGCAACCATTAGACCACATACATCCACCAAGTCCCTTCTAATTCAATCAAACCCTCATGGAAGGCATGGCTGAAATCCTGGATTCAGGAAGTTTCAGGAAAATCCGTCAAGTAGATTTTCCTTGAAGTGCAATTAAGGACACAAAACAATAGAGCAAAGACAAAAGAAACTTTGTCAACCTAAGTTAGTTGTTGAGGCACAGTATTTTCTTTTCAGGCCTTATTAATCATGATTTGACAAAAATGTCTTCCTCCTTCCCATTTTCTCCCAATTTAACCTGCTTTGAAAACCAAGCGTAACTAAAGGAGATAAGAAATGACTCCCATGAAATTACAAACATATCTTAACATGTTTAAGTAGCCTCGTGGACATGACCTCCCTCGGTTGTCCCAGAACTGCAGCGGCTTGACCCTGAGAACGCCGCCCACGCCGCGCTGGAGGTCTCCATCACTTTAATGGGCTGTTAAGCATCATTACAGTCTCCGTGACTTCAGCTAAAACACAGCCAAGGATATCGATTCAAGGTGTTCAGGCGGGTGTCACGGCTCACAATAGCAGCTGATTTAGGGAGCGATCGGAGGGGTGAGCATTAATCAGGGCACGTTGCAGAAAATTTGTGGTTTTAAGTTCACACGGAATGCAGGCAACGATTAAACGAGGGGACCAAAAGGAGGCTCTTTATGGGTATCGATTGACGTTGATCACGTCATCAGTGTTGTTGTGAACCTCAGCAGGACCTCTGGAGACGTGTGTGATCTTGTGAGAAGGTTCCAGCTGTCACTCGTGGGCGTGCAGGGTAAATCAACCCACCAGACTGGGACGAATCGCTCTCGCTGACATTACGCCAAGGAGAAAAGAAACTTTCTCCTGCCAGTTTCCATTTCATCTCGCAAAGGCATGTCCATTTTCAGTGCCATCCGTACGCGCCGTTTCAACGCGTCGCCGTTTTTTTTTAACTGCTTCAGCGCTCCGTCTTTTGCATCCAGGTCAGTTGCTCGTTTCGCTCATCCTCCTGAGGCTGAGTAAGATGTTTTTGGGGGGGGGGTTTTGAGAAAAAAAACAAGTGTCTCTTTTCTATAACAAATGCAAGCACAAGCCTTATTTGTAAGAGCGATTTATATGCAAAGAGACAAAGAATAGAAACCGAGAATCAGTGAAATACGAATCTACAAAATCCAACATGTTAATTTATCAGAAGCAAACCACAAAAAAATGCAAAATGCTTCCAAAATCGAGGAGCAACAGCAGCAATCAGAACTTTTACTTTTGATTGGTTTTGAATTTCTCTGGAAAATTTTTTTTATTTTAATCATCCAATTCATGCAACATCCTTCTTCGCATTTGTTCTATTGAAAACTAATGAGGGGTTAACATTGAACACTGAAATTGTTCCTTCTTCCCTGCCAAACCTCCGCATTAGAAACACAGCTGTGTGTTTCCACAACAGCAATCACAGTGGGCTGTGAACTCTGCTGAATTATCTATAGCCACAGGTGGAGATTGACAGAATTTGAAGGACTTCTCTATTGAGCGGAGTACAGCCCAAGGACAGAAAATTCTGATTATCCCTGGATTTAGCAGCGGGGTTATAATCTTCCAGCCCAAGGGGGAATGGCTCATTCATGCCCCCCCCCTCTAATGCAGTCCACACTTTAGTTGCTTTACTGTATAACAGTAATTCATAGTGATAAGGGTACAGCAGAGCCTGAGGTCAGTCTGCCAACTGTTGGAAGCATGTGTAATTTGATCTGATACTCGGGGGCTCTTTTTGTGAAATAAAGCCGCACAGGATTGTTGTTCTGATTCACTCTAGTATATTTAACGTAACCTGTCAATCACAGCCTCGCTGGTCACATGGTCCTGAAGTGTATCCATGCATTTGAAGCTATTAATTGACCTTGAATTTATCAATTTTCTCCAACACACTCCATTATTTTACCAAACTTTTTGGGCTCATAATTGTCAATTATTCACTGTGTTTTCACAAGTTTTCCCATTCACAAGTGTTTTTGTTTCCCACATCCATCCATCCATTTTCCTCCACTTATCCCGGTCCGGGTCGCCGGGGGACAGCAGTCCCAGCAGAGAAGCCCAAACCTCCCTCTCCCCAGCCACCTCCTCCAGCTCCTCTGAGGGTACACCAAGGCGTTCCCAAGCCAGCCGAGAGATATAATCCCCCCAGTGTGTCCTGGTTCTATCCTGGGGTCTCCTCCCTGTGGGACTTGCCCGGGATACCTCACCGGGGGGCATCCTAACCAAACGCCCAATGCCCAATCACCACAGACGCTGCTATGATCCGTCTATCAATCTCCCGCTCCGTTCGTTTCCCATGTCATTTCTTGTATTCTATTGAATAGGAAGGCCGAATGTATGGCATCGATTCTTCAGGCTATCTTTCAACTGTATCTTCGCCCTGTTGTTTTTTTTAGGAACATCTTGCTTCACAGTCATAGTTGTATACCGTCACACCTGGGAATGTACTTTTACAGGCCAAGTCTTGCACAGTGTTTTCCATTTAGCAGCCTCGCTGCAGCCGTTGAGGGACATTCGGTGTCTTCAAGGACTCTGTGCAATAGTCGGTGAGTGCTGGGAGGCTGTTCGCCTTATTGAATGGCTTGACAACAGAATCTAATGCAATCTAGCAGACCCCTCTATCATTATTAATCCATACTATGGACACCCCATAGCTTCCACTGGTGCCTTTGTTAAATATTAGATTGAAAACCACACTGACTTTCTCTGTGTTCTCCCAGCCAGTTCCCCGTCCTTCCTCCGTCACCTTTAACATCTGAGGTGTTGGAGAGGAATCCATATCGGCCAATGCTGGTTGCTTCCAGGCACTAGCAGAAGAGAAACTTTGTGCACTCAGGGAAAATGTGTTGAAGTTATGGTCTAAGTAGATTGTTAGTTTGTTGCTTTGGAAATGCAAAACTTCAAAGTGACCTAGTTTTATTGGATATGTCTTTTTGATTTCTCCAGCACTGCTGCAGCCCAGTGAAACTTCACCAACGCTCTTATTATGTAGCACAGATACGATGTCAATGACTGCACGCAGCAGCCGATAACAGAGGCTTCTCTAACAATGAGGCATTCAAAGGGCTCGCTGGGTTCGGTCAGTCCAATCATTTATCCTCCACTTGTTGTAATAACCTTTTTGTGGAGATAGCGAGCAAACAAAAGTATTTCCAATTCAACAGAAAATGGGTGTTTCCACAGTCCCAGTTGCATCTGTAGTCTGACGGCATGGGTGCAGACAGGAGTTTGAGATTCCAATAGCTTGTAGGTCAAGCAGTTTTGGGAGCTGATGAGATTATAAGTACATTGCACACTGTGTAAATACAGCTCAAAGAAAAAAATGATTTTAGCTGAACTTTGCAGTCATGCCATAGAGTTATAGTGGGAGTGCAAACATGCGAAGATATTTAATGCACAAGATGAATAACACCGTTATTGCCACCATCGCCTTAATGGTGATGTCTTTAATTGAAGCAACAGGCTCAAGAGAGTCTTGGGGAAATGAAGAGGGATTAAATGAATATGCTGTTATCCTGTTGTTCCTGCAAACGGCCACAGCAGAACTTGCACGCTCTCACTTGACTACAAATATTGTTTCCCCTTCAAGTGGTACAAGCCCCTACCTGGTGCCTCCTCTCTTGTCTGTGTCAGGAGCTTCAGAAGCCTTCAAAGCTGATCCGGGTCTCATTTATTGATGCATCCTCCTTATCAACATGAGCTCCTCTGTCACAGTGTTGATGTCGGCAGCCGGAGGCCAGATCTGGAGCAGAACTTCTTTTTTTTCTCTCTCTTTGGAAAGGAGAACACAAAGACTGCTGTGTCAGTCTTAATTACACAATACAGGAGACGATCGCGACGTTGCTTTGGTTATTTAATTCACCTTGTAGTATCAGCGTAGAAATTGAACATCACTGCTTGGGGTTTTTTATAGTTTCTGTGGTGCCAAGTAAAGAATCAGTGCAGACAGGAAAAAGAATGTGACGTCACGCCGTAGCTGTCGTGAGCATGTTACAAGGTTGAATCAAACAATTTAGCGAAGCGCAGCATCACCCCTGGTGACTAATAACTGTTTCCTTTTTCTTTTCTTTTTTTAATTTCCATCATTGTGAGCTGATTGAATAACACCTGTTGAGTGGGGAAGAGGGAGGCAAGGCGAAGGATGAACAAACATTAGTGATCACTGGAAAAAGCCACATGAGTAAAAAGCCTATTGAGAGTACAGGTAACAGATTCCATGGTTTAATGCCACTGAAAGATGTATTGTGTGCGACAGTAAAGCTGCCAGATGAGTTAAAAACAAATAAGCACCTTAGTTTTGATGCCATATTTTGACATATGACCCAAGCTGTGATCTTACTAAGACAGATTTTATCTGGATTCATATAAAAGCTCATTATCCCTCAGAGAGAAGCGGAAAAATTACTCTTTTTTTTGTATTTTTGCCTCATTTATTAATTACAGTAAGCTGACAGTAGAACTAGAGGGCATGTGTTTCATTGCTCACCAGTGAGTCTTGTTGGAAACATCCAGCTAATATTGTTCTCAGACATCAATTAAATCCTTTAAACTCACCGTGATCCTTTTAAGCGCACTCGTCTGGAACTCTTAGGTCCCCTTGTCTGGCTGATAAGACCTTTTACGAGACTATATTTCATGTTTTGCCACCGCGCCGCTGAGTGTCAGGGGTAATGTAGGGTATTGATATAGGAGTCTGGTTTGCAGAGATTACAGCGCAGTCAACAAAAACAAAGTTTCTCATTAGAAAGTTGTTCTAATGCCTCCACCAAAGGGGGCAGATCGGGTTCACCTTGTCCAACCGTAAGGAGGAAACTATGGTCCATCCACATCAGCACATGTCTCCCAGTATAGCAGGGGGGGGGGGACTCTGTGTCCTTGGACACAATTTTTCTAGATTGGTAATAGTATGTCCTGACTTGTTCCTGTTGCATCGGAGTAGAGGAGTCAAAGACGGATTAGCACACCGCCGTCTAGCTGTCGGGGGTTTAAACACAACACAAAATGAACCACTTCCACAAGTCTTTGCATTTAAACTGTTAACTCAAAGAAGTTGATCTGAATGGATCGATTTGAAGTATCATGCGATTAGAATAAGCATTTTTAAAAGAGGGGATTGATGGAGAGTCAAAGGACCATCCTCACATTAATCAATAATTGTCTTCTGGAACCAAAACCAACCCTTTAAGTTTGTTGTAAAGATGTAAATCATCTATTGTTAATATCATAGTATTGTCCTAAAAAAAATTTAAAAACGGGCCTCTGTGGTTTGTTAGCAAATATGACCAAAATAAGAGTGAACGGTGTATTTGTTTGGGACTACTTTCAGCTGCGGATTAATACACATGGTTTGCTAGAGTGAGGATGTCCAGCAGCAGGGTGGTACATGTGAGATCAACTTAATATAAAGGGAGGTGTCTGGGGTTATTGTACTAAAAAAGAAAAGTGTTTTTAATGATCTTTGGACTTAAACACAGACCTCTCTTGACCTTGCCTTTGCTCTGTTGTCTTGGAGATTCTCCGACCAGCTCCATCCACTGAGGAAGACTACGAGATGCAGATTCTAGGATAATACGTGGGCCTTGATTTACTTTTTTTTTTTTCATTGCTGCTGCTGCTGTTTATTTATTATTAAATGTGACATTACTGAAGTGTAAGAAAGTTCCAAAATTGACTCTCCCTTTTGTGTTTATTCTAAATGTTGGTGGGTGTTTTACACAACAATGTCAAATGTCAGTGTCTTTGTATCAAGACTCTTAAAAAGTGATGAGGACACACTGACTTACATGCATGTTTACCGCAAACAAGTTTAAGCGCCGGGGCAGGCATACTTGTCATGCTGTTTGCTGTATTTATACAGTTGCCCGCCCACACCCAGCACCCAGCTCTCCTCTGTTCTCCTCTCCTCCTTCTGAGGGAGGATGTGGGCTGGTTCTTGACCTTTCCGCGCACACTCCTCCCACATAAACACTCGCTCGCTCGTGCACGTTAGCGTGTGCGCGGCTTAAGCTTCGGAGCCAGGGGACTTTGAGAAAGGCTTTAGCCCTGGCTTGATGCCCCCACTTGAAAGTCAGCCTCCTCTGGCCCCCAGTGGTACCAGCATGGGGAGATACTCTCACTGCGGAGAGGTTGACGCCTGCGTCAGTCCGGAGGCGTGAACAATCGTTATTTGGTCATGCAGAGGAGCAGCAAACGTTGCTGCAGAATATGCAAACTTGTCCAGTTCAAGTTTTCTTTTGTTTGTTTTTTTCTCTTTGCAATCTCTAAACATTTTGCTGCTTCATTTGGCATCTGTGCAAAAGACGACTGCAACAATACCATGAGCATGCAAATTATAAAAAGAGTGAGTGTTCGTCTAGGTTTGGGTCTCTTTCATTATTTTTACCTTTGCACTTTTGCAATTTCACCAGAAGAATACAATTAACTCGACTCTTTGAACTTTTTGTTTTTTCTTTGACACTCTAAACAAATTATCCTGCAGATTTTTTTCTTTTCTTTTCACCCAAACCACTGTTGTCTCACTCTCCCTCATTAATTTGGGACTCGCCAAAGCTGAGAGCAGTAATTGCTTTTCAGTATTCTTGGTACGGTATGCTATGAGCTTCATTTTCTATAAGTAGATAAGACTAACCACTGTGATGGGATCTGCATTATTAATGATTGTGTTCACTGGATGTTGTGTTTGGGGATGTGAGACGGAGCTCCTCAGTAATTCAGGTTATTAACGTTTAAAAATAGGATGCTTAATGTCCAAATATGCATGGATGTGCAACCATGCATGTTACTTTAAGAAAAAAGGGGGAGAATAAACATAGTTTGTGTGTTTTTGCTTGTGCACATCTGTGGCTGCATGTCTTCGTGTTTGATCAATGTAAATAGTAGACTGTGTCTTTGCATTTTCTGCTCCGCTGCCCCTTTGCAGCTTACTTTGCTCGCATGCAGCTTCACAACAATGGGAAGTGACAGAGGAGAGAATACCTCTCCCGTTTGCGGCCAGGCTTGGCTGGCTCTGTGAGGCCCAGAGCTCCCCTGTGACAGAGTCCTTATTTCTGGGAAGATGGGCCCGTAATCGGACTCATGCACTTCACACCCCTTCCATGTAATTGGACTCTGGGTCGCAGAATTCACCAGAGCTGCCAATCACATCATTTGGAGAGGATATGGACAGAAATTTAAGTGGGAAAGGGCTTTTTTTTTGTCTTTTTCTTTTTTTACTCTTACTCTGTGGTGTCTGATAGGCTGCAGGCTTTCAGGTGACACAGCACAGTCTGGTAACTTCTGGTAAGAAAAGGTGCTGGTATCCTAATCCACCAGTTGATGATCATCCCAAGTGTATTGGATGTATTATAATCTGATGTATGCATAGTGTGTTGCTTTGCCTGAAGCACGTTTCAGTTTGTCAGCAGCCTTTTTATAGACAAGTGATTCTTTCTGTTCCATCAGCACACACTCACCCCATGCAGTCAATATTTTCAATCTTTGTCCACAGTGTACTCTCAAAGATTCAACATCCCTGTAAATCTGGCAGCTAAGCATCTCATCGCTCACAATGAACCAAGTGCACTGTGACACCGGTGCAAAGTGTCACTCCAGCTTGCAGGAGAGGCTTTTAGTCCCACTGCTATAGTACCAACATCCTCTGTGCCATTTGAGCTACAGCTAGCATCAGCAGGAGCATTCAGTAAGGAACCATTGCATCTGTTAAACTAGCTGTGTGTTGACACATAGGAGCAGGAATGCAGTGGTCTTATGCGCCAGATGGATCTTGCGGGATCTCAGGAATCCAGTTGCGTGCAAATGTGCACAAAAATCAGAGGAGCCGCTGCTCAGTACCTCTGGTTGTCGTGAGAAGTCGCTCCAATTACTAATGCAATGACCCTTTAACTTTCAACAAACTTCGGAGGAGTGATTCTGACGTGGTTGATGAATGGAAGGCCCACAAGTCCAGCATGTATATTTTAGTCATTAGAATCAATGTTTCATGCAAACTTCCCCAGACAGGAAGAAGTAGTACAAAGAGAGGAGGAGCAATTAGCGTCTTTAATTAGGCTAAGTTGAGCAAATTTGCTAGCTCGTTTGCCTCTTTGGCTAATGAAAAATGAGCAGCAGCACACAGCTATTTGTGCACACTAATTGCGGTCGTTGCATCAATGCAGAGTTGAGTCTCCTTGCACTGCCTGCAGGAGATGGATGCGTCTGGAGTCCTACACAGCAGCCAATAGACCATACCGTCTATTCTACCTGTGCGTGTGCATAATCGCCACAGACCAGGGATTACCCTGCCCTAATTACTGTGACACATGTTTGTTGTCTTTTCGGATCACGAGAGGATGCAGCAGCTGTTTCATCGCACACGAGGCGTTTCATTTTCGACTGAAACTTTGATATTGGAGCTTTACAGCGACAGTGTAGCTTATGTTAATACGGGGCTGAAACACAAAGCGCTCTAATGACAGAGACGAGTGAACGCGTGGGCCTTCTGCACACTAGCTGCACACAGCATAAATCTCCGATGCCAGAAAAACACAAGTGCCGCCTGGGAAAGCTTCACCATGTGAGCACAGCGTAAATTATCTGCCCAGATTGCTTTTTCTGGAGTTAATCATCTCTTTTTATGTTATTCATTTGTCAGTGGTTATTGTTTGTCAGAGTAATGCAGTCGGCGCACGATATGAAGTGGAATGTAAATTTTGTTTGGGCAACTCATCCTTATGCACAAAAAAAAAGAGGGGTGGCCGCGTTGTAGGATTTACATTTACAATTACAGTCATGATACAATCATCTCTCATCATAATTCCTCTGCCCGGGATGTCAGCTCCGATAGAGAACAGGTTTTACACACTGCATACCAAACAGCTGCATGGCAGGCCTGGCACCACGCTTCAGGCCCAGTGATTTACACCATGCAAAGCCTCAATCTCTCTCTCTCTCTCTCTCTCCTCTGTCTCCCTTAGCTTCTGCGCACCTCCAATCCTTAATGTCTGTCTCCCTCAGCGTCTCTGCGCCTGTAATTCTTGCCGCTTGTCTCTCCTCATCTCGCTAAAAGCAAAACACGCACGTTTGACCGGGGCCAGCTCTTCACTCTCTGTTGCATAAACCGTCATTTAATGCCACGTTGGGGGGGGGGATGAACATGCTGAGGTGAGCTCGCCAATAAGTCATAACATGATTTGGTACGAGTCAGCCAGTGTGATTGGTTGTTTTGCCCCACTCTAGTATGTCGTTGTTTTTCTTTGTTTTAAACTGGAGGAAGGGACCTGAAGAGTTTGAGCCACCTGCAGGATGTTTGAAGCTTGATGCAAGAACGTTATGCCGTTGAAGAATGAACAAAAATGGTCTCATTTGTGCTAGAAAGCAGCCTTCAGCATGCAAGTTGCACACATGATGCGACAAATCTTCTATTTTCATTCAGGTGTTTTCCAGTGCGTTTTTTTTTTTTGCTTCTCTCAGTTGTGTTCAAATCAAACCTGGGGGACTTTGCTTACGCCAAATAAAGTTGGCTGAATAATAATAATAGTAATAATAATAAACTTTATTCGTATAGCACCAAATGTAGCTCAAAGTGCTTCACAACAATGAGGGCCTGAAAGGATCAAATATTATTGGTTGGTTTAAAATACATGTCATATTTGATTGTGTTCATCCGAAAGCTGTGATGTAGAGAAAGGGCA
Organism: Chaunax sp. Z400; assembly: GCA_037577475.1. Classification (NCBI taxonomy): domain Eukaryota; kingdom Metazoa; phylum Chordata; class Actinopteri; order Lophiiformes; family Chaunacidae; genus Chaunax; species Chaunax sp. Z400. The sequence goes on from CM075205.1 coordinate 9,123,427, forward strand.
TCATAAAATGCTTCAGTATTCATGATTCACCAGCAGACTCCTGGGTAAATAGCGAAGCTGCTTTTGTGTGAATTTATGGAGAGGTACATGCCGGGTAATGAATTGTTTGCGCTGCTTTTCAGGTGATGCGTTTCTCTTTATAGACTCAATTATGATCACCATAAAGGAAGCTGTGCAGGCTGGCACACCGAGTAAAAATACACTGTTCAACGTAAGCGTGGTGTGGAAAGAGTGGGATAATCCTCCGTGTGAACACTGAGTGCCTCTGCGCATACAGAGCTGACATATAAACCTCCGCGGACGACACCCCCCCACCACCACCACCACCACCCCTTTGCCTTTCATTATTTTGATTCACCAGCTATCGACACTTTAGTGAGAGGCTACATGCAGCAGTGCTCTTGTTAAATCAGAGAAACTTGACAGTCTCATCTTTGATATCATCTTCAAGAGTTTGCTGCTGATTTGCACTTTTCTTTTTTCCTTAAAATATACCATAATACTAACGAAGAAAATACCCGATGTCAGCATTTAGAATTTTTTTAAAAACCACACTTTTTTTTATCCTTACTGGGCATGACAACACATACCATAAGGCTCTGTAACACAAAGGAGTCTAACCCCACCTTAAGGATTGTCATGTGTCTGTAATATTCCCCAGGATAGTCGGCTCATGCAGTATTATCATATCCCTATATCTCACTGTTTTGTGGAACAGCTGACAAGTGCTTTTATTTCACCTCTGATAGCACAAAACCTTAATAATCTATTTAAGGCTCTGACAACGGTTTTATGCTCAAAATTGCGCACAATGTGGTCTCACTTCCGTGTGGATCTTTGAAATGCACTGCCAGCCAATTTCCTTTGTCAGTATTCAAGTGTTGCCTTGCCCTGTTGAGCTTATCATGGAAGATGGAGCACAAATCCAGCGAAAGCAGCTTTATTTTAATGTCACAGGTATTAGATTTGCTGAAGAGCAAATATTGAAATGGGCCTGAACCCGGCATGTTTAAGGGGCGTCGTATCCATTCCGCTTTTGGTGCAGATCTCGGTTGGGTTGAAATTAGTTTTTCCCCCTCCCTGACTCCATGCTACACTAGCACTCTTCCTTTTTTTTTTGAGAAGCCCTCTCTTTCTGCATTCGCACTTTTGCTGAATCCTGCATGCTGTCTGACAAGAGTTTTATGCTAATGCTAGTAGGAGCAGCGAGGGGCGATGACAAAGGGCTCATCCGACAGACATCTTGTACTGGTAGCGTGTAGAACAGAGCTCTTTGCCTCATTTGAGGGTGAAGTTATTTCATTTCATGTCCAAAATGTGCCTTTTAAGGCCTAATTATACACGAGCTGCCAGACAGGAACAATGTAAAGTACAAGGGTTGGAGAGATGTCAAGGAATGTTCTCCCTGTCTTCCTCCTTGTGTCAGTGAAATTTAAATGGATTAAGGAATAGAGTCCAATTACCGTAAATATCAATTAACACAATCTATTAGTCAAGTAAGGCTATATTTTATTTAAGATGGACTTTTGTGCAAATCTTACGTCGCCTCCATGGCCATAAAGGAGAAAGAAACATGCAGACAGTAACTATTATGAGCGTGCATGCATAAAATCAACTCATGCATGCCTGTTTTACACTGCATCATAGTCAAAATGTCATTATTTCTCTAGTTCTTTGCTGTGCTGTTGAGGCACCTGGAGAGATTAAAGGAAGTAATTAATTTCTTGCCCTATTTCTTGTCCAAACTAACGCTGTCATGAGATCTGAATGTTTGGACACCTTTTAGTGGGTAAATTATCTCCGCAATTTTGTGCAAGTATCAAGGGGGCGTCATGAGGAAAGGTTTCCTGCCTGTGTAAACAAGCCATTTGTATCAGCGATCCCGTGAGGGATTCACCGGCCCATATTGTTAAGCTCAATTAATCCTTTTACCTAGTGTTGTCGTGGCATCCGCCGCCTTTGAGTTGGGTTTTCAAAAATTACATCAGGCTTCCCCTTCTGGGGGGTGGAGCAGGAGGAGGAAGGGGGGTTCACTGGAATCAATCCATTTCTGCTTTGAGAGAGCTCAGCGGACCACAAGGCCGAGTTCATTAAACGGGAGCAAACTCAAGGGAGAGAGTGCGTAAAAGTACACCGACAGTGTGAAAGGACAGCCATCAGGTGATCCAATCTCTGCCCAGCAGCTGGTCACTCGCTCCCCGGCCAATTAGCCTGCAGGGTCGAGATGCTTTCATTCGCCGTGATAAGGCCCTGCCTCTTCCTCATCGGCCCCCTTTAATCAGCCTCTTCCTTGAGCATCAGCCTTCAGATTAAGGCTCTATCAGCGGCACGCAGGAGGGAAGGGCCTGTTCACTCGCAGCGGTCCCGCCTCTTAACAGGAGAGGCAGCGGTGTGTGTGAGCGAGGGAGGCATGGGTCGCCAGAGATAAGATTTACTGAGTGTCTGTGACAGGGGGATGGAGCAGAGGTGAGGAATATGAACAATTAAAACACAGTCAGTGTCTTTCCATTGGTAAATCAAAGATGGCTAATATTCTATCCTTTATTTGACAGGGTAATCATATTTGCTAAAGTCTTAAACTGACCATCCATGACTGCATAAAATTATCCAACACCACCTGAAAGAAAGAGAAGATTTCTGAAGCCCTGCCACATTCAGAGGAGAGTTGGGAAGGTACATCGTGCATGCATGTCCATGTCCCTCGCTTCAGGAGACCTCTTACCAGAGGTCTTCACCAAGAGACGGAGGGGAAAGCAGGGTTGGTCAGACAGATTCTTCAGTTGCCCTGTTTTTGTTACAAGCACAGGGATTGTGGGTCATTGCCTTTTGAAAAGCCTCTCTAGTCCCCACAGTAATGTTCCCATCACGGAGCCATTACACCGACATGCTGCTCACCAGCGGCTGCTTCAAAAGACTGACTCAGCCGGTCGGGCTTCGGTTGAGAAAGGCAGCTTTTGTGCTACCTGCAGAAAGCTGTGCGTTCGTGTTTGTGTCAACTTGACACAATGCATCTGTGCCCTTTGCTTAGCACCGAATCACAAGTCACAGGATCCTGCCGGGACGTCGAAGGACGTCAGACGAAGAACGGCGGAAGGGAAGGCGCGCTCGTTCCAGTGAAACTTGGGAGTCGGCGAAGGTTTTAGATGAAACGTACTTTACATTTCAAATGAGAGATTTGCATTTGTCCTTCCTGTAGATGGTATGATTTGGTTTCTGTGACTTCTCCCACGTCAGACTCCAATGTCACATTTCCATTATGCAGCAGCTGAGCAATGCCTGTTGCTTTGGTGGAACTGATTGTTTTTTGATGACAGTTGAGAAGGTGACTTACATATTTAGTTGATTCTAACATTGGTGGTAAGTAAGGCCAGTGAAACGTGTTCGAGCAAGTGTGCAAAACTGTGATGCTGGCACTTAAGAGCACCCTTATGGACACTCTTGCCTCTGGCTAAAATGTCTGCTTGCAGTTTTAATATTTTCTCATGGGTATTTAGACCTGATTCACCTTTATACAGTGCTTTAGCTTTAGGCTGTTACTTTTTGTGCTTGTTTAAAAAAAAAAGGCCATCTCTGGAGGAAACGAGCTTAATAACATCTGCATAGACAATGGAACAAGGTTAATAATAAATGCCATTTAAACTGCAGCAGGAAGTGTCACAACATCAAAAGTTAGTGCCTGCAGATGAAGTGCCATTTAGAGCTGTGAGCTCAAACTGTAGAAGATAATCAGGTTGAATTTGTGTGGAATTGCCTCTCCAGCCTAGTTTTATGCAGCGACGCCCCTGGGACTGGATCCAGGCGCTTAGAAAAGAGCAGCTCAGGTGATTGGTTATCCATCAGGCACCAGTCTATCTCCACTGGGAGAACTGGTCAAAGCAACACACAACACTCCCTGTTTTTCTGCTGCGATTGCCACCTCTGAGGATGTGCTCACCCGTGACTAAATTAGCTGCAGGAAGACCTTTCTGGAGGCGATGCGAGCATGCCTATAAGCAAGGAAAGCAGTTTTCCCATAAATCCCAGCATTTAATCCACAGTCACCAGTCCCAGAGGAATAAATAGCTATTTAGCCCTTTCTCATTGTGAAGAGAATAAAACCACGTCGGGAAGGGTTAAGCTAACGAGGACTTTGCAGTGTCACCTTCTCGTCTGACTCTTCAGTCGTTTGTTTGCATCCCCAGACATTTTTGGGTCCTGACATGAAGAAGCCGTTTGAGCAGAGGAGCTCATTTTTATCGAGTGTCAACACGCAGTTTACCGCGCGTCTCCGCCGCCGCCGCATACGTCTACATCTCTCCAGGGTCGCCCTGAGCCGCCTGTCAACTGAATGAAGTGTTATTAATGTAGACACTTGCCTGTGTGCTGACTGCGTCCGTACAGCTTTGACGGAAAGGCTGTTGCATGTGCAATGACAACGCACATGTGCAATGAATGGAGGAAAAGCCTCGTTTATGACCCCGACGCTCCAAAGTGGCTTTTAGTGCCCAGACGAGGAGATGTCACCCGTTCCACACACACTCCCACATCTTCATGCACAGTGTGTTTTCTTTTTCAACTCTTTGATTACTTTGTGGATACAGTGATTGTGAGGCCACCCTTGATTAGCTCAATTTATTCCCCAGCCATGCCAGAGGGCCATTTAGGGAAGTTTTAGCAGACTCTTTCCATTTATCAAGATGGGAGGCAGACATGATTTGAATCTTAATATGCCCTTGCGGCAGAATACAAACAAGTGCACGCAGGCCAGTGCTGCCACTCTGTGTGTGTGCATGCATACTTTATTTTAAAGATGAAAGAGAGGTCAAAAGTGTATAGTTTTTGTTGTGCTGGTTTGTTTTTGGAGCCCCCAAACACTAAACTCCTCGACTCCCACTCTTTAGGTTCAGGGAGAGGACCATGAATGAAGCTCGGTCTGCAGCGCGTACTTTTAAATTGTTGCTCGCTAACCATTGCCGACTAGAAGAGAATGATTTATGCATCAGTCACATTTTTCACCACCACCATCGCTACGAACCAACAGGTGGCTGTAATGAATGGGTAGAGCTGCAACTCCGCCAGGGAAGCAAATTGAAAAACTACAGGCCATCATAACTGATGTGATGATCAATTATGGCAAAGCAAACATCGAGTGTTCTGCAGGCTGAACAGAATATATATATATATATTCATAGCATTTCTACATTTCTGAGTACATTTGCTAGGGTGCGGTACTTGCACTACACTTTGCAACCAAACATAAGACGGAGCCCAGTGAGTTAAAAATGTTATATGTGTGTGCTGGAAGGTATCCTGGCTACAACCCTCTCCAGCAACAAACACCAGACTTTTACCAAACTTGTCATTTATTTCCTTTTATACGTCTTTATTTACAGTCTGTGATCCGACAGCAATGGAAAAGTCTTCCTGCAGTCTTTCACCACTGGCACGGCTCAACCACTAAAACCTTGTCCTTATCTCTGGGATCAGCCTGGAGCCGGTTTTGGAACAACCCAACGGAGGTTAGGTAGCCATCGACTGGTTGAGGATTTGAGGGCTTTAAATCGTAGCTGACTGTAGATTATCTGCTGGTTTCCTGGCATCCAGACTGAGGTTAATAGGCTCTTTTCAGCACTAGAGCCTAATGTCAGCTGTACACCCCATTGTCTCTGGTAGGTGTAATCTGTTTATACTGGCTCTATGTTCCATCTGAAGAATGGGGGGGGGGGCTATCCAATGTACATTAATTCTGTTTCTGAGAAGGTCTTATTAGTCTCAAGAGGCTGTTTCCAGAAAATGGCGCCAAATTTATCTTAGTCCAGTTCCTCATATGATTTTGTGAAATCAGCCTCTTAAAAGAACGGTCTGGAAAATTATTTCTCTCTTTTTATTAATAAACACCGGCCACACTCACCTGCATCTATCGACTCAGGCACTGTGCAGCCACAGCTTTTCCTCCCTGAACCTCTCTCTCTCTCTCTCTCTTTATTCTTTTCTGCAACTCTCTGCATTTCTCCGTCCCCAAAAAATAGTGGAATCACAGGAAAGTGGCAGGATTGAATCTCCGCCGGCTGATTGGATTGTCCTCTGCTCTATCTCAGGCTGCATTAAGCAGCCAAGGCTTCGGACGTATAAAAAGGTGATGGATGCCTCCTCCTTATGTCTGGACCGCTCCGAGCTGACCTCAGCAGAAGGCAGGAAAGGCAAAATAGCGAGACAGAGTCTGTGATTTACTGGCCGGGCTGGTGAAAGGAGGAGAGAGGAGGAATGCCACTCAGTTCCTGCTCCCGCTGCTCCTCTCTCTCTCGTGTTTTCGCTTCAGTTTTTCCTCCTCGGTGTTTGGAAGCAGCCCGGAGAAAATCACGGAGGCTAATTATCACCCGCTGCAAATCACAAGATTTTTCTGATTAGCCATCAAACCCAATTCATTCCTCTTCATAATTTCCGGTGTACTCATCCTCTCCTCGCTAATTAGTCTGCCCGGACGGCACGTTTATCTGCTCTCCTCGCCGCCATTCCTCAGTGGTGCCGTTTTTCATTTTACGCCACTAAAGGTTTAAACATTACAAGAGCATCAAGATCAATCGGTGCAGCGGCGGTTTTAGTGCTAAGTGGGTGCATCTGCTGTGACCTCGTCGTCCATTCGTCAGCAATAATTAGGATATTCTTACTGTGCAAATCAAAAGATGCTGGTGTCCAGCATTCGGTGTCTTTACTCTACGTGTCTGTTTGACTGAGAAAGTTCAGATCATTCATGCAAATGCCAGAGGGCCCATTATAGCATACAGGAAGATGAGTCCACATCCTTATTCTTATTAATGCGAGAGAATCCTCCTAGAAGAAGCAAGGACAAACCCTCAATATTCCAGATCATTGTTAACATTATGAGACGTATCAGGCATCTATCTTTATAGACCAAAGAGAAATTGTGAGTCATAAAGTCTTTTGATTGAGACACTAAAATGACACACAAAAAACAAAAAACCTTTATGCAGATGACATTAAATGACAAGCAAATAGAAGAAAATATGTTGGCATGAGACACGCAGCAACTGAATTCAGTGGCATGTTATTCGCACCACATTTGTTTAGACCTGGCTGTGGGAGCAATTGGAAAGCTCCGGCAGCTGCATCACCTCAAGATAACCGAAGTTAATGAGGAAACACACAGTATTTATGTGGGGGGGTGAAAGAGAGAGACTGTTTCAATAAAGTAGAATATTATCTCTGTAATGTAAGATTTTTATCTGGGAAAGGCCTGGCAGATGACTCCCATTTATTTAAAGGAGGGGAACCCAGCCGGAGAATCGGCGGATTAATCATCTTCTCAGTCGCAAGAGAGCAGAACCTGAGCATTAGTTTGAGGATCATTTATCATTTTAGAGGTGTAGAACTGTCGGAAATGTCTTCCAATATTACAACAATTAAGTGTCTATTAAGATGTCTCAATGGAGTTCCTAGTATTTTTAGTTTCAGTCTGTTGGGACATAGTTTAGTATGTGCTGTGTACTCCCAAAAAAAGAAATATATATATATGCAACACGAGGGATAAAATGCATATTTATGAATTTTGAATAATGAATTATGGCTTAATTGCAGTGGCTACATGCCTTTCTGGCATTTAAATGATAAATGGACTTATTAGCTTTTCTAAACTTCCAACTCCTGCAGGCTGAACATCAGCACTGAAATATGCATCCTCTCCAGCATCTCTTGAAGTTGTTGCACAGTTGACTTGAGCTTGACTCAGTGGGTGAAGACTTCCTGCTGCAGACGCCCATACCTGCATCAGGAGCAGGTGGAGTCTGAAGATATATGATATATAAGCCCCGTCCGTTGCCACTTCTGCCCCAGTTTTACAGCCTCCCCGACTGTTTTATCAGCTCAGTGTGTGTCTTTGTGTGCAAGAAGAAGAAAAAAAACATACAGTATGTACACGTGTGTGTTTATGGGCATGTCTGTCTGTGTACACTACAGAGGAAAGGCTTTTCAATTGCCTCATGCCCCACCAGGCCGCCCCGGCACAGCTGGGGGAGGAGGCCAGAGACATTACTCAGCCATTAAACTGTTATTTGCTGGTGTCACCCTCAGCGGGGGCTGTGTTGATGGAGACGGGAACACCCTCAAGGTCCACAGCTATAAACATACACACACATGCATACACTTCAGGATGGGGTGTTGGCAGCCCGGGCTCCTGGCTGTGGCTCTCGGGCTTGATGGGGCATAACAGGGGCCAGAAGGGGAGGAAAAAGGGTGAGCTGTATCTGGCCAAGAGCGGGGCAGCGGGACACCAGATGATAACAAGACTGGGCCAACAGGGAGGCCTCCTGCCACTCCATTTCACCTGTGATGAATCGGCCTGGTTTCTGGTAGGAGATCCAGGCTTCAGTCTGATGGCTGTGAGGAGGGAGAACTGAAGACAGTCTGTTTGTATTCCTGGGAATGAAATTGTTTTTTTTTTGTGGTTCTAGAGAAGACAGAACTCCAGATGATGTCACAGTGATGTCATGTTGGAACCAAATACATATGTGAAATCAAGTCTGCGTACCAATTTTACTTGTCCTGTATTTCATCCCTCCGCTATGGAACACAGGGGATATAGCTGTTGCTCTGTCCGTCCATCTGTCCATCCTTCTGTCTGCAAATGTGTGGTTTTTTGTCCTCAAAAACTGCAGTATTTTTTCATTAAATTTGGCTAAAACATATGCAAAATGTATGCAAAACATTTGAGGTTTGAGCTTTTGCAAATTTTTTTTTTTTTTTTTTTGCATATCCTTGGCAACAACTTAAACCTATGCTTGTAAACTGTGTGTTCTTTCGACAAAACCTGTACATCGTCGGATTCAGATAGAACGCCACTACAGGTTTGACCATGTAGTAAACATGTGTCCCTTTTGCTGCTGTTTATCAAGAGTTATTTGTGTATTTTACAATAAATGAGACTTTAATAGTTTCTTGTATTTACGCCAAACAACTTCCATGGGCAAGGCACAACCTATCAGATAAGCCACTCATTTGTTTCTGCAGTCCATTATTCTCCAGCTGTGCCAGCTGATGTTTTAGGAAGCAGGCTCATCCATTTCTTGCTTCATTAGCTCTGTCCCTTGAGGTATGGCACCCTTCTATGCTTCTCCTTTTCCCTCTAACACCAAGACTGAGACCAAAGAATGCCAGACAGGCAGTTTCCTGTGTCCCTCAGGGGCTTTACCTCAGAATAGAAAAATACCATCCATAGGGGAGAACGAATTACTGGATCTGCACGACTGAGAATGGGAGAAAAATGTCACCTTTTTCCATAATATAAACAGAGAACAACATCACTTTATCAGAACATTTTAAACAATTCCAACCCTTCACGGTCATTAGAAGTATTATTGTCCTGCATCACAAATGTTTTATTTTCTGTCTCGCATCCTCGTATATCTATCTTCGCAAACTCCCTCCCTGAAAGCTACTCAAAGAATAAGAGCATCTCCGCAGCAGGGAACATCCCCACAGCGGCTGCTGTTTGTTCAAACCCATTTGGATACTTCCTCCACGCACAGTGTGATTTTTCACACAAAAAATAAACTCAGGAAAATACTTTCAGCTATTCAAAACCTTGAAGACGGGTTTGGATGGCAGGCTTGTTGCCTTTTGATGGTGTCTGCCACCCATTGCTTGTTTGATTGGCTCCCTCTAATTTAGACAACAAGTTGCTTGTTGGATGCCAGAGAGCATCCTGCAGTGGTAAAGGAAATGTGAATGCACAAAACGCACACCGTCCATGCTGGAGGTCTCCTTATGAAGCCGGTCCAGATTTTTTGAATCGATTGACGCCGCTATCGCAAAGCGAAACGTTTTGTGTAGCGACAGCATCCATCCACCGCCATCTTGGTCAGAGCTCTACCTCCCTACCTGGCATGACTGGATGGGACGAGATGAGCAAAATAAAAAAAGGGTACCAGCGCACAGAAAGTGAGGTATGGTGAATCCATGCCAAACCCTGGTTAGGACTGATTGTTTTATGATGTTCTAATAACTACTACACCTCTGTAATCAACACACACGGGAACGATTAACCAACCGTTTAGAGGCACATGGAGGCCAACTAATTATCTAGCATGTAGGGCGGCCACTGTGTCACATTCAGTCCGCTGAAAGGACACCCAATAGCGTACTTTATCATGTGTTGTCCACTGGAAGGGCACCCTAAAGGGTACTTTATCACATTTTGTCCACTACAATGGTGCCCTAGAGGGCTCTTTATCACTTTTGCCCACAAGAGGGTCACCCTAGAGCGCACATTAGCATGTTTTCTCCACTAGAGAGTCACTCTAGCGAGCACTTTATTATGTTTTATCTAAAATAGAGGCGTCCAAGAGGGCATTCCTGCAGCGCTTCTTTTTTTTAAAAACATTTTGGAATTTTATACATTAGATTGCTGCAGTGGCATCTTTTCAAATTCAACCAATATAATCCTGCATTTTTGTATGGTTTTGTCATATTTGAGTGTGAATAGAGAACACACACATATATATATGATGCACTTAAAGCTGTCATGTTTGTAGTTTTTGCCGTTCTTCCTCTCTGCACTCGCTCACACCGACTCCAGCTCGGGATCAGAACCCAAAGCCGCTGTTGATTGAAACACACCAGTACTATAAGCTGCGGCTCCTCTCCCCTCCCACGTTCACTCCCTCTGGTCTTGGCACAGCTCCTGCACAATATTCTCGCCGAGCATCTTTGGCTTTCCTCGCAGTCTTCCCTCACTTTCCATCGTAATAACAGTCAAATGCATGCTGTTGTTTTTTTTTATTTAGTAAAAACTGAAATCTCGTCGCTGTTTATCTCCTGGTCTAATGAGACGCGAGGAGTTCGCCGCGTTGGAAACGGCAATCAGAGCGAAAGTGCTGCACATGTTCTCTGCACCCTCTGTGCCTTCACATCTTTGCACGTGGCTAATCATTCGCTGCACTCTTTGATTTGTTTTCAATGCAACAAACTTTGTTTCAAGGGCTCAGCGAGATACAAAACTTCGTAATTAAGCTCCAGCTTGCTTCTCTGCCTGACACTATTGACTTTCATACCGACAAATGTTAAAGCAAGTCAGAAACACTCACACCTGGTTACCCCGCTGCCAATCTCTCTATTGAGCGGGATGTTTTCCAATTAGCTGCGCGAGTCTCACTTCTTTATTCTTTACAAACTAAACAGCAGAGAGCCTGTGGGAATGGACAGAGGCTGTGTGTGTGTGTGACAGGAAGACAGACAATGTGTGCATAGGTGCATGTGTAGCATGCTGCAGGGGGACGCGTTGGTGTGCGTGCATCCTAAGGGGGGGATATGGGTTGGTAGAGATATGGTTTGTTGCCACACGCAAAGCAGGTGGTCTAGCAACAAAACCATGCAGCCCGTTTTTGATCACACAGCCTAAGTTCAAAGGTGGTGATGGCCTTAAGCACAAAACTTAACCCCAGTGTCTGACCTTCCTCAAATGAGGAAGTAGCCGTATCATGGAAGCTGCGGGATCATGCTGCATTACATAATACACATACAGTGACACATTTTCCTTTCTTCCTGTGGCTCCCTGAGCATGAATCACCACCCAGCTAATATAAGGGTCGGGGCAGTGGAGGTTGAAAGAAAAAAAGACACACAAGCAAGATGTAGCCTGTCAAATTAAAGCAGCCAGCAGCAAATTGCACATCTAGGCTAATAAAAGCAACGGAGAAATTGCTGGCAGCAGATTTCCTCCAAATCTCCCCAGTAATTCCCCATGAGCTCCGGCATTACTGCCTCACTACCCCAGCCTCAGATTAACCCCCAACCAGCAACCCCACCCCACCTCTGGCCTCACAGCAATGCAGCTCAGGGCTGCACCATGCCAATTCAGCCTCTTCTAGCAGTGCCTGCTTTCATGCCTTCTAGCTAGTATTGAAACATCACAGTCCACCACCAGTAATCTTAACATACTGGATGCGTTCAGGTGTTTTATCTTTTATTCTCACCAGTCATTTAATTTGAAAAGTTCCAGTCAAACTGGTCTGTATATTATAAGCATTAGAGTGTTTTTGTCATCTAACTAATCATTTGCTTAAGCAAGACAAATGTACTCTTGACAAACGCAATTAACAATTAGGAATTTAATGATTTATTTATCAGCTCAGAAAATTAAAAATGCCAGACATTCTCTCCTCCCAGCTTTCCTCCGTGTTCTGTTATTCACTAAAGTGAATAGCTTTTGGTTTTGAAGACAGAACAAGGAACTTGAGGACATAGGCATAACTTTCTGATATTTCCCAGACTTTACCAACGTCTAGAGATTTAAAAAAAATAATTATCAGTCGGAGCCTGAAAGAGGTGACGGTGTCTCCTGCTCAGTTTCCAAAAGTTCCCATAGTTCAGCCCCTGGAACAGTTGTACCCACTTACTTCCCTCCTGCACTCTGACTCCTCCTCATCTCTGTCCTCACCCCACTTCCTAAACCTCTGGGTCAGCCCCGCTGCGCTTGAACTCCGAAACAGTTTGACCCGAGACGTGATCTCCAGCCGTGCACCGAGCCCATCGGCATTCCGGACCAGATCTCGTCTGTCGGCGCCCCAACGTTTCCAAGCGAGTTGTCTTTGTTTAAACTTGCAGGGCATGGAGAGGCTCAGCAGAGGTCTGCCACCAGTCTGCATATCAATGTTTTTGCACAGCAGCTGATATTTAAGATTCTTTCTTGACTAATCTCTCTGTTTTTTTATGGATTCCCTTTTTAAACTCAGGTGGTCTCTATCGTAAAAGAAATAGCCAAACACTGGGGATGGCAGTATCGGTCAGTCAGTCAGTCACAGTATTTTTGTTTCATTTCCTCCTCCCTTCCTCCCTTCTTCTTACTTTACTGTCTTTCAACGTTTTGATTTATATCGTACCTCAGTCAATTTGTCTAAGTGATGTGAGTGTGGTGTGCCAGTTGCACTAGCAGCTGTTTTTTTAAAAAGTATATATCCCTGCAGCTTCAGTCAGGCGGAGGGCTGTGGCGCTTCTGCAAGGAGTTCTGTTTAAGCAATGCAAAATGTTACAATATGCAGTTAAATTTAAAAAAAATAAAAACAGCTGAAATGAAATTAAGTCACTTTAGATAGTCTCTAATGGTGAAACAAAAGAGGATAATATAACATGTCCCATTTATATAAAAATATGTTGTATTGTTTCACAAACTTGTGGTGATATTTTTTTGTATTTATATATTTGTCATCATGCCTTAATAATTTTTTTAATTTAATACATTTTTAAATAAAAGTGTCTCATCTTGTCAAAGCTACCCGTTAGCTTCTAGACAAATGGAGTCCGGTTCGCCTGATTATTCCTTCCTCTGTGGAATAATGGAGTTATTTACCTGCTGAGAGAGAAGCAGGGTAAAGGAGGGGACACCGGCCAGACGGAGGGAAAAACAAGCCAAGGGAAGGAAAAAGAGTAGGTAGCGTAATTTGAATGGTGCATGCTGGGAACTCATTAGTATGCTCCTCGTGTAAACACCCACTCCCCTGTGCCTCACACACACACACACATGGATAGGAACAGGGATGGCAGTCAGGATAGACAAATACTCCACTAATGTAATCATGTTCATACTTCATCTGTGTCGTTGTGCTACAGAATCAGCGTTTTCAGTCCGCACACCAATACATTCACGATACTCATGACCCCAGTTATTCTCAGACGCTCTGAGTATTGAACCCCAGAGCCTGCTCAACTCACTGATGTGTCTAAAAAGTGTTGTATTCCTACTTAAATGTAGGAATTGTATCGGCAGCCATATCAATAATACCCACTCTATTTTAACCCTTGAATGTCCAACGATTTTGCAAAGTAGTTCCTCTTTGATTTCTGCAGCAAAACACTTCCATGCCTTCAGTCAAACTTGCACAAACCGTACTTCACACACATTTCCTGTCATGTCATGACCTCAAAACCTCATTTGAACTGATTACACGGGCTTGAGCCGAGCATCTGATGCGTCGAATTATTTCAGATTTGGAAATCATGCTGATACGACATCTGCGATATTTTGGTGGATTATCGCTGAGCTCCGATCACACGGCGGATTTGGAGGCGAATAATCCCCAAAAGCTCCTAATGTGCCTGCTGGTTTGCAGACTAGAACAGATGCCTGTCGGTCTGTTTCGGTGGTGAAACGCGTTGGCTGCACGGTGATGAAGGGTTGTGGGTGATGAGTGTGGCACACATCAATGTGGTGCTGGTTAAAAATGGTCAAAAAAACACATGTTTTTATATTGTGAGGTATAGATGATAGATTCTAAGCCCAGTGCATGATTGACAGATCAGCACACACCATGATCTCTCTCCCCCCCCTTTATAATATTCTCCAGCATAAGGTCATAATTTACCCTGCCTCCTTGTCTCCCTCCCTCCCTCCTTTTGATAGCATTCCTTGTCATTTATTGTATTGTTTTTAATTAAATGAATAACGAGGGGGTTTAAGTGCCCAGAGGTTTCAAGATGTGCCTTTTTATTGTCTGTATTCTAAATTCAGCACACAGCAGAACTGTGATGCTCAACAGGTCCCAAACTGATGCGCTGCATGTTGGACAGATTGTACAGTTGGACAAAAGTCACCTTTAGAGGAGGATCATAAAGCAACAGCTCAGTCGTGGCGAGTGCGAACTTCACAGACATCAGGACAGCGCAGATTTGTGGCTCCGGCAGTCTGGCTTTTGTGTTCTCAAACTGGCATAGAGGATCAGAGAGGAAGCAGCCTTGGATTAGAGAGATGCTGCTCTGATAAAGAAGAGCTTTAAATTAAATGGAGTCACAGCAGGCCACAGCGCAGCACTGCTTCCCTCAGTAGAACCCAAACCACATTTCTGCAAATAGCGTCTTATGAAACAATATTACAGGAAATTATGGTTGAATTATCTCTTAAAAATTGTGCGGGGGAGAAAAAGTATCATATCTAATTGCTTTACTCCACTCTTGTGTGCATGCAGTCCACAAACCTGGCAAGAGTATGGCCAGACCTCCAGAGTGCTTAATAAAGGGAAATATAATGCAGCAAGGAGTCGTGGGCGGGAACGAGCAAATCAATTCGATTATCCTCAGTCCGAGCTGAGATGTATGTCGAAATAATCAGAGGGTGAGCTATGGACTCCGAGGGTTTATTCTCTCTGACTGGCGTTAAATGTGATTTCCCCATATATCAGGTCATTGGGGAGTATGCCTCAAAGGTTATTTGCTCCAGGTAGTCGATCACAAGGCTCTGATTTTTATTCTGGCGATCTGACATTCAACAATCACGTCCTGGTGACCCTCCCTGACCTTACAACATTAAATCTTTTATTTTGCAAAAACCATGTTGAGCCAGTCGTGAATTTACTCCTATATGTTCGTGCAAATTGGAAGGACAAGAAGCGTGCAAACCCACATATCTATGCACGAGGAAACCACACGTTTACTCTCAAACACACACAAAAGGCTGAGATCACACACTGTGTTTTTCTGTGTACATGACGGACAGGGAGAAAGCAGCAGGACGCTGTGTAGACGATGCCTCGCTTCTCACCAGAGCTGTAACCTTTTCCCTCGGCGTCTCTCCTGCAGAGTGACTCTTCCCTCCAGGCTCCTCTGCCACAGAGGCTACAGACTATTGTTTGTCCCCGCCATGATTCGGCACTCATTATAGAAACCTGTTTATGCACAACGCTCTCCAAAGACATGCTGCGAGGCATGAGAGAGGGGGGGGGGGGGGGTTAGAAAGACAACGAGAGGATGAGCAGGACAAGTCGAGATAAAAAGGAAGTCAGATGAACAGTGAGAAGAGAGAGAGAGAGAGTAGTCATGAGAGCTGATGCTCTGGTGTGATATTTGACGATTTAGTAAGCCAGTTACAAATAGCATCTTTAGGCTGCCTATAAATAACACTTTATTGACTTTATTGTTTGAATAGTGCTAAAAGGATTCATCAGTAAATTAAGCATATAGAATGACAGTAGAGCACTTTTTTTTTAGCAGTTGTCGTGTAATTAGGGGAAAAAAGAAAAATGTAAAGAGGAAAATAAAAATCCTCCATCTGACCCTTCATTCAGATCTGAATAGATTCTTCTCATGGAAATCCTTCCAGTAGTTTTTTTATTTTATTTTTGCGCCATCCTGATAGAAAAACAAACCAACCAACAAATGGAAACGTTTGAAAAATGACAAACTTGGAAAAGTAATTACTCATTTAAGCAATTCATGAGGCAAACATGCTCAAAATCTAACTTGTGATGGACATTTTCCATGTTCAAACAGTCCCATTATAGTTTGACCCTCATAATGTGACTCCTGGATCATGAAAACCTGCCCCTAGAATTGGGAATCACATCAGTATCATTATTAATTTAATAGTCATTCAAGAAAAACAGTATTTCACTAATGCTGGTTTTCTGCAGGATCTAGTTAAATTTCATGCCTACATCAATGCAGTTTCAGCTTCAATCACATCCAGCAGGCAGGAAGTAAAACATCAGTAGAGTTATTCTGTATGTTTGAACATGTATTTTTATATTTATAGTTTGTTTATTTGTACATGCATAAAAGCAATTAAAAAACAAACAAGCAAGCCAAAAAACAACCTTGACCTCCACCCCTCTTTGGACTCTCTGGGTTTGTAAAATAAGTTGCTTTGTGCAGTTCCTCTCATTGTTGCTCACTGGTGCTTCCATTGGAGACACATTAAAGCCTGGTGTTTGTCATCAAGATGCACAAGGATGCCTTCTGCGTTTGATGAGACACTGAGGGATGTACCAGAGCTGCAGTATTGTATGGCCTGAGAATGAGACCAGGCTGAAATATGAGTTATGTGAATGCAGAGTTGTGGGATATTTATCTGTTTGGCTCAACAAGCTGCACATTCCACATCAAACATATTGATAAGATTCTTTGCAAACATTGAAAAGAGAGTGCAGCTTTGAATAAATAATTAAAATCGGTATTTGCAGCTGCATACCTACTCTGAAATACGGATGACACAATTTATAGATCTCAAGCTCTCTCGCTAGAAATTCTGCCTTCAAAGGCTTAAAGGAAGAAAAAAAAACATCAACTTTCAGTCCGTCACACGTGTCTGAAGCAGATGACATAATTCCAAGAAATCCAAGAGAAATGTGTTGCAGCATCTGATCATGTATTTCTGAGAGAGAGAAAAATGGGGGGAAAATTCAGTCGTTTATTCCGACTGCTGGAGCGCCACAGTCACACCATGTAAACCCGGTTCTCTATTCTCCCTTGCTCCCTCCCTCCTTCAGCTAGATTTGAGGCGATAAGTTACAGCAGCTTTCCCTCCTGCCTTTGTAAGAGCCGCTCCACTCATTCACTTCACGTCGCCGCCTCAGCCGAGTTTCCTCACTTCCTTGTTCATTCGGCTCACAGGCGCTGCAGATATCCGACGCGGGGGGGGGGGAACTGCTGAAACGCCGGGGAAAAGCACCTACAGTCCGACCACTCTGCTGTGTCCTGTTTTTCATTACATAGACTCCCATGGAAGGGTTATGGATATAGCAGCACCACTTGCTCTCCGCTCACTACCCTTTCTCTCATTCTGTCTCATTCTGTCTCTCGCTCACTGAGCACAGTAAGCTGTCTGATCTTGGCTGGTGAGTTGGCTCCACTAGACCGTTTAGAGACTAGATTCTGCACACTGATGGCTTAGAAGACGAAGGCCACTCTGCTGCAATAAGGTAGATCCAGTCAGTGCTTTGGTAAGCCCCTGAATGTAACATATGGCCGTGATGATGGCCAGAGATCTATATGGTAACCCCGCCTGTGTGCAAGACAGATGCCAAATTGAACTTTTTGCAGTTGGATGAATGCAAGTGCAATCTAAAAATCGCAAGAAATACTAGTTCTTGCCTTTTAAGGGTTAAGACGCCAGCCATGAGTTTATGTGAAGACCTTGCTTAGGTCTTTTCTCATTGCTTTTCCCTCACTTCCTGTCCTTTTTCTACCCAACATATTGCAATGCCAGACACTCTTTTTTTTTTGTTTTGTTCCTGATGACCATTGATCAGGACATTTTTAGAATGGCCCCATGCGTCGTTACCACCCCAGCATGAGGAACACTTCACATGCAGCATCAGAAAAGTAATTTTGAGATTTCTATTCAAGAAGTGTCTCACTCCACCGGGTGTGCATTGACCTGTTTGAGGGCGTGCAAGTGCGGGCAACACAATTCTACACTGCTGTAATTTGTCACGACAGAGCCAGACTGAGGTTTGGAAATAGCATTTGATAGTTTCGGCAGCTCCCGAGAGTCGGCCATGCGACTACCGTGAGTCATAACATTCATCATCATTTCTGAGCAGCGTACCTTCATTTTACAGACTTACATTTCGTCTGGGGTCGTGGAACACGCTGGAGGAAAAGTGCACGGAGGCTGGAGGTGGGGAATGCGTCCGATCTCCTGGACAATAGTTGAAAGAGAACTCGTTGAAAGCCGTGCTAAAATGGCCCCAAGCTGAGCTTCTAACCACAGGGAGCTTCCATGAGGAAATGGGAGCTCTGGGAGTGTGGGCACGCAACAAAGGTGACCCAGCAAGGCCTCAAGGAGACTGCTATTTACTGCCACCAGTCTCTTTCTCTTTCTCATTATGTATGTATCTCTTTTGCTTCAATCCCTACCACATTTTACATTTTCCCCAGCTCTCTGGCCCTCCATCAGGAGCCAGACTACATGGTGCCGCTTGGGGGTTCTCTACATGGCTCTGTCATTCTGCTATAAGCCTGCCAGAAGTTCCTCCTCTGTCTCTTAGACCTGTTCCAAAGCATGGAATACCTTCAGGTCCTATTAGTATCCAATTTCTGCATCCTCCTTTGCATATTTTCCCACTTATAGCGGCTCTTTCATACAGGAGGAACCTTTTTCATAGTTCTAAGAACTGTCTTTGCAAGAACTGGGAATCGTAATGACCGCTGTTAAAAGGAAGGACAGGAAACATTGTTGTGGGTCTGAAGTGTATTTGAATCCATCTTGTTACTCAGTAACAAGATGGATGAGAGACCTGGCTTACAAAGGTTTACGAAATACAACCAATCGCACGGACAGATTTTGTTGCTATTGCCGTCATCGTCGAATTCTTTTTCCGATCGGAGTACAACCATATTCCCTCCATTCAGTGTGGCATTTGTCTAATGCTTTGTGAAGCACCCTTTAAGTGTTTCATTAATGTCTAATTAGCTTTTCATTAGGAGAACTCGACTGTGACTCCTCCACGCAAGATTATAAACAGCACAAGCTTTAACATTGATTCTTCGCAGGATCGGGCGGCAATAATTGGGACTGCTTTTGTGCTAAAGAACGTTGCATTATGAGAACATCAATGCAAAGAGTGGGTGTTGATCTTTGCAAATGTCATGCTCTGTTCCACAAGGCCCAAATTGGACTTGCTATTCATCCAACCTCCTGCCAGCTTCTTTCTGCCTGCTCTCCAAATATTCAACAGTTCCACCTTGTAATTTGTAGGCACCGCATGTCCTCTGCAAAAATAACACAGAAAATTGTAATTTCATAACACATAACTGAGCAATTTCCGATGTGATATTGCCACATCTTAACATGCGTGTAAGAAATACCTGCTTTACCTGCAACAGCAGTGGCAGTTTCCCTGCTTATGGATAAATGAGGTGCGATGCCAAGTATGAATAACAAGAGATGGACAGTGTGCAAAGGGGGGATGTCGCGTAATGAATACTGAACAAAGCACAGTCAATGGCTGTCTTAAAATGGGTGATTGGAGCAGATGTAATGAACAAAACAAGGTGAATTTTGAACAGAGAGACATCTGGCCAATGCAATTGGGTAACCGGCCACCGCAATTACAGGGCGCCATCACCGGTGTAGCCCTTCAGTGCCTGCAGCAGATGATGAAAACAATACTCCCTCTCATTCAGAGCTCGTAGAACAGTCTTCAAGTCATTTTACGTAGAGCTCAGACTGCTGCATTAAAGGAAGGAGGGAGAACAGAGGAGTCATTTTGACACTTTGTGGAGAGGTTTTGGTTTTAGGATTGGAGGAAATCCTTGATCATTCTACCTTGTTGTGCCACCGTCAGCCTCCAAGAAAGCTTCACTGCTGCTTGGACAGATTCCCCATTATTCCAGAGGATATTCCCAGTTCAACACATCTCTCCAGAGCCTTCCATAGGTATACCCTAAGTCTAATTAATTGCTGTTTTTGACACTTTTAATCATTTCTCATTGTCTTCCCCTGGTTCAGATTCCAATTTCAACTTTATGAGCACTTATACATTATATTATATTATATCTAATCTGTTGTCTGATATGATTTAAAGCTCTTAAACAGAGGTAGTCCTGAATGAACTTTCAAATCTTCAAAAGTTTCATATTTCGCCGTTAAAACCAGTATTATCTAAAAGCCAGTTTGCGGAGAATTTAAATGTGATTACAGATCCTTTAAAAAGTGGCCCCTTCTTGTGCAGCTCCATCGATTCCCATCTCACCGACGACATTAAACGCAAAACTATTTGGGCCTTCGTTGCTGTTACGATTGTCCCAAAAAAAAAAAAAAATCACAGAAGCTTCATCTCTTCCTCTGAAGCATTATTCCTGCTAAAGCTGCACGGCTTAATTTATTCAAGGATGTTAAAAGCAGGAGAAAGAAAGAGATTCTGAATAGAAAACACTGGTCGATTAACTCGACATGGATGGTGCACGCCCTGCATAAGGATGTACTGATCTGTAATCTATGTAATTTCAGTGCACAAGGACGATACGACGCTCCATTCACTCTGCTGGAATCTGTCAATTCTCCTATCAAGAATAGTTTGTTCTCTTACTTTTACTCGCATCCCATAACTAAATAACCTCTTTCTCTAATGTCACATGCATAGAAATGCAGCCCTGCCTGTTCTCTCTCTGTCCCTCTCTGCGCCTCTCTCCCTGCTCTTCCGCCTCTCAGCTGTGTTTCATAGCTTCCAATCTGACTGCTTAGCCACGGGAATCTTTGCTGACGTCTCCCTCCTGCAGCCACAGCCAACCCGAGAGGGATGCTCTACAGGCGGAGGGAGATAAGAGAGGAGACAATCGCATTAAGACTCACTTTTACCCCCCCTGTCCAAGACCAGAGGTTGGGATTTGAATGTTAGAATCAGTGCTCTTAAATCCATGCATAGCTGTTTGGTGCATTTTCCCAAACCGAGCACACAACCTCTGTCCGTGCAGGCTTAGCTGCTCCACAGTGACGCCAGCACAAGTTAGCACGCCATCGTTAAGGGGTACAACATGCAGACATATGCACGATGAGCCCCTTGAAAATGAGTGACGCGGCGGCTGATGTCAGCCTAGCGGTGGAGCCGTCAGAGCTACAACATAACATGCTGTTCGGATTCCACGGGTGAAACCTCTTTACATCAAAGGTGGCACCAAAAAAAAAAAAGGATCTTTGTTTTCTCTTCCTGTTGTCTTCACCTGTCAAAATGGTGTATTTTGTTTCTTTTTCTTTTTTTGTCGTTTTATGTGCTCCTTGTGCACACAGGCCCTGCAGCTTTGTAGCACCACAGAGACCCCTGGTGGACGTCAGAAGAATAGCAACATGTCTTGGCATCATCCAGAACTCTTATCCCCTTTATTCCTTTCAGCTTCGGACAATATGTTTGTTTAGGCATGAGACAAAGATGGAAATCCATCCTTCAACTTTTGCTCAATTTGAGTGCCCAACCCAGATTATCCTTGTTAACATTTTAGCTATCCTCTGAGCATGCTAGACAACACTAGAGGGCCAAATTAGAGCAGGCCTTGGTAAAATAAAGTCTATTATCTTTGAACAAGCAAGTGCCCAATTATACGCCACAGTTATCTCCCATCTCACAGACTTCTGAGTCCTCGCCACAGGGCCGATGAGCAAGTACTGCTAATGAAGAGATGCTGAATCACCTTTTTGCCTTCCTGGATGCACAACTGGTGCATATCATCCAGGCTTTTGATGATATGGTCCCTTCATCCCCCCCCCCGGTGAGCCTGTCGCAGCACAGGCCAAGCACTCGTGGATGTGCTGTTGGCTGCAGCATGTGTGTGATAAGAGTGAGATGTCTCTAATCCAGAGAAAGAAAACAGGTTTAAAGGGGGGTTATCTGTCTGCAGTCACATGGATGTGTGTTTGAAATGAGCCGAGCAGATAGAAGTGCTCCCGTTGATCTAAAGGCAGGAGGTTTTCCTGTTGATATGTGTTTTCTGTGCACTTTACCCCTCTGTTCTTACAGTTCTCCTCCTACCCGGAAGGCAAATCTGGAGATCACAGCACCTTCTGGTGCACAGAAGCTGACTTTTCTGTCTCTCTCTCTTTTGAGTCCTCTTTCACTTTTGCACTTCTTAACTGGAATTCCTGTCGGTGCTTTTGTCTCAAATGTCGACTTCAGCTCCTGCCACCACACAGATACATTTCAAAAGCTCCCAAGAACGAACGTTTTTGGACAATGACGCTGCTTTAAACATTTCATGCACAAATTGTCTGACTGCTTCTCCATCCTTTAAGCGTGAAGTATGTGTGGAAGTAATTGGATGAGAGAGGTTTTCATTCAAAATTTGAAGCTGCACTCATCAATAATTCCACATGAGCAATGAATCAGGTGTCTGTGTGCAAATGTGAAAGAAACTTAAACCAGTTGCTGGTATGCACCCTCAGCAATGAATGGAGCATTTTAGCATCTTTCAGCTCCTTGTTTTGGTTTTGCAGCCTGCAGCTTTACTATTATTGTTCATTCTCACTGCTTTTATTGGATTTGTTTGCAAAAACAAACCCACTGTGCACAACCTGCCCATCATGGAATTGCACGCCAACGCTAGCCAGTGAACATAGTGTGACATTTAGCTGCTGAAGAGCCAGATATTTCCCTCAGAAGTTGGTAAAGGACAAAGAAAGGCCCGTCTTATCTACTCGGTGCTGGGGGAAAGGTCTGTCTGCAGCCATTATGGTGCTAAGCCCAGGATGCAGCCATGGTTCCTGCTGTGCTAATTCTGTTTTTCCTGCAGAATCTAGAGAATGAAATGTAAAAGTATGGTCTGAGAGAGAGAAAGAAGGGGGCTGCTGGAGAGAACAAGAGCTCTTGTGAAGGTACAGCAGTGCTGCGAAGTTGCCCTGAGAAGAGGGTTCAAGAGGGATTTTTAAAGTTTAAGGAGCCATCGGAGAATGGGAGAAAAGGGTCTGGTGTGGTTTAAGATGGTACCTCTGGAGGGTGAGAGACTGCTTTGGGACATTATGGAATCATTGAGGCTGTTATAGGGGTTTCGAAGAGTATAGATTGTAGTCTGGAAAAGAGAATAAATGAGGTAAAAGTATCAGATATCCAGCACAGATGTTGGGTATGTTTTTATTTTAATGTTCTGCTGCTCCTCATAGGTCAGATAAGGCCTCTAACCGATGCTGCTGGTCTATCTTTTGTCCGTTTAAAAAAAATCTGATTGGAGTGCGAAACACACCAACCTCGACGAAGATCATTGCATCATTTAATGAGTTGACGCTTGTTGCACACGCCAAACAAGCGAATCAGACAGTAGTAGACGACGCACAGAAGACACCAGGGAGCAAATGTGATTAAATTGCAGTTTTTCCCAAGAGTGGATGTGCGATGATGCCAGGAAATATGGGAATGGTGTATCGTGTTTCATTAACACCCGTCGTCACGGGTAAAGACGACCCTGGAGTGTGGGCTAGAGGAAACAAGTGTGTTGTTGTTGTTTAGAATCACTTTTGGGGAAATGAATAGTGTTGGTGGCGTCGTTCAGGAGCCATTATGTTGCTGATCAGTTGTTTAAAAAGCATATTCAGCGAACCACCTGTTGTGTAAAAGCTGATTTGTTCAATGTATTTTTGCAGCACTGGAAAATAGTGCAAAATCTGCATAGAAGGCTGTATATTAAACATTTGATCATCATATTTAAAATTAAATATGTGGCTTTATGTTCATGTCTCCACACAGGAAGTCCTGTCAACCTGACGTGCAGAGCTTTCTTTGGATACAGCGGCGACGTCAGTCCACTCGTCTACTGGATGAAAGGGGAGAAGTTCATCGAGGACCTGGACGAGGAGCGCGTCCAGGAGAGTGACATCAAGTGAGATGAAATCCTGATTTTTCAAATCAATTTGGCCACAAATCGACGGCCCACTGGCTTTTTTAGTTTCAATCAAATTCACCAACAAAAAAACAAAAAAAATGGAACCAAAACCAAAGAAAAAGTCATAAAAGCTATTAAATATGCACCTTTTCTAAGCCTGTGAACATTCCCACCAGGCCTTGAACAATTCATGAGGCGCTTTTAAAGCTGCGAAGGACCCTGAGACCAGCCAGTAAACACCTATTTAAACCCAGTTACCACGACCGTGTGACGACACATCGACATGCGCTGCAAGAAAAAGAACTTTTCACTTCCAAGCTATCATTTAAATGATACTCATGAATGTTTTATGCAGCTGTTTAATAATGCAGATAGCTATGCATTCTTCATCGTGTACAATATATATATATATATATATATATATATATATATATGCTCTGTTCAGGCGTTGCTCCATCAGTTATCAGCGATTACTTTGCACTGAAATATGAGTGGAGGTAATAATAGCAGAGCAGCATAGCAGATGGAAATTCCAATTGAATATCCGTGTTGGCCTCCGTTTCCATTTGGGCGACCTCTACCTGGAACCATGTGGGCCATACATGCTGCCTGGAAGTGGTGCAACAACACCAGGGAAATGTCCTCTCCAGGTTTGACGTGGGGATCTATACAACATGCATGAAGAAATTAGAAAGCTGCTGGATTTAATTGCTCTTTTTAAACCCCATTTTTTTCCCTGAGACACACACCGTTTCATGCCCGGCTCCCACTGCTACCCCCTTTAACTCCCTCCCACCGTATGACTAGAAAACCCTTGTTGTCGACAAATGCCGTCTAATGAAAAGGTTAACTGTAAGCAGCATGACATGGCTGGGATGAGAGTTAGCGGCCCAGTCGGTGACCTGGCATTTCAAGATGTCTCTATTAGCTTTCTAGCGCGCTCTGTCCAGCCCTGAGCGTCGTTCTCTGTTGTGAAGGACACCGGGCCAATTAGAGCCTACAGGACTTTAGGGGAGGCGGTGGAGGCGACGCGTGGCAGCATTGTGTAGGTAAGAAGAGAGAATACTGAGCGGTGTCTGACATGCAGTTAGAAACTTTCATATGAGGAAACAAACGACGAGATCAGAACTGTGACCCTGAGCCACTTTGAAAGTGTGTTTGTTTGTGCAGGGGCAGGAGTGAGACCGTGGGTGTGGGTTTTCAAGTGCACATTATTGTTTTCTTCCAAGGCGTGATGCCGTCTCCCTGCTTGTTTTTATCTATTTAATTTTTCGTTTCCCATTTGAACGTGCACCACTTCAAACCCCCGCTCCCTGACGTCATTCCATGAGCTTTTAGCTTTGAAATGGAAATTAATCACACAGGAGTATTCCCTCAAGGGCCGCCTGTAATACATGAAATGGAGCTTTTGGCACAATGTTTCACCACTGAGATTCTGGGTTGAGATAAAAAATAATAATAATAATAATAATTTGTGGCTGCAGACCAAAACTTCACGCATCCCAGAGTGGAATGCAGACATAAAGGCCGTGCTGCTCGAGTTTCGAACCAGGAGAGGTTTCAGTCCCTGGTGCGTGGGATGTGCCGCACCCTCTTGCAGCAGCTGTTCAAGTGTTAAATGTCATCTTCTATCTCTAATTAATTCTCTTACACATTATATTCATGGGATAAATCGGGTACTTACAGGGTCCAGTAGATGCTCCCAATGCCTATTAGCGCTACAAACCAAGAGATATTAATGCAACAAGACAGGCAAACAGTCCTATATAAACCTATAGAGGTGCTTTAATGGAGGCAGTCTTTGCAGAAAGTCTGCATCCGTTAAATGAGAAGATCAGCACCGCTCTTTTTTAAGGTAACATGTAATGTGTCATTAATATTAAGCAGATTTCTTGCCTTTAGGCAGCACCAGGCTAGCTGTTTCCCCTCTGTTTTCAGTCTTAATGCTAAGCTAAGCTAACACCTGTTTCATATTTTTAGTACAGGCATTAGCGTTTCTGTTTTTCCCAGTTTCCTCACACCTGCTGACCTTTACCTTGAGCAACAGACTTCTGAATCCTGAATTCTCGGCATGCCCTTTTTCCATTTATCCATTTTCTTGCAGGTCAGGGTCACAGAGCAACAGGGTTAAGCAAACGTCCTCCTCAAAAGCGACTTTGTCAAGCAAAATTCCAGGCAGATGAGTCAGATGCATTACCTTCAGTGTCTTCTGGGGTCACCCCTGTCCACTGCACCCACACCCAAAAAAAAAGAGCAGCTAAAATACAAGAAATAAAGACGTCTGTGGGTGGAGTTAGCTCTTCTCCACATTGTATGCACAAACACAGATATTCCAGCACACACTATAACAAGTATGACAGCTATGAGTCTTTCTCCAAACAAAGATTGATTTTTTTCTTCTTCTTTTTTTCTTGGGCAACACCTACAGTCTATGTGAGTCACACATGGGTGCCACCTCTTTAAAAAGCCATCAGCATTGATCTATATCCCAACCTTGCGGAGCCCTGAGTCTGTGCTTGACTGGCAGCACAATGGAAAAGGATGAGGGTTAGAAAAGCTCCCCAGGAATAAAAAGATTACTTTCCATCTCACACAAGTCGCAACACAGGAAGCAACCTTTGTGTTTTCCAGCAGGAGCTTGTAAAGCATGACTCCATATTTAGTTTTTACGAAGCAGCCGGTCCACAGCTACAACATGATTACCTCGAATGGGTTTTTATTGTTCATTTAACACGGTTAATAAAAGAAATATCACTGCGAGTGTGGTATTTTCTATGTGGGAAGCTCTGGAACTTTTACCTCTCATCTCTTCGTACTTGTTTTTGCCATTCGACACATGAAGAGTCTTCAGAGCAGCTGAATCAGCTCACGATTTAAAAAGCATTTTACAAACCGACTGACAAAAAAGCCACTCTGTCCGATTTCTCCGTCGGAACAGGTTTGATAAATAGCAGCCAGGCTCTTGTCAGGAAGAGTTTTGTGGAAAAGTGCTTAGTCTGTTCAAAAGTGTTAAAGGGATATCTTGACATTTTGAGGGTTTGGCTGCCGCCGTCTCCCGATGGCTTGTTAGGGCTGTCGGCGTATTTCATCGAAGCTCATCTTGATGCTGTACTTCCTCCTTATTTAAATGAGGAAGTCACCGATAATGAAGAGGAGGTCAGTGAAATCCTTTTTCTTTTTTTCTTTTTTTTTTGCTAATGAACACAAGGGTCCTGCCAAGTATCCAGTGAAGACAAAAAAAAAAGAAAAATAAGCAGCAAGTGTCATCATGCCCTTCCACTGTGATTACAGAGGAAGCATAGATTTCTGGAAAATGGTTGACTTCCATCCAACAAAAACATCAAAAGGGGTTTTTCCCTTCCTCTCGCTAACCCTTGTGGCAAAACATTATGCGATAGGTTGGCGCTGGAGTGCATCATGACAGTCACACTATTATCCCCGTACCAACATGTCACAACCAATAGACGTCAAAAGCCTCGGCGAATCAACAAAGGAGCATTCTTCATCGGGGAAATCTGTCGTGACTCATATGATACTGGCTTCTTGTGAGTC
This sequence comes from Chaunax sp. Z400, assembly GCA_037577475.1. Classification (NCBI taxonomy): domain Eukaryota; kingdom Metazoa; phylum Chordata; class Actinopteri; order Lophiiformes; family Chaunacidae; genus Chaunax; species Chaunax sp. Z400. The sequence continues at coordinate 9,151,045 of CM075205.1, forward strand.
ACTGACTACCTTTGTTATGTATAGTCAATTTATCACCTGTTTGCAATCATCAAATCAAACGGTAACGGATTAAATAGCTCAATGCAACAGATTTGAAGTTCGACACAAAATGCTACTTTCACTGACTACTGCATTATTCAACCCCCTTTAATATCATCCCTCATAAGAGCTCATGTTTGCAAATCAGACGTTGTTAAAACACTGCACCAACCTTCATAGACATACTCCAGAAGTTTTTTTTTCTGTCGAGGCCTAAATTTACATAAAGAGCAGCACCAATAAACCTAAGATATAATGGTTTTGCTCCCACTTCTATCCTTTTTTTCTTTTCTTTTTTTGGGGCACCAATGAACTAAAAAGTAAAAGCTTCCAGTTAGTTTTACCCAAAAAATGTCATCACTTTCCCCAAAATTGCACTCCTCCAGGATGGAAGCTTATTATTCCAAGGTCATGATTTATGGATTTTGTGCTGCATACTGCAGACACAACTCAAATTTCCTCGGGGTAAACGTTTTTGTCGAGGAAAATATTTTTTATAGAGACAATACTCTGTACTTATGACTCTCCACTGCTGCAGTGTAGAGTTAATGTTTCCATATTTTCTTTTTTTTAGTTTCAAACCTGAAAACACAAATTCAGCTCTGCATGTTCACGTTCTACATTGTTTTTCTCATCCAAATCTTTAACTAATTATTACTTATTATTTTATTATTACATTATATTATCTATCTGCAACACCAGGAAAACGTTTTCTGCATGTCTCCGTCCTAAAAATGAATGAAGGCTGCCATTATTCTCCAGTCTTTCACGCTCTCAGCTAAAACACAAAAAGCTGCAGTCAACATGGACAATCTGACAAATTTTCCCCCGTTGATTGTCTTCAAAGTGCTTCACATTGAAACAGACACACCCATTCATCACTTCCTGAGTGAATTGTGCAGCAGATCCAGTTTAGAACAATCTTTTTGTCACTTAAGCAGCTTTTTTGTTTTGTTTACTCACCGATAACAATAAACAATAGCCTTTGGTTTTGACGGATTTGAATCATGCAGAATTGATTATCGCTGCAACAATCTGTATTTTTCCAATGTTTGATGTGAGAAGCACATACATGTCAACCTCATCGGATGCTCCTCAAGATTAAATCATTAAGATTGAAAAATAACACATGCAGAAAGGTTTGAATTAAACTGTAAGAGCAGCAAAAATTCAGCAGGGATTGAACCCGATTAACTCTTTTCTTTGCTCTGTGCCCGCAGGACAATCCGGGAGCACCTCGGGGAGCAGGAGATTTCCATCTCTCTCACTATCGACTCCCTGGAGGAGAACGACCTGGGCAACTACTCCTGCTACGTGGAGAATGGCAACGGGCGGAGACAGGCCAACATCCAGATCACCAAGAAAGGTGAGGCGAGCCAAAATGACATTATTAATGTCCATTTGAATGTCCTCACTATGAATTAAATACAAGTAAACACACAAACCTCCTTTGACCACTGAATTCTCTTTGACATTTTCCAATCATTCGTCCCTGACTCTCTTTCTCCCTCCTCCATGTCTTTTTTTTTTAGTTATGCCTCTGTTTAAACGTTGATTCTGTGATGATTTAAAACGAGATGCACTCTTTCCAGTGCTTATATAAGTCAGATTTTTTTTCTGTTTTTTTTTTTTAGCAAGGCTAGGGGGGTCTCTGCATCCTGAAAGTTGTCAGTGCTGAATACATTTACATAGTAAGATACTTTTCCTCTCTTTTAAGCTCGGAGCTTTGGATCCAGCTTTTGATGGCAGCCCAGTTCCTCTCCATTTGCTATATTAAAGGGGTTTATGCTGCACAGCCGAAACCAAAAAAGATTAGTTTGGTCCGCGCAGGATTGTGGGTCTGCCAGAAATCAAGAGGTTCCTGCAGGGTTTTTCTTCTCTTTTTTTTGCTGCATCCACCTTGTGATGCAGCACAAGACCAGTCAGTGTTTGCACTGCCTTTCAACATGCGTCAAAGTCTTCCTCGCTTGTGAAGACGGCACACAACGTGAATCTGAATCCAGTCGTCTCGGCGCTGCATCTGTCAGAATATGCCTTCACTTGTAATTAAAGTTACCATGGAGATGTGTCCTTATTTCCTCTCCTTGTACAACTTCTAGAATCCAAGAAGTCCTCTTGATCAGCATATTTTCAGCAGCAACATATCCACAGATATGTTTTTCCCTCTCGCAACAGCAGCAGCAATATTATCTAGTAGACACAGTATATGATAAGACTCTTGTGAACATGGGAAGCAGCGAGCAAACCCTCTTCTTTATTTCACCATCCAACCCCTACTCTGCCGTTTTCCTCTTCGCTCTCTTTATCTGCCTCCCTAGACAACAGATAGAGAGATGAGGAAATAGAGGGAGAAAAAGGGGTTGATGAATCGCCTGATGCCTCATAGCTCCATCAAATCCAGCCTTCTAGTCGTCAGGAGCTAATTTGTCTTAATCTGTCCCACTGCAGCGCCGCTACAATATGGATGCCAGGCAGAGAAGAATTGGCCTCCTCCACTGTAATCTTGCTTCTTGAGGAGCAGCTGGCTCGTTACACTGTCCAGATATCTGTTCGCTCGGGCGGGAGGGCAGTGAAGAGGCAAGGGAAGGGAGAGTTAACTCCCATCCAGCTTCTAGCGGCGCTTGTTAGCTGCAACACCCCTCTTAAAAAAAGAAAAGTAACTCAGGACAGATAGACACGAGGAGGTCAGATGCTCCATGAAACCTGTGTTCATTGTGCCCTGAGGTTGTTTCTTTTTGTTTGCGTACGTGCGCGACCGACCGACCGTCCATAGGCTTTGGCTGAAGGTCGCTGCCTAGACAGGCGTGATGATGCAGCACTGGCTACGCTCATTAGCTCTATAGAACATCATCTTTCATCATGGGAGCTGTCAGCCTGATGGCCGCTGCAGTGTAATGGACATCGCGCACCACAGAGGTTAAATGTGCATCATTGATGGATGGCGGTACATGCGAGTCCTCTCCGTCCATATTTGTGTGTGTGTGTGTGCGGCATTGCGGCGATTCCAGCCCTCTCACTGTTGTCCATTAGTCAGCCAATGAAGGCTGACCGGCCAGATTTTGCGAGGCGTAGCCAAGAGGAAATGTTGAGCTGCAAAAGATGGACAGAAAAAAGAAAAAAAAACCTTGAAAAAAACAGACACGATCATGAAAAGATAAAGCAAACGACTTCCTTGACCATGGAGCTTAATGGTTGAGTCCATTGTCCGATAGAGTAAAATATCACCTTTCATCCTCCCCAATAACACTAATAAAGCTAATCTGGCTTCTTGCTCAATAGATCTGTCTTGCGGACGACATTCACCACGATTTAGAAGAATCTATTGTCTATAACTGAAAAATCAACATTGACGCCATGCTGTTCTTTGAATTTAGCTCCCACTGATGTTCTTCATGAGTTCACGTCAGGCGGCAGTGATGACGGATGACGTGTGAGAGGGGCAGTTCAGCTAACAGCCAGGAGCTTTTGTTTCCCCCTCGCCTTGTGCATTCTGCAGCCGTAAACCGTTCGATCTGTTCACGCGCTATTGTCGCAGCGTTTGGAGTGGTTTGACATTTGGATAGAAGAAAAACATGTAGTCATATACTGCAAGAATACAGCCTGTTTCAATCAAGTAGTGAGGTTTTGCAAATCAATTCACAGCACAGAATATTTTACAGCTAGAGCAACTGTTCTCGTCCATCATGGCTGCATTATTTCACATGCATTGATGTTATATTTAGCTCGCGGTGTAATCTGGTGCATGCAGCCAGACTTTAATGCACATCAGAAGAAGAAGAAGAAGTCCAACGGCATCAAATAATAGCAGAAAAACTTAAAGTTAAGTGATAAATGTGACCGTGACAAGGGTCATCTGTTCAGCCAAATGTTTAAAATCACAGCCCTTTCTTCATCCTGAAGGTTTTATGTGGTTGGCAAGTTATCTGGCACCACTTTGACTCTCCCCCCTTTTTTTTTCTCTCCCTCACTCCCTCTCGCTGCCACATTAGCAGAGCTGATGTACACCGTGGAGCTGGCCGGAGGTCTGGGAGCCATCCTGTTGCTCCTGATCTGCCTGGTGACGCTATACAAGTGCTACAGGATCGAGCTCATGCTCTTCTACAGGAACCACTTTGGCAGCGAGGATATAGATGGAGGTAAGACGTGATGAGTCATTATTATTATTCATGTTCTATTGTCGTCGCTCCCTCTAGGTAATATTATCGGGAAACACGCCAAAATCTTCCATTGTTATGCAGATGACACACTATTATATAACTATTGTTGTGATTCGGCGCTATACAAATAAAATTGACTTGACTTGACATAATCTATAATGTTTGCTGTGTAGTGATTGATTTCTAAAGCGCCTTTTGCACATCCTTTATTTCCTCAGTGGGAATCAAACCACAAACCTGATTTTTCATATCTTAAAAGCTGCTATTTTTATGCAAATGCGCTCCTGTTTTATCAGTCGGAACGACTACAGAAAAGAGCTTCCCAGCATTTAAATAAAAAGAATATGCAAAATATTCTGTAAACTGTCTCCTAAACGGCAGCAAATGACTCACTTCTATGACTCACTCACTCTGATCTTTGACGCTATTTTTTGTCATATTCGCATCCTTGTAAAAAAAAAGAATCGCAAGACGGCCTTGTGAAAATGGTCGCGCTGCGCGCTGTTTCCTGACATCACAAAGGATGGCTTGTGGGTAATGAAGTTCAGCTCCCTCAAACAGATTCAGAGCCGCCAACAGGTAACGTTGCCAAGTTTAGCTGTGAAGGGAAAATGCAGGCTGAGACGCTGTGAATCCAGCAGCAGCAGCCTCTGGTGATGTGCCTCATATTCCAGTGTATATTTATTTGTTTTGCTTTATTCTTTTTCCAGTGGATGAGCAGCAAAAACACAGGCCGACAACATAATACAAATTCATTCTAATTAACAGTATTTTTAAAGCTGCAAACATGTCATAATTGCTGCACAGCATACATCACTGTTATGTTGTTATTGCTAAATAACTTTTTTTTTCTTTTTGACTCATCCTGATTCATTATCCACACAGTTTTTTTATGTTATTTCATCCTGCCTGTCTATTTCCAGAACAGCTGCTGTTGACTGGCTTAAATCATACTGCAGTGGAGCCGTTTTCCAATAAGAGCCTCAAATGTGAACATGGCTTGTCGGTACCGATAGTGTCCACACGCTGTCAATAAGAGGCGTCTGCAGAAGGCTTACAGCCCTGTTGATCGCTTATTAAATCTGGTCTCAGCCTTCAGTTGTGTTGGGAGGGAATAAAGTAGACTTTAAGTGTTTACAAATGCTTTGTCTCAGTGTTTGCACCTGAGCAAGCTCACAATTAGCATACTTGGATAGGTGCTAGAGGAAGGGAGGTCATTTTTTAATCATATATGAATGATTTTAAAAGGTAATAAGATGGTTTAAGATAGTGGAAGACACAATTCAATTATCCTTGATCTCGTCTAGCGGTGCATCTCGTTCAAGCTTGGTGTGTGTGCTAACGCTTTTAGCTTAAAGGCTACAGTGAAGATTTAAATGGACATAAACAATGTCTTGTATAATTTCACAAAATGCCCGTCTTCTTCAGTGGCTTGGAATAAATGCTGTAATATTTCCAAAACATTAATTATTTAATCATTTCAATTTTTTGAACTGTTCCTTTTTACGATCCAGAAACTTACAAATCTACTAAGATGTTAAATTGGACAAGACTGAGAGGATAATACTATTTATTCCGCTGCAGTTCTGTAAAGCAAATCAAAACACAGCCTGTGTGCCAGACAAAAGCATTAACTCTGAGGCCCCATCAGCAATCGTTAAAGAGAAGGGAAAAAATCAAACTGATTGGGCCTGTGGATGAGCCTTGGTTTGAGAATGCATCAAACTGAGACAAGGAGCAAGTTTTAATTTGATTCCCCTGTAATTAGTCTCTCAAGTAGCTGCGCAGCAGTGAATTCTGGGGGAATGAGATTACTAGAGAGAGGCTGAGGGACTGTAAGTAGTGGAAGGAGAGACGGCGAGAGAGTTATGAGCGGTTCAAAAAAGTGTTCTGTACGCTGCTCCTCCCTCATACACTCCCAGCTCTGCTTAGCTGTGATGGCTGCTGCATCAGACGTTTCAGTGCAGCCATTACCTCTGGCTTTCAGCCCCCGGAAAGCAAAGCTTTGCCATAAAAGATAGCCAAGAGGTGGCTGTGCTGAAACAGGGAAGGCAAAGAAATATTGGGTCTTGAACTTAATCCCGAACAGCAATTGTCTCCTTTAATTGTGCCACCCGAGCGAGTGCTTGAAGAAAGAAACAGATTTTCAATTTGCTCCTCGGTATAAGGGGATCAGGTTCAATAAGACACAGCATGCTGCCTCCAGAGCTCTCAGGAGACCCCGATACTTTCCCCCCACGCCGCGGTCGATTAGATCACTTCACTGCCATGACGTGGGCAAGGTCGCACCTGCAGCAAAGTCATCTCAGGCGTCCGGTGTCGGCGTGCTGCAGGTGAACGGGGCAAGATAAGAGACAAAGCAGTCGCTAAGCCTGGGCAGGAGGGGGTTAACTGAGATCCCTTCTCTATGGTAACGGCTGCAGTGACGGGGGAAGTAGCTGCAGCTAAGATATAGCTGCACATTTGTCTTCAACAAAGCCCTCAGATGGGCAGATTTTTCTTTTTTTTCTGCTATCATAAATCGGCGCCCATCGTCGATGCTCATGTTTCATCCTGGACACTTGAAGCACTAATTGAACGCCTGCCTTCCTCTTCTGCCACATGTAAAAAAATTTAAGCCTGGCGCAACAATAGGAGGGACTGTCAGCCATTTGTCACCGGAGCTATTTAGTTAAAGACCACTTTGTGTGGGTGTCGGCGGAATCAATAATAGGCTTCATGATGACAACAGCGGAGCGAGTCTGTCAAGGAGGTGGGAAGTCTCTGCCACAAACACCAACTTCAGCACAGCCTAGTTTGGAAGCATTGATCGTTTACCCACAGCAGCTGTAATGCATCCTGTTTATTTTTGCATTGTCAAGATGCAGAGGTAAAAAAAAAAATCAACAATTTGTTTTTTTGGTTTGTTTTTTGCAAAGTGATGTTATCAGATTTAATGAAAGGAGGAAGGCAAATGGAAGGTTAACTCCAGATAAATCATGTCAGGGTAAACATTGATTATCAGAGATGAAGATGCTTTATTTTAAAAAATATGGAAATACCCAATGATGAAATGTTTCAAAAGCATTATGCATTCACTTAAGAAGAATAGCATTAATAATAAGGCTAACAAAAACCTTTAATTATAGATATATAATTAATATATTAAAGAGAGGCTTTTTTTTCTTACAGCCTTATGTAAATGTTTGTCATACGCAGATGTATTTATGTTCATTTGGCAGTTTATCAGTCACATTTAGACGAAGCTCATAATATTTGTTTTACCTCTTCTACTATATTTTCCATCAGAGTAGACGAGCATTCTAGAATCTGGAGCACAGATATATATATATATATATATATATATATATATATATATATATATATATATATATATATATATTATATATTCTTGTGGCTAAATGAAAGGATAGAAAACAAAGGGTATGTTTAAAAAAAAAAAGAAAGAAAGAGTGCTCAGCTACTCATTAGCAGTCCACCTCATGTGCTTATGTGACATCAGAGTTAAGTATGTGTGTTACCTCCAATCTACTCTCCATTAAACGTAATGGAGCCCAGAGATATCCCTGAGATTTACGCCTCCAACTCTCCTGGCGCTCTCCGCCGTGAGTTCAAGAGTTCACCATCCAACTCTCTCTATGCATGTGCATGATATTACCCCACCACCACCACCCCTCCTCCTCCTCCTCCTCCTTCATTCAAACAGCTTCTTTAGCTTCCTTCGTTTGACGGAGGAGTGCGGCTCCGGAGGTGCGCCCCCAGATACACCTCGCCACTCTCCTGTAAGGAGCGACTCCTCGATCTGCAAAGAGGGGAGGTCATTCCGCCTCCGAGCTTCACCCTCTGCCTCACCCTTCTCCCTCTCTCCTCTCCGACTACAGTCGAGAGCATCGGCTCCACTGAAACAGCCCTTGATCTGCCTACACAAGCTCTCAGTTAAAAAGCAAGCAGAGACAAACAGAGGGAGATTTATGTCACCGTCAAGTAGAATATAAGCCTCACAGTTAGTTATACCCGGTGATTATGAGGTTACATTTCAATTATTTTTACAGCTCCCTCGTGTTGTAAAATGAATTGCGAGTTATAAAAATGAGTTGGATTAATTACGTGGTGTCATGTAAGAGCGGCAAGCACTTGCCAAATATCAAGATTACCCATCAGGAAGAGAGTGAATCTTGTTGACAGTCGCGTAGCCTGGAGAGAGGCAGGCGTGTCAGATGGAGAGGATATTAAAAGCTTCTTTTTTTTTAAGAAAAGCTTTTTTTAAAAGGGGATACTGTGCTGAGAATCGAGCCCAAAATCCCTCCTCTATCTGCTCCAGAGTCTTGACTGGTTAAACGTCGCCTATAGGCTCTGTCACAGGAGGTGGCTTCCCTAACGCAAAAGGGGGGCCAGAGTCGGAATGAAGGCAGGACCTCGTAGATTGAAACCCTCTAATGAGTTTACCTGAAAGGGGGTCCATGTCCTGCACAGAGCCCCGGACCTCAACCCCAGCCAACACCTTTGGGATGATTTGCGAGCCAAGCCTTCTCGCCCAGCATCAGAGCCTGACCTCATGAATATGAATTTAGAATTGGATGTCATAAAAGTTCCTGTAGCTGTAAGGGCCAGGTGTCCCGAAACTTTTGTCTATTTGTGTACAATTCTTTTTATTGAGGCGGTTTTCTGCAGCAACAAAAAAAACAACAACATCCAGATACAGATTTTAAGCAATGCAAGATGAAGTCGTTTCTTTGTTCAGGCAGCTTTGAGCACATCGGAGTTGATCCGCTGCTTGCAGAGCCCGGAGCTTCTGCTGTATCTCCTTCCTCTAATGGTCAGGGGGCTCTGGGATATCTCGCTTCCATTCTCCACCCTCCTGACTCATTGTACGGGAGTGTTTCAGCTGGAGAGGAAATATTAAACACTTCCCTCGCTTCTCACTTTCCGTCTCTCCGCTCAGCCCCCTTTCAAATCCGTCATCAATCAGAGCTTTCATGTGGGTGATGGAGCCATGCCATGCATGCGGCCGAGCAGGCAGCGCTGGGCATTTAGCTCATGCTGGAGTCTAATTTGTTTTGCCTGCAGTGGGCAATGTAGCTATCAAGGTAACATTATTTGTCAGTTGGGACGTAGCTGTAATGAAAAGCACTCAAATGGGCAGACGTGCCCAGAGGTCAGCGTAATGGAGGCGCCCTGTCTCCCAGTGAATGAATTGCTCTCTATAGACGCAGATCGTTAGCATCTGGGGTATCGCAGCTCTCAACTTCGATGAACAAAACAGAAGCATTATTTTCCAATCATAAAACATATACGCATTTAATTGAAGCGGAGTGTTTTGGGGGAGCTTTTTAATGGCCATGCATGAAGTGCAGAACAGACTTTCTTTTATTCAGTCTGCAGAGACCGAGGCTCTATTTCCTCTCTCTCTCTCCACCTGCTCGATAGCAGGGGTTGTAAAAGAGATGAAAGAGTTTGATGGACCTGCGGACCATTAAGACTGGGTGTTCATAACAGGAGCTGTGGAGTTTCATCTCCGTGCCTGTCTCCTCTCTTTGCCTGCAGATAACAAGGACTACGACGCCTACCTGTCCTACACCAAAGTGGACCCGGACCAGTGGAGCCAGGAGACCCGAGAGGAGGAGCGCTTCGCCCTGGAGATCCTCCCCGACGTGCTGGAGAAGCATTATGGGTATAAACTCTTCATTCCAGACAGGGACTTGATCCCCACAGGAAGTAAGCTCTCTCTCTCTCTCACAGCGTTGTTGTCGAATGTTTTGTGGCTTGGTGTTGCTCGTGTTGTCAGTGCAGTGGTGGACATGCCTTGTTTCGTGGGCTTATGTTGTGCATTTGTGTCGTGACACGTCATTGTTTTTAATCCGATCATTATGAAATGAGCTTTTTCCAACCGCTGGCTGGACTGGAGTGGATCGGTTTGCTAAAGGCTCGCACTTCGTTACCTGCTTGTTAGTTCGGCGTTATGATGGGGGGGCCAAGTTGAAATTGTGACACATTGAAAGAGACATCATGTTACCGCGAGGAAAAAGTAATAAAGCAATGATTCCCAAACATTTAGCTGAACCCGTTCAGAATTCAATGGACAAATCTTTTTTTTTAATCAATTTATACAGAAAAGTGTCTTTTTAAGGTAAGAAAGTAGTAAAAAATGAATAGACTAGTGTTTTTTTGTCATTTTTACTATTTAATATTTTTGCTATTGTATTGGGATTCTTTGACATATTAAAAAAAAAGTATTTTAAGAAAATTTTTTGATTGATTTTGATTTATGGGTGCAAATCAACCATAACAATATATTTTTTGGTGTGTGCGTTTGGAACATAATTGGGTTCTGAACGGGTTAAAGCCGCAAAATGACCAGTCGAAATTATTAGCTAAACGTCAGCAGCTTAGAAAGTTAGCAAAAAGCAATGAATAGTCGGCTACAACAAGACAAGATGTGAAATATTTTCATTTTTGTTGGAGCCTGGTGAGCTGTTGTAATGTAGGGACGTGCAAGAACCAACATCTAGGTACAAATGGAGACGGGACCTCCAAATATTAATGTTTTTTTCATCCCAAGACAGCATGAAAAACATTGTATATACACAGTAGATAATAATGGAGCATCATTTAGCCAAACGTTACCTTTGGAGAGACGAGTATCAACATTACTTTTACCATGCAGGAGCACAGAGACGTGATCGGATGGCATGTTTCACATATGAACTGCAGGTTAAAGAGCAGCAGTTCAAACCAATGCACATCCAATAAATAATGTAGTATTTCAGAAATATATGTAGTAATAATACTTTACCACTCTGAGGTTTTCTCTGCAGGATTTTTTTTTTTCTTGCTCTTGAATTAACAAAATGTTCAGAAATTAATCCTGAAAAACAGTTAAAGAATTATAAAAGAAATTAACCATACATTATATAGAAAACGTCTGCACTTAATAGTTGTTGGTCCTTTATGTTCTTAAGTCATTACAGTGCATACCATGCAAAGCCAGTGGGAGGTATAATAGCTTGTATTTCATGTGTGGCATAATAGCATGAAAGCCTGTTATTACAGTCCATGTTCCTACTGCAGCTCCATCCGAACGGTACCTGTGCATGCTGCTGTGTGGTGACGCTGCACAATCACAAAAGGCTTCTGTCTGGATATTTACTGCATGTTTCTGCCACAGCCTATTTCTAATGGAGCGCCTCATATACCGTCTGCTTATCTCTGATTAACCCATCGCACAGATGAGTTTGATAATATCATTATGTGATTAGCCTCCATTTGAATACTTGCATCTGCCTGTCACATACCGCCATGACTAATTACGTTCCTCTTCAGTGGCACTGTGCCCAGGTTATAAACCGAATCCCTCAGTGTGATTATGTGCTCGATGCAAGGGGCGGGGAGGGGGGGGGGACTGTTCTAATATGGGAAAAATGGCATAAAAAATGCAAGGATTGAGAGGAAGGTGAAATGTGTCTGTCACTTTTCCAGCTCGGTGACTCGGTGTCTCTATGCATAAACATTTAGCTCCCATTTGGTTTGTATTAGCATCTCAACATGATGAAGCTATCGATGAACACCGTTTGGCCATGTGAGGTTTCTGCATGCATCAGTAATCCTGCTGAGCTGCTGATGCCACACTGATTTTATATAGTATGCATTCAGTATTTTTTTTAAATACAGCCAGGCTGCCGAATTAAACGTCTCTTCCTTGTGTTTTTTTTATGCTAAATATCCCATATTAAACTGGAATAAACTGGTCAACGCGATTATTGCCTTATCGCATGTGTGACGCCATTTGGAGAAAACACAGTTTATGCCAGAGCCATGTCCCCATTTTTATTTTATTTTTGTTGTTGTTGTTGTTCATGTTTTTTCTACAGATCTTTTTGGATCCGACTTTGAATGTAAATATCTATGTTTAGGTTTCACCAATGATCATTTCCAGGATGACACAAGACTACTTAGAGGTACTTTTCCCACCCGGATTTTTTTAACGCTCGTGTCAACATCACTGATAAGTCTTCATAATAAGCCTTTGTAAGGGTTTACATGCTATTTCTAATGGCTTTATTATTGGTTCATAAGGTGATAAGCCATTAATACTTGGGTTGCCTGGTTATGAAAAATTCCTCTGGCTTGGCCGTCTCATTACTGCTTTAATTAACTAGGAAGTACTCAGGGCAAAGCCGCCCACAGCACACAGGGTGATGATGTCATCATGATGACACAGCCTTTAAAAATCATATTGAGGCATTATCAGGATAAGAGAAGGTTGTGTTGAGGCTGAAGGTGGGAAGCGATGCGTTTTTAGTGATGATCTGTTGTGCGGTGACTCAGGAAACATCCGATCTTCCTCTGTGGTGTTGCTTTGTTGGACTAAAACTGTAGTTAGTGACTGCATGGAGGTCGGAAGTCATGATTTCCAGCTGGTAAATTACAGCCTCTTTGTACCTCAGCGCAAAGCAGAGGTAAAATAGGGAGGAAAGGCTTTTATTGACTCACAGAAATGCCGCTGGAGCTGCTCAGCACAGGGAATTTCAAATGAATTGTTACATAAAGAATGCTGAATAACAAACTTTCATGCACCACCACAATATGTCTTATAATTCAGACTCCTGCTTCAGGTTTTTTTAGAAAGTATTTCCGGCAGTCCAGCCTGTCTGGATCGGCTCCACAGTTTTCCCCTCTAATAGATTTGAGAGAAAATACGGAGAGCAGGGTAGCGGCGATTTTCTACCCCATTTAATTTAGTGTTGATTTTGCTTTTATGCAGCCAGAAATCAATGATTACACATGCAACGCTTTGATTGTAAAGCTTGAGAAAGAGAATTTTAATCTATAAAGCGATAAAGTGTTCGCGGCACGCACCCCCAAGAGGGCAGATTTACTTTCAGTTTAATCAATTCAAAACATAAAATTAAACTACAGCTCATTAGCTAATTATATGGTATCCATTTATCCATTCCCAGTTTGATTTATTCATGATCAGATAGGAGAAGAAGAAAAAAATTTGTTTTTGCCTGATTGGTTTGACCTAAACTGAAAAGGCTGGAAGAAAACTCCCCGGAGCCGAGACTCCAGAGGACGCGTTGTGACGAATTACAGCATGAGGACCGATTACCAAACAGCAGAGGGATTGTCTTGTCGTGTTGAAGTAAAGTACGACTCCTAATCCAGGTCTCTCTCATGGCGAAGCCTCAGACAGACCGTGGCCTGACGTCGAGTTCATTCTCAGAGTTATAGAGAGGAGATGAGGCATTTGTTTGCATTGAGACACACAATATTATTCCCTCAAACACACTAAGGGCTCTTGACGTGAAGCGAGAGGAAGGAAAATAGAATAGAATAGTTTTTTTTCACACAGACACAAACAGGAGGGGGTTTTATAAGCTTTGATTGCAAAGTGAAGCCCAATTAATCCCGTCTTGCTGCCGTTGAGGAGCCACTCTGTCTTTGTCCACGTCAAGAACGGCTAAAAGCAGGCATTAGCTGCAGACACACACTTCCTTCCGCCTCCTGACACCCAGGACAGGCCTCGGGGAAACACTTGATCACATTCATTATTACACAAGCAGCTGAGCTACTCATTAGGGATGTGAGCCCAACACTGTATTAACTGTAAAGTTACCTTCAGGTGCTGAGAAATACATCTACGCTAGAATATATATTTATTTATTTTAAATTAATGTAGGCCTATTAATATCCTGTGGAATGGAATTATGGATGTTAGACCTTCAGTGTTTTTTTTAGCAAATCAAACTCTTTCCGTCTAAAATTAAGTGGATTTGTTTGTTTGAAACTTTGACAAAAGGGAGTCGATCAGTAAGCAGTCGCTACGAGGCAAAGAGAGTTCTTCACACAGCTGGTATGATATCACCATCGTATTTCAGTCACCAATTAGCTCTGTGTGCTTTCATTTACAGTTAGACTGAAAAAATAAATAGAAGCAAGTAGAAATAAGCCGTACAGCAAATATGCTCTTCACTTGTATTGCTATTGATCTGTCCGTCTTTGTCTGTGTATTCAGCCTACATCGAGGACGTGGCGCGCTGTGTGGACCAGAGCAAGCGTCTCATCATCGTCATGACGCCCAGCTACGTCGTGCGGAGGGGGTGGAGCATCTTTGAGCTGGAGACGAGGCTGCGCAACATGCTGGTGACGGGCGAGATCAAGGTCATCCTGATCGAGTGCGCCGAGCTGCGCGGCATCATGAACTACCAGGAAGTGGAGGCCCTCAAACACACCATCAAGATGCTGACGGTCATCAAGTGGCGCGGGCCGTCCAGCAACAAGCTCAACTCCAAGTTCTGGAAGCAGCTGATCTACGAGATGCCCTTCAAGCGCATGGAGCCCCTGAGCATCTCCCACGAGCAGGTGCTGGACGTCAGCGAGCAGGGCCCCTTCAGCGAGCTCCAGACCGTCTCCGCCATCTCCATGGCGGCGGCCACCTCCACCGCCATGGCGACGGCACACCCGGACTTGCGCTCGACGTTCCACAACTCTTGCCACACCCAGATGAGGCAGAAACACTATTACCGTAGCTACGACTACGACCTGCCGCCCGGCGGCACGCTCCCACCGCTCTCCACGCTAGGCAACCAGCACACCTACTGCAACATCCCCATGACGCTCATCAACGGACAGCGGCCGCAGTCCAAGTCGCCGCGCCAGCAGAGCATGGACGAGGCCCACGGCAACAACGCTATGCTGCCGCTGCTGCCCAGGGAGACCAGTATATCCAGCGTCATCTGGTGACAGAGATGGCGCTGGCCACGCCGGATCTATATGACGTCCGTCGCAGGGAGGACTCGCCACTGGCGCTTGGACCCTGAATGCACCGGAGCCAGATGGACCTGAATGGCACTAAAGCTACTTTGCTGCTGTTGAATTTGCACCAGGAAACACCAAGAGGGCGGAGAGAGAGGGAGCGAGGAAACAGAAACACTGGACACATTGGTGATGGTGGCAGATTTTTTTTTTTGTTGTTGTTGGGGTTTTTTTGGTCCAATAAGAGCTTTTATTGAAATTGAACAAAAAAGGAGAACTTTTATAAGCCTGTATAAACACTCATGTAACACAAACCAACACCTATAATAATTTACCCAGAGAGTCAAGGAATACAGGGTCCTGTACATACGTTTTTCTAATTCTTTGTAGCATCAGTGTTTGGGACTTGTTCCTCCTTTATGTTTTAACATCCGTTGGGACTATTTTTTGGGGGTTTTCTTTTGGTTTCTGTTTGTACAAAAGTGAAGCGATGGCCTGTGAGATGTTTTGGATAAACCGTTGTCACCTTTATCTTCATTTGCTGGCTGTTGTAGTTTATAAAGCTTTTGGATTCTTTCTGGGTTGTTTTTTTGTTTTGTTTTGTTTTTGGGCGGGGGTGTGGTGGTTTAAGTGGCAGCCTTCAGAGATGAGAGCGATCTCGTTTGGATTCTTTGGGAGTTCCAGAGGTGAAAAATCTGGACTCAAACAGAATATGCAAAATATATGGAGTCCCGAGGAGCGGGGGGGGGAAGAGATGGGGTTTCCAACTCCATCATATTCCAGCGCTTTCAGAAAAGTCCCATCTGTGACGGGGGGGGGATTTGAAGAACATGGTGCTAGGCTTCACATCTCTTTCTCTCATCATAACATTTACTTTAAAAAAAAAAAAAAGCAGCTTTGCTCTTTACCTTAACAGATGAATATATCAGTGAAAAATAATTATGTGTATTATTTTATGACAAAAGAAAAGTCTATTTTTGTAACTGAGGGATATTTGCTGCGAGAAGTTATACCTACAAAGTTTCTGATGGAAGGAATCGGAGAAACATAGTAAAATAAAAGTTGAAGTGAAACTGCACAGCTCACGAAAATCGACAGTCCGTTCACTAAATGTCTTATCTTTTTGTTTTTTTTGTTTTATCGTTAAAAGGAGTTTTGACATTTCGAAGGCTATTGATTGCAGCTCAGCGGGCGTTTGATGTCCGTTGCTTTTAGCGGTCGTGGCAGCGATTCACAGCCGATTTAGCAGGGATGGAGCTACACTATCCGTGATGTCAGTGCAGATGGAGGAGCCTCGACATTCGGTGTCGCCTGAAGCATTTACCGTACCTGTTTTCCTCTGTCGGACCAAACAAGGCTGTCCAGGGCTAAAACATTTCCTCTCTTATTCATTTCCTCTTAAATGGCAGCTCTGTTACCTTTGCCATCACCCTTGTCATAGGAAATAATTTGGTGGCTGGTTGGTTTAACATCTTGCTTCTGACACTTTGGAGTCTGCCATTGCTCTTGGCATTGCTACGGCAACGGTACGATGAAGAGGTTCGACCTAAAAATGAGTTTGACACCTTAAAACAGCCGCAGGCTTCATGATGAACTCCTAAATGTTGTTATTAATGGTTAATTGTTCACATCTCGGATGATGTAATTATATTTTGACCTGCTGTCCGGTGTATTCTCCTCGAAACCACGAGCCTTTTAGAACGACGCCCCTCCAATAAGACGTAACTAACGCTTGAGAGTCACAAGAAAGTCATTAAAAATTGCAAAAGAGATGCTGGAGAATGTGTAACGAATACCAGTAGAGCACGTTAGACCAAAGCAAGCTACGAAGACGAACCAGTCTCCCTTCCTAAAACAGCCTTTTTTTTCTCTTAGGGATCGGTTCAGTGTCCTCAAATCATAGGGAAATAAGAGCTATTCTCAATTTCCACTGAGACCTGTGACGGCGGCCTGTGTTACTTACTCCTCCTGCAGTTGTGCCATTTTATTTGTTCTTCAAGAAACTAACCTCATACTAAAAATAGTCTCCTAGCGTCTCATGCTGTAGAGGTGTTTCATTTAGTGCCATAAAATATGCAAAGTGAGGGTAAACAATAAATGAAGAATTGTGGGAGGGGGTTTTCCCCCTTAATCTTTTTCTCAGTTAAGATTTTGATTGTATTTTTTCAGCATACTTCAGAACAGGCCTGTTTTTTTGTTTTGTTTTTATTTATGAAAATGTTTGCCAGTGGCTGATATATTTGCATTTTTGAGGAAGAGCCCTCTTCTTATCAGATCGTTCAATCAACCAATAGATTATAAAGGTCAGGCCTGTTTTTTTTTATCTACCACAATCAGACCCATGAAACCATGTCTGAGCAGGGGGAGTTTGTTGTGCTCCACGACATGGCATTGTGTAAATATAATCAAGACAAAAAAACGTGATTAAGATGAAGACAATCGAGCCATATCCAGGAAACCAATGGTCTTTATTCACAAGGCCTGTCGAAGCAGAAATCCTGACGTAGAACCTATGATTTTAGGACTTTGGTGTCGGCGTTTCTGCTTTAGAGGCTGCGTGAACGCAAAAGTTAGCATTTTCCAAGTGAGGCGATACACATTTTTGTTTCATGATGAATTAAACATTTCTGGCAATTTGGCTTTGATGATAAAGATGATGAAGGTGATGATGATGAGTAATGACCATATATAGCACAGAATTATTCCAGGCACTTTCACGACTCTTGAGACGACGTCTCTCCTGTTTCTGATTTATTTTCTATTATGTATCTGCAATGTTCATTAAAAAAAGATACTGTTATTATTAATAAAACCACATTTATGGTAATTTGATTCCTCAGTCCTGTGTGTGAGTGAGTGAGAGCGCTGTATCTGTTTGCAGTCAAACACGCCACCCGGCTCCCTTTGTTTATGGAGCAGAGGCATAGATTGCTGACGGTGCCCCAGATCCCTTGTTTCCTGGCGGGGAGCCGATGCGTCTCCGACCGCCATAACTCTGCCGTCTCCGGTAAAACCTTGAAACAACAATCGATACATCTCCTTATTCCACTCAGTGACTGAATCGGCTCCATCTCATTTGAACATGAGACCAAATCGGGAGAGTCAATGCAACCAGACGAATGCCAATTTTGAATACGTTTCAAATTTGGACGCAGATAGTTGTGAAAACCTTGAACTCGACGTGTTTCTAGAATACGACTGAAAATGTAGAGTTTGCTCACTTAAACCGTCACATCTGATGTCTCTAAGAGAATAGGGTCCTTTCACTTGTAAGTGTGCTTATAGGCAAATAAATAACCCTTTTCTTCTTCTCCTCTCTGCCCATAGTGGAACCTTTTACTTATTTTTTCTGGGATCAAAGCAGCAGCATTGGAGAGAAGAAAAACCAAAGGCACACTGGGGGATGAATCTAAAATACTGCCAGGCTATGTTAATTAGCTTCAATATGCTCCTTTTGAATAATGAGAGGTTGGCATCAGCAAAATTAGAAAACTTCCAATATTACAGGTGACTGTAGCCGATGTCTTTCAGCAGTCAGTAGCAGAGATGCTCTCAAGTCAGGTCTAAAGTCTTTGACTGGAATCCAAGTCAGGTCTAAAGTCTTTGACTAGAATCCAAGTCAGGTCTAAAGTCTGACTAGAATCCAAGTCATCTCTTAAGTCTTTGACTAGAGTCCAAGTCAGGTCTAAAGTCTTTGACTAGAGTCCAAGTCAGGTCTAAAGTCTTTGACTGGAATCCAAGTCAGGTCTAAAGTCTTTGACTAGAATCCAAGTCAGGTCTAAAGTCTTTGACTAGAATCCAAGTCAGGTCTAAAGTCTTTGACTAGAATCCAAGTCAGGTCTAAAGTCTTTGACTAGAATCCAAGTCAGGTCTAAAGTCTGACTAGAATCCAAGTCATCTCTTAAGTCTTTGACTAGAGGTCTAAAGTCTTTGACTAGAGTCCAAGTCATCTCTAAAGTCTTTGATCTAGAGTCCAAGTCAAGTCTAAAGTCTTTGACTAGAGTCCAAGTCATCTCTTAAGTCTTTGACTAGAGGTCTAAAGTCTTTGACTAGAGTCCAAGTCATCTCTTAAGTCTTTGACTAGAGGTCTAAAGTCTTTGACTAGAGTCCAAGTCATCTCTTAAGTCTTTGACTAGAGGTCTAAAGTCTTTGACTAGAGTCCAAGTCATCTCTAAAGTCTTTGAGCTAGAGTCCAAGTCATCTCTTAAGTCTTTGAGCTAGAGTCCAAGTCATCTCTAAAGTCTTTGACTAGAAGTCTAAGGTCTTTGACTAGAGTCCAAGTCATCTCTAAAGTCTTTGAGCTAGAGTCCAAGTCATCTCTAAAGTCTTTGACTAGAAGTCTAAGGTCTTTGACTAGAGTCCAAGTCATCTCTTAAGTCTTTGACTAGAGGTCTAAAGTCTTTGACTAGAGTCCAAGTCATCTCTAAAGTCTTTGAGCTAGAGTCCAAGTCATCTCTAAAGTCTTTGACTAGAAGTCTAAGGTCTTTGACTAGAGTCCAAGTCATCTCTAAAGTCTTTGAGCTAGAGTCCAAGTCAGGTCTTAAGTGTTTGAACTAGAGTCCAAGTCATGTCTGTACAGTAAATATTAAACTGGAGCCAGCAGGTTAGCTTAGCTTGGCATAATGACTGGAGATAAATAAAAACAGCTAGACTGTCTTTATCCTAAGGTAAGAAAATCTATCTCCCAGCACCTCTAAAGCTCACTAATTAACACATTATATTTAACTTGATTAATGTTCAAAAATGGATGCATAAAAACTTAATTTGCTAATGTGCTGAATTATGCCTTGTCCAGATGCGGCGACTTAAGTCTCGTACTGAACTACAGAAAGCTCGATGTACCCTAAAGCCATTTTGTTTTTCTGCCATCACGACTAGAACATGAGGCTACAATTCTAATCATCTGTGCCCATGTGAACATAGAAAGCCGCCAGATGTTTTCATCTGAGCCGACGTGTTGCCATATGGTGTGTAAGTGTGTGTCTGTGAAAAAAGGGGGACTTCCTAAGCTTTGGCGCTTTTCCGCCCAAATGAAATCATTTTCACTTCATTGCAGTGTCACAGCATAATAAGCTCCCTGAACGAAAGCATGTGACGTGGGGGGGGGGGGAGAACGTGGAGAGACGAGCTGCAGTGAGATCAGGCTACGGCGACACAACGCGCATGCACAGAGGTTGTGTTTTCTCCTCTGCCTACACACAAACACACACTGGTGAAGAGTATTACTCACTCTGGCAGGTATACCATGCCCCTCCATGTCCCACAGGGCCTTGTTACTCGGAGCTCTGTGCTCTGTGCCCTGTGTGACATGCCTTCCACTCCAAGAACCAGGCCAATTGTCTGTGCATGGATAGGTGGCAGTGTGTGTGTGTGTGTGTGTGTGTTTGTGAGCTGAAGGCATTTACAGAGTGGATGCAGGCAGCTGTTAACCCAGTTTTGGAGTAATTCTGAACTCACCATGCTTCAGCACGGCATAATTGCCTGTGCCTGCAGTGTGTGTGTAGAAGATGCAAGTCATGGATCACTGATCACTTACCAAAGCCTATAATTTATTCTTGCAAGAGCAGCTCTACCTTTAATTATTATTTTACTATAGTATCGATATCTGTGTGGTGAGGTCTGATATTGATTTGACTCGGCTGCAGCTGGCTTAACAAAGCTTACTTCGCTGCTGTTTTCACGTCTTAATTAAACAAATCGAATGCATCTACGTGAAATCTTATTATAATCACAATAAAAACGTCAAATTTGAGCAGTGACCAGTTTCTGTTTAAAGGTAGAGGGAGAAAACTGGCCACCTCAGGAAAATTCAAAGTAAAACGCTGTCATCTGCTGGACGAACCTCCTCCTGCACCTCAGCCAAGTCGGTCCCCTTGCAAGGCATGCTGGGAGGGAAGGGCCCAATTTAAGCCATTACAGTAAAGGTGGGGTGATGTGTAGAACATTCAGTCGTGATAAAAAAGATGCGCATCTTCTCTAAATTGCCCGAGGTGAAATATTTTCACCATCTGAATCATATAATTGTGATGAATGGGAGGTGTGTGCATTTTCCTTTAAAGCAGCGCGCCGTCATGAGATAAACTGCTGCTGTTACACTTTTCATGGCTCCCGAATGAGAAATTATAGACCAAGCACAGGGAGATGTAGGCCATGTTTGTTTGTGCCACATATTATATATATCAAATTAACATTCTGACATTGTGTCCACTACTAAAACCTATTTGGGGCTCCAAATAAATGTATTCTCTTGGGACGGCAGCTATATTATAAAGAATAAGTTATGGCTCAGCATATAGTATTTCAATATTTCCAGGTTAGGTTACAAAACAAAGCTGCTGTGTTCACTTTATGTAATTAATTGACAGCTGTGGCTTTTAATACTGGCAGTAAAGCATCCCATGTACTGAATTACCTCATAAATAATCCTTACCTCCATTTTTCTAGAGGTTAGTGTAATAAAGATAAGTAATGGTGCACTAGCTTGACTTAATTTGGAAAGCAGTGTCAAGGTGTGTGTGCAATGAATTATGGGTAATGAAGAGAAACTTTTTTTCTCCTTTTTCTTTTTTCTTTAGAACCGTTTTTTGGGAACAGAACATGTTTATTTCAGTTATAGAAACAAAAGAAGAAACTAAACAAAAAAACAACAACTGTGAAATACACTCATATCGATCAGGAGAACAATAAACAAAATAAAATAAATTAAATTAGATAATAGAATAATCATTAAATAACCAGGATATAGATGTGTGACGTTTCCTCCAGTATTGGTTAAGAATATTGACCCAATGAGCCTGAGTTTGTAACCATGAATTAAATATAAACCACCACGTTCCACACATCCATATCAACTCAGTTGGATCCTTTGATACATATATGCCCAGATACATGGTGCGTCATAATATTTCTAACACAATATTTACTTCTGCTGGTTAATTTAGCTTTAATTGACAAAACAACCTGTTTTGACACGTCGGGAGTAATGCTACAGCTTTGTGAGTTCAAGTTAGGCCATCTCTGTTAAAATATTAATGTTCAACATATTTATGCAGCAAATATCTTCGGAAAGAGAAATGAACTGTTAGCATGAAAATATTTTTCGTTTGCAAGGAGAAAAGACGCTTAATTAACACGCGACACTAATTAAGACTAGTCAGGTGTGCAGATGTCAGAAATATGGCAGCATAAGTAGACCTACATACAAATATATGTTTAAGTTCAGCTTGTCGGCTTGTTTATCTGTTTTTCTTTGCTTATTTAACAGGGAATAAATGTAACTTTAACTTCAAAACACAGCCAAAAGCCAAAGTTGAAATAAATGAGATGTAAACATTCAGAGTAATAACATGGCACTCAGAAGAATGTATTCCTCCGCCCAGGTTTTACGCAAAGCAGACATAGATCCCCATCCTAAATCTTATTAACGAGATAAATAATAAATCATCCTCATCTGGATATATTTCTAAAACTCTTGGTGATGACTCTAAAGCCCATGATCTCAGCTGGTAGTTTCTATTTGTTAAAGGCTATATAAATAATATATATATTATATATTATGTATATATATCCCTTATTTAACCAGGTCAAATCTAATGTGGTTTGTATTTGTAGGAGTTTAATAATAATAAATGGTGTTTAATCTCACTATTATTTGGGCAAGAATTTAGATTTCTAGCATTTCTAACTCTTGTCACTAGTTTTTAATACTTTTTATATGCCTTTTTTCCCCCCAGAAAGTGATGCGTGATCATGTCCACCAGTCAAACTCTGCATTAATAGTAAGAACTGTTTGCTTCACACTTTCAATGCTTGCTTTCTATTGATGCTTAATTTTGCGTTTTGCTGTCTTTAATGTTCGTTTTGTGTGATGCTTTAATGCATTTGAGCTACGGGGTGATGAAAAGTTGTACGTGGACGTAGTTTCTGATTCGCTGAGAGAAGGTTGATGGATATTGAAGTGGTTCAAGTGTTCAAACAGATGTCTGTACTGTCATTACAGTGAACAGTGAACGGTTTTCTGTTAGTCAGACGTCCACAGAATTTGTAGGGAATTTGTTTGGACTCCAAGCATAAGGGCTGGAATATACTGAGGGGCTCTGAGCTGTATTTGACCTCATTGTGTGTCTTTTGCGTACCATGTGTTTGTTTGTAATGGCTGCCACAGACCCATAACAGCCCTGCCAGCACAAAACGAGGCTTATTGAAAATGTTTGAGTTTCATAAATAAGGAGGATAAACCCATCTGCTCCGTCTCAGAGGCCTAATTTAAAATGTTTTGAATCTGTGTCATGAGAGGTAGAGAGCGGGATGTGGGGCTAAATCCTGTTTGTCTATGCAAAGCAAAGTCCTGCAGATTAAAGGGAGATCCTTGTCATTAATTCAACACAAACATGGAAGCAAAAGCCTCACAGCAGAAGAGAGTTTGCACAGGCAGACTTCAGACTTTAGCCACTTTCTGGTTCCCTTTTAGATCCCCATACAGATCAGATGTTAGCACCTTTCTCAGGTGTAGTGTTGCCTTCCTAGATGTGATTACTATGTAGATATGTAATTATTTTATATTTATGGAGCAGAAAATATGATTAGCCTTTGAGCATAAACTTTAATTTGGATGAATACTGATGTCCAAGTGGAGTTCAAGCCCATCCCTAGTTTTAATAGTCCCCCAGATGCATTTTAGCACATAATAGCTGTTGATGGTGGTAATAAAGCGATTTAAATTCTACTCTGCCACCTGAATAACTTCTTAAATTAACTGCCTATGCTATCACATTTAGTTGAAAGGTGAGCACTAAAGAAAGGGAATCTTTATGACAGTTTAGTGACTCGTTTGACTAAATCCTCATCTCTGACTGTACTGGAATAAATCCAGATAGCCTGAGGGTTGTTTTTCTGAAAGTTGTCAAGGTTCACACCTTTTCTCTTTGCACCTAAAGCTGTAAAAGCTGAGCAAAAAAAAACAACAACCTTGAGTCAAAACATAGAGGTCTCCTTTTGTTACAGTTTAGTCTTTGTATCCGGTTTATAAGAAGAAACTGAGAGGAATCTATGACCCCGATTCATCTGAAACCACCCGGACTGTTTTTACTGGTCTGATATCGCCTCACCAAACACTCTAGATATGAGAGTTTACAGGGAAACTACAGCATGAGGCATATTATTATTCTACAATGTTCAAACCCACTGAAGTCTGCAGTTTTATTCAAGGTCACGCTGAGTTTCATTTCATCGCTGTAGCCTCTGGAAGAGAGTCGGAGAATGAGGAAAGTCAGGGAACATTACCTCGTCTGGGAAAACTTGGGTCTAAATCACAGCAGATCTGCAGCGGTGGGTCAGGTCAGTGTATCCTTTGGTTATGTGATTTTTTTTTTTTTTTTTTAAATAGAAAGGCCAATATTGAAATACAAGGCGAATCCAATCTGTGTACCATTCATTTTTCAAAATAAAAACAAAAATATAAAAACAAATAACCACTCAAATCAAGAATGGAAAAAACGGATAACAAGCACAAACATTCCGTTTTTGTTTTTTGTAAATCAGACATAAGTAGTGTGACCTGGAAGTGACTGCAGTAAGGGCTGGAAATGTAACATTGAAATATATATAACATACAAAATACCAGACAGAGCTGTTTTTTTCTGATTTTGATGATGATTGAAGATGATTTTGTAGAACATTAATGTCGGATGTCTGGATTTGACTCTGCAAACAAACAAACACTGTTTAAACGATCCGATAACGTTGTAATTTACTTTTAAAACTGTTTACTCTGCAAAGTCTTTGCAGAGGTTTTATTATAGGAGCTCAAACAATATGAGAGAGAATAAAATACTTCCAATATCCAGTAAATCAAAACAGGACAGCCACCAGGAAATAGTACACATTGGCTCCTGACCTCTCATCACATCACAGGGAATTCCTGCTTTCTCAGCTCAAAGCGACGTTTTCATAGCTGTCGGAGCGAGCCGTGACTTATCTGTGCCACACAGTACCAACAGCCATCTCTGCAAACACACGGCGGAGGAAAAAACAACAGCGGGCCGTGAAGCGAAGCCCCGAGATGAGCCAGCAGACTCCCCCGCTCCGTTTGACGCTGACTCAGCCTGCCTGTCTGTCTCCCGGGGTAAAACATCAGTCAGGCATCAGCTCAAGGCATCGAGACCGATCGCCTCACCCTCGGATACAAGGACAGCAGGCGGATGGACAGGCAGCAGGTCACGGCTGTCAGAGGAAGACCTTTATCTGCAAATCGTCAGCCTCTCTAGAAAACAGATGTTTTTGAACAGATGATTATGTGACTGTGAGTTTGGACAGACTTGAGTAAAAAGGTCAGAATTGCTCATGTTGACCTTCAGCTGATTTTCAGTTGATGTACCAATTTAAATTTATTACCGTATCAATATTATTTTCAATCATTCATCATACAGTCACGTTCCTCCTGACAGCAGCAGTGAGCTCCTCCTCCTGGTCCTCATGGGATTTTCTTCATGCTTTCAACGCTGTCAATTAAATTCCATTCACCTCATTCATATTTGGGTCGAGGCCCAAATCTCTAACCCCAACACCCCTCTACCTCTCTCTCTGTTCCTCTCTGCCCCACCTCTTTCTCTCTCTACCTACCCCTCTATCTCTTCTGCCTCCACCTCTCTCCCCCTCTTCCCATTTCCTACCTCTCCCCCTCTAATCTCTACCCATCTACATCTCTCCTTCTACCTCTTCTCCCTCTCCCACTCTACCTCTCCCTTTCTACCATTTCTCTCCCCCTCTTTTTTCTCCCCCCTCTACCTCTTCTGTCTCCACCTCTCTTTCTTCATGGTTGTGCTCTGAGGGTTAACCAGAGTTTGTCTTTCCAGAAAAAAACATGGTTGTAGTCCCTATGCTCTCCAGACATGTTTGTAGTCCCTATGCTCTCCAGACATGTTTGTAGTCCCTATGCTCTCCAGACATGTTTGTAGTCCCTATACTCTCCAGACATGTTTTGCTCTCCATTTTGACAAAACAATCTGACAGGTAGTTAATGAGCTGAAAAATGTCTTTATATATGAATATTTTTTCATATTTTCTTCTTTCAGCGGACCTTTTGAACTGGAGCTGAGAGAGTGGGAGAAGAAGAAAGGAGGATATGACCACAGCTGACTGGGTAACCAGGATTGAATTGTGGTATATAAAGCATAAAAAATAAAGTACATGTTCATTTGAGTAAACTTTACTCTGTATGTACATTTGGCAGCGCACAAAAGGGCAAGATCAAGTGTGGCAGACGACTATCCTCCTCAGAGGCGCAGGCAACACCTCGCCACAAAAGACCAACCGCTAGCGAGCCCCCCGATGTGAGAAAGGACACCGATCATTTACCAACATGGGAAACTCGACAGGAATCCATTCATCATCTTCCTCTTACTGCTCCATGTCACTTTAAGCACCATCCATAATCCCGGCCAGAGCCTCGTCAAGACTTTAACTTTTTCTTTCATGTAAAAATAAACATCAAAAACAAATGACTGTGTATTTCGTCTCCGAAGGGGTCAGTTTTAGTGAAATTCAGTGTAAAAAAAAAGACGATTTTTAGCAAGTAAAACCAAACAAACAAAAAATACTTCAAATACTGATTGATCAGCAAGATCAATGATGTTCTCTCAGTTTTCTCCTCAATACTGTGAATACAATAAATACAAGTTCCAAACATGAAGTCATAGAGTTGTAGGTATACCTACGTATAGTAGGTATCTGACCTTGTTCAACAGAGCTGAATTCAGAAGCATTTCATTTAGATGTTTTCTCCACAGTAGTGTGTATAATAACTAGAACTTGTGACCACGTTCAGCAGAGCTGAGGTATAGCTCAGTATGATAAGCTGCAGACACTTGGTGATCTGAGTTTATGGGATCACATCCCACTTGAAGCATTTCATTTAGATGTTTTCTCCACAGTAGTGTGTATAATAAGTAGAACTTGTGACCACGTTCAGCAGAGCTGAGGTATAGCTCAGTATGATAAGCTGCAGACACTTGGTGATCTGAGTTTATGGGATCACATCCCACTTGAAGCATTTCATTTAGATGTTTTCTCCACAGTAGTGTGTATAATAAGTAGAACTTGTGACCACGTTCAGCAGAGCTGAGGTATAGCTCAGTATGATAAGCTGCAGACACTTGGTGATCTGAGTTTATGGGATCACATCCCACTTGAAGCATTTCATTTAGATGTTTTCTCCACAGTAGTGTGTATAATAAGTAGAACTTGTGACCACGTTCAGCAGAGCTGAGGTATAGCTCAGTATGATAAGCTGCAGACACTTGGTGATCTGAGTTTATGGGATCACATCCCACTTGAAGCATTTCATTTAGATGTTTTCTCCACAGTAGTGTGTATAATAAGTAGAACTTGTGACCACGTTCAGCAGAGCTGAGGTATAGCTCAGCATGATAAGCTGCAGCCTGATCAGCAGCAGGCCAGTAATGAGCTGAGATTGTGGGATTGAATCCCATTTCCAAAATTTAGATGTTTTCTCCACTGCGGTGTAATAATAAATAGAACTTCTGACCACCTCAAATACAACTGGATGTATAGCTCAGTATGATAAGCTGCAGACCAGTAATGATTTGAGCTGAGATTATGGAAGTGTCAACTGCGATGCCTGCGATGCCTGAGCTGGGATTTGAGACCTGCAGCATGACCCAAAAACAGTGTCAAGTGTCAAGTGTCAAGTGTCAAGTGTCAAGTGTCAAGTGTCAAGTGTCAAGTGTCAAGTGTCAAGTGTCAAGTGTCAAGTGTCAAGTGTCAAGTGTCAAGTGTCAAGTGTCAAGTGTCAAGTGTCAAGTGTCAAGTGTCAAGTGTCAAGTGTCAAGTGTCAAGTGTCAAGTGTCAAGTGTCAAGTGTCAAGTGTCAAGTGTCAAGTGTCAAGTGTCAAGTGTCAAGTGTCAAGTGTCAAGTGTCAAGTGTCAAGTGTCAAGTGTCAAGTGTCAAGTGTCAAGTGTCAAGTGTCAAGTGTCAAGTGTCAAGTGTCAAGTGTCAAGTGTCAAGTGTCAAGTGTCAAGTGTCAAGTGTCAAGTGTCAAGTGTCAAGTGTCAAGTGTCAAGTGTCAAGTGTCAAGTGTCAAGTGTCAAGTGTCAAGTGTCAAGTGTCAAGTGTCAAGTGTCAAGTGTCAAGTGTCAAGTGTCAAGTGTCAAGTGTCAAGTGTCAAGTGTCAAGTGTCAAGTGTCAAGTGTCAAGTGTCAAGTGTCAAGTGTCAAGTGTCAAGTGTCAAGTGTCAAGTGTCAAGTGTCAAGTGTCAAGTGTCAAGTGTCAAGTGTCAAGTGTCAAGTGTCAAGTGTCAAGTGTCAAGTGTCAAGTGTCAAGTGTCAAGTGTCAAGTGTCAAGTGTCAAGTGTCAAGTGTCAAGTGTCAAGTGTCAAGTGTCAAGTGTCAAGTGTCAAGTGTCAAGTGTCAAGTGTCAAGTGTCAAGTGTCAAGTGTCAAGTGTCAAGTGTCAAGTGTCAAGTGTCAAGTGTCAAGTGTCAAGTGTCAAGTGTCCTATTTTGGGCCACTGAAAAGAAAAAAAAGAAATCTCAGACATGCAAAGTCAGATATGTGATTTCTGGTGGACTGGGACTCGATCCCGCAATCTCAGATCATCAATTGGGCTGCGGCTGATCGGGCTGCGGCTTATCGTGCTGAGCTATACATACAACTTTATTGAAGACGGTCGGAAGTTCTACTTATTATTACACTGCAGTGGAGAAAACATCTAAATGTCGGAAACGGGACTCGATCCCGCAATCTCAGATCATCAATTGGGCTGCGGCTGATCGGGCTGCGGCTTATCGTGCTGAGCTATACATACAACTTTATTGAAGACGGTCGGAAGTTCTACTTATTATTACACTGCAGTGGAGAAAACATCTAAATGTCGGAAACGGGACTCGATCCCGCAATCTCAGATCATCAATTGGGCTGCGGCTGATCGGGCTGCGGCTTATCGTGCTGAGCTATACATACAACTTTATTGAAGACGGTCGGAAGTTCTACTTATTATTACACTGCAGTGGAGAAAACATCTAAATGTCGGAAACGGGACTCGATCCCGCAATCTCAGATCATCAATTGGGCTGCGGCTGATCGGGCTGCGGCTTATCGTGCTGAGCTATACATACAACTTTATTGAAGACGGTCGGAAGTTCTACTTATTATTACACTGCAGTGGAGAAAACATCTAAATGTCGGAAACGGGACTCGATCCCGCAATCTCAGATCATCAATTGGGCTGCTGCTGATCGGGCTGCGGCTTATCGTGCTGAGCTATACATACAACTTTATTGAAGAAGGTCGGAAGTTCTACTTATTATTACACTGCAGTGGAGAAAACATCTAAATGTCGGAAACGGGACTCGATCCCGCAATCTCAGATCATCAATTGGGCTGCGGCTGATCGGGCTGCGGCTTATCGTGCTGAGCTATACATACAACTTTATTGAAGAAGGTCGGAAGTTCTACTTATTATTACACTGCAGTGGAGAAAACATCTAAATGTCGGAAACGGGACTCGATCCCGCAATCTCAGATCATCAATTGGGCTGCGGCTGATCGGGCTGCGGCTTATCGTGCTGAGCTATACATACAACTTTATTGAAGAAGGTCGGAAGTTCTACTTATTATTACACTGCAGTGGAGAAAACATCTAAATGTCGGAAACGGGACTCGATCCCGCAATCTCAGATCATCAATTGGGCTGCGGCTGATCGGGCTGCGGCTTATCGTGCTGAGCTATACATACAACTTTATTGAAGAAGGTCGGAAGTTCTACTTATTATTACACTGCAGTGGAGAAAACATCTAAATGTCGGAAACGGGACTCGATCCCGCAATCTCAGATCATCAATTGGGCTGCGGCTGATCGGGCTGCGGCTTATCGTGCTGAGCTATACATACAACTTTATTGAAGAAGGTCGGAAGTTCTACTTATTATTACACTGCAGTGGAGAAAACATCTAAATGTCGGAAACGGGACTCGATCCCGCAATCTCAGATCATCAATTGGGCTGCGGCTGATCGGGCTGCGGCTTATCGTGCTGAGCTATACATACAACTTTATTTGGGTGTGTGTGTTTTTTTTACTCCAGCTATGTGTGTGTGTGTGTGTTTTTTTTACTCCAGCTCTGTGTGTGTGTGTGTGTGTGTGTTTTTTACTCCAGCTCTGTGTGTGTGTGTGTGTTTTTTACTCCAGCTATGTGTGTGTGTGTGTGTTTTTTACTCCAGCTGTGTGTGCTTGTGTGTGTGTTTTTTACTCCAGCTGTGTGTGTGTGTGTGTTTTTTACTCCAGCTGTGTGTGCTTGTGTGTGTGTTGTTTACTCCAGCTGTGTGTGTGTGTGTGTGTTTTTTACTCCAACTGTTTCAGTGTGACAAATAAAATTACACTTACTTTAAGGATGTCCTTGCCTTTCCATTTCCAGTTGTCGTTGCCTTTGCTGTAAGTGATAAAAGAACAGAATCAAAGTCACACAAAATAGGCTGCAGTTCACCTACAACAGTACATATCTAGAAGGAGTCCTAAATGAATGGGAGTGAATGGCGCTAAATGGTCAAACTAATTATATTATATTATAAGTGTGTCTTTCTACTCAATGCAAGTGCTGATTTATAACAGCAGGTGGCGTAGTTGTTTAACTTACTTCATTTAGAGTCTCTTTGAGTGTCTTTAGAGTGTCTTCGAGTGTCTTTAGAGTGTTGGGGGGGGGTTGACAGAGGCCGCGTTCGCACTTATATTTGCTCAAAGGGCTTTGATGTTTTCATCATAATCACATGACGTCATGTGATAGAAAAAAAGGCTTTTATCTGTGGTGCTTTGATCAATTATGTGCGCTTTGAAACATTCCTTTGTTGTTGTTGTTTTGTTTTGTTTTTGGAAATGGAAGGAAAAAAATTCAAAGTAAAAAAAAAAAAACATGTACTTTTGCGAGATCCCGAGAGACTTTGCGGGACTTTTGCGTGTTCACGCAAACGTCTTCAGCATTAGATCATTGTACTTCCGGATCATTTCGGCACCATAGAAACATGGAAACAATTGTGGGAGCAGGTGATAGAAGAGGAGAGGGGGAGAGACACAGAGAGATAGAGAGAGGGAGACAGAGAGGAGGAAGGAGCAAAGAGACAGAGGAGGAGATGAGGGGGAGATACCCTGCATCCAGATGAATGATGTAACACCTTTATGGCAGAGTCCCATCCGACACAACCAACAGATCCTTATCAGGCTGTGAACTTGTATGTCATGCAACCCAGATTAAAGTTCAGATTTGCCCGGTTATTTAAGAGAAATTGAGAACTTTAAAATATTAAATATTGCACATTATGTTTAGGTCACTTCATGGCAAAATGCTCACGCATTCCATTTCTAACAAATAATCTCTGTTGGCATCAATTTATAATGTGAGTTAAGACAGCAGTAAATGAAAGGAAATATTCTGTTATACATTTTGAAAGCCAGGATATTAGGGCTTACAGGAAGAAGCTGGTCTTTTCAGGCCACATTTCACACAGGCCACAGAAGCATGGCGATTTTTTAAACAGGATCTCACAGGTATCTTCAACATTACCTTTCATTGCCAGTTTTTCCTGAATAATCAAAAAGGTATAACTCTTTAATACCTTAATATCAACAGATAATTAACAATTCTGCCAGTGATGGACAACTCTGTAATCTCCCTCCTATTTACAATATGAAGATCAGCCTCAAATGTGTGTGTGTGTGTGTGTGTGTCTGTGTGTGTGTGTCTGTGTGTGTGTGTGTGTGTGTGTCTGTGTGTGTGTGTGTGTGCCTGTGTGTGTGTCTGTGTGTGTCTGTGTGTGTGTGTATGTGTGTGTTTGTGTGTTTGTGTATGTGTGTGTTTGTGTATGTGTGTGTGTGTATGTGTGTGTTTGTGTATGTGTGTGTGTGTATGTGTGTGTGTGTGTATCTGTGTGTGTGTGTATGTGTGTGTTTGTGTATGTGTGTGTGTGTGTGTCTGTGTGTATCTGTGTGTCTGTGTATGTGTGTGTCTGTGTGTGTGTGTGTGCCTGTGTGTGTGTGTGTGTGTGTGTGTGTGTGTGTGTGTGTGTGTGTGTGTCTGTGTGTGTGTGTGTGTGTGTGTGTGTGTGTGTGTGTGTGTGTGTGTGTGTGTGTGTGTGTCTGTGTGTGTGTGTCTGTGTAGACTGTGTGCCTTAGGTTGGTCACAATAAAAGGCCACTCTAAAATGTGCAGTTTTATCTTGAAAAGAGACATTTAGAGGCACTGAAGTGTCAGTATCTGGTGTGACCACCATTTGCCTCATGCAGTGCAACACATCTTCTTCGCATGGAGTTGATCAGGTTGTTGATTGTGGCCTGTGGAATGTTGGTCCACTCCTCTTCAAATTCTCGGAAACGACTTTGGAGACGGCTTATGGTAGAGAAATGAACATTCGATTCACGGGCAACAGCTCTGGTGGACATTCCTGCAGTCAGCATGCCAATTGCACGCTCCCTCAAAACTTGCGACATCTGTGGCATCGTGCTGTGTGATGAAACTGCACATTTTAGAGTGGCCTTTTATTGTGACCAACCTAAGGCACACCTGTGCAATAATCATGCTGTCTAATCAGCATCTGGATATGCCACACCTGTCAGGTGGATGGATTATCTCGGCAAAGGAGAAGTGCTCACTAACACAGATTTAAACAAGTTTGTGAACAAGATTTGAGAGAAATAGGCCTTTTGTGTACATAGAAAAAGTTTTAGATCTTTGCTTTCAACACATGAAAAACTGGAGCTAAAACAAAAGTGTTGCGTTTATATTTTTGTTCAGTATACGTTTCCTCTTTTTCAACTATTATTTTATTTTTTCCCCATTATGTTCACATTGACAGTCATTCAGATTGATAGATGACAACACTAATTCTCTCAGTGAAAGTGGATGAGAAGTGGTTTTGATTTGCATGTTCATTGCTCTGACATTGTCCTTCTGTCCAGATTCCACTCCACCGACGTTTTACTGATGAAGGTTGGTGAAGGCCGCTTTTGTGATGTGTTCACGTGTCTTGATAAGACAACAAAAATGGAAGTGGCAGTGAAGATCTTCAAGGACACCTGTAAAAAGGAGGACATAGAGAAAGAGGTAGATTTTTGGACTCCATCTGATTCTTTTGACAGACACTACATTCCTTTATTTGATTTTAACCACATGTGTCTGTGTGTCTCTTTCTCCCAGGTGTCCATGTTAGAGGAGATTTCTCTCGGGAATCCATCCAACAAATTCAGTGTCAGATTACTTAAGCAGTGTGAGCACGATGGACGGACCTGTCTCGTATTTGAGCAGCTGGAGGAGAACCTTGAAGTGTCGTTAAACGGGAACGACTTGCTTTTGCGTTTTATTAGATCTATAGCAATACAGGTTTGTTTAATTACCTCCAACATGGAGCTGATGTTTTCACTGACATTGTCTGTCTGTCTGTCTGTCTGTCTGTCTGTTAGCAGGATTACACAAAAACTACACAGATTTTGATGAAACTTGGTGGGAAGGTTGGGGGTATGGCAGGAAGAACACATTAAGATTTGGAGTGGATCTGGATAAAGGGGCAGGTCCACGATTTTTTAAAAACTTTTATTGCAAGATGGGCTTTTTAAAAATCATTTCCATCCATGATGTCTTTGTGACATGTGACTATGGAGAAACTGAGGCCCCGTTCACAATGCAACAGTTTTGTTAAAAACAGAAAAGCTTTTCCTTTCCATTTCAAAAAAGTTGCGTGTTTATTTGATAGTGGTGTGAAAAAAGTCGTCATGTACACGGATCTACAAAAATGGCTGAAAATGTGTTCCATGCAAGCCAGACCAGTAGTTTGCTGTGTAACCTTTCAAATCAACACCCCAGAATGTCAGAATGTCAGTGTTGCCATGTCATCACAGTTTGCATTGGAGTTGTGTTTTTCCAGTTTACACAGTGACATTTTCAAAAGAATGATTTTCAGTCTGCCAAAAGGCTGTTGTTGTGTAACTGAACAAACAGCAACTACAGTTTACCGTTATAAGCAAGACCAATTTTCATAAACGGCACATGAAAATGCACATTTGCATTCTATTGTGAGCCCTTCTACTTTGAACCAATGTATTGTTCTATGTACTGTATCTGCTGCTCATCAATGAAAACCCCAACCTGAACCCTAGAACTGAATCCCAAACTTGTCCCCTCTTGTTTGTTCCTGCAGCTGTTTCTGGCTTTGGATGAACTCAAGGCTGTTATAGCAGAATAACTCCACTGACAAGTTCAACTGTCTGGACGACCTGGTTCATGTAAGCACTTCCTGTTGTATCAGTTAAGATTGGAACAGTAGGAAGGGACTGAGCTAACGGAACTGAATCTGTTTCCAGATCCGGATAGAGAAAATTGAATCTGATATAGAATATGAGGAAAAGATGCTTCTTGTGGACTTACTGAAACAGCTGCTGCATGTCGACGCAAATCAGAGAATCTCTGCCCGTCAAGCTCTGAAGCATCCATTCATCACAATGGACCACATGACCAATCACTTTGTGGATGATTACTAGTAAGTGACTGTGTGTCTGCAAGTGGACATCACATATTGTTGGATGGACTAATTGCTTTATTGATTGATTGATCCACTAACTGATTGTCATACTTATTCCAGTGTGACCATGTCCAAAAACGCCATGAGATGCTCAGACTTCACTCCTGACGTCTCAGCCTCGTCTGGAGGCCTCAGGAAATTGCTGAAGAGGATCTCCAGAGTCAAGAATTACCTTTGCTGCTGCTTGCATCCCGATGTGGAGGACTAATTATATTGTCAGATATAATCAGATTGACTAAAGCAAATGTGTAATTAATGACTTGATCAAGAGCTTCTGAAGTTGATAACATGGCATTTTAAAGTTCAATAAATGACATTCAGCCTGTGTAACATTGTCTTGTAAATGTCTGCTGTTTTTCAACTCTAGTCCTTTTAAGGCTCTGCATGCTTTGTATGCACAATGCTCTGTTCTCAGAGTCTAATCCAAGAGTACCCAATACTTAGAATCTCTCTCAAGCAAAAAATGTGGAAATGTGGCAATGAGAGGGGGCAGGACTCACAGCAAAGGGTCCTAGTCTGCTGCCAAAGACTCAGCCTTGATACATGGGGCCCAGGCTCCATCTGGTCAAGAGATTTCACTCACAATTATGAAGAATACTAACTATTGCTCTCATAAAACACTTTTACCCCTCAACACCAGTCATGTCAACACATTTTTAATACAGAACTATTAATAAAACTACTAAATAAAATATTTTGTCTGTAAATGTATGTAATTCAACATGGCACAGTACACAGATGTTTTAATTATGAAAATCATAGCACCGTCACAGAGAGCCATAATTCTGAAACAAAAGTGCAAAATAATAATTCAATACTTCAACATTTTCCCCCCTCATCCTCTTCCTCCCTGCATCTCCCCCCCACTTTTCCCCTCCCTCTCATGTTGGACTCTTGAGTGGTAACATGAGCAAAACGCTGACTCAAGCACAAGCAGCTCACACTTACCCGAATGAACTTTGATTGAAATCATAGCACCGTCACAGAGAGCCATAATTCTGAAACAAAAGTGAAAAATAATAATTCAATACTTGAACATTTTTCCTCCCTCACCCTCAGGATTTCAAACACAGGGGAGACGTTTAAAGCAAATAAATCTTGAATGAAACAGTCAGTCTTTGGTAATGACAAACAAAGCTGATTCAAATGTCAGGCCTGCAGAGGGAAGAAACAAAGTCTGGACAAAGCTCTGCTATAGTGAGGTTCACTAGGGATTTCACACCTGGGACTTTGGACCCGGGATTTCGGAATTTGGACCCGGGATTTCGGACCCGCAACCGCGGACCGGCCCCCTCAAAAACCAAAAAAGCAAATAGTGGATAATATGTCATCGGAAATCATGGCTATATGAAGTGATTTTAGCTCTTGAACTCCAAATGGAGGAAGAACTGATCTATTTTGGGCCACTGAAAAGAAAAAGAGATGCAGTCTCAGACCTGCAACATCAGACCCGTTGTTCCCGACCTGTGATTTCGGACCCGGGACTTGATGTTCCTGCCCTATTACAACCTTCTCATTCTGGTGAAGCCTATATCATATCACCATACATAGCTTTGTAACTATCTGCGCAATTTTTATTTTGACTTCCTCATGTTTAAGAAGAGAGTTGTTCAATTTCCAATAATTAGCTTAATTACCTGTATCAGACGTAAATAACCTAATAGAAATGTAGACAGCTTTATGATCACTGCAGGGACAGAATGTCGACTGTCACGTCTCGTTATTTTAAGTTTTGGGAAACCAACCAGAAGTCTAAAAACATTTAAAGTGACATACTGAGCATTCATTGCACTTAAAGGAATCAGCAGCATTATTTGGTGAATAAACTTAATATGTAAGACTGAACGTAAACCAAATGATGAAGATCAACATATTTAACGTACTCGCTCGTTTTTACGTCCTTTTTTTCTCGACTCGACATCAAGTTGCTGTCAATCTTCAGTGAAACGAATCTAGTTGTCCCAGAAGTTGTTTAAACAAGGAATCTATCTGTTTTTCACCATTCAAAACTTCTTTTTTTTGCAGGACTCGACTTTTCGACCCTACTCGGTAGCCATCTTGGCGCCTCTCCCGGATGTTTACGTCCTTACCTTAAGGCAACCCGGAATTAAAAACTGCTCCGTTGGCAAAGGTTCCACCTGGAAGCTGCGCATTACCGCCACCTTCCTATCTGGAGTCTGGATCGATACTACCTATACTACATTTTCCTATATAGTCCGGTTTTTCTTAGGAATGAGAACAGTGCCCTATAACCAACATGTCCTGAGTTAAGCTGTAACAGCCCTCTTAATTCCAGGATTATTTTCTCTTTTTCCGATTTGCCTTTAAGTATTTGCCTTGGTATTTCGGACAATGCGTGATGACATGTTGGACTGTTTCCTGTGTGATACAGCTCTCACACCTGCCTGACTGATGTCTGCACAGGATTTTTTGTGTGCCGTTCAGCCCCGTCTGTCCAAATCTCATCCTTGAGATTATGTCTTCTTCGTTTTTGGATCTACAAGTTTCTCTCATTTCAACTATTTTCTTTTGAATATTATAATAGTGCCTACCTTTAGTTTTACTATTCCATCGCTCCTGCCATTTCTTTTTCATTTTTGATATGATTATGCTTTTGACCTACTGTAGGTTACTTCCATATTTATATCTATTTTTTTGTTGCATCTTTTGCATATTTGTCTGCTAATTCGTTCGCCTCTATCCCTATGTGTGCTGGTATCCATATAAATGTAACTGTGACTCCTGACTGGTTTTTTCCTCTCTCTCTTCCTGCTTGTACCATAAACCTAGAACAGCTATAGCAACTGAAAATGGAAATGTCTGGAAAAATTAATTTGACTGTATTATTCTAAAAATAATGAATGAAATTAAATGAATTATAAAGAATATTGTCAGAACTCTAGTTTTACAATTTAATATGGCTTTATTCCTTCTTTTTTTTTGTCTATATAATTATTGTGGTGGATGGGTTTGAGAGCCCGAATTGTCCTAGAAAGCTGTGTTGTCCGTGGGCAATTTGCCCCTGATAGGGTCTCCCACGGCATATTGGTCCTAGGTGACAGGCCAGACTAAGAGCGGTCCGGTGCGATGTGGATGGGTTGGCAGACAAGCGCGGAGGCCCTGCCGCACCGATCCCCCGCTGCCAAAACTGGCTTTGGGAACATGGAATATCACCACTCTGGCGGGGAAAGAACCCGAGTTGGTGCATGAGGTTGAGAGATACCGGCTAGACTAGCCGCTGGATATAGTCGGGCTCATCTCAACACATGGCACGGATTCTGGAACCAAGCTCCCCGAGAGGGGTTGTACTCTATTCCAAGCTTGAGTTGCACATGGTGAGAGGCGTCGAGCAGGTGTGGATCTACTCGTAGGCCCCCGGCTCGGTGCCTGTACGTTGAGGTTTCCCCCAGCCTTCTTGGAGTCCTTGGATGGGGTGTTGCAGGGTGCCCCTACTGGGGACTCCGTAATTCTTCTGCGGACCTACGACCATATGTTCTGGACACTCGGGTGAAGAAAGGTGCTGAGCTGTCAACTGACCACCACTCCTCTCCTATCTCTCCAGGGTTGGCCATCGGTTCTTCAGCAGGCTATGCCACTGTCATTTCGAAGGCATCCTCTGCGAACTTCATCAGCCACTGCAACACATACACAGGAGAACTATAAGAAATACACTTCCTCATGACCTTAAAGCCACAGAAGGGATCCAAATTAAATGCTGATGATTTGAAACTCAGCTTTGAACTGACTTTCAAAGTGTTAACAGTAATCTGAAAGATATTTTGGGCCATGCCCACCAATCAGCTTTGTTGTTAGGTTACTTTTCAGTTTTCATGGAACTTTTCTTTAACTTTTTTCAATGAAGTTGTTGTAAACATTTGAAACTTGTTTTGTTATCTTTGCCAAGAGAAATCTTAATAAATTCTGTTTGAACTTTGATTCTTGTGACTTGTCAGCCGTAGAAACTCAACTTTGTCACTTAACTTGAGCTTCTTAAGAATAAAGGTTGAGACAGCTGGGATTCGAACCTGCTTTTCAGCAGCATTCAGTCTTCACAGCTATTTCTCATCGAAGGAGGCTGGGGGAGTCTTTGCCACAGCTCCCGTTTTGTCATTTGTGATGAGGCGTTGTTGTTTTGACAGAAACATCTTGCTAGCTCTTGCTCTAACAACACCAGTTGTGGAACTGGTATAGATTTGCTACCGTGTCATTTCTTTCTGCTCCAATTATAGTTGACTCACAGCAAAACGAAAGAGTTTATTCCAACAATTATGACAACGTCTTGCTGACAAGGGATGCTGAGACTCAGCTGGAGATAATGGATACCCACGGCATGGATGCTGTGTCTCATGAGAGCGTTTTAGTCAAATCAGTTACACCTCTGACTTTCAGCTCACAATTGCTTCATATTTATGCATGTGATTCTTGTCTGACGAAAAAACAACAACTAGAAGTGCATGAAATTGAATTATTAGTAAGGACACTTTTCGATTGCTTCATGCTTCATCTAACTGAACTATCAACAGCTCTGGACGTATTAATTACCAACTAAAATATACTGTAGCTGAGCACCCACAGCCAGAGGCAATCAGGGGAAGCGCACCTGCTCTTCATTTCAACTTGATTCACTCACAGGTTGCTGCTCTCTTACCAACGACTAGCAGGACAGAAGTGTGAGATGTCTGTCCTTTTTTTTTTTTTTTTTTACAGAGACAAGATCAGAAGCTTTTTTCCTACTCGGATCAACAACTTAGACGGTATCCTTCTACCCGGCTCAAGCTTCTGGATTCTGATTACATCAGAGACCACAGGTATGTCCCTCCAATCTGTCTACAAGGAGAACATCTCAAACAACATGAAACCAGACTGCTACGGCATGCAATTACATTGTCTGAATATAGACGACAAATATATATATATATATATATATATATATATATATATATATATATTTGCACGAAAATAAGTTCTATCTTTAGACTCTTGGTGCAGCTATGGGTGCTTCTGTTGCACCGAGCTATGTTGTTGTTGGAGCGTGGGAAACCAATTGTGTGTTAAGTGACGAGAACCCTTTCGTTTCTAATATCAAACGGTGGAAACGATATATCGATGATATCATTTGTTTTTATGAATCAGATACAAATGATTTTCATGAGTTCCTTTCCTATATCTCAGCCAGACCACAAGCTTTCTCAAACATTTACAGCGGACAGCAGCTTCACATCAGCTGATATCTTAGATATTACAATCTCAAAGGATCGAGATAATAAAAGTCAAACTATAATCCATCGGAAATTCAAAAAATAACTTGAACAGATACCAAAAACACACAAATTACAACCGGGGGGGATGGTCGTCACAATACGATGTTCAATACAATCGGTTTGTCATTTTCCCTTCCATGAAAGAATCCTTCTATAAATCTGAGGGGTTCAAACCAGACGCTGCTCCTCCTCTCTGCTTTGAATTTTATGGCATCATGTATCATTTGTGGCATCGGGACTAATTGAAAAATAATTAAATAAGGTTGTTTTTGAAATATGAAGCACTAAAATGACAATTAGTTGATCAACTATGCTGCAGGTGATTCTGACTGGGATCTGTTGACATACTGAGACATTACAGATCCTCAAGATCAGCAAGATCGAGTCATGATGTTCTCGAAGTACAGAACCAGTACAGAACCAGTACAGGCCTTTAACGTTAGCAGTAAACCCAGAACAGATCCCACTGAGGATTCACAATCCTCTTTTAATGACGGCTCCTTGTAAAACTGAGCATGACATTGACTATAGAGTAGAATTACATACATTGTACTAAACAAAATCCAAAAATTTAGTTTGTCTGGTAAAAAAGCGGCGACGTCTGCAGCGTGTTGAGACGGAACCAAATCCCCACTGTACCTGAAAAATACTACAAAACGACCAGACCCACACATCAGAAAGAAGACAAGGCCGTTTACTTTAAACACATAAAAGGAAATATATTTTTTTCTTAAAAATGAAATAACAAAAAAAACAAAAACATTTCATACAGAAGAGCTGCTTTTGTCATTTGCAGAGGTAAATTACACAGGACTTGAAATGAAAACACTTTACTTGAAGTGGAACAACAGCAGCGACACCAAACCGCAGATAACGTTGACTTTGTTATTTTAATTTTTTTTTTTTTTTTTTAAGACTGACTGACTTACTGCAGGTGTGGTGGTGTTGTGCCACTTCTGGTAAAGCTTGAAAAGGTTATGTCACATACTGAGCTTCTTTTAAGGATTAATATACACTGGCTCTTGGTAATTCACTCGTATGACGTATGCACCATTGAAACATTTACACACAAAATTTAGAGTTATTTTTCAGTCCCTCAAAACAAGAATACTCCTTTTATATTTTTAAAGACAACAGTTAACAGGGTTGGTTTTATCCCACCTACAGGAGGCCCTCCCCTTCCACAGAGACATTCCTATGAACACTTATTTTTAACAAGCGCGGCTTACGATCGAGTGTGAGGACAGAAGAAAATAGTTGTTGTGGCAGTCTGCCTGTTAGAAACCAGGGGCATGCATAGGTGTTACCGACTACCTCCCTGAGGCTCCGACAAGGCAGCATTTTATTCTTCTTCTTTCCGTTTAGTGTTGGATGTAAGCGCTTTGTCATTACTGATCATGGCCCATGAATGATACTCCAGGTCCACTGACCACTGGTTGTACGGAGGGAGAGGGGTAAACACAGCCAGAGGAGAGTAGGCTCGACTAAAAAAAAAAAGAACGGTGTTGACAAGATGCAGAACACGTCTTCTTCACTGTCCTTTTTGTGCAAACTGAGATGTAAACAAAGACCGTCAGAGGTCGAGAGGGGGGCGGGGAACATGGTACAACAGGCTACAGCAACACACGGAGAGACGGCGTAGAGACGCAGTGTGCTCCCTCCAACAGACTGACAGGCACAGAGGGCCGGTGACATAAATAAAGGGCTGGGTGAGGGAGAAAGAAACTGCCAAGTTTCCTGTGCTTTTTGCTTCACTCTCTTACATATCTGGAGCTGAGGGAGTTACTTGTCGCCACTATAGCAGCTTCTAATGTGCTTAAAAGTTCGGCTTGTTTGTCACAGGGGCCGAGGGGGATTTGGGGATGGGGCGGGGGAGGTGTTGGGGTGGGGGGGGACACAGAGTACCACAACAAGTGCCTTCAAAGTTCAACACACACACAGGCACCCACGTAAGACTGCTTTATGGTCATGCTCGCTATTGCCTTTCCAATGTTACCACCCATCCGTCAATTACAAAAGAAAAGTACAAAATATCTACCACACTGCCCCTCCACTCCCACCCTTCAACTATATGAGGACAGAACCATATTCACTTAGTTTTTACCATTTTTATATATATATATGTATATATGTACACAACAATACGCCTTTGAGGCTGTTGAGAAAAGGGGGTAGGGGCAGGATGAAGTCTCTGTAGTGAGTCATTAGTTTCTTCAGTTCCCTCTTTTTCAACAACAGTTTATCTGAACAAAAATGCATGATTGTGACGATGGAGGGATGTGATTCAAGGAGATTCTGAGCGACGTTTAGCATCCGTGTTGGATCAGAGGTGGATCGTTGGCGGGGATGAGATGATTGCCGTTGTGTATGTCAGTAGACCCAGGAGACGGGGACCCACTGGGGAGAGGTAGACACCAGGTCTACGGCCTCCTCCAGCAGTCGGATGGTGTCGTCGATCTCATTGTTGATGATGGTCTGGTCGAAGTAGTGAGCGTAGGTCCGCTGCAGCATCTCGGATTCCTTCTGGAGCCGCTGGAGGGAGTCATCCTGAGGAATAAGAGGGGAAGTTCAAGGAATAGTTTGGATGTGTGAGTTTCAATGCAGAATCTTTGGTCCAGTTCTCTAAGTTCACTCTAGTTGGTGCATATTTGTAGCACTTTGACATTTAAGTCAAGATTAAGACTGAATTTAGAAAATTAAACTTATACTGATATGACTAATTGCCACCTAATATATGTATCAGTATTGTTTGTTGCTTTTTTATTCACAGCAGTTGTTTTGGGGAGGCAGTTACCTGAATGAATGAAAAAGTAATACCTGCAAACTGTTTTCTTAGGGAAAGTAGCTGCAATCTATATCTGGTCTTTTAGCTGTGCACCAGCGTTAACTCATTTAATACTGAGCAGGCAACAAATGAGGCCCGGCGTATATGGAGAAGATAAACTAAACTGCAGTATTGATCAGAACAATTGCTATTAGTTGTTCCCCCCCCCCAACACAGTCCAGGATACAGGAAGGAGAGGGGAAAAAGAAGGGATGGGGCTGCATCAAGGATTGGATGAGGATTACTAGATGGGAAGAAAAGGGGACAATGCCAGACAACTACGAGAGCTACACAAAGAGACTAGCCTTTCTACAATATCAATCACTCCATTTAACTGGTACTTACAGGCAGCTTTCTGCACCACTTGGGAACCTCGAGTGCAAATAAAAATAAGCAAGCCAAAGAAAATACACACATGCTTAAGAAATACATGGCAAGGCAGTGAGCAAAGCAAAACGGAGATTAAGGTGGTTTTCACACTGGCTTTGTTTGAATTCATTTATCAAATCAGACCTGAATTTTTTTTTTTGCATCATTTTGTTTATTCGTGGGTTGGTGAGACATTTGCATCTCAGTTTGATTAATGTGTTCTGTGAAATAGTCGAGTGAAATGCTTCTGAATTCAGAATAGAATGCCAGTGTGACTGTATTCCGACTGAATGAGGGTTAGTGCGTGCAAAAAGGTAACTGGAGCAACTAGCATGAGTTAGAAAGTGTGTCTGTACCTCGGTCATGCCCGGGGTGATGGTGGGCGCGGCGATGAAGACAACGTAGGGAGCAAACTCAGCTGTCCTGAGAATCTTTAGTGCCTGATGCGAGAGGGGGAGATTTTAATTCAACCACAAAATGTAAACGTTTCAAAGATTGGTAAAATTTCAGTGCAAATCTCAAATCTGATTAAGCAGAGGCTTGACTAGCTCCAAAAAAAGGTCTTAATATTTAAACATCATGTCATGTAACCCTTTTGGTGCATTTATGAATCAGGCTTTAGACAGTAAAAATCTTTCGTCACCTGTGGTTCAACATCCAGGATGGAGATCATGCCCTGTGCATGGATCTGCCTGATAGTCTCCAGCCTGGTTCCATACATGGCGTCCTCGTGGCTGCCGTACTCCAGATAGTCGTTGTTGCTGATGTCCTGCATCATCTGGTCATGAGACACAAAGTAGTAGTTCTTTCCGTTCTCCTCATCCTTCTTAGCAGGCCGAGTCGTGTCTGAGCAGAGGAAGACAGAAGAGGTGAAAACCGCTGGACATAAAAAGACGTTTAATAAAAGTGCTACGATGGTTAAAAGAGTCCGGCGTTATGTTTCCACTGTATGAAACCACTCTAAGTGGTTTTGTTGCATTCATGTAGTGACATTAGTGCACAAGTGTGTCTCCTTACGAGGGATGGGGTAGGCGAAGCGGTCAGGATGTTTGGTAATGAGTGTGTTCTTGATGTGCCTCCTGCCGACTCCATGAGCACCTGAATGAAAGGAGACAACAGGTTGGTCAACCCAGTAAAGATGTCTGCAGTCTGGAAATGTTCAATAATGATTCTAAAGCAATTTACAGTTTTAAAAAAACAGTGCACAACCTGCAGACCTGCCCTGTGTCTACTTACCAAGCAAAACCAGGGTTTTCCTGTTAAACGACGGCAGTTTGACCACTTCCTCATATGTCACCAGATCTAGTTGGTCAAACACTGTGGAACAGAAGAAGAAGAACGTGAGGTTAGAACAGCATGAGGTGTAAAAAAAACTCACATGGTGGATTGTGTTAAATTCAGGGGTTAGATGGAGAAATAAAAAAAAATGGAATAAATAAAAACAATCAGACTCTGTAGGTGAATAAGATGCATTCAGTTCACCGAACAGAGTCCGATACAACAGTCCTGCTATAAATCCTACTTCATGGGTTTTACAGAGGTGTTGATCAAACGTATTGGTTATTTTGGAGGCTGTAGAGTGTGGTGAAATGACAAGTTGAATCAACACCACTGCAAAAACATTTACAACATGAAGGTTTGATCTATTGTAAAGCTGTTGCATCAAACTGTAATAGTTGGACACACAGAATAAATGAAAAACTAATAGAGAAGCCAGGGGACATAAACGATCAAATTAACATTGTTTTGAGTTGTTT
Organism: Chaunax sp. Z400; assembly: GCA_037577475.1. Classification (NCBI taxonomy): domain Eukaryota; kingdom Metazoa; phylum Chordata; class Actinopteri; order Lophiiformes; family Chaunacidae; genus Chaunax; species Chaunax sp. Z400. The sequence goes on from CM075205.1 coordinate 9,195,779, forward strand.
CTTTCCTGTTGCTTCAAAGCGTAGTTATTAAAATGATGCCGTAATATAAACCAACTACTGGATCAAACACACATCAAGCACTTGAAGGTCTAATACCTTGAGATAGCATTAAAACCTGCTTCTTAGCACTAACCCTGGTCAGAGAAAAAGGCATAACCGATCTCTTCAATTTAATCAACAAAACAAAAACGAAACACAAAAAAGCAGCCGCCATTCAAAAGTCAAAGCGACATTAGGAAGAGGACGAGGTTTAAAAGCAGAAAGAGGAGGAAGAAAAACACAGAAGCTGGACACCAGCTGTCTGGAGTTACTTACATGCAGCCATGTCATTGGGTAAGAGACAGCATGAAATATGGACAAAGGGTGGGAGCGGAAGGGTTAATAAAAAAGACAGATTGAACCAAAAACACACACAAGCTGTAAACATCAAAAGCTGTTAATTGCAACACTGTTAGTTACTGAAAAACTTGGCAAATTGAGGCAGCAGTAGGAGAGGTCTGTCAGAGGGAGAACGCAACAGGCGTGCAGCGTCGACACACACTGGACGTTAACAGAGGTGCAACCATGTGACCTTTGAACCCAACCACTTCGGTCACAACATCACATTATCAGAAGTAATTGGGCTGGGTGTGGTTTTAAAATTACAATGGCAGAACCTATATAGTTATAATAGAGTATTTCCTTCATTATCCATCATGTAAATGGAAGCATTGATTTTTTTTTTTTTGACAAATACATTTTGAAAGTGTTCAATAATAAACAAATGTGCTGCAGTAGGAGGCCAATCACATGTGGCATTAAAACACAGGTTGTCTACAAGTAAAGGCGTATAAAGTCTGGGCATTGAAAGGATTGATGACAGGAGGAGTTTCATTACTACTTGGTTCTGCTTCGTTTCAGCCAATACCATAAAAGGTACTGTGTACTAAGAACCAGCCCCAAACAGTAATGTATAGAATCACTATAACAGAATAATGGTTTCTAACTAGTAATGCTTGACACAAATTTCCGTGTGCGACTCTTACCTGCATTGTGCTTGGCCAGGTACTTGTCTTTGTACTGTTTCTTCTTTTTGCCAAACCAGGTACAACTGGCCTGCTGTTCCTGTTTGGTCTTCTCCATCGCTATACACGCCACGCGCCTGAAATCATCACACGCACGTGCAGTTCAATTCAACAGCATGAATGATTAAAGAAAATATTAAAGAAAACATCTTGTAAATGTATGAATTTACCCGAAAAGCTTTTCCCTAAATACTCTGCTAAATTCCAAACTATCCAGAAGAAAACCTAAAACTAAATCAGTCTAATACAATGTCCTACTATACTTTTATGAGGGTTAAAATGTTCTGTTTTTATTGGACCTAATATGGATCTCGATTTGTAATGGTTTTAACTTTGTTTTCTGGTGAAACTGTTACCCCCACAGATGATTTTTTTTATTCTACCCACCACTCCTGCAGCTCAGGTGAAGGGATGAGGCCTGCGGTGCCGTTCTTTGTGTTCTCCAGCTTTCCCTGCCACCAGTTATGGTCGTCCTTGGAGATTATCTGAATGATGTCACCCACCCTGAAGCGTATGCCTGCCTCCTTACATGGGATGAGGTCATCTTTCGCCGGGTCGTACTCAAACTGAGCACGTACGTAAATCTGTAAGGGCAGGACAGTGGGACAAAATATTTGTTAGGTGCTGTGGCAAAGAACACGGTTGAGATCATGGGACCGTAAATGGGGAGGGGAAAAAAATTTTGATGGGCAAACCTGCCCAGGAAACTGGCTGCTAAACCATTAAGTAGTTAGAAACGTAGTGCTGACGGTCATTAAAAGATAAAAAAAGACAGCAGAGGGGAAATTAAGAATATAGCGTAAAAGCAGAAGCAGGAAAGGCCACAGACATTTAAATAAATGAGGAGCAACACGAAAATGTTCCAACAAAGCAGTTTACCACATGTCTGCCTGCAGGCAAATCCGCCTATCGACGCTTATACGCATACATCCACTTTTCTGTCACCTGTTATGTCTACTGACGAACCAGGTGTGAAGACTAAGCCTCGACTGCTAGCATGAGATCCTGACACCACTATGATGTGGGACCGAAACTTTGCGATGGGGGTGGGAGAAGTTGGGATCTACTTCTACAAAGGGTCCACTTAGAGACGTCTTACCTTGATGGACAATTTGTCCTTGATAGCAGATCTGGAGATCTATGGGGTTGAGAGCATCACACACACACTTACACATAGATCATGCAGTAGAAAAACGTTGGGGGACATAAACAAAGGAGGTGTGATGAGGGACCCACAATCTGATGCTGAGTTAAATACATTACTGCTCTTGTATGTGTGTGATAAAGACATCATGAAGCACACAAAAAATGGCTGAAAGCAACAAATGAGGAATGTGCTGGAGGGGGCGAATCAGAGTTCCTAACTTTTCTCATACATCTGCTCTTTTTTCTTTCTTTTTTTTTTTTACATCTGTGTAGGAAACCAGTGTGATGTTAGAGGAAGGTCCAGAGAAGCGTCTGGAGTTAAGGCCTGAAAACTGGAGACTAAATACTTCACAGAAACAAAGTAGATGCAAGAGGTGAGAACGTGTGAGTGCAATCATGAAGGTTTGGATTGTTGGCATTAGTGTTAGTCTGTCATATCACTAGTTCACTATAAGGCAAAGGGAGGAGTGCAGTCACAGAGGAAAGAATCAGGAAATCTCACCAGACGCCCTTTGGGCTGAATCGTCGATGGCAGGTCCTAGATGGGACGACACAAGGTGGAATTATTTGTCTTACAGAAATGGAAAAATAATAATCGGGCAAATATAGGTAAACAAGGTCATGTGACGACATTGTTTGCTTTAATTTATGCACTAACAGGGTGGAACATGTGACGCTGATCCTAATTCTAGGTTTGATATTTGATTTATAATTTAAATACAATAACTCAGCTACAACTAATTCATATTCTGCTACACAAGTGCCTCAAGCCTCCCTTTCATATAGATTTAATAATTATTCGTTTAACACACACCACATGGCCTTTTAAAGCAGACTGCATCTCAGAGATGCTTCTGGATCTTCTCTTGTAACGGTCTCTCAGAGCAGAACAAAACAATCTGGTGATGCTTTCACTTTCAACCCTTGAGCTCTAAACAGCTGGAACAGCCTTATGTGAACCTGGGAGGAGCAGAAACTAACTCTCTCTCTCTTTTTCAGTCTGGCTTTTTATGTGGTATTAAATTTTATGGCCATAGTGTTTATATCGCTTGCATTTTCTTATTATCTTAACTACACATCTTTTTTTGTTGATTGTTGTTTTGGTTTCTAAATCCATTTAACTTGTTTTGTCAATGGCTTGTTAAGCACTTTGAATTCCCCGTAAAGTGCAATATAAAGAAAGTTGGACTGATTCTGCTTCAGATTTGAATCCAAGATGAAGTGATTTAATGTTATGAACATGACACACTAGCTTTACCCCATTAATCACTATTATTTTAATCTGTGAGCTGTCATGATGTTACAACTGGAGTACAATGACAAATAATCATCATTAAAAACGTCGCCATATTTAAAATGTTCTCTGGTATTTTTCCCCTTTCTGTGGCAGTGTGTGTCAGAATGAAGAGCAGATGCAGAAACCTACCAGGATGGAGCTCGTGACACTAGCATGACCATTGGCAGGAGACTGCCGGGACAAATCTGGTGACTCTTTCTGCAACAGAAAATACACAATAGTTTTTCACCTGATCAAAAATATGCAAACATGTTAGAAGTCATGTGGAAAAAAGCTTTTACAGTGGTGATAACAATGAGAATGGTCCCCCTGCATATAAGTCTATGACCTAGAGAGGGGTTTGTAGGTACATAATAAACCTCCAGGAGGTTGTTTTAGCCCAAAATACGTACAAAAACTGAATATGGATGTTTGATTTTTTTGGTCTACATGTATCCCTATCCAACAAGCACCTCCAACAAACTCTGTGCTCCTATGCTTGCATGTTTTCATAAATGAAAGTGTGATATGATTCCCTACCTCACAAGACATGGACTGGGACCGGTAACTGGGCACAATCTTAAAGGTGATGCTACCCCTCATCTCCCTCTGTGTGGACAAAAAAAAAAAAAAAAAAGCATGTTAGGATGAGTTTTTAAAGGTAACAATACCAAACATTAATAAAGCCCTACCAGTAGGACAGCTGCTCCCTTTTATTTATTATGTATGTGTTTAATATTTCAGACTAAACAAACATGTATCATTAAAACAATAACAGTAAATAACACTGGGTCTACAAATCAAATGGGTTACATTCTATAATACATGTATAGAGGCCAGATAAAACAGACGAGCTCCCAGAAATGATGCCCACATGATCCAAATTCTGGAGAGTCTAATCTGTTTGACTTACCAGCATCTTTTGGAGTTGTTCTACTGTCTGATTGGCAACACTGATGCCATTAATCTCCCGGATCTCATCTCCTACATGCAGAGTCCCTGAAACAGAGGATTGACGAATTAATACGGGCGACATAAGAGGCTCTTTTTGTTTACAAAACGGAGGCCAAGAAAGATTTTATTGTTGTTGTATATTGCAAGATTCTATAAAAATTACACAGTATTTTCATGTGGACGTGTACCTTGTCGATGAATCATCCCACCATGCATTATTCGGGCCACGATACAGTGGTTGAGGTCATTCATTTTCAGTGTGATGCCCTACAAGAGGCAAATGGGGCCAGTGGTGAGTGACAATACCCTCTGCCTCATATAGTGTAGCACTTTAGCATGCATCTATATGTACAATTTTTAACATTTATAGTTTCACAGGTTGTCAAGGAACATGTATTCAGAAGTGAGTTGGTTGGATGAAAAGACACAGTGAGCCTGTAAATAGATCCACATCTGTAATTTAATTTCTGTTTCGGTCTACGCACCATGGGCTCATCGGTGTTCTTCTGGAACTGGACCAGGCGGACCCTGGTGACGTTCTCCAGGTCCATGTCTCCGTTGGTGCTGTCTGGGGAGTCTCCGTTCAGGTATGGTGAAGTGGGTGGGGGGGTCACCCTCAGCGCCTCGTCGCTGTAGACCTCGTGGGCCACCACATCATGGGTCTGCAGCAGAGCCTGGAGTGACAACAGACTATAGGTGAGCAGAAGGCCCATCAACACTGCAATATTAATGCTATGCTGTACCCACAGAGCATTGGTTTTGGCAGCCTTGAGCAAAAAATCGATTTACGTGGCTGTAATGGTGGCCTTTAAATTGAATAACTAATAAATAAAATAAAACAAAACCCAAGGGATGTATTATGAAGCCGGATGAATGGGTTAGCAAAGCTTGTTTAGGCTTCAAAGTCGTGAAGGGGATTCTTTTAACCTGCTTAGATCAACATGGTAACTTATGCTGTTCTATGAGTGATGTAGAAGCTGAGGAATACTTAAGTTATATTCAATGATGCCATGCAATTACAGCAACACAAACTGTATATATATATCACTCATCCATGCATTTAATTGATGAACAAAATATTTTTTCCCATGGTTGCTTCAGGTTATATCAAACTCTTTACATTTTACACAGCATATCATCCATACCCTAAAAGAGAGATGAAGACACAGCAATTATAGAGCAATTTGGATTATATTTAAATTCTTGGTCATGCTTTACTGTCAGAGTCTGTTTTACACTGCTTATACTGCAGCTGATAGAACACAGATTATAAAACTGATTACAAACGATGAACCAAACACCTTTTTTTCAAAAATGGGAACATGCTTTGAAGCAGAAAGCCTGGGTTAACAAAGTTTGTTAGATTCATAATGCTTGTCTCTGAATGGGGTTTCAGGTTTTATCCAGGTCTCAAGGAGAAAGCCTGGATATGTCAAATGTGCTTCACAGCATACTGCACCAGTCAAAAGGAAGGTAAGTGCGGTTGTTCACGCAGTATCACTATGTGTGTGTGCATGAGTGGATAGAACCAGAGTTAGAACGAGTGTGGCTTACACTAATCCTCTTAGGCCACTAATCATGTTACTGACACACAGTGTGTTTTGACTAACACATCTACTGCTGTGTGTGCCAAACGATCACATCTGCTCATCAGAACAACAACATGCTCAATGATGATGCATGACAGTCATGGAGAAGTGAAACAGCTGGCACTTAAGGCTTATGGATTTTTTTTTGTGTGTGCACTGGATGCCAAGTTCATACTCAACAGAAACAAAGCATGTCCTGATCATTGGCTCCTAGACGAAGCCATGCTACACAGGAAGAGGTTTAAAGTTCGCGTTCCCTTCTTCTCATGTGCTACCATCCAAACGACCTTCACGCCCATTCTGCTAGCAGCGGCACAGCATTAGAAACCCAGCCAGTCCAATCAGGTCAGGGAGCAAGACGGGCTAATTGGATTGAACCAAACCTGAGGTGTGACAGCTACAGTAAGTGTCATAGCCTGAATCAGCACAGGGAAACACCTCAGCCTCCTGTGCTTCTAATTCTAACTTCAGTTATCCTACATTTAGCTGCCGTGCAGTTTTTGTGACAATAAATCAAAAGACTATTAGAAAACAACTAAACAGAAATGAAGCTTTAGCCACAAAACAAGCCAGACGATAAAGTAGTCATATCTTTATACAAGATCAACCACAGACTCACTTTTCAGCTTCCATGTCTGTCAATAATATCCTCCGAAAGGTCTGTTTCAGTCACTCGACTCATCTGTGCATGATGGTGTAAAGGATGGTCACTGCAAAAGTTACTCTGTATTCACAGTGAAGCCCCTAAAGCACATTTTCTCCTCAGCTCTTCCTACCGCTTCAATGTCTGTTCTTCTTCATCTGTGTGTCCCTGCGGAGGCCTTGCCAAGCTCAAGTGCTAAGAGGCTTTGTGGCTCAGGGAGTTACGTGGATTGTCAAAAGAACCCTACTTCTGACACGCTGAATTATAATCAGTCACATACCAATAAGCATGCTCTACATGCATGGACCACGAGATTTGAATGAAGAATGCATATGTTGCTGTGCGTTTCTGTAATATCCCACCATGAAGTGTGGCTGTGTGAGGATCCTCCTGAGCTCCTTGGCCTCCATGTTCTCTGGGTAACATGAGATGGTTTCCAGTACCTGGTGAAGAGAAGCAAAGACAAGCAGAAAGTACTATAACTAATGCTTTAAAATCCACATGAAGGAGATCCCAGTCTTTTTTTGTTGTTGTGTTTTTGAGCTTTCCTCACCTCTTTGGCTCTCTGCACCCCATCACTTGGAGGATTTCTGATCTGAGGGGATGACCTGGTGTTGATTTTGTCATAAAGCTGAAATTGAAACAAATAAATCACATAATTAGGCTCCACTGATAATGCAACAGCATCTGACAATTTCACGTCAATAAAAGATGAAAAATCCAAACTATGTACAGAGTTGGAGGCAGAAACTGCATAGTGGTCCAACACATTATGTAGCAGACTCTTGACTCGTGATGACACCTACTGGACTTTTCTGGTATTACAGGTTTACTCACATCTAGCAGGGTGTGGAGGTGCTGATCCTGGAAGACACTGTGAAGGAAATCCATGTCTTTCTCACTGCAGTCTGTCAGCGCATGAATCTCCTCTAGACTGTCCAAAACCTGTGATACTGCTCCTGTACACACACAGACAAGTTATACACACAGATATAGACTGAATCACAAGCACACAAATACACAAGTACACCAAGCAGTCCCTGCAAACATTCGACACACCACAGAATGCAAACACTGGACTTTACAGACACACGTATCCACAAACATACATTTTTCAAATCTATAAACAGGCAAAAAAAAAAAGAAAAAGTGGAAAATAACAATTTTTTTTAAACACCAAAGGAAGACAATAGAAGTCACAACAGAAAACATACACAAACACTCAGAACTGTTTAACCCCAAGTACCTGCTGCATCGCCCACACATGCAGCAAAACCAGAGAAACAGCGGTACATGGCATCAATACAACATAAGGAGAGAGTCACTTTTAGAAAGTCAGAGTGGATGATGGATTAGGAGGAGCAGTATACCAAAGAAAAATGAGGAAAACGAAAGGAAAGGATTCAAATTGGATTAACCATTTCTAAAAAAAAAAAAAAAAAAAAAAAAATTTAAAAAAGTTCAGGCAAAAAGGGCATCCCTCCAAAAAAAGTTCAAATGTACTGTATTCAATGCAAAAATGTTGAAATATTTGTGTCGCATACATGGAAGAGCTGCCATGTTTAGATGACAGACAGAGAGCAGTGTGGTTAAAGTACATTTTTCCTCTCCCTGACAGGAACTTTTAAAGCTGATCCTTAAATGACCTCATCATTTATTAGTGGTAGCTGAGATGAGATGACAGAACAATGCTAGGAGGCATCTAAGGCCTCCACAGCATGAGCAGGGAATAACCTTTAAGTCTTCTGATTTAATAAATATTTTAAGCGTTTATGGATTACTCTATCCTTGAAACTTTTTATTCCTTTACCCACAATTTTTAACATGGTCTTGAACAGGACAACAGTTTTCTTATCATGAATAATAATCACTTTGTGGTAAAGCACCAAATTTGGCATAGTGGGAACAAAACTGGGTTTTGGACCCTCACAAAGTTGCACCTTTGAAGCCATGGCAGACATTTTTCAATATGGCCACCACAGAATGCCAATCAACAACGGCCCAATATCCAGATTTTATTCTAAATATATTGAGCATGTATGTACCAAATGTGGTGCTTGTATCTCAAAATGACTAATGGATTAGCTATACCACTACAGTGTAAAAGCTAGATATTAATAACTTAATCCTAATTACAAACATGTTTAATTCGGGGCTAATAGTGAGCTTTCATTTAACTGGGAGGCATGAAAGATACAGCAGATGAGAAAAACATGCTACTTTAGAAAAACCTTGTCGTGTTTACATGCATCATATTACTCCAATTATGGATACAAATTTTCAGCCATGTGCAGATCAATGATGGTTGAATCACTAACAGCTTATATAATATCAAATGTGACATTGCTTGAGGAAAATTGTGTGACGTACAATATTTAGTGTGTAAAACAGGAAAGGAAAAGCTCTGGCAGAAACCGGATTATGACAGAAAATCCCATTGTTAGTCAGGACAGTGGAGCATGTAAGCATCTTATTCAGTTCACCAGAATAGATCAGAATATTTGGTTAATCTCTGCTCATGTTCTCTGATTGGAATAATGAAGATGCATGGAAACAGAATATCATATTCATAGGTCAAGAGGAAGCACAGTCATCAAAACTAATGTTTTTTCTTGAGAGAGTCAGAGGAAAGAAGTAATTTTGAAGGAGTTGGACCACATTATCCAAGACTAATTTAAAAAAAAAAAAATCCACATGATGATGATGTCATGATGATATCACACATCAGGATTCTAGGGGTGGGGAGGGGGATACGTACTTTCAGCGGCTAGCAGTCCTAGAGACAGCACAGCAGAAGAAAAACAACACCAAAGAAAGAGAGGCTGAGATTAGAGGAGGTTTGCAGCAGCTATGGAGGTAGAGTTTTACACCTCAATAAGAGGGACAGAGACAAAAGAAGGGCTGACAAAGATTCAGAGAATCTGCAATGTGAGGAGGCAGGAGGGCAGGTAAGGAATAAAAGAGGGCAGAGGAGAAAGAGAGCTGCAACGGAGAGAAAAAAAAAATCAGCTAAAGCAGCAAGTCTGAGAATAATCTGCCAAGCTACTGCAAGCGTTTATACAACACAAATCTGGCGACATGTAAGGTTTATTTTAGCCACTCTAGAACTCCAGTCACCAGGAAGCATGACTGCAACAGACTGCCAGCCTCAGCGGAAAGAACATACATGGTGGTGTGAGTACAATACTGGCTGCACAGCTCCACATAAACCTGAACAGTGAATGTGAGGATCTAAGCTCTGTGCGGATTCAGTGTGTGATGACGTAACACGTTGCTCATTTTCTACTGCTTATGACAGCAACACAAGTGGTTCCAGTATGCTGATAACTAGAAGAAGGTGGAGCCTAACGTCTTCTCATCAAAGGAAACGAAAGTCCGTGGGTGAGACGGGGAAGTGAGGCTGTTGGCCAACATCTGTCTTCATAGAAACTGAGGAAGTTCTACACAGACAGCTGGAGATCATCACAACACTAGAATAGAAACTATGTCAAAAGAAACTAGCGAGAAAGTGAACATGTTGGTTTCATCTTTGACCTTACATGACACTCAGAAAACCTAAATGACAGTGTTAAAGTCCTCATGGCTATATTGTGGAAAGATTCTTTGAGTTTTGTGCTCTGTTGTGCAAGATTACCTGAGGAGGTAGGATCATCTGAGAAGTCGTGTAGTTCCTCTGGAGGGTCCCCATAGTAGGAGTTAAACTTGTGGCTGGAGACGGCAGCCAGCACTGCACCCTGGGAAACAGAGAAGGGATAAAAACGGCTATTATAGCCTCAACAGAGCCCCATACTGTGTGCTGTGTGCGTGTATATGCATGCTTTGTACACAAGGGCTGTCTGTGAGATTCTCCGAAAACGTGACAATCTGTAGCTATCTGGTTTAACATCAACACATTGCTGACCTTTAGCTTCCTCCTGGCGTTGAACTTCCTCAGCTGTTCAACCGTTTCGGGCAGGTGGATCTTGTAGGCATACCTGTCCCTCTCCTGCACGCACACACAAACATCCATGTGAGCAGGAGTAGAAACCGTAAACATGTGAGGGGGCGTAGGCGGGACTCACACACATATGCACAATTAGAGCAGTCACAGAAAGAATGTGAAAGCAGAGCTGTGTTTCCAAGAAGAAGGGAGTGTTGTTGAGTCAGCATCACTGAGGCTAGTTGTTTCAAGGTGACTTTGAGTCAAGCTCATGTCATTAAAACACTTAAGATCCATGTCGCACTAAATGTTTTGGTTTTAAAATGTCACACATGAGAAAAGAAAAATGGAAGTTCGAGTATAATAACCTGCCAAAGTTGGCAACATGTACAGCAAGAGCTCAAAAGATTTGTGTGTGTGTCTGTGTGTGTGTGTGAGAGATCTTGCCTTCAGCCAGGGGTGGTTCAGGGCCTCGTAGACAGTGATTCTCTCGGCGGGATCAAGCATCAGCATGCGTCTCACCAGGTCCTTGGCGCTCTCTGAGATGTGGGCCCACTGGCGCGGGTTCATCTGGACACACAAACACAAACACATACACAGGTGGACAACCTTGATCATTTATCATGGATGTTGATATAAAATTGTCTATAATTTTGCTGTGAAACCAAGTTGGTTGCTGGATTATTATTTGTTGTTTTTCCAAATAAATGTGGGAATTTCACTTGATGGAGAACACCGAAATGCACCTGCTGTGACTGCATCTGCAAAGATCAGTGCACCAAGCGGGTAATCCAAACTCTGTCGAAACCAGGAAATTCAACAGACCTTTATCTCGATATCTTCTGCTGACATTTTCAGTTTATTCATAGTTCTCCGTAACCAAGGAGCTCAACCTCGACGCAGACTGCAGCACAGTGACAAAGACGATCTTACTGCTGTGCTTGGCTACAGCTAAAGGGATGGGCTCTGCTGCAGTGTTGAACACAGTCAGCATCTACTCTGACAGGAAATAATGATCTTTGGTAGATTAGATCCTACCTTGTATTTCCCCTTAATGATAGCCTCGAACAAACGCTCCTTGGTTCCATAGAAAGGCAGGCAGCCAGACAAGAGGATGAAGAGGATGACTCCACATCCCCAAACATCCACCGGTTTGCCGTATGGCTCCCTCTTGACTACCTCTGGAGCCATGAAATGGGGCGTACCGACTCGACCTGAAGAGAGCAGGCAGAGAGGCAATTTCAAGTGATTGATGCCACTATTGAAAAATGGAAGCATGGTGGAGATCTGAAGGGATAAGTGAGAGTAAAGACGAAAAAAGCAGCCGTGTTGTACCTCCAGCTACTAAACCAGACTCCCCGAGCTGGATCGCCACACCAAACCCTCCCAGCTTGACTGGAGCAGAGTTCTCCTTTGAAGCCAACAGCACACAGTGAGGCTACAGAGGAAGAAAAGAGACAGTCAAACAGTGTAGGAAAACAGAGTTCAACGGTAGGTTCATGGTCCATATACTTTAATAGACACCCTGTACAAGATCTACCAACCAAAAATATGATTATTATGTAATTTTAGTGATGAGAAAATAAAAACAATTCTATGCACTCTGCAGTAAATGTGCAGAGCATTGCTTTGCTCTTGCATGAAATAGGCAAGTTTCAGTTTCCCAATGAGAAGAACACTGACAATTATAACCACAACTTTGTGGTGTTGATGATACAAGCAGGAAACCGCGGCAGTCCTGTAAAGCGAATTTGAAAAGATGAGCAAGATGGGAAGAAAGATAGAATAGGTAACTGACAAAGAAGTGAAGGTCAAATTGACAGAAATGTTGCACAAACAGCAGATATGCTGGCTAAGAATGTCTGCACACTTAACTCTATTTGTATATGATTAATATTGCAGGCAGAGGGTGGTAGTAAAATATTTGCTGCGCCATTTTAAAGGGCAGTATTAGCCAGTGCTTAATTACAGCAGGTGGTTCATAAAACACAAGACTGTTCAGAGGGAGAACCACGTCTTATAAAATCTTACTTAATAATATAATTAAGTTTATTTGAAATCAGCTTAATTGTACAGACAGTTCAAAGACAAGAGCTGGAACTCTAAATGGGTGTTAATAAACTGGCATCTGTCAGGACAGCAAAAATCCTCCAGCACAAAATCTAAACTGAGCTGATGGAGCTCAATAAAAGGAGTTGCAGCATTTTGCATGCAAAACCTCAGAGATGCAGTTTGAATATAAAAATCTTGCTCAAAACAAGGTTTCAATTATAGAAGGACCACTGGGTGTGCTGAGAAACAAGCTTTCAGGACTGAAAAAAATCACGCATGTGTCATATGCACTGCAAACAAGATTAAAGTTGCCCATCTGTGAATGCATTATAAAAAGCACCTGCCTCCCTTGGAGGAATAAACTCTGTTTAAATGACTAAAGGCCACAGTCTAGGGAAGCAGAGTGGAGCTGTGTAGCAGATAAAGAGTCAGCGGTGGGCTTACTTCCTCTATGCACATTTTTTGCACTTCTCGTAAAGTGGTAACTGAGGGGCGTGGAGGATGCTGACTGAGCTGGTGCGAGATATTAGCGATAGTAGAGACGCAGTGAGGAACAGAGAGAAAAGAGACAGAGAGAAGACAGGCTGACAAAACAGTCAGTGTCTGTGAGCGCAAGAGAGATTGGAGAGGGTAAGAAAAATAAAGGAAGAGGACAAGGACCAACACAGAAAAGACTGAAAGCCGAGGAGGAGCAGGCGCTCTAAAAAGGATGTGAGAAAAGAGGAGTCTGCAGGATTTATTACTCAGAGACTGAGGAGAAAGGTAAAGACTGTACTTGTATAATATCTTATTATCTATTTATCTCTGTTTGATGGAGATAAAAACACATCGGACTGCTGCGCTCCCAAACCTCTGTGCACATTCTCACAGATTTAAACTGCAGCTGGGCGGAAATCTCCTGCGGAGCGAATATTGATGGCGATCAATATCTGTGTGCAGTAGTCAGATTTAGCATAAGTGTCCACGTATGAGCGTGCACGCATGTCCATCTGTACTCACACTGCCGGACGTATTAAAATACAATGGAACTGGAATATATGTGTTAAATCAGCACCGCCATTAAAAATAAGTCATGACTTCAGCGCCCACCAGTGAAAAACTCAATCTATGAGAATAGAAGTGTTATTTAGAAGTAAGTCTGTACATTGTGTAGTTCTCCTTTGAAGTGTTGAAACCTTTAAAACTACAACCCACAGACAGTATTACTCACCTGTCTGCTACAGTACCTGTCTGCTACAGTACATGACTGCAGTCCAACAATGACAACACTCTTATTTCATCTGTTTAATAGCTGCTTGTTTTTGTTTCAGTACTGACTGAACTTTTTTCTTCTTTCTCAGCGCCTCAAGACATCATGACCACATTCTCCTCTGCATCTTCTTTCCCCTTCACTCTTTCAGCCTCTGCGTCATCTAACTCCTCTCTCTCCACCTCTTCTTCATCCCTCCCTGTTGTGATGGCATCCCTCCTTTCTGCCACTTCTTTCACCCCTCTCTCCACTACCAACCAGAATAATTCGTGTTTGTTTGATGACCAAGCACTCCGCCTTCCACTTGCAGTCCTATACTCTTTGTTCTTCCTCTTTGGACTTGTGGGTAACCTCTTTGCCCTCTGGGTCTTCCTCTTTCTACATTGCAGCCGCAACTCTGTCCGAGTCTTCCTCATCAACTGTGCTGTGGCCGATCTGGTCCTCCTGGCATGTCTGCCCTTCAGGATTTTCTACCATGTCAATGGAAACAAGTGGGTACTGGGATCTCTCGCCTGCAAGATGGTGGGGAATCTGTTTTACATGAACATGTACATCAGTATTCTATTGCTGGGGCTCATCAGCTTGGACAGATACTTGAGGTTAAAGGGGAACGGCAGGGCACAGGGAGGCATGAGGACGACGCTGTGGAGCTGGGTGGTGTGTGGGGCTTTGTGGGGTCTGTCGGTGGTGGCGCTGGTGCCCATGATCGCCACAGCAGAAGACAAAAACGATGGTGACAAATGTTTCCAGTACAGGCAGCGCAACAACATAGCCAAAGGCAAAGCCTACTTCAACGCACTGCTGGTGGTGTTATTTTGGCTCGTCTTCATCGTGCTGGTGGTATCCTATGCGAAAATTGCTTCGCAGTTGCTGAGGGTGTCACAGGACAAGCCAGACCTTCCCAATGCACAGAAATACAAACGAACCGCCAAGAAGTCCTTCTTTGTCCTCTTCCTGTTCACCGTCTGCTTCGGGCCCTATCATGCCTTCCGTCCCGTCTACATCTTCTGCCAGCTTGGCGGAACAACATCTTGCGACTACTTGCAGCTGGTGGACCATACCAATGAGGTGATGCTGTTATTCTCTGCCTTCAATAGCTGTTTGGATCCGGTCATGTACTTTCTCTTATCTGGGTCAGTGCGCAAAACAGCCCTCCAAGCACTCAGACACCGACTTGGCAACCGGTTCAGCTTCCTAAATGACGCGACATGTAACAGCTCGACTACTGAGTTTAGACGACAATCTGCACCTATGGCTTTATCCATCACACCCTTAGTCACCCCCAGAACAAGTATCTATGTCATCAACTCCACCCCCCGCCGTACAGGATTGACCACGCCTCCAACTACTGGTCAACAGTGATCACAAATAATGTGAGCTTGAACACTGCAGAAATAGATATGTGACATTTCTAACACAGGTTGGACTGGCTGGCCAATTCACTGTAAACTGAGCTAAGCATTTCTGCACAACCCCACTTGTATTCTTCAAAAATAAAACTTTTTTGCTTTTATTCTTTCTGTGGGAGAAATTGTTTGAATCCCAGTTTGATGAGTGAAAGGCTGACAATACAGTAATGACTGAGGAGATGCACTCTGGTTACTACTGTGACTACAGCTTTTCAACAAATACCTGCCATCTGCATTTCCCTTCAGAGACAATGTTCCTATTACCGGTAATAATGGGTTGACAGCATGTGATGAACAAACATGTTGTCCTACACTTGTGGTACTAATGTGATCTTGTCTATTTGGAAGAAAAGAGATGCATAGAAATACAAGACCTGAAATATGTCCTGTCTACTTTAATTGGACTAGAAACTTGCTGTTATGTGTTAAAAGCCACCCATATGGCCCTCCAAGTCAGTTAAAACAAACAGCAGCAATAAAAAGTGCAACTAATATTTCACCCAGGCGTGACCCACCTGCACACACAGCTATTAGTTTTACATTGTAAACAGGGTTTTGTTGATCCCTTTGGGGAATGTTGACAAATGGGTGTGTGAGGATCTACGGCCTGGTTCTGGGTGGCCCCATCTGGTCTGCTGGTGTTTGTTGCCTGCGTTAGATGGCTAATCCTATTGGAATGCCTGGTTGATGCTAATCTGACTATAAGAAGAACTCTTGCAGGACTGACCAAGCATTTGACATGTAATTACAGCCCAGAGTCACGCACTGGTTTGCAAACCAGGTGATGACTGAAAAGATGTTTGTTGCAAAAAGATACACTCATGTCTGTCAGGAGATGAAGGCCGACATCTGAGACAAACATCCTTTCAGAGTTCAAAAAGAAGCCCCAGAAGAGGCTGTGGTATATGGGGAATTTTTATATTGCGATTAACAAAAAGGTTAACATCTCTCAGTTACAGTTAAGTGACACATTTGGTGATTTCAGTGGTTTTGTCTGGGACAAAAGGGAGCGATCTCACCTTTACATCACGATGAATCACATTGTTGTCATGGCAGTACCGGAGGGCTTCCAAAATCTGTCTCATGTAGTGGCTGGAAGGACAACAAGCCGAAACAGATAGGGGGAGATCATTTATGACATCCAAAAATTCCTTTATTTCCAGCTTTGCCAATATTTAAAACACTCTCCCCACAATGCCCAGTCTGTGTTTCCTACCTGGCCACTGCTTCGCTGTACACAAAGCCAGCATCAGCTCTCTTCACTATTTCAAAACATAGGTCGGCTCCATCCATACTGAGAAGAGTGAGAGAGGGCATTGGAGATTATAGATCATAGTTTGAAGTATTTTAAACAGACTGCATGAATTTAAATAAGTCAAGAAGCAATTTTATGACCTGCTGTCACTGGTATAAAGCCAGCTGTTTTTCCAATTGCCTGTGGATTTTACATTTTATCATCACTGAGCAATTAAGCGGGGTTGTAATATAACAAGATCTGTAAGAATCAGTATAATTTATGGCAAGTTAGCATAAGGGCCTTGCATTTCAGTACAGCCCAATAAATTAATTTGTTTTAATCCAGACCACAAATTATAACTAAAAAACAAGTTTAAATTAACCTTTTCAATAGATATTTTACACAGACCTTTAGATGTATAAAACTGTAAACAAAAATGACAATAATATCTACTTACAAAGCCTTAACACCTTATTCATCTCAAATATTTTGTTTCCATCAATGCCCCCACCTACCAAGTCTCCAACCATGAAATGAGGGGGCTGGTAGTGTTAGCGATAAAGTGTGAAATCACCAACAGCAACCATCTGCCAATTACTGATAAATTTAGCCTGTTTCTGTTACGTTTGTGGATTTTCCGACCACCACCAAGAAACCAGATGCCACATATACATTCTTTCATACTGAAAAAAAGTGCATGTGTGGTTTATGCCCCGGCTAAAAACAAACTACAGGATACAAAACTCAAACCTTTAAGTGGTGTGAAATGTCCGATTATGAGATGCATTATAGGAGCACAGACTTACAATTCAAAGACCATGTAGAGCATGCCATCAGAGCTATAGGTCTCCAGCAGCTCCACGATGTGGGGGTGTTTCAGCATGTGGCAGATACTGGCCTCTCGCTTCAGATCTATAGCAGGTAGAAATTAGACAAGGGGTATCATGAGATATTGTTCACATCCCACTGATGTAGTTCAGCTGCATGTTTTGAGGGAAGATGTTAACCTGAATTTAATTATAATAAAAGTTTATTTCCCATCGTTTCATTGATAGTTTTAATGCTGACCTTTCTGTGAGTGATTATCAATTAACAAACACCCTTTATTTAAAACACCTGAACTCAAATGTTCCACTCTTTCACGCCACTCTTCTTAAAAAGGGATAGGTGGCTGAAGAAACATACATGCTGTAAATCATGATGTATGAATTAAATACTAAAACAATCTCATCTTTATGCATTTCTTAATGTTCATGCTTTCAAATTTCACTGACACTCCTCTACTGGACTTTATGAAATAGGAGGCATCAGTGGTTCCAGGATTTTGCTATAAATCTCCTTCCATTTGTCATTTTCAAACTATTAAATGACAGCACTGAGGGTCAGGTGTGGGCTTTGTGTCATTTCCCCACAGAGTGCTATGATGAGATTGCGCCAAACAAATACAAACCAATCATAATTCATAAAAACACCAGACAACCTTCGGGTGAGAAAATAAGAAACCTGCTCTGCTGAGAGGCTCATTTGTACTTGGTTGGTGATTTGCCAAATCATAGTGTCCCTCTGTGACGACATGTGAGGATGTGCCCAAGCATGCCACCCTCCTCCTTTCACAGCTCATCTTCACCACCAGAGGGAGTTACTGAGCATCGTCATTTCCATTGTTTATTGATGCTGAGCAAGCATTACGATTTTTTCCCCCCACAAGTTTCACATGTGAATACCATTTTAAATGTACTTTCAAATGTAAATCTGGCGTGCACACATCAACAATCAACATCATCTCCTCTCATTATCACCACATGCACAATGCAAATACCATTACTGCATGACTGTGGCATTCCTCGTCTTTGTACTCATTGAAGGCGACGACAATACTGAAGGGAAAAACGTCCTGACTTTAAAAGACAAGGAAATACTGAACAGAATGACCAATAACTGGTGAGACGAGCGGTTAGACACAGACACACACAGCCAGCTGAGGAGGGCTGGCAGGCATAATGTGCTGTTGTGGAGTTCCTCACTCCATTAAAACCTCATTTACACACTCCACTCCCTATCTGAAAGTCTACTGATTTGTGTGTGTGCTCATTGTGTCGTGACAGACCAGAATCATTATGCAACACAGAGAAATGATGCTGTGTCCCCACTACAGAGCCCCCCATTCTACTGTTCTCTCTCTCTCTCCCCTCTTTACACCCGCCCTCGGCCCGTCTCATCGTGTATCTTTTCTTTGCCTTAACAATACTACCCACTGTCCACACAGCAATGAGCAACCACTCTAGACAGAGGGAGAGAGCCAAAGAAAGAGAGCCTAAAAACAATTCCTGCATGCAAGTCTGTGTGATGCCATTATTAACTAATTTCACTCAGTTTGTCATAGGATAGTTTTGAGGGGAATGTCTTTATTTGCAGCTGATGTACTTCTCGTGGCTTAGAGAACAGAAAATCACACTGAGAAGTCACTCAGTTGAGCACTGGTGTTAGTTTGGTCTCGGTACTGATGCATTTCCAATATCTTCAATACGGAAACTCAAAATTCACATCTAACATCCAACTAATATTCATGCAAATTGCACCATCTTTCTCTGAAATTCAACATCCACAAACCTTTAATGTTGACTGAAAGTGCTCACTAGTTCTGCCTCTATATTAATCTTTATTAAATTCTACAAACACACAGTCTGAAAGGATTCAATGCTCCCAAACTCTTAATTACATCATCAATCATTTGTTCCCTGACTTGCTCACACGGAGATATATTCATACATAACTGTGAGTGTTTGTTTCACCGCTTGTAGCAGTTCTTTTCTTTTCACTAGCATTTATGCTGACACTGATTCTTTCTTAACAAGCTAAGGTATGTGCTCCCAGAAAAACACTCTGAAAACCTGGCGACAACCCAGTTCTCCAACTTGACACTTAGACTTGCATCTTGCTTAGTTCTTCTTTTGGGACTTTTTCAAATGCCTCTTCTAACCTTAGGTGACACTTTTACCCGTTTCATTTTTTTTCTTGCTTCATTTACATACACATAAATAGCCACTTAATATTGATAAGTTAATAAACAATGTTACTACCATTAACAATATGCCAAATACCATCCATTGGAAACTAGATACTTATGATACTTACATATCAATACATAATATTATCAGGGATACAGAATAATAGTTTGATAATACTTGTTATTCCCTTACTCTCCTCACCATGTAACCACTCTCCCACTGATGACTGCCAACTCTTTTTCTTTGCCCAAACGACAGGTACAGCATTCTTTTTAGGCTGTGACATGAACCCACTGTATGGAAAACTGAACTTTTAGCCCTGTAACCACTTGCAAACCTTGCTAATCCCCACAGTCAACGGTGTAATTTAATGAAACAAAAAATGTCCTAAACAAATAAGAACATTATTTCTAATCTAAACATTTAACCCATTTTTTTTAACCTTATTGAAATAGAAACTGGGAATAGATAAAGTCAAAATCAACAAAATTCAAATATTAACCAGCCCCTGGGTTGACACAAGGTACGAGAGAGTCATGAGATCAACATCACTATCCCAAACTGTTCAAAGTTAAGATAAACTTTTCAGGTTTATTCAGCTTTTCAGGAGATTAAATTTAGTCTCATGATAATAATAACATGCTGACATCCAAAATTATGTGAGACATTGACTCGGTCTTGGGAAACACTTGGTGTAAATCTCTTCTGTTTTCTCCACCCCTGGGTCATTTCCTTGTCTTGTTGATATTGGCTACAAGGCTAATCTCTGACTGGTGCATCACAGATGGCACACAGTGAATGCCAACATTAGCACCAACACAAACACACACACACAGAATCTCTCTCTCAAACATAGACCCCAGCATGACGACGCATAAAACCACATGGTGACACATGGCATGCTTCAATACACATCACACACACAAACAGGCAAAAACAACATATGATTAATCTGAGTGCAGCATGTGAGACATTATGCCTCATTTATGTGTGTTGAAGAATGCCATTATATATTGTGTATGTGTGTGTTCCTTTGTGTTTCTTATCTGACACAAACAACATTTGCAGATTATTCCAAATATTTGTCTTAACCCACAATGAGAACAAGGTGGGTTTGCATTATAAATCGACTCAAAGTCTGTTGAGTCTTTCCAACTCTTTTATGTTCTACTGTATGTGTGGCATGAAGGGCACAATAAATTTTCATTTTGTTGTGCAACCCAGTGTGTACAAAGTACGATAAATGAACTTGATCCTTGATCAAAGATGCAAGTCAGTTTGAGTGAGAGTAAATCTCTGACTGACAACATCCTTTACAAGTATCCTCTTATCACGACTCCCATCTGGTGCTCCAAGTGTGCGACAACTAGCTGAACAAAGAATGTAATTACACCAGGTCTGCTGTGTTTCTCACCTTCTGTGCTGAGGCCAGGGCTGGAGGTGAAGCTGGCCACATCAACAATCTTTACAGCAAACTGCTGGCCCGTGTCCCTATTGATGCAGCGCCTCACCACGCTGAAGGGACCCCTGCAACATAAGCACACAAATGTTCCGTTAGCCACAGACGCATAAAAAAAAAAGAAGCCCAGACACAAATCTGAAGTATGGTTTTTCTGTTTCAAACACAGGAAAAGCTCTATGTTCAGATGACACTGAGCAGAACCATATGTACACACAAGCCTAGTTGAAGGGAAGCCATGGAGCCATTTTTGTGAATATGCATCGTAGCATCTGTGTTCGTGCCAGAGGGAATTATAGAGTAGTGGTGTGCAGCACAGCTGTAAAAGCTAAAATAAAAGCTTTATTATAGAGACCTGAGCAAGGGTGGCCTACCCTACAAGGTTTATTTCTAGACAAATACGTTGGCAGATATTATAAGATTTTGAGACATATGGAAGTTATAAAGCATGATTTCCTGTCCTCTGTCTCACAGGATGCAAGCAATTTTAAAGATTTCCTATCACACTACAAAATGAACAAAGTAGTAGAATATGAGCAAAACCCCATGGCTCATTAATAAGGATCAACAGGTAAAATGACACCACAGGCTAGTTGATCTAGCAACTAATTACCAGATCAGGCAAATTGTGAAAAAGAATTTAACACATTGTGAAACAGAGTTTAAATGGAGGATTTATAACCCAACATAGCTGCACGACATCAACACTGCAATGTGTCCATGCACAACAACCGCATCACAGGAAGCCGGATGTGAAAGCAAAACGGTGACAATCGTGAAATAGTGAAAATCAACAACGGATTAATTGATAATAAAAATAACTGTTAGCCTTACTAATAATCAGTGACTATTTAATCTGTAAGCAATATAATATGAATCAGATTAAAAGACTACTTATAACAGAACATGCAGGTTTGTTGTTTACAACCCTGGACCTGCTACAAATATTTGCACATGAACACACAGGTCAACTCCATAGAAAGTATAACACTTTGTATATATTCTCATTATGCTAACGCACAAGACATGAGATTAAATCATTAACATAGTGGTGTGTACAGACACTGAAAGCAGAGCCATTTGCACTTTTTCTGTCTCCTGACCCACTGAGAGTTACACACACACACACACACACATACACACACACACACAAACACACACGGAGACCCCTGCCGTGTCACAGCTGTCTCTACATCTCCCAGGTCTACAATCCTCAGAGGCAGAACCAAAGCTATTAGAAGCACACATACATGTATACTAACAGACAACACTCGCATGCACACACAAAATAACATACAAGTTTGTTGAAAAAAAAGAAAAGAAGTGGTGGCCGTTAACAATGTTTGTTTTACGGGATTAGCAAATGAGCTTGCCTGACAATGTAAGTGACAAAGCAACAGTTGAAACTATTCAGTTTAAGCATCTGTCCATGTTGTGAGTATGGGAGCTGCAGCTGATTTGCTCTCAACATTTGTTTCTCACATCTGCTGTAATGATTAACCCATACAAACAAATGCCAGCAGTTGGGAGAGCCAGAAAACACAACACTATTTCCTCAGAGTTTGCAGGAATCCTGCAGATGATCTGACAACCCCACTGACCTCTGCCCTCCTGTGTTGATGTACTGTGGCAGCTGTGCTACCCTAGTCTATTAAAAAGAGGCCCTCAGAGGGGTGGCGTGCTTCTTGAGTGCATGATGGAGCTTCTGACACCCCTGTTCCAGTCTTACAATAGCTCCAGATCTGTGTTTGAGTGGTGGTGATGGGTTGGGGGAGTTAATACAGAGGCTGCAACCATAGAGAAACAGATGATGCAGTGATGGCAAGATGGCCATCTTGGCACTGATCTAATGTGTGTCAATAAAAGTCATTACCTCCATTAAGCAATGAGGTGGGGTTGGGTGAACCTGCCACATTTTATGCATCAACCCCATTTGTAATCTCTGCTATCAATTCGAGGGAACAGTGTAGAGAGTCAGTCCTGAACAAGGATGTTATACAGTGCAGTTATGCATTGCACAAGAGAGGGGGTTGGGGCCACTATTTAATTTAATAAATTAGAATGCAATTCATCTCATCATCTGGAATAAAAATTAAATGGCTATTCAGCCATGTACAGTAGCTATTATAGGAGAGCAAGTAAGTGCAAGAGAGACAAAGAGGCAGAAAGTGTGCGCGTGAGTGTGTGTGTGTGTGTGCGTGTGAGGAAGTGGAGTGGCCGCACGCCATACTGACATCACCGCAGCTGTGCTGAGTGGCTCATACAAAACGCCCACACATGGCTCACATCCGACAGCAGCAGCCATCAAACATTAGCCTAAAGTGGCAATCTTTACAGGATGCTCCTCGGCTCATTTCAACTCTCTACCCTATCTAAATCAACTACTGGATGGATGTTAGGTCCATTTTTCAACATCCATGCGGGCTATGAGCCAGATTTCCTCCTTTCTCTCTCCCAAATAGGGACAGGACACATCTGCAGCTGCAGACTCAACATCACCAGTACTGCTCTCCTGAGAGAGAACATCTTTGCTTAAAGCAGCATTTTGCTCTTTAGCTGTGGCAAGCAGCGAGCATAATTCACTAGGTTGGTTCCAAAATATTGAGAGGGGTGGAATGTTTATACAGCTGCAAAATACAGGCACATCATTCGTATGAGTTTCTCAGGTAGGCAAACTATTGGTGCTGTTCCTAGATCTAATCTTAAACCAAGTAATTGTCACTGTGTACAGTATCATCAGTGACCTTCACTGGACATTGTCTTCACAACATCATTTTGCATTCAACAAACCTCAGTAGCAACATGTAACATGATTACCACCACAGTCATGCCTGTAGCAATGTAAAAAAAATAAGTGGCTGCAAATTGGTAGAAACTTAACATATTCTGTGCTCACTTAACTTCTTTTAATTGGCATGTAAGTTAGTGATACGATTTCACAGAGCTTTAAAAAATAGCAGAGTTAGTGGTGATGCCAGTGAATACACACAGCTGACACAAAGCTGTGCTTTAAAAATTGAAGAAAGAAAAATACAAAGTGATTCACTGGGATAAGAGTTGTTTGTCCTATTCCCCAAACTAAACTCAAGTGCAGAGCAGTTGATTTAATTTCTGGGTTCAAAAAGTTCACTGCTGTTCAAATGTAGTCTGTGAATCTCAAAGCAACAATAATCCAGAGTGCTTCCAATGCAAATTAGAGAAACAACCCTGTGAATATAAGTGGAGGAAATTAGTATTCTGCTTGCAAACAGAAATTTAGAGCATAAAATACCCTCCGGAGGTTCTTTGGAAGAAAATCCTTTCCTCTTATAAGCCAAAAGAGGATCCAAGTTTGTTTAACCACCCTGTATAGTCTGGCCTCATCTGAAAGAAGGCTTCAACTTTACATCAACCATTCACAAGTATTGATCTGCTGTGTGTGGGGAGCTCAAAGGAGCATGTTCTGTACAAGGAGTACAGCTCAAAAGAAAGACAAGAATCTAGTGAAAGAAAGCAAGATACTTTAGGCATGGTTTAAAAACTGTCTACTTACAGCCACAACCTGGCACAGATATCATAGTAAACATATTTCACAGTTCAAGTCAAGGACAACTTGAAAACAATGTTTTTTAATGACACAAACATTCCTATCTCTTGACATTGCCCTCCAAAAACAGATGGGAAGATGGCCCATTCAATGATGTCATACTTTATTGATCCCAGCAAGAGTTCAATGTTCAGGACACCACAGCTGAGTAAATGCTTACCAAGCTGAGGGCTGAACCCTGTGTTTTGAAGCAGAATGATGTTCTCTCTATTAACATTTAAATAAATTAGGGAACAGAATATTAGAAATATTCATGTGCAATCCAAAAGAGCACAAACAACATCAGTAGCCAAATCTTCAGGGAAACACTACAATTCTGATACATGGTTTGTAAAAACTCCACATAATGCTTCACAAGACAGGATTTAAATTAGAAATATAATAAATCATACTTGAAATAAGTAATTAATGTAATTGACACTCATCTGATATGTCAGTAGAAAAAAAATGAAAAGGAGTTAAAGCTAATCAAAACAATAATTTGCCTTCCTGCAGGAAAGTATTCTGTGTGAGATTTGTATGCTGAAGATTAAATCTGTTTGGGGAGAAACTTATTGAAAACCATAAAAACAAATCAATGGAAAATTGAGATTTAAAAGCATTGCTGATTCAAATGTCCTAGTAATTGAATTATCCAAACCAGAATAAGCCAGAGGACTGATCACTTCATTGCTTTAGAGTGGGTTGCACATCCCAATATTCTTGACTCTAATGAGCACCCCAAGGCTGACATAAAGAGCACTGTGACTCCAATAGTGCTTCTCAACAACCTAAGCCGTATTTAAACAGAGCAACTCAGACAGAAATTGATGCAATAGCATCAGCGCTTCAGCTACAGCTAAGATATCAAAAACAGGCCTTTGGTTAGTACATTATATTTACATTCCACCATCAGCACACATTAACTATGAAAACTACAAACAATGAACACATAATGAAGAGGGCCTGCACTGCTTACACCTGTTCAATCGCTTGTGTCATCTTTCACCGGAGTTAATACGGTCAACAGTCGGACTGACACCTGACCGATCTCATCTTACTCCATTGAAATAAGAGGAGCATAGCCACATGAGAGTTTAATGAGCATTTACATTCATGGGCTGTAAAATCAGACACTATGTGTGTCTCTTTAGAGTGAAGCTAAATAGACATATGCAGCTCCAGCTGTTGCCACGCAACTATAAAGGCCTCAAGAATCAAGGGTCCGACTTGCTAAAAGTTCAAATATTTTTGAAATTTCGCTCTTTTGCACTCAGTCCCGAAACCTTGTGAAGACTCTTAGTGATGCCGGCATTGCAAAGCACATGCTTCCAGGGAAAATAATTAGAAGAAGGAGGCAGCACGGAAAGGAGAGGGAATAAGTGAACAATTAGTCTATCTTGATACGTCTTTGTGCATTCACAAAGTGCCGTTAACACAGTCTAAAAGCACGATGCAATCACACAGGACAATTAAATGATCTTGTTCAAGGGTCCAATAACAATGATGAGATTTGGACATGTTTCCTTGATATGGATAGATCTAACAGCTTATCACATAGCAGAAATAAACATAGCAAGAGGTACTCAGTGTGCAATATCACCCACTTTAAGGAAAAGAAAATTAAAGGGATTATAGCTGCTGTACAGTATTGAATCAGGACAGGGGAATTTTGAGGAGAAAAACAAAGGAAGACAAATGAGAAATACATCAAGGTCTAAAAGCAGAACTGTCTGGACGATTATTATCATTAAACCTTGAAGTCGTGTCTATAATTTACACACCATAACGCCTGTGTAGAAATAAGATGTCTATAAGAAGTCTAAGACTTCCCATCCTGCATGTTCTGTATGTTTCCCTGCTCCAACACACCTGATTCACATGAATGGGTCATTATGAGGCTTCAGCACAGCTTGATTGAACTGCCATTAAAATCAGTTGTGTTTGAAGAGGGAAACGTCTAAAAACATGCAGCACAGGGGCTCAGAAATTCACCACACTTCATCTACCATATCACTTTCTGTTTCCTTTTGAATATGAATATGAATATTGGACACTCCTTTGGTAAGAATTTGTAGCATTGGTTTGCAGTACAGTAAAAACATTTTGTTGCACTGTTCACTTTAGTTTTGATTGAAAAAAACTCTCACTAGATTGTTTGAGTAGGATAGTCTAGAAGTGTGATTTTTGAGAAAAACAGGATGGATTTAAATCATGCCAGCTCAAAGCATCATAAAATTTCTGCTCAATTGAGCGTGAATTTTGGTGAAAGTTGCAAAGTCATGGCATGTATCAATGATTTATGAATTCTCAAAGTTTTATCATTTAGATGGTTGCTGTAGAAATGTCAAAATTAAGTATATAACTTCTGCACAGGAAATTACCATAAACATTTCAGCAGAAACAACTGAACATGGCTCTCCTTTCATTCCCAGTTTAAAGGAAATGATACTGGAACGCAATGCCATCCCCAGTGCTCACAATCCCACCCAGGCAGGCTGCTCCTCTCTAACACAAGCCGATCAGGGACAATAATAGACTACTTCTCTGAGCAACAATAGATGTCTGAAGCAGGGAGGGACTGGATAATAGGGTTTATGCACAAGCTTGAAATGAGCTGCGGTCAAAGGTCAGCAAGAAACACAAAGACATAAAACAGCTCCAAGTCCAAGTAATAAAGAGAGGCGAATGCCACAACTCTTATTCATAAAGCAGCAGATACAGGACAAACTCAGAAAGAATAAACTTATTAGGGCTTGCAGCATTTCACCCACTCTCAATTATAGAATTTTCAGATAATGTCATGATCTGAAACTGTTAATCCATCATTGTAGTCTCAGTGGCAGCTTTTGAAAAAAGAATTACCTAAAAATCTTTCCTGTTGGTTGGATGCTTCTGAAGTCCCAGATGTACTCAGAAAAATATTACTAAATTTAATTTAAGGTGAAAGAAACTGTAAAACAAAGTAATGAAAACCTGGTGGAAGTCTTCAAGGACACAGTATTGCCATTTAACCCAACGAATGTCCAAATCATCATCCAGCCTTCAATGCATTTTGTGTAGAGTTAAATCTAAATGGCCCCTTATGTGCCAAAATAGTCTTCTGCTACCACATATAACAAAAGGCGGGATCAGATTTATCCTTTAACTGGACTATATAATATGAAATTACATGTTCCTGTGAGTGTCAACATTCCATTTCAGATTTTGACTAATTAACATCCTCAGGAATCAGCTGTCTGCCATGTTGTCTACTACCTACGGTAGTGCTGACAGTAAAACATGAGGTTAAAGTGGGAGACGCAGAGTGCTGCAGTCAATGTCTGCTGGCATTATTTATATCCTTAGCCTCAGGGCCAACCCAATCCCTACTCCACTCGTCTCCATTGATCTGCCTCTGCCTCCATTCCCCTCCCATCTTGATGCTGAGGAAAAATGATACTCCCCATCTTCCTGCAACACATCCCGGTACACCGGGACTCAACACACTTAATACATCAACTGCAGTTTCACAAAAGGACTGACAGGCTAAGAGGTATTCACTGGTCTTTACTGTGACATAAATGTGGCATCTTGCTTTTTTACTGAGGTTTAAGATGGACTCCAGACTATCGTTGACTCATGCATTACTCTTCTACTGACCTACCTGTACTGTGTGTTCATTTGTATGCTTGCCACTGTGCTAAGAACAACTAGTGTGTTATCTAGATGTATGTGTAAAAAAAAAAAAAAAAGTGAGACCTTGCAGGACTGTGTGACCCATACCCTGCACAAGTGCTCAACACACTCAAGCGGTATTAGCAAATAATGTATTTCTCAGATGCTTAAGGCTGCAGGCTATGCAAAACCTGTCCGTGTCTATAAATGTGGTAGTCCCTACATGCAATACAGTAAGTACTATGTAGGTTGAACTACTAACCAACTATAAAAAGTAAATATTGACCCAGACCCGGGTAAAGTAAATGAAAATTGGATAACATTTTTTCTTTGTTTCACACAATCTTTCCACTCCTCTGTGTTTACTGTGCCAATATGCAAGGTCAAATTAAACCATAAAAACTTAATTTGCACTGCCTCCACACCGACTCTCACCAGTGGGTCCTTCTACTGGTTAATGGGACTCCAAGGTAGAGGTCCAGGACCAACCATCAATTAGTATCCAAGACAACAGAAAGTCTCTGGATAAAGGACAGGGCCTGAGGGTCTGTGTGTCTTCCCCCTAGAACAAACTTAATGGACCCTCAGATCTCCAGTGAGTAAAAGCTTTCAGGGGGAGGGGACTGCCTGGCAGCCCAGGCCTGTGATGGGCCTGTCAGCCTTCCAGCCTCCCTTGAGAAGCCATGTCTGACCAACATGCATGCTGGGGCAATTTTCAAATTTCATGACACCTTTGTATCTCATGGTTTCAATGTGCCTCTGCCAGTCTCACAGTTTATATGAAGACCTGGCTGTTATACCAAAAGAGCTAAAATGTGGGATTAATAAAGGGAAAATCCTGTTAGCACAGTCTTGATGTGCAGCCAGATGATTCATCCACATGTCCTGTGTTTCAAACTGCCACTGTCAGCTAAAAATGAGTATGCATTTCTTCACCAACAGCAATAAATCATAAATCATAATTGTGTAGACATATTGCCACATCGTGTAGTTTTTCAACTATTTGGTAAACAAGGTAGAAGGAAACGATGTGTAATCAAAGAAGTGAATGTCTAAAACACATTCCTACGCAGTCATGCAAATTCACTGTGGATGTCATGGTGTCAAGTTCAGTGTGTATATTATGTGCATGCTATTAAAACTTGTGCAAAATTAAATGGCAATGCTCATTGAGGAGCGTCCTCATCTCACCCACACAGTGAACTTTCCCCTTGAAAAACCTGCGGTTTACACCCAAGTCAATTAAGCATGGCGCTTGCAGCTGCACTGTGTGACAGACACCCAAATGGTCACAGAAAGGCAAACAATGAATGTAGTAAGAAAAAGTACTTACTTTCCAATAACCTCGCATAGCTCATAGACATCCTCAAAAAGCACGTCGTCGTCCGCCATGGTCATTCAGGTAAACGAGGATGCTCTCCTCCAGATATCGTACCCACACGGGTTTTGGAGGAGTCAACAATAACCTATTTTCTCACTAATGCGGTTACTACTCCTGGTGTTTTAAACCCCCAAATGTTAGTAACAGGAAAACCAGTGGCAAGTCTAGAGTCCAAGCTAGCCGGCTAGCCACATTAGCTGGCGTCCAAGGCTGTCACTCCGCGGCCCCACCTTCACTTGAGCTACGCTTCTGGTAGGCTGGCTAGCCAGCGAGCTAGCTAAATAGTAACCACAGACCAGAGCGCAGGGCGTGGAGATTTCCTCGCTCGTTTGCAGAAAAACACACCTCTTTACATGCCTCGAGTTTGAATTTTTCTGTTAGGCAGTGCCAGATACAGGGCTCCCACAGCAACATCCACGGACACTTCCCGCAACGACTAAGATGCTGTCTTCACCGCAGGCTAACGAAGCTCTAAAATGGTTGGCTAGCTCGATTAATAGGAGCTAGCTGTCGATGGAACAACCGGTTGGCTCGCGCCGTTATTGCGCTGTGCACACCCAGTGTATCACAGATTGCTTATCCCACCGAACACGTAATACGACCGGGTGCTATATGGTTCAGCTTCCCGAGCCCAAATAAAAGCCCTTGGTGTACATGTCGACGACTACTCTGTTGCATAAACCGCCTGTGTTTGTGAATATTGAAATTATATCGTATTCCAAACGATTCCAGCTCAGCCAATCCTTCGTCCACCGTTGATCCAGTTCCTTCGCTGGCTTAGATGCTGGCTGGCTTTGACTGGCTGTCCCTCCGACTTCCAGAAATGCCAGGCTCCTCCCTCTATCGTCCAGGAAACTGGTCCCATCAGAGCCAAAATGGCGCGAGAGAGTGGTGCCAGATCTGTATTTTGAAGTCGCTCGAGCCAAGATGGCGTGCGACGGAGGAGGAATTAGGCGCAGTTTCGTAATCTCATCCAACAGATGCATCCAGTCTACCCCGCGCAAGCGTCGACCATCAAAACCCCATCACCTTACGTCAGCCTTTCCTCTCCTTATCTCCATCCTTTTAACATGCAGTATAACCCCCTCTAAACCATCTCCTTTGACATTAATGACGTATTTCTCACATACTGACTGTCGATTGTAAATTACACTGATGTTTTTTTTCACATAGAGTATAAAAAGGGCAGAGTTTAATTTCCAATGATTCCCAAATTCCCATGGCTCCTTAGGGTGGCTCTTCAGAAAAAGGAAGGATATCTGTCTAGCCTATAAAATTAACTCTGTCAATGTTATTGTGACTCGAGTGATTATGGTATTATGATCTGCAATTCAACCAGATTTGATCAGTTATTCAGCAAAGCTCCAGTCATTTCTCTTTATGAAGCAATTAGTGTGTAATAATGTTAGGATTAAGTCTGTGCTTTCATGTAATCTTTCTGCAGCTGCGGGAGTTCCTCTGGTGCAGGTGCAGGGCCACATGAGGAAATTTCACAGGTAGGGCCAATGAGAAGATAAGAGATGTGTTGGTGATGCCCCCTGAAGGTGATGAAACGAATCATAACCCTCCCACTGCTGCATTTTAAACATCTAATGATTTACAGTAGCCAAGAACTGTAACTGTAACTTTGTGATACCTCAACATAAAAACTTCATTAAAAGTTTAAACGGGTCACAAGAAATCAGTTACACCATGGAAGACGGGGGAATGTGCACAAATTTTTTCAGTGCACAATGGAAGCAATGCAACAGTCTGGAATCCAGTAAGTGTTAATATAGGGTGCTCATGTATTTGTCTGTCCAACACAAGCAACAACTCAATACAACAGTTTAATTCAGTGTCTGTACAAGTATATAAATAAAGTCCAATTCACAAACTGAGAAAAGTAACATTTGAATGGAAGATGTCACCAACAGTTCTGTTGTGTCTCCCAGGCAAGCAATGGCCAGTGGTTCATGGTGAACGACTCCTCTGTGACTGCTACTGACATCAGCCTTGTTCTGAAACAAGAGGCCTATATGCTTTTCTACATCAAGTGAGTAAACCATTTAAAAAATAGTTTTTAGTCTTTTTATAACAGCTTACGAACATGCTCGATTTTCAATTAAATCTGGTGCACTGTCTACGCAATCACGTGTAAATGACAACTCTTTTAATATATTTATATTATTGTATTTTTTGGGTTGTTTTTTCAGGAAAGAGGCTCATGATTCAACCTCATCCCAGGCCACTTGACCTCAGAATACTCGTCCTGCTGCCAGTGAAAGCCAGCACCTCTTTGCTCTTGAATGAATTTTAAATGTTGATGCTCTTTTGTAGGAACTGATGACAGACACACCTATGACTTCATCCGGGGATCATCTGGTGTCTTTAATCTCTGTGAGCAGACCCCCTCAATATTATCATGGTTTTCTCCAGTAGAGTCAGTGCTGACAAACAGCAGGAACTTTTATTATAGATGACAATGTTTTAGCTCACAGCTATGCAAATACATAATATATAGAGGCCTCTTCTTTCTAATTTCAGATCCAATTCACCAAGAGAAGATCAGACATAGAGCAGAAAAATGAAGATAATAATATATTAAAATAGTATTGAATATTGAGGCCGAACCAGCCAGACATTTCTCCAGTGGTAATCAGAGACAAAAAAAAAAGTTTGAGCTGGAAGCCAAGTAAAGAAGTACCAAAGGTGAACTAAAAGCAGACACAAATAAACAAAGAGATGTGGTGCCACAGGAGGGTGCTGTTTTCCTCTGGCACCCTCTGCAGTTTCCATAGCGCTGCATCCCTACTGCTCATCTGTGAACCTCCCCCATTGGTTGAAACCCACCAGCAGCTACTAATAATTTGA
The DNA here is from genome assembly GCA_037577475.1 of Chaunax sp. Z400. Lineage (NCBI taxonomy): Eukaryota > Metazoa > Chordata > Actinopteri > Lophiiformes > Chaunacidae > Chaunax > Chaunax sp. Z400. The sequence continues at coordinate 9,228,240 of CM075205.1, forward strand.
TTGGCTGTTGATGTGGTCATCATACTGTCTGTATGGCAGTGAATGTGCTATTGAACAGCACTCTATTCAATACAGAGATACTTGCAAAACATGCATATAAATATGCACAACATACGTATGGGCTCGCGACGTAAAGGCCTGAAACAGCGGATTTAATAGAGCAAATGCTCAAATAGGAGAGAAATAGATGACAAGGAGAGAGAAAACAGTGTGAACCATACACAGGGAGGAAAAAAAGGAAAGAGTACAGTTTCCATGGTAACAGGGAGGGGAATGGTTTTGGTGATTGCTTGTGAAACTGGCAGCTACATAACAATACAAAGACAAACACTTGTTTTTGTCACTAGAGGATGTTAAATTGATCTACATTCACTGCCTGGAGTGACCCTAACCTTCACCAAAACCACTGCACACCTGACCGCAGAGCCACCTGAGCTTTAACCTTAAAAACCAACACAAGTCTTAACGCTTAACACTCTAGAGGGGATCTGATTTTATTTTTTACTTTACTAGAATTTCACTCTTCCTCTGTTCTCTGAGGTCTAAATTGAAGGAAGTGACAACTGGCAACGTCCCAAGAAGACATGAAGGGGAGCAGTTCATTGCAGAAAAATGAGGCATTTAATATGCTTATTATGTCTACAACTGCAAACAAAAAGGAAACCAATTCATGTAGATATTTGACTTTGGGTGCGTGGGTGTATGCGTATGAGAAGGGGTGGGATTAAATAAGTTTGTACTTCTTCTCACTCCTTTTCGTAAGTAAAGTAAGTCATCAAGTGTTTGACAATTTATTTTGTTTTATGCTTTTCATTGTCTGTAAATGATGATATAATTTTTTTTCTGTCTGTCCGCTATGCTTTCATTTAATTTTTATTTGTTTTAAAAAAAAACTATTTCTTGTCTGCCGTATCTTGTTCTTTACATATTCGAAATAAACATTTCAATCAATCAATCAATCAATCAATCAATCAATCAATCAATCAATCAATTTTGCACAGAATCCATTATCAATAACTTAGTAAATTGTTGTATTTTATTAGTTGTGTGTTTATAATTTCTCTTCTCATATTTTCGTTTTCAGGCTCCCAGTATTTATTTATTTTGTATTATTATTATTATTATTATTTTTATTATTATTATTATACTTAAAACTTTTTTTAAATTTTCACTTCCTGATTGGGTTGGTGTGATTGGCTGATTTTTACCGCGCAGACTCATGGGATAGCGCGATGTTCAAATTCGTTTCCGGTTTCATTCAGCTTCAGTCGGTAACCTACGCCTGATATGGAGCGACAACATAGCAGGTATATTTGTTTTTATTCTGTACAAAAAAAGTATTTTCTACACTAAATTTATCTTCTTGACAACTTTAGCAGCACTATTTTGTGTATTACGGCTCCTCTATGTCGGATATTTATCGTTTTTGTCCGTGTTGAGCGACTGTCAAGCCACATAGCATAATGCTTTAGTATTGTCTTGCTGTTTATGAAATCTTCCGACTTGGTACAACGATATACAAGATATTTTTGAAATCATTGACTTCCACTCTTTAAGTGGGTAAATATTGTATACCCAGGTATTTTATCGCCTCATTCACATAATTGCCTTACTCCAAAATAAAGAAAAATAGAAACGAATCCGTACTTTTTGTATTCAGTTCTACCAATAAAGCCTGTCTTTTGCTAATGTTTCGTAATGTCACATTAGCTTATCTCTAAAAGCTTCAGCAGAGCTTAGTCCCTTAAATTCATGCTTTTAAAGCCAAAGCATGAATTTAAGTGACCAAAGCAATAAACCACCCATTGTTTATTTCAGATCAACCCTTGTGGGATTGATAGGAACTTTAAAAGCTTGTAATCACATCACAAATTAAGAGAATATGGTCACTACATCTTCATGCGTAGGGAGATCAACACACACTTATTATTTGTATTACAATTTGGTCCTATAAAGAGCAATGCAATGATCATTTGTATTACTAACTGAAACACTGATGTGTGATGATCTGCATCTTCAGTGTCACAAGGACTCCTGCTGACAGTGTTGTAGTTCAGAGGAGGAGCAAAAGTAAGAGCTATCGGCTCTCGTACCGCAGCTGCGTAGGTGCTGCTTCACGACTCTGCTTAACTCCTGCATTGACGACACGGAGGCTAAACACAAGCAGAAGGGCTCCAAAGTCACACAACATCACTGTGAGTCAATGCAGGCCACTGCACACCTTGTCTTTATTCCAATAAAGCTTTCTGAGAGAGAGTGCTCATCTCTATCCTTCTCTTTCCTTATCAAAGGAGAAGGTGAATGCAGAGCAGCTGGCCTTACTGGTGAAAACAGAGTGGCAGCTGTCGTACGTCACTCCCCTCTATCAGTTCAGACACACCCAGCTGAAGAGCTACTCGAGGCAGCTCTCAGCATTTATTGCTGCAGAAAAGCAGCAAGGTTTGGCAGTGGAGGTGGAGGGAGGACAGAGCAGCTTCAGAGTCTCCTTCTCTGTGGTGCAGGGAATGGTGGAGGCCGACAGTGATGCTGAGACTGTCCTCATACAGGTGAGCAGAGGATTCTGTAGATGGAGAGACTATTCCTTTTAACTACTGTGGCCTTTAAAATAAATGTAATTTGCTGAACTAGTGCTTCCGGGTAACATTTACATCAGTGTAATTATTGATAAGTGATTAAGTTTAGGAGTTGTCTACATTTTGGAAGAGTCAAAGTCACAAAATGAATACAACATAGCACAGGAAATGGGTATGCATCAAATATTCCGCTCCCCAAAGGAAATGGACCTGGTATTTGTGTGTTTTGTGTCTTGATTGTGCCTTTTGTGCTCTGTGTGAAACTCTAACTCTTCCCTTTCCCACCACAGATCCATTCAAAGCCTTTGTTTGCCAGGCAGGACGAACCTCAGAAGTCGGTATGGAGCGGCTTGCTGACCTGCATCAACGGCAACCCTGAATACCTGCGCTCACTTCCGAAGGACTTTGTCTGCCTGCCTCTTTTTGGCAGCCATGGACCTGAGGCTCTCACTACTGTGGTCAAATCCTGGTTCCAGCAGACCTTCGACTGCTGCTTCGGCACGCTGGAGGTCAGCCATACGAGCCTCCAGTGGCTGGTGGCTTTATGGACTAACTGCCACGCTGAGACCAGCATCCAGCACCTCAAAATGATTTGGACTCTTCCGGTGGTGCCACCACTGCAGGTCACATACACAGTTGACCCCCAAGATGCCTGGGAGCTGTGGAGGAGTGTGAGAAAGGATCCACAGGAGGAGAATCAAAGAGGGGAGGAAGTGGAGGAGAACATTGATATTGAGGAGGTGATGAGGTTCATTCAGGGACTTAAGAACCACTTCTACAGACATTTCAGGCTGGATCTGTCAGCGGGAAACCTGAGCCAGGTGTCTACAGCACTGGGCTCAGCCAAGTTCAGCGGCAGGATCAAGGTACCATCAGACAGAAACAGCTACTTTTCTTACAACAGACACACACACCAGAAAATATAATTGTTGTACTAATGTTTCCTTTTGTTTTAGATCTCCAACAGCAGATACATGATCACCACCCTGACGCTGCTGACGGAATGTGCTCTCCTGAAAATGCCCATCTGAGTGACCGAATAAAGACTTTAAGCGCCACGAGGAGACGGAATATCCCTACAGTAGCATTCATTTGGAAAAATAAGAGAGCCCAGCCTGGAAAGATTGAACATGCAGCCTTGTATTACACCTTGTTTTTAAAGTCTCTTGAAAGTAAAACATTTTAAGTCAAACTTTTTTTATGCTTCTCATGTAATGGAAAGTTTTTTTCAGCCTTCTGTCCCTGTCATTTGGAAATCTTGTGGCCATAATTATGGGTGACTATTGAGGAAAACATTCACTCACTCACCATGTTTCTTCTGTGCTGGCGACATGTAGGTTCCACTCCCTCTTGTAAATATTATACTGTATATATTCTTGTCCAGATGTTTCTGTATTTTTGCCATTAATAGTTTTAAATAAACACAAGAAACAATGCAGCGTGGTGATTTAAAAAAAATATAATGAAGCTTCACCGTATTCAAATGGTTAACTGGACAGATTGTAGCAGATATTTTCATTAGCTGCTGTGTTCTGTGGGTTTTCCACTGCAAATAACTCAATTTATAGTGAAAATTAATAATCCCTCTTCTCTACAAATCCCCTCAAGGACCCAACCACATCCAACATGCATTAATTAATGTCTCATATTATGCATCATCAAAGCCTGCAAGCTTTTTAAAAAAAATCAAAATCAGTTACGATTGTAGGTATAAATACACAACTTCACATAAAGACACCATCCGCTTGAAGCATCGTCAATACATAACACTTTTTTTTATATTTTATTGTTATTCAAAACAAAATCAGGCAACTTTCTTTTTAAAACACACCTGACCAAATTCATACAGCGCATGTAATAAAGTAAACAGAAACCAGAAGGAATAAAAAATGTCAGTAGAAGAACATCTGAAACATTAAATGTATTGCACTGATAGAAAAAGGCAAAAAAAAACTAAAATCAACTTGAGATGACTCCTTTGTGTTGCTGTCTCATCTAGATAATGTGAGGACATGACTTGGCAGCTTCACCGTTATGTTCATGCTACACTGTCACTACTAAATATACAATGACAATAGTGAAGGCGTGGCATCACAATCCCTGCTCTGTTTTGCTCTTTAATGACAGGACTCTCTTTTGGCATCTAGCTTGTTGATTAGGTTACAGCAGAATCTCATCCTGTCATTACAGGGAACTGTGGAGCAGAGGATTATGGGAATAAATCTATTTAATACTCATTGGTGTAAAGTGGAAAATGTTCACGTGTAACATTTAGCTGTGATTTATGCTCATGATATGCATTGTACATCAGAGTTGGAAAGTAAGTTTAGATGGCATTTAAAAACCTCCCACTTTGCTGCCTTCCATGTTGTTTAATTGTTACTATTGTGACGGTATTTACAGCTCTGAGAAGGGGTTGGTTATATATATTCAAAATACCACACACATTTTCCAATTTCTAACAATCTGAGCTCAGCATTCACTTAGCAAATACATGAAGGGATGGACAATCTAGTCTCAGATCAGTGTTGAAAAAGCAACGAGGAATCTTGTGCAGCTTGACGTATTCAGCCGTTTGTGGAAAGGTTCATTATCGGTCCAGCAGCAGAAAGTCTTCACAGTATAATTCAGACACCACACGCTTCAGAATGTGCAGTCAGTCTTCCCAAAGGGAAATAATTAGCTTAGATTGATTTTTAACAGAGGGGTTAGTTACACAGTTAATACCACTGTCACAATAGATCATGCTCTAATGTTCAACATAAACTGCCCCTGTTCAGACTGTTAAAAATGTGAATCAATGCACATATGGGGCCCAGAGGTAAACAATGGAGAGGCAAAGTGACCTATGTGATGATGTTCACAGTAAATGGAGGCGTGTGCAGCAGCTTCAGGAGGCCAAACCCAGAAAGAAGCCGCCGACGAACCCGCTGGACAAGACGATGTTCCTCTTGATGAAGTCTGTGGCCTGTGAAGGAGGGGAGGGACAAGACGGATGAGTCAAGAGAGCTTAAAATTAGTGTAATGTATTGACCAGTGGACAGGTATTAACTGGGAAATGATGGCGAAGCCAATCTGGGATTAGAAAATGTTAAGATCACCTACAGATTTATGTATACTGAGAGTGACTGCATCACAAAAAGAGCATACTGGTAACAAAACCCATTAATCTAACACGTCTCAGCCTGTGTCCCAGCCTATAGGTGTAGTATTACTAACTGGACACTAGAGGGCACTGCTGGTTCGCAGATAAGGAAGGAAGCCTCCCCAAAAGAAAAGACATGCTTACATGTCAGAAGTATGTTTAGTGTAAGGCTTGAGGCTTTTTTCCTAGTCTACAGAAAGCACGCAAGAATTATTTGATGGAGCAGTTTCATAATTAATACACAGGATAAAATAAAAAGAAGCAGCGAGCTCTGTTACAGGTACCTTTACCTCCTCAATGAATGTGCTAATTTCAGGGGCTGCCTTGTTTGCTCTCTTCTTCAGATGCTTCTTTGCTTTGTTCACATCCTTCTCCACCTTCTTCCAGTCCACCTGCACGTATCCACTATGACTGGCAATCTGTGTTAAAGGGGGGGAGGAGTGATATTCAGAACAGGTTCTGTGCAGACATTTTTTTGTCCCTACTTTGAAGATCAATTTATCTTTTAGGAAATATTCTGTTGGAAATTGTCATCTGACATGACGGGCTATGCTGGAATATGTTTGCATGGATAAGTGACCTTTAGTAGCACACTAATGGGATCCCGACTCCTTGTCTTATCTTATCTCACCTGTGCTTGGTTTTATCGCTGATGATTTACGACATGCTGTGGTGATACATCTGTGTTTTATTGAGACCGTCTAGACTCTTCTGCAAAACTGATTCCCTTCATGCAGTAGAAAAAAAATATCACTATAAGATGCAGGAGATTTTATTTCTAAAATCCACCTTTTAAAAGGTCATGGTGTTCTATGAGTAATTACTGCTGACTGGGAGGCATGAAGCACCTGCCAACTTCAGAATATACTGAATAAATAAGTATTCAGGGTCCACTTGGTACAGGAGGATGTTTTCCTGAAATTAACCACCACAATTACTCGTGACATTATGAACTCTGGGACTCTTAAGTGAATAAAAAAGTTGATTATTGGAAATCTCTACCTGGGTTCATGAATCTGTCTTTAGACACATGAAACATCTGTAAAATAATAAAACTGCAAATATAAAGAAATATTGTTCTATTCAAGGCAAACGTTTTGCTAACCCCTAAACCAAATCTAAAAAAAAAAAAAGCACAGCGCTGCCAAATATTGTAAAAAACTGACATTGTGATTTCTTTTCTGCAATATATATATATATTGCAATATGAAATATAGCACAGCACAATACAAAGGGAATTTCACCAGATTCATGCAGTCTTATTTGTGTACAGATACACAATTAATCTATCATGCAGCAAAAAAGTTGTAACATGACGTGTCTGAGATTATTTGCCTTACTAGACATTACAATGTCGACGCTGAAACAACATAGTGTAGAGCCCTAGTTCAGCCTGTGAATGAATTCAAATCTCTTAACCAGTAATTCACACCAAAAGGATGATTTTTTTGATGAAGACAAAATAAATCATGGAGATTATTGCATCACCCTATAAGCATCCAGATGGCTTCTCTCCATCTTGAGCCAAGTGACACATAATGAGAGGAAGTAGGGAGGAGACCAGCTAAACATCATGCTGTACATCTGGCATAGTAACAGTTGGCAACATGAGAATCTTAGAAAGGATGCACTTTAAGACATTGTAGAGATGTAGAGAATATTTCTTTGCAGATGGTATAGAGACATACTTGCCTGTAACAGAAGGAACCCTCCTCCAACAGCCGTAGCAGCAATCTTCCCAACTCTCTGGAAGAGGTAACCAGCACACCTGTATGTGTTTAGAGTACTGTTCATTACACATCTAAATCCTTGGCTTTCAGATCATTTTCAATAGGAATTATGGTTGATCAAACTTTTCTGAATTAAGTTAGCCAGGCAGGGGGAACCTCCTTCAGTCAAAGAGGCAAAGAAAATGTTGGACAGTATTTTGCGACAGATGTGAGCAGATAGGTCCTGATGCCTTACCATCCACTCACACCTCCCATCATGAGCTGAGTGGCCACAGAGTACTTCTCAGCAATGGGGCCGGAGTTGCTCCCAAACACCCTACTCCACCACTGGTGCCTCCTGGCATATTCTGTCAGGTCCACGACCTCATAAACCTCATCTTCACTCTCTGGGTCGTCCTGACCTGCTATGAAACAAGGACTACATTCAAACACTGATAACAAGTTCTTGTATTATGGATATGTTTCCAGTGACTCATAGCTCAAACCCAAAAAGTGACCAGCTACCACAGGCCCTGAAAGCTTCGAGCTTATTCTATGGAAAAGACTTGAAAAGCTAATATTAGCTAGCCATTGTCAAATGGACACCAATTCATTATAATGCACAATACGGGCTTCTTTTTTAAACTTTTATGAGCGTTAACGTAAAGACCGCATCCCATTATCATTATCGTAAGATAAAAATTGGAATAAACTCCCAAACTAATTGGAGAAATAACGCTGTATCCTAACAAACAAAATTGCTAACCTTCTCTGTGATCCACGGTCGCCATTTTGGAGAAACTGGTTATGTCACCAGGATGTTGACATGGATGTTGACAATACTAAACCACGCCCATATTGTGATGCTTTGCCACGTCAGTTAAAATGATTTGATTAGCCTCAGCAATTTAGCAATATAATTACTAAAATTGTGCAATTTTTTCTCTTCGTATGAGGAAAATATCAAATCAGTAAGATGATGCTGATTTCTGAAAATGCAACCAAAAGTGAAAGGCTCAGGACGAATGACTGCAGTAATATTATAACCAGTCTGTAGGGGAAAACTGACGCCCAAGTGTCATAATATTGCTGAATACGAGATTATATTTTATAATGTGGACATTATTGCATTTGCCAGATAAACAAAGCTCTTTCAGCTTTGTGTACATGGGCGTCAGACACGTTAATAAATCAAAAATTTCAGAGAATCCTTCTAGCATACGCGTTATTTAAAATATGAGCCTTTTGCAGGGGAATATGAGAATTTGAGATAAAAGAATGATATAGGAGGGAAGTCATATGGTAGGATGCTGGCACTCCTATTGGTTTAAGGGATAAGAGAGGGCGTGACTAGAGCGGCGCGTGGGTTCGCTTGGGTGACACAATTATAACAACTTTATCTTCGCGGCCGAAACGCATTTTATTGTCAAATACTCACATCTTAGATATTGTCTTCAGTTATTCACGTTTAAATAGCGGCACAATATCACTTTTGATGAAAAATGTGACCTTTGAGGAGCGACGCGGAAAGCACTTCTGTCCCCCCGAAAGGATTTACTACATCGAATCGCATCTTTTCATCCGGGAAAAAAGTTTTTGACCATTTTGTTTACTTCAGTTTTTCTTTTTTGATTCGGCGGAGCAAACCGTTTGTCCCCGTGTCGCGATTTCCATGCAATCGTGCGGTGTGTCTGTCGCCGTTGCTGCCTGCGCTGCTGCTCGGAGTCTCGGCTCGGCTTCTTCTGGTGGTGATGAGGGAAAGAAAATGGCGGCGGGAAAAGCGAGTGAAACAGAGGAGGACTTTCCGACACTGACAGCCCAGGAGAGGGACAGTTTGGTCGGAATCGACAGGTCGGACTAGATGACCCGTGCACTCACACAAGCGCACAATTACAAAATAATTTGTATTCTTTCTTTGCATGTCGAAATGTTTCTGAACCGCTCTGCAAGTGATTCTGAACCGCCTATGTTGTATTCTTGCTTGCAGCTCACTGTTTGGATTTCAGAAGCTTCATGAAGATGGCGCCAGAACGAAGGCCCTGTTGATGAAGGTAGCTAATCTAACTGGATGTATTTTACAACCAAGCAGCACCCTTTTCCACCGGACTTGCTCTAACCCTCTTTACTACCATACATGAGAGTGAATTTGCCCTCAAAGTATAAAGTCAGTCAGAATGCGAAACGGCCCACTAGCTGAGGAGACTAAGGCCAGAGAGCCGCTGCCCCACTCTTAGCTAGTCAGCTAGCTTGCTAGTTAGCACCTCTCATCCGATGAACAGCCACCCTGCACCTGCCTACGGTGTCGCTAGCCGCGATAACTGCTAGCTAGTCCTTTCTTGTACTAACTAGCTTGCTAACACCAATTTATGTTAATGTTTCATAGGCAACCGCCCTTCCTCGTTAGCTGTACAGCTAACGTGATTCCTTACAGCGTATCATTGTGTACTCGTAATTGTACCACCAACAACGCAACGTCGTCATGGTTTTGTGTTGCATTGGAATTATTCCACTTTAACGAGAAAAGTTTTGTCGTCGTGAGATTGTTTTATTACAAGCGTCAAACCTTCACATCCGACCTTAAATACACATCCACATCTGGCTACCACTGATATGTGGAAGTAGCGTTAATGTTGTAGCCTTCAGGGTGCACCACATACAGCTTTCCCGATTACGTTATTTGGTAAGGTTAGCTAGGGCCTTTAGCATTTGCATTGGCCTAACATTGGTGTTTTGACCACAATCTGTTATGTTTTATTTGTGGCCTTGCGTTTTTCCATTGTACGTACTTCAGGATGTATTCTGCTCGTTTTCTGGTTGGAATCAGTGAGAACGTGTTGACAAATGTTGTAAGTAACGTTAATGGCTGGCTGTCTGTCCAAGATGGCGGGACATGGCGGAGTGACACTGATATATAACCAGTTTGATATGAATTAGTTGCTCTGAATCGTTTGTGTGTTGCTAACGCATGTCATAAGTTTAGTTTCAAGCCTTGGCTCCGTGTAAAGATGTGTTTCTATAGCCAACCTAGGTGGTGTCAGAATCCTTTGTTTACAGTTTTCAATGACCCTGTTTGGCTCTGCATGTGCTCACGGACTTGAAAGCCATGTGTGTTACAGACACAGTGTACCTAGTAACGCACTGCTGGGCCAGCCAAGGAGCAAACCCTTTCTGTCGTGAATTTATATCGAACCATATACGATGTAGAGAAGGTGGTGCTGTTGACAGCTCATGTTTGAGGGCTCATCCACGAATCTGCTCGCTAGGTGGTGTGGGATACCTAGGAAGTGGAGCTACTCATGTAGCATTAGCTGCACAGAATCGACAGAAAGCACCATATTCTTGCCAAAGAACATGGTCAATGTGCAATACAATGTATAAGGCTTGAATGCTTTGCCTTTTCTAATGCAATGTTCTAAAACAATGTGTTGATTTATTTTTAAAATGTTACATATTCATTGTTTGCATGCGCCCATTGAAAAAGCTCAAATGTAATTTAACAATGACTTTTTTTGCCCCGTTTAATGAGTTTGGTATCAGTAAAAGCAATTAGCATGTCACTCATAGCGTAGACTCAGGTCATTTTGTGCCTTGCACAATGAATATGTTGCAGATATGTATGCTATATATGGTGGCAATTAATGTTTGACATCAGTCTTATAAATCAGATGTTACTGCAGAGTGAGTTTTTGCTGCCAGACTTTCCTGCTGCAGATCTACACTCCTACGACCTGGTTTAAGAACACATAGAGGTCGTATGGGCAGTTGCAGTCCAGCCAACTCACAGCCTCAGCCATCTTTTACTATATGTATTGCAGTCTGACAGCAAAATCCATCACACATTTCATGTGGCTAAGGTGGTAAATGAAAATACTTAAATATTACTACATGTATGTGTCTGTCTGTCTTCTATTTATCATTACATCAGTCAGAGCATGTCTAGGTCCTCTGTTGACATACCACTTGTATATATATTAGCTTGACTTGTATACAGGCTTGACATACCAAGCCTGTATATCTGAGTGAAATAGCAATATTCAGATCTGATGTAATGGATAAGCCCTTTGGGCAGACAGGTTTCTGCAAAATGTGATGGATTTACACTTAATACTGTTCTTGTTTCTCTGTCAGTGTCTTAAAGCATGATAATTAAAATGTGCACAGGGATGAAATGAGCAAAACGGTTAAGAATTAATGTCCTTATAACTTTAGGTTAACCTCCACAAGAAAGAAAAACAAGGGCTCGTATTGAATTTGCCAAAACACTGAGACTGTTGAGAGACGAATATGTTGAATCCACTGTCAGCAGCTGACATGAGAAAAAATGACAAGGCCATAATGCTGATACTGGATTATCAAATTACACAGCACCATATGACATATTATGTAAAGTGCTGATTGCTAGGTCCATAGCTTAGGCCAACTGTATTAGCATTTAATTTTGGTCATCTATTTTTTCATTTAAAAAAAGTGAAATTTTGATGTGTTTTATGACTTGATTTTGGCTCACAGAAATCTTACCCAGGGTTCCCCCCTACCTTTATACAGGCCTGGCGGGCCCTCAGGCCAAAAACATATTTTTTAATATGCCAAATATCATCACATAATGATTCATTTGAAAATAATCGTTTGTGTTTGGGAGCCTCCCTCCCCCCTGCCCAGAGCTCTGTCTCTCTGGCTACTTCCGTCATTAAATAGTAAACAAACCCGGGACTATTTGAATGAATGCTGCAGTGAGATATAATAATGGACTCGACCGGAGACATGCTGGCTTTTATCTTCATTGAGTAAGTTTAATATATTTAGTATTGTCTCATGTGAAGGCGATGCTGCTGTATTTGGCTCTCGTTTTCATTGTTGATAGGTTACAACCTAACGTTCCGATGCCTTCATGATCAGTAATATGATTATAATGGTTGAACTGTGAACCTAACATAATGCTGTTTAAGTAATCAGCTAGCATTAGCTAGCCAATCAATGTTATGAATGTTAAACGAGTTCGTCACAATCGTTTAGGTTTATTAGGCTAAAAGTCTATTACGTTAATTAACGTGAGCGTGGCGCTGCATAAGAAGCAAAAAAACGGAAGGACAACAACATTTTTAACATTTTTCTCCAAAACTCTGGAGCGAAACCAAAGTATAGGTGAGGAAGAAGGGAGAGAGACAGCCGTGGGGGAGGAAGTGAGGAGAAGATGGGAGAGAGAGAGAGCGCGCTCATCGTTCCTATGAGCAGTGTGCACTGTGGAAGAGGTTTTTCCACCATGAACAGGGTAACTCGCACAACTCATCATTTCTTTTAGCAATATAAATAAATATAAATCTTATCTTTAAATTTAAGAATGTATTCAACAAAGATAAATGTTCACTTTTGGTGAAAACCGACCTCAGGAACAGGCAGCAAGGAGAGCAGACTGTATGAAAATCTCAATAAATGGGCCTCCTGTGGGAAAAGTTCCATCCCATGATGCCATGGTGAAATTTTTCTCCAAGCCGAGGAAGATCAAGTGCAGCAATAAGTCATGCACACTGTGTTCATGATGTGTACTTTGCATAACTGAGTAGTTTCAACAGTCTTGGGACTGTATTATACTTGTATAATTTGATGTAATATTTCATGTAGATTTTGAATTACTTATTTTCCAAGTAACCTTAATTAACCAACCAAAAGCTCCAGTGAAGTGAGGTGTGGTAGTGTGCAATGAATGCAGCTTATTGAGTCATCCAGTCCTTGTGATCACTTTATTTTAAGTGTTTTACATGGAAATAAATAACCAAAAGTTTGGTGCGCCTGCACAGTCTCCATCAGCTCTGGCCTCTTGGCCTAAAATAAATTCTATGGGAACCACTGTTATCTCTAGTGTAGAGTGATTACCCTGTCTAGCCCTTTGCATTGACTGCATCGCTGGACTGTTGCTCTCTCTCCATGCAGATAACCATGGGTTCAACATTTGTGACAGAACTAGGTCAGTGTATCACCTCCGGTAACTAGGTGGCAATGACGTAAACGTAGGAAGAAGATAAGGTTTGAACTTGAGTGTCCAACATCTGTGTTGCCGATTATTGTCACATTATCCTCAGTGTTTCTCCTCGAAATCTTCTTAGGCCCGGTGGGAAGAGCTGGTAAGATTATGCATGGGCTCCAAATCTCACATACAGAATGAAATATTTATCATAAAAGACATTTTTAAGCAGGTTTAATGTCTTCTCAGTAAAAGAGTTCTACTCAAGAATATATGCTGATGATATGATCTTCCTACCCCATTATATGTTGAATTACTTGATATGGTGATGAGTTGGTTAAGCAAAGTGGTGTGAAAACATGAACTGTGACATTGCAATGTGGAAATGTTAGCATGTCCTCGTGTTCCTGGCTAAGGCTATCTCTTCTTCTAAGCCGTGTTGCCTGCTGCAGAGAGCATGTAGCTGTGCAAAGGATGTATATGTAAGACTTCTCTTGAATGGTCAAGGTTGGATATATGTATCCTTGTTTATACGTTTAGTTTAAAATGACAGTGTAAACGTGCTGAAGCTCAAACAAATCCTGTGACAGTGACTGCTGTCTGACAGGTGTTTGTGTTGTAAAGTGAGCACTTGTGTTCTTAAGACTGCTCTGGCTTCTGTGTAGAATCTCCAGGCATTCATTTCTAAAGAGGAAGCGCTTGCCTCTCACACGGACAATGTGGACGATGAGTTCCTCGAGACAAAGCTACATTTCCACAGTGTAAACATCCTGCGGCAACATTGCAGCACATCTTTCTTTGGCCACTCCATCACTTCGTACTTAAGATGCTCAGATTTTGAGAGTTTGCTTGTTTATGCGTGAGTTTCTGCTGTTTGTCTGTAGTAATTTAACTTTTCAGTCTCCTGACAACAAAATGAATGTATCTGATTATGTAAGCGCTTCTTGGCAATGGCAACACTACCCACCAAGGGCAAATAGCAGGTCCTCTGCGTGCTTTGGAGGTTAAAGGTGATTTTAAAAGGCCTAAATTAGCAAATTAGATAAAATCTACCACCATAAAAAGTGTGAGATGAGCGGTCCACTTCTGTATGATCTTGGAAGTCGGTTCTCAGTTTCACTTACTCATGCAGTTTCCTCTCTGGCCTTGAATAGCAGAGCGGCTTACAGCATTGTAGAACAGCTGAGCTGTTTTGGATGTGATGTTAGTGTGGCACCAGAAAATAGCTCACTCTCAGGTGTGTTTGCCTTGGTGTTGAAAGTGACAATATGTGCTTCATCTCATTTTTACAACTAGGACTACATCTGTACAAATCTCCACCAGAATAACAGTTGAAATCTGTATTTGGCAGATCCGGGCGTGTTTGTAAGAAATCGGTGTTTATTAAAATAGAGCCTTAAAATCCTGTGTCGACCTCAGGCAGGCTAGCGATGCTGCTCTCCTTAAGAACAGCTGGGCTCTACACTGCTAGCATTTGGTTGTAGAGAAAATAAGTGTGACAAATTGCAGTGATTTGTCTTCTCTCTCCTTGTGTCAAATCAGTTAAACCTTCATCCACACCACATTAATCAGGGCTCTCACTCTGAGTAAATAGTCATACATGCCATAAATAAAACACCATGGAAACGATTTCATTTTTAACTATGGTAATTGTGAATGTGTTGCATGTACATATTCTGTATTCCTATTTAATGGTTAATGATGTAGCTATAAGTCAAATTTCACTGTGTCAGTCGTGGTTAATGCTATTGCATGCCTGCAGAGTAAATGTGCGAGGGCTGTAAGGAAATTAGCTAAAATTGTGTGTGTGGTGAAAGAAATGAGTGTTAAAGGGCCTTTAACTCTTATGAATCTTAGAGGTTGATTCTACCCACAGGCAGCAGCTACTTCTGTATCTCTTCTTATCGGCGTAGGAAGATCTCTAACCGAAGAAAAAGCCTTTAAGCACAGCAAACCTCCTCATAATTAGTTCACCGTTAGTTTTGGGCTGATATTTATATCCTGAAAGGAACGCGGGGGAGCTGACGTCAGCCATGCTGTGATTTTAAAAGTTTTGTGTGAGATCGCTCTCATTGATTTCCTTTCTACATCCCTCTTTTCCTTTTGTATAATATTTTGTAATCTTCAGATTCGTATTTTGTCTTCTCCCCCCCGCCCCCAGGCTGTTCGCTGCTATGATTCGCTCATCCTTAAGGCCGAGGGCAAAGTGGAACCTGAGTTATTCTGCCAGCTTGGCCACTTCAACCTCCTTTTGGAGGACTACCCAAAAGGTAAGTGACATCTCCCCTTCACCTGCTCTCAGGTGGTTTGTAACCATTGACGTAAATGCTGACGGCTCACATTCTCTTTCTCAGCGATGTTGCAGTGGCATAAACTCTCAGCTTCCCTCTTCTTGTAATTACAGCATTATCGGCATACCAGAGGTACTACAGTTTACAGTCAGACTACTGGAAGGTGAGAGGCAAACACACATGTCTGCATGCTCACTTTGTTTATTGACAGGACATGAGATCATCACTTAATGAATGGCAAACACACACATGCTTGCTGAACTTTCTTTCCCACACCTACTCACAAATTCATAGAAAGCACATTTGGGTGAGAGATGGTTTCAGGTTTCACGTCTACATGAAAGATGCCATATGAATAAATGTTTGTATCAAAGGTGCTATGTAAATAAAGTTGGGTGAGTTTTCAGGTATTCAGTCATTTTCAGCTTCTTTCCCATGGAGTTGACATGTTTTAACATCTGTTTGCATTAAAATAAGTGTTTTTTTTCCCTTTATGCAGATGCAGATTTCTTTTATTTGAACTTTGTCATAATGACCTTGTGCCTCTTCATCCCACCCAGAATGCTGCCTTTCTGTATGGCCTGGGAATGGTCTACTTCCACTATAATGCCTTTCAGTGGTGAGTGCCAACTGTCTTTTATTTCATCTGCAGACACGCCCATGAACCAGGTATAAGTAGGGGTTGGGAATCTTTTCTTCTAAGAGGCGTGACTTAACGGTTCAACACTCGTGCTGAAATCTTGACATTCTAAATTCTAATAAAAAAGTTGGGTTTGCTGTGTAAAAAGAAAATAAATGCAAAATTGCCCCAAGCACTTATATTCTTTCGTCCAGCAACAACTGGATGTTAGTCTTGAGCCCTGTCACTGATTACTATGCTCTGCAGTATTTCTTCTGTTAAAGTTGCACACAACAAAACAAAGTGGTGGGGGGGAGAAAAAAGGACAATTGGCTGTGGATTCTTAGCCTGGATAAGTGACTTCCTGGAGCTCCTGCTGGTTCTCTGCCAAGAAATAATCTGGCACACTGTAAAACCTCCTTATAAAATCACAACATGTCATTTTTTTCGAATCACTTGTTTTGTTTGGCATTTTATTGCAACGGATGAAGCAAACCTGTTTGTAATGGAGCTGCACATGCAAAACAAGGCGAACAACACCCTGTTGAACGGACCAGTAGAAAAGTCAGGCCCCTTAATCCACAGAATGGCACCTGCATATATCAGACCAGGATCTGAATATGTTTATCTGTACCAGCTGGGGGGGGGGAAGCTGTCCTATATTGTTTCCATGGTAACACCACAACCAGAGAAGACTGGGTTCTGGCTGAGTTACCAAAAAGAATCAGCCTGCTCAAACTTCAAACTGTAAGCATCAGCAAACATCCCGATTATTGCCTCAACATTTAAGCTGCCATGGAGTAAATAAAGCTTGTATTGGTTGACTTTCTGCTGGCATTTTGAGAAGCAAGGACAGTAAAAAGAGTTAATAACAACTGGGGTACCGTGCAGGTAACATGTTAAGTATCCACTTCAGTATGTTACACATGCAGCTCGACTTTAATGAGCACCGACAGAATGTGCTGCATCACATGTCATGTTCACAACTGTTTGGCTCCTTCTGTCCAATAAAAAAAAGTTTCCTCTTGTCTATTTATGGTTCACACAGATTTATTACAAATCCAGTCTTAATCATATGTCTTCCTTTTATACCTTTTAATCCCCTCCGTCTATTTTTAATGCCGCCTTTCCTCCCCCTTTTCAACATGTTCTCCATTCGTCACCACAGGGCGATCAAAGCATTCCAGGAGGTGCTGTATATTGACCCAGGGTTCTCCCGGGCCAAGGAGATCCACCTACGCCTGGGTCTCATGTTCAAGGTCAACACAGACTATGAGTCAAGCCTAAAGGTAGGTCTGCTCCAAAGCTGTGGTGGCATTTCCAGGTTTATGTTCATGGATTCATCTTAAATTAACGGGTTGGACAAAGTGGCACTTACTGTACAAACAGGGGGAAAAAGGGGAGCAGTGCCATTTAACATTACTGCCTTGACTGTATAATGCATTTATTATGAAACGTGCAGGAAGTTTAACAGAACCAAAAAGCTACTGATAAATAAAGAGGTATTATGCACATGGGTTCATTGTGGAAATCAATTATTACTTATGTGCCTTAACTTATCTCTACTAATGTTCCTCCACAGCATTTTCAGCTGGCTTTGATTGACTCCAACCCCTGCACTTTGTCCAAAGCTGAAAGTAAGCACCTGTCCCATTAATTTGACATGTTGCTGTAGTTGTTAATAAAAGACTTGGATTAAATGAAGACGTCAAATATCCTGTCTGCAGCTTACTAAGCACTGAAAAGATGTGGGCTTTCAATGATTTTATAGCATAACTCATTTGCATTGCATGCAAGTACTATGATGTCAATATGCAAACAAGAATTGCCAGGATGCATCAGTCAAAACAGTGTAACCTGCAATGGGAAAGTCTAGCAGCAGCAGCAGGCATCTTGTGGTGTCTTCTCTGCAGAGTGTTAGATTTTGTTCAGCTGCCGGGGTTCAGTCTGGGTAGAGCACTGGCTTTATTTGATATGCTGCTGTCATCTCATCTCTCCCGCCCTGGTACCTGTTACCTTGGCGACAGCAATATCCATTTTTGCCAAGGGCCTCGTTGTGCCTTTGCCTCATTGTATCCCCCTCATTTGTGTCCTCACTCTCTCGACACACACGCACACACACAAGGGCAGCCCCATTTTTTTTCTTCCCCTCTCCCTCTCCCTCCCTCCCTCTCTGCTCTCTCTCTCCCTCCATTTGCTGAGAGTCACTCAGGCAGCTTAGATCAGACACTGCAGCGCTCCAGACAAAGGAAGGTGCCGCCAGGAGCACAGCTACCTATCTGGTGTGTTACACGTAATGCAGTCAGAAGCACAACCTTGTGCTTCTGACACATCTTTATTGACAACGCAGCACTGCTTTTGAAAGACTTGAGAAGACTATAAGAAGGAATAACTCTCAGTTGGGATGGGAAACCTTTTCATAAATGTTAAATAACCTTTACTTAACTTGTTTCCTCTTCTCTCCTTTTACAGTTCAGTTCCACATTGCTCATTTGTATGAGATTCAGGTAAGTGCTCACCCTTTTATTTAGCTTGTGTTTCAGTGATTTTTTGTTTCCTTCCCAAGGACATGAGACATTTGTTTGGTTTCTATCATTTGCAATTGTGAAAATAAGTGCTTGGCGGTGACTGAATGTGCAACGTTAAAGCGATAGCTCATAACCCAGATACCACTTTGAAATCATCTGAGTGCTGGGCATAGCCCCCTTTTTTTAATATTTTGAACCAGGTGCTGACAAAATTGAGGAGGGAGCAGGGTGCGTGAGTGGGTGGCATGCGGGAGGCGATTACTCTGAGCAGATCGACAGGGTTGCCACGGAAACAAGAAAGTCTGTCTCCCCCTCTTTTGTATGCTGGTGGTCTCTCTCTCTTTATCTTGGTTTCGGTGGAGAATTACAGTAGTTCTCGCCAGCTTGGGGAGTAGTGGTGCTTCACGACTTTTTTTTTTCTCTTCTTTTTTTTTTTTTTTTTGCTGTGATGTGTCAGACCACAACACTGCAGTGGAAGTCCAAGGCCTACAGTGTGTGCTATCACAGAGCATCAAATCTTTGGATGCTGAAGTGTGACTAAATTTAGAGGAGTGAAGTTTAGCACTTTATTATGATGCATATCGGAGGGACAGACAAAAGGGATAACTCTGCAAAAGTTAGGGATTAAACTGAATATTATAAACAGCTTCACCCTTTGTAATTTGTTTTGTTCTCCCTTCTCTCCACCTTCTCCTCATCCTCCCCCTTTCCTCTCTTTTCACCCTCTTTCATGCCCGTCCGCTCCTCATATCCAGAAGAGATACCGGGCTGCAAAGGAGGCCTACGAGAGCCTCCTGCAGACAGAGGATCTTCCTGCACAGGTGAAGGCCACTACCCTGCAGCAGCTGGGTAAGTTGAGTTTGGCATGGTGAGAGAATAGCAAAAACTATTTATATTTAAATTAATTCAAATACAATAGGAGTGTTGATTTAGTCAGCTGACTGAGTGAAAGCAAATTTTTTTTTTTTTCATGAATGCCTCCTTCTTTCCAATGCATAATGTTAAATCCTTACTTGACCTGTAGTCCTAATAGAACCATGTCAATCAGTTTGTCATATTTAAGGAGAAAATTCACCATTCCCATCTGCCGTTTATTTGTAAACTCAATGAAAAGCCTGATCTGACATTTTCCAGGCTGGATGCATCACACAGTGGAACAGCTTGGGGACAGAGCCAGCAGGGACAGCTATGCCATCCAATGTCTGCAGAAATCTCTGGAGGCCGACCCAAACTCTGGACAGTCCTGGTACTTCCTCGGCAGGTTTGTGGCACACACACACACATACACAGCATCTACTCCTCTGCCTTCTGAAATTTATCTGGAAGTGTGTGAATTTCCAGAATGGCAGAATCAGAAAGGTGAAATGAGCTAAATATATATTAAGGGAAGTTGCAGTTTTGAAATGAATTCCTGGAATTCACACTGTTACAGAGTTGATGAGCAAAGTTGACAGATTTAGCCTGTTTCCATGGTTCTACTTAGGTCTTCAGAGCATTTTACAAGTGTGGAGAATGCATTTAACTATTAACGTGCATTAAAGCGATTGGGATTTTCATTGTCTTTGCTTTCTAATTTCAGCCTCACATTACATTTCTCTAAAGACCAGTCTCAACATACGACATTAGATAGTGATGCCCCGAGCCAGCCTGCTGGTATCAGGATCAGTCAAGGCCTCTTATAATTGATCGGAGAAGCTGCCTCTGAGTATGCCAGCTGCTCAGTATCGAAGTCTGGCTCTGTTTCTTAAAGTGACAGTTCACCCAACACCAACAAAGCAGATTTCCCCTCTTACCTGTAGTGCTTATTTATTTATGTCAAGTTATTTTCAAGTTTTATTTAAGGTCCAACTCAAACTGAGATATTATGTGGCATGCAGTCTTGGTGAGAATGGAGAAAATGTGTAGAAAGAAGCTGTATGTATGAGTTACAGTGTTGGAGTTTAAAATGTTTTCCCTGTCTGTAGCACAGCCATGACAGCCTGTGTCTCCTGCAGGTGCTACTCTAGTATTGGGAAGGTCCAGGACGCCTTCATCTCCTATCGGCAATCCATAGACAAATCAGAGGCCAGTGCAGATACCTGGTGCTCTATAGGGTAAGAGTCAGTTTGTTAAGGACAGGCTGTATGTTCATTCTCTTTTTAATAATGTAAGAAATAAAAATGTAAATGCTGTAGTGGACATTTTCAAGTGATCTGTATCTTTACATTTTTTCTTCATAATTGGTTTC
Organism: Chaunax sp. Z400; assembly: GCA_037577475.1. Taxonomy (NCBI): domain Eukaryota; kingdom Metazoa; phylum Chordata; class Actinopteri; order Lophiiformes; family Chaunacidae; genus Chaunax; species Chaunax sp. Z400. The sequence goes on from CM075205.1 coordinate 9,249,291, forward strand.
CAATCCATCAATTTCTCAATTTAACCCTTAATTCAATCACCCTTGTATTTCCACTGTCCTTTGCATGACAAAAACACGTCATTCCTCTCTCATCTCTTATCTTCATCACCAATTCCTCCTCATCTCCACCTCTCTGCACCTCAGGGTGTTGTACCAACAGCAGAACCAGCCCATGGACGCTCTGCAGGCGTACATCTGCGCAGTGCAGCTGGACCACAGCCACGCCGCCGCCTGGATGGATCTGGGCACACTGTACGAGTCCTGCAACCAGCCGCATGACGCCATCAAGTGCTACATCAACGCCACGCGCAGCAAGGGCTGCACCAACACCACCGCGCTGGCCCACCGCATCAAATGCCTGCAGGTGGGTGGAGAGAAGAATCTGAAGCAGGCTGTTTTTGGAAGCAGCGTCAGTTTGATGAGTTTTCCAATAGATGTGGTACACCAGGAAAATCAGCCTGCATCACAGCTTTCCAATAATATTATTTATTTATTTTTTATATAGTTTCCTGACATATTTGGTGTAAATGTGTAGAGAGAAGAACATCAGTGGTTCCCAACGATGCCCTGCTTGAAACGCTTTATTAATTGAAGCTGCTGGCTGCTATTAATACATTTTGTGCACTCGGTGGGTCACTGCCTCACAGCACTGTTGACTCCCAGTGTTTTAACAGAGATCGGTTGGACTTTTTGTGTACCCACACAAAAAGCCAAATGCTCCAGAAATTTTAGAAAAATTAAACACATTCGGACATCAAGCCTTCGCCAGGAGGTCAATTTGATGTCGTAAACCTCCATTAGGAAACGCTTCTTTTCGACTAGCACAGGGAGCAGAGGATGGGTTCTCCTCTGCACTACAATCATCTCCTCCTGCCAGCTGTTGCTGCTCTTTGTTAGCATCCCTGTGTCGCCATAACTGTGTTGAATAAGTCTATCTTATTCCACAGGGATGTGATTAGAGTGTCGTTTTAGGCACAGAGGAAACTTTGATTTGCTGAGGACCTGATAACCTACAGTGTCTAAAATAAGACACAGGGATCACTTTAATTTTGTCCAGCTTCACCTCCCATTCTTTCCAGACCTTAATCCATCCATAGCTGACAGGAAGTTGTTGGTCCTCACTTTTTTTTTTAAGCTGAAATCTTCCCGTGCAAATGCTCTTTGACGTGATTATAAAGCCAAACCAAGCAAAAACAAACATCCCGCATAAACCTAATTATTTGCCTTATTTGATGGATCATTTATGTTTTTGAGACGAATCAATTCACGCTGAAGCTAATGCTAACCAGCTCGAGTCCTGCCGTAGATGTAACAACAATTTATTCATCAAACCTTTTGTCCTAGCAATGTCATTTTCCTTCACATGTGCATGAAGCAATGTTACATTTCCACCAGTTGTGTTAGCATTAAATCATGGCATTAAGACAAGCTCAGTGGCTTGTTTTAATGGAACTGTGACTGTGTTTGGGATTACTATTGCCGAATGTCATTCAAGTAGTAATACCTCCTTGTGTGGTTGATGCTATATATGACGTAAGGTGCATTAGCCCTGCCAAGACACAAGTTTGCATATCAGTTTCCAACTTGGCTTCACTTGTGTTATAACCTCTACCTATTTACCATTGCTGATCATTTCCATGTTTTGAGGTCATCGTTTATTTCAACAACAACAACAAAAAAAGCCTTGTGTTTTATTACTTTTTTTGTTTTTTCACGTCGTTTTCCATTCCCCTAGGCTCAGTTGAGTAACCCCCCGCTCAGTAGCCTACAGGGTAAAAGTAAAATGCTCCCTCTTATTGAGGAGGCATGGAGTCTACCAATCCCAGCTGAGCTAACCTCCAGGCAGGGAGGCCTGAGCAGTGCACCGCAGCAGGTGAGAGACCAGATAGAACTCCTCCCGCCTCCCCTCCCCCTCCCCCCTTTCTCCCCCCTCCTTCCCTCCCTTTGAGTGCACACTCAGACACAGGCACTCAAGCACATAAGCGTAATGAACACACGGACAGGCCAACACATGCGCATGCACTGTTGTAAACACTGCTGGGTAACACTTGAGCTTAGCGCCACCGTTCACACTGTATGTGTGTGAATATGAATGTCTACAGAGGCCAAAAAAAAAAAAAGGCACAAAATACTCTAAGTGAATTGCATTTTTTTTTCTTTTTTTAACTCCACTGCACCATGAATGCTGCCACACTCAGATTGGAGACCTTGACCTTCATATAAGTGCACACTTTCAGCTTTATGGCAGCATAAATTCAGCAACAAGTCGTGCATCAGATGTAATATGGCTGCTTTCTGGCATCTCCTGAATGAGAAGGGCTCGAGCCAAGTGATACCCACTCTTTCACTCCCTGTCTTTCCCACAGCACCAGTAGTCTCTCGACTTCACCCATCACGCTCAGCTCAAGTGAACAAAACACCCATTCAGCAAAGCACTTGTGCAGCCTTTTAATTATGTGACATTCAATTTCTCCTTTTGTTGCTCTTAATCTATTGTGGTATTCTGGATTAACCCCTGTTAACAGTGAATTTAATCCAGTTTTATGTGGCAAATTGAAACCTGCACCTCACTGCTGTTTGCTCTTAATCTGCTTTGGTTTGGACTTTGAGAGATTGCCTTTCTAAAGAGATTAAAGTACTCCTGATTCTAAAATCAAGTAGCCGTGTTTATAATTTTCTCACTCATTGATGTGTGACGCTGCCCCAGTGTGATCGGTGAGGTCGTGCTGCCGTAGAGAATACCCAGGCTTCCTATTGGCTCTGTCCGTCTTCCTCCCCCCTTCAAGTAGTTGACCTTAGATGTCCTGCAGCTGCTCACAAAAGCCCCAGCAACGCCCCCTAGTGTTGTATCACCATCTCACTCATTCATGCCCATCATACAGTAGATGCAAGTAGTGTCCCATGTTTGTGTGATCATTGGTGTGTTAATGGCTTCATATTCTTCACTTTCTCCAAATGTGATTTTGGGCTGGGGGACATTTCGGATGCATAGTTTTCAATCAGTCAGATTCATGTCTTTTAACCTGATACATAATGACACAGAAGAAAAATGTAGTTATAGTATTTTTTTTTTTTTTTTGGTTGCCCGGGTTTTGTCTAAGGCATCAGAGTGAAATTGAAAATAATTGTTTGAAATCACGAGTATTTAATCTAAATTCTTTTGTCTGTTTTTTTTTCTTCATGATTTGAGAAATATAGTTGATAATCACAGCATTTAGAATATTGATTTTAAGGCAGGTACAATAAGCCAAAGCAAGCTAATGCTAACCTAATACCAACAGTGAGATTTTGTTGAGCCTCATCGGCTCTATCAGAGCTAATTCTATCAGTGTGTGGTAACCTTTTGATTTAATGGTTGAGTTATGCCTATTGTACCCTTAAACAGCTGCTCTGTGTTGTCTGAAAGTGCTCTAAATCATACGCCGTCATTCTGAGACGAGTGTTGCAGGGGGTCCATGTGAAGTAGTGATCAGAAATTTCCACCAGCGTTCCTCTAAACGGGAGCGCTGCCCCTGGGCTGTTGTTGACCTACGAAGTAACACCCTCAGATACACAGGAACGTTTTGCTCTACATGTCCTGCTTGTTTTTGTTAGACTGCCAACGCAGAATCACAGTGTTGCTCTTTTTTCCCCCTCTCTTCCTTATTCTCCATCCCTTGCTTTGCTGTTCCCTCTCTTCCTGCCTCCCTTGCTGCACTTAATTTTTCCCCTTTTCAAACGAACACGCTCGATTGCCCCTTTCGACGTTCCCTCCGTTTTGTTTTCCAATCCCCGTGTGCCGTTTTTGTCATTTCTTTCCCAACACTCGCTTCACTCTCTCTCTTTCTTTCTTCCGTGACCTTTTTTTGTTGTGGTCCTTCCATTTACGCCTGCGTTCTTTTTCCTGGTTACTTATTTCGCTTCACTCCTCCTGCGCTCCCCGCCACCCCCTCTCCTCCAGGCTTGCAAGCCAAATCACAGTGCAGAAGGCGGGGCCTCGGGTCAGTCTCTGCCCCCCCACGTCAGCTCGCTGGCCCAAGCGGATGACCAGTCCTGCCCAGCTAAGAGGAGGAGAGCCTCCAGCCCGTCTAAGGTTAATATAACAGTCATAGTGTACTTTAACTACTAATAATGCTCCTTCAGCTACGGTGAAGCATCTTAATCTTTCTTTCTCTTTACATTTTACATATTATGCATATTTCAACCCTATTATTAATGTGTTTTTAGGGTGATTCATGGGCCAGTAACTCAGCACAGCAGCCAGTTCCTAACTGGTACCTCTCCCCACAGAAAGTACAGGTTAGTAATATCTCTCATCTCATGTTTGACTTTTTCATCCATGCTTTTACGTGAACTCTCTCGCTCTTTCTGCTCCATCTCCAGTTGCTGGAACAGTTGCGGAGTAACCGGGCAAGCCTGAAGCCCCCACAGCTGCAGATGTTGGGGCAGCTGGAGGCTCAGCTCGCCATGATGCAGCAGCACCAGCACCAGGTAAGCACAAACAAAAGAACAACACTATATAAACTCATACCACTACACCAATTCAGCTTCTAACTGCATCTTTTTCCTGCCAAGAGATGTGTGCTTGTGTTTAAATCACGTCTTTGCTTTGCCGCTGACTGTGGTTTCTCGCTGGGAGCAGTTAGTGGTGGCGATAATGGTTGCTTGAGCTCCAGTCAGCAGTCAGACTGACCAGAGACAACAAGAGATTAAAATACGCCAAATTTTCAGGCCGCAGCTAGATTTCAAATTGTGGTATGTTGTCATCTTTTCCATTTATAGATGAGACAGAACGCCTCTGGAGGTCAGGTGCGCCCCTCTCTCCCCAACGGCCCCACCAGCAACTCCCTCCCCTCCCCCAACCCCAGCCTGCAACCCACCCGTCCCCACCTGGGACCCCACCGGCCCCTGTGCCCGCCTCAGCCACTTGCCAATGGACCCATGGGCCCTGGGACACACGGACACTCAGACTCCCTCCCTGTGGGTGGTAACAGTAGTAGTAATAATCAGTCAGGGCCCGCCGACACAGGACCCAACGGAGACGTGCCTTACCTGCAACCTGCCGGCAGCGGCGACGCAGCACTACTACCTCACACCTGCACAAGCCCGCAAACACAGGACACCATGTCGCGCCAGGCCCAGCACCTAAACTCCTCTCAGGTCAGACATCAGTCGCTGTTGGTCTTTTTATCGTGACTTCTCTAACAGACATCCTCGGTCCTCTCCCTCCGGCACGTTCTCTGATGCTCAGCTGCGAAATGGATATAATTCAGTTTTATTCTACTGACCTACTTGTAATCTGTCAAACACCATTGGGGGGGAAAAAATCCCTCCATGGTTTCATGAAATAAGCTGTGAAATCCCTCCCATGGGACAAATTCAAGTATGCAGGTTTATGTAGTATTAGAGTGTGTATAGATCACAAATCTATAAACCATGTACAAATAGACAAACAAAAAAATGTAACAGGCTTATTGAAAATATTACACCTCACAAACACAAGTCACCCGACCAGTGACCTTTGAACTCTTCTTCCACTGTATAACAGTCACTCTCTTCTTTCTTCAGGGGCTTCAGAAGGGGGCTGCTCCACAAGCGAAGTGCTCCAGTAGTGAGGGGACCCCCTCCCAACCGCAGACCCCCAACTCCGCTGCCCCTGAGCACCCCAACAATCAGGTTGGACATTCCACTAACGCCCCATCGCCACAGCAGCAGGCTCACAACCATCTCCCATCCCCACCCTCCCTGCCCCACTCCTCTACCTCAGGTGGAGCAGCACCTGGTGCATCCGCTACCAAAGATGGCAACACCGCAGCCACCCATGTCACAGCAGCCGCGTCCCTCGGCAACGGGGGATCCGAGGGCAAGACGTCATCGCCACTCCCATCAGCTGATGGCAAAGTGGCGCAGGCAGATGGCCTAGCCAATCATGTACACTCGGAAGATGGTGGCAAGGTGGCAGAAGGTGGCGAGAAGCCGAGCCTTAGCGCAGACAATCCTAGACTAACTACCCTGCTAGCAGGGGGTAAAGGCCCTGAGGAGGGTGAGGGACCGTCAGAGGGGACCGCGTCCACATCATCCACCACGTCTGAGCCCCACAAGAAAATCAACAACATCCACCCAGCCGTCCTGCCCTCCACCCCCCACGCACAGGGCAGCTCAGCTGCCTCCTCGCCCATCTCTGCCATGTCGACCGCCACCCCCTCGCCCAAATCCTCAGAACACACCCAAACGGGCGCCCACAGCCCCGCCAACACCAACACCACCACCACCACCACATCTGCTGCACCCGCTGTGAATGGTAACGGCAAAGGAGCTATGTCTGAGGACTCTCAAAGCCCGCTGAAGGCTGAGCCGCCCACCGTCACCAGTCTGAAAGCTACACCTCCACATGGACACAGCTCCTCCTCTTCCTCATCGTCATCTTCAATATCCATCTACCCCAGCTCCACAGACGTGCTCAAGGCCTGCAGGTGAGACTGAAATCCCACGGCGTTTTTCCTCCCACATCATGGGAAGGCTGTGTCCGATATTAAAATTACAGGGTTGACAGAAGCAGAGATAAACACACAGTCGGCATGTAAATGAAAATGTGTACGTTGCTCACTCTCAAATGTGGATATTGCAGATTGCATGCATCACTTAAAACCCTAAACTAGAAGCAAAATGCTTTAAATATATTCAAGTAACAAGGACATTTTTTAAATGATAAATAGAAAGTATGACTCCACTGATCTTTAAATCAGAAAGTGAAAAGGCTTCTTTCTGTTGAACCGTGTGGTTTGTTGTGAGGATGTCTCCCCCCAGTGGAATTACGGAGTAACTACAGAATCAGAGGCAAACGATTATGTAACTGTAAACAACACCGAAGGCTACTGGACAGTCTTGTTACCATACAGATATTATTCAGATGAAAAGATTCCTCCATTTGATTTCAGTGCTTTTATTAAATATAACACCCTGAATGTGCATTGATTATTCACTTAAATGGAGAACGTAGATGTATAAAATCCCAGGTACATCAGCAAATATAGCCTTATATTCATTTACATAAATGTATATAGACATATAGTCTTACTTCCAGTGTTTCTCCATCTGTTCGTTGCTCCCTGGCTGATTTATACCCTTTGTGTCCTTTGTGCAGAAACCTGGGGAGGAATGGCCTCTCCAACAGCAGCATCCTCCTCGATAAGTGCCCCCCACCCCGGCTGCCCCCTCCACCTTCACCGGTCCTGCCCAAAGACAAGCTCAACCCTCCCACACCCAGCATCTATGTGAGTATTAAGCTTCCATGAGCAGATAAGGTGCAGTTTAACATTCCGATCAGTCCCATTGGTGAAGGATATCACGCAGTACTGTTACCGCCTGATGTTAACTTCCTGTTTCCTGTCCGTGGAGCAGCTGGAGAATAAGAGGGATGCTTTCTTCCCCCCACTGCACCAGTTCTGCACAAACCCCTCCAACCCTGTCACTGTCATCAGAGGACTGGCTGGAGCACTCAAACTGGGTAAATGATTCTGTTTTACTGTATGTTGTCATTTGTATTTTATCAGTCACAATCTTAAATGTGTTAATTCTGCTCCCTCCCTCTCTGGTGTTTGTTCCTCTGCAGACCTGGGTCTGTTTTCCACTAAGACGTTGGTAGAGGCCAACCCGGAGCACCTGGTGGAGGTCTGGACTCAGCTCTCTCAGCCCGCCGATGAGAACTGGGATCCGACGGGCATCAAGAAAATGTGGCGCTGCGAAAGCGCCCGGGCCCATACCACCATCGCCAAATACGCCCAGTATCAGGCTGCTTCCTTCCAAGAGTCCCTACGGGTCAGTTATGACATCAGTCTCCTCTGGATTCCACTTAAACAAAACTCTAGACGTTTTTCATCTTGTTCGTTGTTGCTTTGGAAACGGTGTGTATCAAGTGAGGCTTGAAACAAGCTAACAAACTAAGCTCTACCAGTTAATCTATTGGAACCAGCTGCCTTTCTTATGTTACGTTTAAATGAGCATTTAAGATGAAGATGAATTGGTGGCGTGCTGATGGTTTAATGTATTTCCTGTTTGTTTTCAGGAGGAAAATGAGAAGAAGGCACTAAAGGAGCCCTCAGACACAGAGCCAGCGTCGGCAGAGAGGTACCTGATATTTATTTACTTTACTTTATTTTCTCCATTAGAAAGCTCTGATATTTATACATTCTTTATATGTGTGTCTCTTCAGTGTTGCACGTAAACGAAGGGGCCCCTTAAAGCACATCAAGTTTGGAACCAACATCGACGTGTCGGACGAAAGGAAGTGAGTATGGGTCTGATCTCACCATCCCATCTGCTGCATTTTTAAAATTCATCTAACAGTGACTCATTTGATTCCTCGCCCACGCTCCACCAGGTGGAAACAGCAGCTCCAGGAGCTCAGCAAACTGCCGGCCTTCGCTCGAGTTGTGTCAGCCGGCAACCTGCTCAGCCACGTGGGCCACACCATCCTGGGAATGAACACCGTTCAGCTCTACATGAAGGTCCCTGGGAGCAGGATACCAGGTGATGAACACACACACCTTACTTTCTGAGACACATGGTTCATTTTGTGAGTTGTCGGTCAGTTTTGATGCGTGGATTCGTGCATTGAAGAGGTTCTGTGTCTCTCCAGGTCACCAAGAACACAATAACTTCTGTGCCGTCAACATCAACATTGGACCAGGAGACTGTGAATGGTTTGCAGTACCGGAGCCCTACTGGGGAGTGATGAGCAACTTCTGTGAAAAGTAAGATGGACTGAACTCAAACACAAACAAATACAAGAGGAAAATAAGATAAAGAAATACTATAGACCGTTTTCCCTCTTTCTGCTCTTCCATCACAACCCTCCACCCCCTTCCTCACCCCCAGGAACAACATCAACTTCCTGATGGGCTCGTGGTGGCCCAACCTGGAGGACCTGTACGAGGCCGACGTGCCCGTCTATCGGTTCATCCAGCGTCCGGGAGACCTGGTGTGGCTCAACACCGGGACCGTCCACTGGGTGCAGGCCATCGGCTGGTGCAACAACATCGCCTGGAACGTCGGCCCTCTCACCGGTATGCAGGGGATTATGGGATATGTGTTAATGTTAGTGGTAATGTTCAAACAAATATCTTAATTTCTTTAATTGTATTTTTTAATTTTTTTTTTTATTTGAAAGAAACCACCTTAACGGAAAAGAGCCTTACATATAATTTCCCCCACATTTCTCTATTTTCCTATTCATACAAAAAGAAAATGAGTTTATACAAAAGAGAGAGGTTTTGTAGATTTACTCAGCAAAAGTCAGCCAGAATTCACGCATTGATCTTCCTCTAATTATATCTGATATGGCGACCTTTACCGTGATGTTCGTAAAGCTTTTAAGCTGATTAGTGACCTTTTTAGTTGATAACGGAGCTGATTACAGCAGGATTTTATTCCTTGTCTACAACAGATGCACATTTTCAGTCTGTGCAATGGAATGATCACACTTCTCCTCATAAGCCTCCTGAACACTCACCACTATGTCTGTACAACGAGGATCAAGTCCTGGTTTCTTGCGTTCATGTCGAGTAATGTGCAGCATGTTTTGTTTTTGTTTTTTTCAGCCCACCAGTACAAGCTGGCCGTGGAGCGTTACGAGTGGAATAAGCTCCAGAGCGTCAAGTCCATGGTTCCCATGGTGCACCTCTCCTGGAACATGGCACGCAATATCAAAGTGTCAGACCACAAGCTGTTTGAGATGATCAAGTGAGTCAGAGTCCTTCACTTTCAGTCAACCTTATGAATTCATTCCAAATGTTCCTCCAATCTCCTCTTAAACCTCCAATAATCTCAGTTTAACAATCTCTTAACCCTCCTCCCAAACACATACACCTATTCACCTTATAGATCTGTACTTCCTCCTGTAGTAGGAAACTATACGATCTACATTACCAGACCTTCTGTTGCCTCAGCGTTTATGAAGTAGAAGTGCAAAGCCAGCTGTCGTTTGCTGCAGAACAGTCCTTCTTTTTAACCTGACACCGTTGTCGTCACGTCATCGTCGTCTTCTCTCAGGTATTGCCTGCTGCGGACGTTGAAGCAGTGCCAGTGGGTGAAGGAGGCCCTGGCGTCAGCCGGCAAGGAGACTGTGCTGAGGCCGCGGACCAGGGACGAGCCGGCCCACTACTGCACCATCTGTGAGGTCAGTAACCACACTGGGAACATCTCAGAATCAGGAGTGTGAGATTTAACAGGATTTCACTTTTCTGGGTATGCAGATCACACTTATGTCTAGTATTTTTTTTAAATTCTGACACATTATATCTGATAATATAGACGGCTGTGTTTGTGTGCAGGTGGAGGTGTTCAACCTGCTGTTTGTCCGCCGTGAACTCCTGCCCAAGAAGCAGTATGTGGTCCACTGCCAGGACTGCGCCAGGAAAGGCAGCGCCACACTGGACGACTTCGTGGTGCTGGAGCAGCACCGGATGGAGGACCTGATGCAGGTCTACGACCAGTTCACATTAGTAAGTCCCCGGACTGAGGGAGAGGCGGCCTCGAGACGCCCCGCTTCTCAGTTCAGACTGAAAGTAAACTCCACTACATTTATGTGAATCAAACACTTATTTATCTGAAATTATGAATAAAATGTTTGTTCGAAAAAAATACCACTGTGTGGAATCACATGGGGTTTAATTCCAGCCTAACAAAAACTAGTGATTGACTGAATTGTTGCCGTTAGCCGATGAATCCGTTTATTCAACTTGTGTTTTTTATTTGAGAGATGGAAAAATGCCACTTTTCTTTCTTTTAAATCACCCATTTAACAGATTCCCCAAACAACAAGGCAGGATGTTATGTAATAAAGTCTTAAGGTGACCAGTGATGGGTGTGTGTCAACACTTTGTAAGCCTGACATGTTGAGCAGATGAATATGTTGTTGTTGTTGTTGTTTTGAGCCATGTGAGTAGAAGAGGGAGGAGTAAATCAAAAGCTTGCAAAAAGACTTCCTGCACGTTGACTTGCAGAATCACATTTACTTCCATCATTTTGATGCTCAGGCAAATAGTTTCAGACATCTTAAATGGGGGAGTGGCTGTATGTCATCCACCAATCACATGTCACACGTTAAATAACAGGAAGAACTACCAAACAATGAGGTCGAGCATCGAGTTACATTATTGCAGTGTATCTTAAATGTTGACCATAAAGGCCTCAAGTCGATGACGCGACTAATCCCCGTGTGTCATCTTCCTCCTCAGGCCCCTCCTCTCCATTCATCTTCATCTTGACATTAGGTGACGGCGCTTTCTTCTTCTGCTGTGGAGCCATGAAGCCCATTTTACAGGAGCTTGTATTAAGATTTTTAAAAAAACAACAACAAAAAAAACAACCACCTACACACGCGGACCATTTCTGATATTCAGGAAAGCCGAGGCCGTCTCCCCCCCCCACCCTCACTCACCACATGGCTGGTCTCCATCGCGACAGCTGGAGGCTGAGGCGGCCGAGCATGTCTGTCTATGCAACCTGTTAAAAGTGCTGGAGTCCTGCCCTTCCAGGGGTGGGGGCGCCACCGAGCTCGCTAACAGGACTTCTTTTCTCCCTTCTCCCCCAACCCCCCCTCTGGTGACAATGGTCCCGCCCTGTTTTAATGGAGGACTTAATCAAAAACATTTGGGAACAGGGGCACGAGGGGGAGGAGTGGGATTCTTAATGCGTGATAAAAATGTTTTGTAGATACTTGTTAACTGTCACAACTGGCAACACCACCCGTAAAAGACTACTGACTTGACGACCTCTCTCTCTCCCTCTCTCCCTTTCTTTTCTGGTAATAAGATGAAATGTTGGTTTTGATTTCTAGAATTCCCCCCCCCCCCCCCCCAACTTATCTTCTGTTTTTTTTCCCCCTCTAAGGAGCACTAGCCTAACCGGTCTTTTTCTATAGTAGATGGTAATTTTAAGACTCTTTTTTGACAGCAAAATATCAAAAAAAAAATATTTGTAATGTGAAGAGTTTAGGTGATTTTCTTTATTTCTTACAGCTTTTGTTTTATCTTTGTGTTGTTCTTTTCATAACTATGACGTTTTGTTTGTTTCTTAGGTAAAAAAAGGAAAAATTTAGGAAAAAAAACTTACTAGCCAAGTCACAAAGAGAATGGGTTGCACATAGACTTAATGGATTAAAGTTTAATTTGTGATTTATTTTTTTTGTTTCGTTATGTTTCTAATCTTGATGTAAATTTACACTATTTATAAATACATATTTATTGCTTGAAAATATTTGTTGATGGAATGCTGTTATTTTTTCCAGAGTACCTGCCATTAAATTTGAAGGAGTTTTGTCATTTTAACACAACTCCTCTTACATTTTCTATATATAAATAAAATTGCTTAGCAAGCATTGTACAGAAACGGACATTTAAAATTGTTTTATTGTTTGAAGAATGTTTTATGATGAGTCAATAAACACAAAGTTGTCAAATTACCCAGGCCTTTTGGTTCCTTAAACACACCACAATATTTTCATATATTAATCTGGTGAATCATTTACAGTGAATCCCTAAACTTACATAGATGTGTATGGATATAGGCCTGAAACCCAGCAGACAATGTAGCTGTAGACTGACACACAGAATCCTACACTATATGCCAGGTCCAGAACTTACCCACTATTTAAAACATTTTATGCTGCTGTCATCCAAAACTACTCTAATCTGCTGAGGCTTTTCTCTCCACAGTGGGTGGGCATGTCTTTGAAACTGTAAAGCTGTATAGCAGAAATGATCACAAGGCGAGGGTCTGAACGACATACAGAAATCCCCAGTAGAAAACAATACACTAATCTTGTTAGAAAAGAATTCCAAATATTCTGGAGCACATTAGAAAAAAGCAGCTAATTCAATCACACAATCAGCCTTTGTGTCATCATGATGCACGCTGACTAGCATGGCCGCCAGCAGAGACCCAGTAGCCAGATGTAGCTGCTGCCAGCCCCACAGGATCTACACTGACTACTGAGCAACCGCGGGGCACGCTGTGGCTCTGCCGCTCCGGTCGGAGCCAAAATGGCTGCAATGTCTCAGTGGCGATGGAGGAAACAACTTCCTGCAGGTTTCCAGGGTAGCAGATGTGTTGTCAGCGGAGGCAGCAGCCGAGGATGTGACTAAGAACATAGTACAATATGTGACACAAAAATAACATTGCACCTGAATCCAATTGGAACGCAAACGAACAGAAGCCACTTTCCCACTTGCACCTTCATCTATAAATGCTATGCTAATAGCTAACCCTATCTCAGGAGCTATTTAAACACTTCACATGTCTGACACAGTGCAGGTTTGATTAACCGGGTCTGGTTGTAGTTTTAGATCTGTCATAAGGAAAATACGTTCCCACATGACGCTACAGTGGATTTATATGTTTGTCTGCAGGAGCCAAGGGACTGAAAATGGCTCTATGGATAGCATCTGTCGGCCTGACCTACTGGTGATATTCTGATACATGTCTCATGTAGCACTAATAATATTCCAGTTTGTATGTGCTGTACTTTATATTTAGCGCTAAATGGAGAAAATGTTAGCATGCTAATACACTAAACCCTGAAGTGGTAGCTGCTAAACATCAACATATTAGCATATTGGTGTTAGCATTTAGCTCAAGACACTAAATACGGCTGCTTGCATGACTTAAGACTTATTTTTCAGATGCATTGTTTTAAAACTCCTAGATGATTGTCAGGATTTTTGCAGCTTCTGTTCACACCAGAGCCATGTGGGAAGATTTACAGAAAATTTTTGTAAATGAATAACAACATATTTGAAAAAAAAAAAAACAAAGTTTGAGGTGCATGTGGAAAAGAAGCCAAAATGCCATTTCCCTCCTCATCTCCCTCTTTGCCAGTCAAATTGAACAGTCCCTCTGTTTCCACGCTGAAATGAACATGGCGGTCTGTCGCGGCGTCCGTTTTGACAGCCACAGATGGATGCCGGAGGACTCTCCTCCGCCTCTCCTGGAGCGTCCATCTGCTGCTCGGTGCCCGACAGGAGTCCTGGAAAAGAAAAATGTAGCCGTAAGAATCACTTTAATCATGAGAGATGAGTGTGAAGCTGCAGTCGGAACAACAAGACGGCTGAGTTCGCCCCATGGGAAATTACAATCCAACTTTATTGATTCAACATTTGAATGCAAAGCAGAGCTGAATCCTCTGGTGGTCATAAAGTAGTGCTGATATGTACTGAATATATATATATATTTTGCTGCTGTACTTTGATGCCTCTCTGTAACATTTTGACTCTCAACCCACAGACTCCTACTTTGGCGGAGGCACGCCGAAACAAAACCAAGAGTGGGCTGAAAAATTGTGATTCGAGGAAACAAGATGCTGGTTTTAGAACAGGAAGCCTTGATCAGTTAAGACGATGAAGACTTCCTGTTGGCTGTCTGAGATAACAAAGGCAGGAAGAGTTTGTGACAATAGTGATACATGCAAAGAAAGACAAGGTAGAGGATGCAACTTTACAAAACAGTGCAAATTCGGGCTGATTTTCTCACATTTCCTTGACACCGTTTGCTCAAGCATTGGCAGATCAAGCAGGACTCTGGTGCCAAACTCACACAAGCTGTGCAACAAGCCCACAGAAAGTTGGAATGGCCCTTTAACTCTCCTCACCCTATATCTTTCACCTATATCCTCTCTGAAATCTGGCAGTGATCCAGCAGGAGAGGTATGTGAACTTTGCTTGGCCCGGACCACCAACCAACCCCCACCTCCTCAAATCCAGACCGCCTAACAATGTCTCCCTGTGTCGCAGTGTGTGGAAAAAAAAAGAAGAAAAAAAAGGAGAGCCGGAGTTAAACCAGCAGTGTGATCGATGCCCTCCCTCCCCTCATCCTCATCCCTCTTTTCCCCCCACTCCTTCCTTCCTGTTCGCTCCATCTCTGGCCTGCCTGCTCCGGCGTTTCCGCCTTGGTGAGAAGCAGACAGGTGGCCCTGACTGCTAATTTTAACCGGGCTGATTGTCTGCCTGCGTTTCCCACAGCTATGTATAGACGCCTGCAATAAACTAAGTAGGTCAGTGTGTGAGGCTCACACACACCAGGCCCTGACCTCTAAAAATGTCCGACTCCTCCATTCATCCACTACAGCCTCTGTTGCAAATGATCCTCCCTGATTGGCTGTCATTCCCAGCCAATGGGAGAGCATCCTGTTGCCCATTCATAAAACTCAGGGTCATTGAGAATAAAATTAATGCATTATTAGTGCAAAGAAGAGGGCTAAAACCCACTTTTTATTTAAACTACATTTTTATGTAGTGACTGCTCTCTTGCTTTAATCCGACATAAAACCAAACTGTTGGTTTTAAGGGTTTATTTCTGACATTTCTGCACGTTCTCTGCTAAATTAGTGGAGTTTAAAGTGAAATTCAGTCATTAAATGTGAGATTTTAACCGTATCTCGCTCCATTCAGCCTAACACTGTGACACAACATTCCTGTGTGTTTAATGAGTAATGAACCGAGAGCCACTCAGGCTGTGATAATCTCCCTTTTGCTTGTTTTGTCAGGCTATCGCCGTATTAATGCCCCTCCATCGCTCCCCCTCAGGTTGGGCTCAATGGCACCAACACATCCACTCCAGTGTCGTTTCTTTCCGCTATAATTGACGCTGCTGCTAAGTTTCTGACCTGCTGAGTTACACATTTATATATAGAAACATGTGACTGTGTCGAAGTGACTCGCTTATGTGTGACATCCAGAGCACAGGCATGTAGCTGAGGGTGAAACATTGGGGGAACTCATTCATTCATTCTGAATAAAAGCTTTTATAACAGCCAGAACTTATGTCTTTATAAGGAAAAAACAGATTTATGCCCAAATCCATCCAAATAAAAATCCATCCTCTCAACAATTCACTGTTGCCTCAGCCGATACGAGGCATGTTTGTGATGGGCTATCCAAGATAACAAAAAAAAAAGGTGCTACCCATCGCTATGGAAACGGAGAGTAATTAGCACATCATGCTGTTCTGAGAAAAGGAGAGAGTGAGAGGGAACATGATTTTGTGTGTGGGATGTTGGCCAGATTTCAAGAGATGAGCAATGAGGGGAGGAAGAGGAGGAGATGAAGCTGCAGTGGCCTCTGTGCAGATTTCAGGTATAGGTGCACCAGAGGCAGAGGCAGCTCTTCCCTCTATGCTGACTCAGTTTTCACTCCTGAATTTGAATAAAGATTTGAAGAAATTTCACATTTAATGGAGGAGGAAAAAGTCTCGCAGATTTCCCCAATGCTGCCCCCCCCACTCTGCCCCATTGAAAGCCTCGCTGCATGTTTAAGCAGCGACTGTTACAAGGAAAGCTGGGTTCAGCTGCTGAGCTGGCTCACGCTGCCCCACACTACGCATGTGTCCGTCCATCTGTTGGTCATGTGACGTTGGCTGCACTGATTTGATTTTTGACGGAAGCTGGACACAGGAGACATTTTCACATTGTGTGCCAGCATTTGAACAAATGGCAGAATTAAAGCGGAACAGTTCACACAAAAATGAAAATTAAATCATCATCTATTCACATTCAATGCTGATGGGAAGTTTTGTGATTCCACAAAGACGTCATTAACACACTGTTTGTGCCAAAATCTTCAGTTAAGTTAAAAACATTAGCGTGCATTGCGTCCGAGGTGAGACGAGAACTCTGCATCTCTGCATACCTCAGTGCACGAAAACAGAAACGTCAGGTTAAATCCAATAGAGACACTTGTTGCCACTACTTCAGCAGAGCCCTCTCTTCCAGTTCGCAACTTTGACGTCATGCTGCAACGCATGAACATGCGATAAAGCTTGCATATGCTGCAACATTGTTTTTTGTTGTTGGTTTTTTTGCAAAGCTCCAGAAATGTTTTGTGGACAAAGACACTTCACCCGGCTCTCCATCTGCATCAGGGTAAGCAGATTATTATTTTTTTTTTGGGTTGTTTTGTTCCTTTAAGGTTTTCCTGCATTCAAGCAGGGGTTTAGGATGGGATGTAATAAAACAAAGGATCGCTCAGAGCGTAAAGCGATGGGGCATCATTTGGAGACTGAAGCATTGATATTTGGTGATGTTCCTAAAAAGTCTGGGTTCCAGGATGTAAAAAGGAATCCTAATTGGATAAAAAAAAATGCTCCTTTAGAATAAATTATCAAAAGAACGAACAAGCTATGAAGATGTAAAACTCATTTTTATTCAGTATCACAAAAAGTAAAGAGAGGAATGATGAATTTTTACATTTTATATGCAAAAAGCTGACCTGGTTGAGGCTAGTATTAAAGTTCGACTATGGCTGCAAACTCACTGGTAAAATTTTGATAAAACTGCAATGACACATCTCATCACTGATTGGCCCTTGGCTTGCTTGCATCATTCACGATCATCTATGTTCCTGAGCCTTTACTTATTTAATTATTAAATCCTTATTAAATAATCATTTGTATATTCCAGCCACTGGTTGCCACTGGGCTGAAGGTTGCAGGTTCAATGCCTTGCTCAAGGGCCCCAAAGGTGAACTTTACTTCTGGATTCATCCCCCTCATGGAGTTGCTCTGTCCCCAACACAAAAATCAAACACAAAAATGTTTAATTCGACAATGCTTAGTGCATTTTCACACATTACAGACACTCCAAAACACCCACACAGTTTGCTGCTGTTCTTCAAGCTCCTCAGTCACTCTCTTCTCTGCAACAGCTAATGGCAGCCAGGAGCCCACAGGCGGGTAGATGTTAAGAACAATTATGCAGATGTGCGCTAAAACCACTTTGGTGGTATAATCCCACCACCAGTCCATTACAGTAATTGTCATTTGTGAGTGGGTGATTACGGATTCGACAGGGACGCTGAAGAACAGGCACAGCTCCACTGGCTTTATGCAAATCTGGCAAGCCCCATTTAATATGTCAGATGTAATGTCGCTGTATTCCTGAAGCTAACGCCACACTAGGGAGAGAGAGAGAGTGTGTGTGTGTGTGTGTGTGTGTGTGTGTGTGTGTGTGACCACCTGAGGGTTTAAAGGCAGGTGTGGGTACAGAAATGATACGTAGGAGGCAGGGCCAGAAAAGTGAGAGGGTTATGCAGGGTTTTTTTTTTTTTTTCCTGAATAGAGAGTCGACAGAAATGTTTTATAAGGGGAGACAAAAGTCATGAATTTTTCTATTCCCTTGATTCGTATTTTAATTTTCTTTCACACTTTGAAAAAAGAATAGTTGCACAAATAAAACATACTTGTGAGTGAAATGGATTATGATGCATTTTTTAAGCAGAGACAAACAATCATATCTCTGTAACCAGGCTTTATTTATGCCAATATGTCACTTTTGAGAAACATTAGATGTGGATGGGAGTCACGCCTCCCCCCCCTCCCCTGCCCAGTAATTTTCAGTCAGTCCCTAACTAATTTGAAAACCGTGTGAAAGCACTGGGACTTGATGTTTTCCTGTGGTATTTGTATCTCACACTTTTCTGCGCTGAGGTCAACTGACCACCTTGTCCAGTTGTAATGCATCAGCTGGGAACATGGGCGTCATGTGAGGAGGCCACATGTCAGCAGCTCCAATAATGTGGTTAACTTAAAGAGGAAGGCAAGGAATGTATCCTAAACTCACCCCTAGTCCTCCCCCACCTCCTCCCCTTCAGTCATGGGTTCTCCACTGGGTAATGGCATACCAAAAACACAAGAATTCCCCCCTCTCTCCTCTCCAAGCAGGGGCTGCCCCCCCCTCCCTCTGCAGCATCAAGCTGGCCTGAGTTCACCAGGAACAAACAGGAAACTCAATTAAAGCTAAAAGCTGCTTTACATTGGGAAAAATCTAATTAAATGCACTTCAAATAGGAAAAATAGATGACTTTAGTGGCCTTGATTAAATAAAATAACTACAAGATCAAATACTTTTGCTGCTGTTTTTAATAAACTCCTAAAGCAACTTTTATTTCATATCATATATTAGAGTTTAAGAGCTAATCAATTGATAGGCTGATTGACAGAAATTTGTTGCGCATTTTTTGTGACGCTCCATGAAAATCATTTCCATATATTCATTGCAGCTTTCCAACTGAGAGGAGAGTTTATATTGATAATAATTGACTTGTGAGAAACTGGGATTTATTGCTATTTTTTTTACATTTTATAAAATGCATGATAGTGGTGAAAATAGCCAAACATACTAACAATTAATTCTGCCTAACAAATAGTAATGCGCAACAATATAATGCGAGTAAAATCTAAATTCTACTGTTTAGGACAAACGGGGAATATTTCCTTTGTTTGCGTCACTATTACGAGTCAATCTACTTTTATTTTGAAATGCGTAACCGGAAACATTATTTAAATCACAGCTGACTTGTCGTGGGTAGCCGCGGCTCAGAGAGCGGCTCTCAGAGCGGTTCCCAAACTGCTCTTAATGTAAAAAAACCCAGAGAAAACGCATTCCTGAGACCCAGAGACATCCGAAGCCCGACCGTGACAGACGCAGCGTTTGTGTGCGTGCTTACATGTGTGTGAGCGCGCGCAAACCGTGCGTCTCTGCGGGGGTGGAGAGCTTGGAGACCACACACCTTGCGCATTGCCCCCCTCCAACACACATATACGGGACCGAGCGGCACACTTGGCCCTAAAAGTAGCGAAACGTTAAAGTTGGGGGGAAAAAAACAAAAACATGAGTGATTGTTCAAGAACACTAAATGTGGCTTTTGTTTAAAAAAAAAAAAAGAGCGTTTGGTGCGCGAAAATCCGTCTCTTAGCCATGAGGAGAGCCTGAAATGTGCTCCCTGGAGAAGCCCCGCATGGCCAAAGCAAAACATAACCGAGATGATGAGGTGGACTTTGGCCAAAGCGAGCGTTTAGTAATAACATCAGTGTTAGATAAAAGCAACAACACCGACATGTTTTCACGTTTTTCTGTCCGATCACACACCGCGTTGCGCAATCTACACGGATCGGCGGAACGGTGCCGACGAACGAGAAAAAGTCTGTTAAACTTCCCTTTCTCCAACACGGACAACAACAACAACGACATGTAGAGGCTGGAGAAAGTTGTTCTACCTCGAGATAAAGTGCCGTAAGAAAACTGGCTGCACTTACCGTGGCTGCGTCCGCTGGCCGCATGTCCCCATGAGAGTGTTGTGCGTGTGTGTGCGTGCAGGAGACGCATACCGATACTATAGGTCGGAAGCGCAGCGCGACACGTCAACGCGTGTTGCCTCCATATCATAACGGGGGATTCTTCAGCTGCTGCCTGGCTCAGTGGTGCACAAACTGGTGTCCGGGGACCTCCGGGGGGCCCCGACACGGCAAAAAAAAAAAAAAAGGAGTAACAAACCACAAGTGAATGTGGTGAAGTAGAGGAGCATGAAATCAATCAATCAAGAGAAGATCTGATCTTTGCCTCTCATAGGCTGTTATTTAAATCCAAAATATATTGATAAGAATAGGATAATTGATTGGTGATCAGTTGTGATTTTTGTATCCTTATCTTCTTTCTGTAAAACTTAACAAATATATAAAAATTTTATTTTTTTCTCAGCATTATCATCATGAATATATGGGGTGTATTATAATTGTAACACAGCTGTCCATTTAAAGTGTCGATCTGCACCCCTGTCCTTATCGTACCTCCTTTGGGGAATTTATTTCAAGCCTCATAAAAAACAGCAACGTGCACTTCTTAGTGGTGCAAATCAGTTTTTGTAGTTGCACATGTTTCTTTAGTTAATCTCCAGAGAAAACCTACAGCCAATCATAAATAGGCAGCATGTTTTCTCTGTATCCTCAAGGTTGCATGATGCAGATGATCTCTTTTTTTTTATAGATAAATTATCTATCAAATCATATAGAATAAAAAAACAGCAGATGTCTGTGGGGGACGTCTGATGGTTCAGTATTATCTGTCTGATTATGACTGACTGCATCACCATCAGCTGCAGCTGCAAGCATATGTTATATTCAACATTCAATGCTGCTCTCCTCATGAGAAGACAGATATTTTTCTTTAATACCGCAGGAGGTGCAAGAAATACCACAAAGTATATGTCTTGTGATTGAATTTCAAGATCGGGTCACCAGGGATTTTTTTTCCCTCTACAGTGCAAAGGCTGTTTTCAAAATTGCTTGCAGCACAAGCAACAAGTATAATGTCCCGTATGGTGATTTATTTGGGATGTGTGGACATGATGGAACAATGCAAAGCGGCAGTGAGTCTCATCAATCCCTCCTGCTGATCAGACACTTCGTAGAAAACACTGATAAATCCATGCACGGACACACAAAACCTGAGGAACATCACTCTTTTGTCCTCACAGGTGACAACTTGAAAATGCAAGCAGGTCCGCGTCTGATTTTCCCACCCTGACACCTTCTCCGACACACATGCACACGGTCTGAATGAATCCTGCAGCAGCAGCAGCAGCAGCATGGAGTGAGCGCACTGCTGATTTTAATTGAACACATAACAGACTGAATGGTTTTGTCTGCAGTGGGAGAAAATGTGTTCTCCTCCTGCCGCTGCCTGCTGCACCGTGGAGACAAATGCCTGGCATCTCTATCTCTCTCTGCAGTGGTTGAAAGCATGGGCAGCGCAGGACGCAGACAGGCATACAAATAGGGCAATGGACAGTGGACATACATGGCATGTAGAGACACAGAAACATAAAGTGCTTACCGGCAGGTTTCCTCCAGACTATTAAACCCCAGGGCAACCCCAGACGTCGTGATCTGCCTCTTTATTTCTCCCCCTCGCCCTCGTCTCTGGCTCTTCAAACACTTTCCCTGTGTCTGTTTTTCTACCTCTACCTTTCCCCTCTTTCTCTTCCCCTCTGTGCGTCCCCTCCTGTGCTGTCTCCATCCTCCTCTCCATCCCTCTCTCTGCTCTCCATCAGCCTCTACACTGATCTTTTAAGTCTGCCAACCTCTCCACTGATCAATGGACAGCCGGCGAAGGCAAGCGCCGCTGCCTCCACCTCCCCCAGCTTTGTGTGTGTGTTTCAGTGCGAGGAGATGAGGCTTCCAACCCACACACCACTCTCCAGAGCTCTCAGCCTCCACAGTGCCTCATCAGTTGACCACTCCACACCCCTACGCATCAATTGTGTGCATGTGTGCGCACACCTACACACACAGTAGGGCCATTAAAAACAAAGCCCACATTTCAGTGTCACATGAAGTTATTTTTTTTTTAAGGATGTCTTAAGAAGAGCAGCAAGGCATCCTCAGCCAAGAGCTCTGAGAATTAATGACTTATCTCAATTCTCACAATAATGGCTGCAGTTTTATATGCATAAGCAGGGGGCTTCTCAGGAGCAGCGACAGGTCATCTGGTCTCTATCAGCACTGTTATGACATACCTCAGCAAGTTTTCCCATCAGAAATACAACAGAGATGACGAAACAGAAACGGGTTTGACACGGTCATAGCTAATTTTGAATGAAGAGACTCGGAGCAACCTGCATTGCAACAGGGTTATAAATAGTGATCTAAATTCACCCTGTGCTCTCCTGCTGTGCGAGGCAGAGAAGCCATCAGATGAGAATAAGCGCAGGCGATTCAACAGTGGCATCACGAGGGGTTCAATCTAATAACAGCGAAGAAATGAGCGGTTTGAGGCCCGATAGAGGGCCGGGCTTCGCCTGAGTGTCAGCAAGCTGAAAGGAACAGCAGTTCAGGTTTAAAATGGTTAAAAAGATTTCAAAGTATTTAATCTTAACTATTAAAACAAATAAGTTAACGTTTAAGAATTGGAAATTATAGTGTCCATGATTCAGAAAGTAAAAGAAGTGAGCAGTGATTGGCTGAGCAGGCGAACAGGTCTGATTGACAGGTGACAGATGCCAGGAAAAAGCACAGTTATAATGGTTATAGTGTTTAATTCTATTCCACCTTCATCTCCATCATCTCATGATGTAAATATGAGCTCTGAGCTCCTTTTAGTTGCATCATATCAGTGCCGACCTGTGCAAAATGGCTGCAGGGAATAGTTTGCAGCCCTGTGCAACCACGTCTCCTAAAAATTTACAGAAGAATAAATTGCTTTTGCAAAGACAAAGTAATCTCTGCATGGAGTATGTTAAGTGGCAACACTTTTTTCAAGGTCCCTGTCGTATAAAGCACAGCATCCTGACACTGTAGACTGGAAAATGGTTAAGTATCAGAAAAGATTTTTTTTTTGATTGGCTCTTGCAGTTTTTAGCAAGAGTTGTGATTTTCCCCCTCATTTTTACAGTCATTATCTTAGTTATATTTCATCATCCATGCATATCCTGTACAGGTTCATGAGGGGGCTGGAGCTTATCCCAGCTGACATTGGGCGAGAGGTGGGGTGCACACTGGACAAGTCACCAGTTCATCACCACTGCACCTCTACTGCATGTTTTTGGACTGAGGTAGGAAGCCAGAGAACCCAGAGGGAACGCATGCAGACACGGGGAGAACATGCAAACTCCACAGAGAAAAGTCCCAGGTCCTCTGGTGGATTTGAACCCAGGACCTGTGTTGCATTCAAGTAGAAAGCAGCATGGAGCTCAGTGATGATGTTACACTTGTTATATATTGTACTTCAGTGATGTTAGACAGCTGCGTGAACAGAGACTGACAGACTTCAACGTCGGCCGTAGCATCGCTCCGGAAAAGGGGCAAAAATGATCCCGTCCACCCGGGTTTCATGTTTCCTGAACGCAGCCAATAAATACCACTACTGTGACTACTGCAGAGTTATTTGTTCGGATGATCAGGACAGCTGCATCCTGGTCTCTGCATAGCAACAGAAGCCCTCTAAATTGAAATCTATGGCATGCCGTGCAGGTTATGAGTGAGTTGGCTACATTTATCTGAGTCAGAAGCAGATAATTAATTCTAATTTAAGGGGACCGGTGGTTCATTTTGCTCTCAGCTCTGATGTCAGTTTTGTTCAATTAGAGCACGTTTGTCCTGTAATGCTAATCAGAACATTTGACCATGAGGCAGACAAAGAGAGTTCAGGTGGCAGACTGGAAAAGCATGCATTTCATCATATTTTCTCTTTGAGCGCTCAGCAGCTGAATGTAAACAACTGTAAATAAAAGCAAGGACATTCTGAAAAGTCCATAGTCCGCAGGTAGTTGTTGCTGCGTGGGCGGCTTTTCAGCCTGAAAACAATTTCAAACTGCTGGAGCTCATGGATGAAAAAAACACTCCTGTTGATATTGTGTGTTGGTGTGTCACCGGGCGTCGCTCTGATGAACGGAGCGAAAGCAAAAGAAGACGTTCACATGTCAGTGCAGAGACAAGAGAAGGAGCTAGGAACAGAGAGCATCACTACATCTGGATACATCTGCATACAGATACCAACATAAGATGCTTTAAACACACACAAAAACAGCTTCACTAGAAATCCAGCAGTTTTTATCAGTCCTGGTTCCATCTCTGTTCATCTTTTCTAATATGTTTCCATAGTTTCTCTGACCATAGGTGGAAGCTGTCATCACTGAAAACATATTCCATCTTCTGCCATGATACAGATCACAGTCAGGCACTGGAAGTGATGGGAAAAGAATGAATTTGTCTGGTGTTTTTGTCGTGTGGTTACCGTCTGACACTTGTAATAATATTAGCCTCGACTCTACCTGTTCCGTCTCAGAGGGCCGGGCCCTCGACCCACTTCATTAATAAACCAGCCGACTCTGAAACACTCAGTAGATGTTTTACAAAATTCTATATATCATCCTGCAGACTGAGCTTGCAAAGGTTTAGGGTTGTTCTGCAAAGCAGGCTGGGAAATGACGCATGATAAAATGTGGCGCGGCTGCAAGGTGGACAGGTTGGACAAGCGGAAAAGAAAGAGCTGCCTCCTCCAACATGAGAGCTGCTGAACTCCTGGTTCTTTGAGAAAGTTTTGCATGAAATGAGAGGCAGATTTGCAGACTTTTCTTTTGTTGGTGTAACCATAGCGATGTCCCATTTTCTATGAATTTCAGGGTTTTGACTTCAAGAAAAGCTTTTGAGCTTGATTTATTTGGTGCCTCCTGATAAAATGCTCCAACTAATGGCTTTAATAATGATTGACAATTTGCATTTGATTTATTACCTAATTACATCATCTGTATTATTATTTTTACCACTTTTTGTTTGTTTGTTGGTATTATTAGCAGGATTGTGCAAAAAGCTACTGGATGGATTTCCATTAAACTTGGTGGAAGGATGAGGAACAGGCCAAGAGAGAGATCAAATTTTGGTGCCGATCCAGGTTAAGAGGCGGATCCAGGAATTTCTGGATCCTGCACGTCTGTTTGGCTTTCCTGACCCATGCCCCACCCCTCCACTAAATTTTGTGAAAATTGGTTTTTGCATAATTAGGGAAAACCTTAAAAAAACGCCCCAGCAAAGGTCAAGAAAGTGGGAAAAAAATTATAAATTTTATTTATTTTTGAAAGCTTGTGATTGTAATTTAAGGATTCTGTTAAAGAAAACACTGAACATTTATGAGTGGAAGCATCACATCTACTGTGGTATTTACAGTATAAAAGCTCATACACACATTATTAATGAATCCAAAATTACGCTTGCTATATGCTAATGTGCTAACACGCAGTACTTTCCTTGTTAATTTATTTTGAGCCATATTAAATATATCTTCCACATGCTCACTCATGCATGCATTGCCATATGTGATGATGCACACGGACGTGTTTTCTGACACATAACCTCGGCAGAGCTCGATCCGTGCATGTAAAAGCACTCATTTAGTCATGGCGTAGCAGAGGTGGCTCTGCAAACCGGCTGTCTGAGCCCGAGTCATTTACATAGGTAATGGTAGGGGTAGTGCTCAAAAATGTGTGGGGGTGGAAAATATACAATCCTCACTAGCATACAAAAACAGCCAGAGAGAGAGAGAGAGAAAGGGAAGAAAGAAAGAAAGGCAGGGAGGGAGACGTAGGTGTCAGGCTCCTGAAGCACTCTAAAATGATGGGTAATTACATTTCAAATTACCGATGGGAACAAGAGCGAACTCCCTGACTTTGGTGCACAGGGAGATGCATTAAGAGCACTGAAAACAGCGAACAATAGGTAATTTCTAGAATTGCTGTGTTTGGGCAGTGCTGATTTGCATAGCTGAAAATACCAGTTTAAAGGGCCACTTCAACTGAACAGCAGATTTATTTTGCATCTCAATTCAGACACTTGGCTAACCTGTGTTACACAATTTCATTTGGACTTGGAGTTATTTTCAGAATTTTGTGGGTTGGTCCTCCGATGATAAAACTCACAGGGTGGAGATTATTTCCAATGCATCTGAAGTTTGACATGATTTTTACGTGACGACACAGCAGCATTTGCAATTTAAGTACAAAGTGTTGGTGTCTGCAGTGTTGTTGAGTAATCTGGTGGAAATATGGGCACAGCATTGATTTAAAGGATTGATTTTCTTCCCGATGTAACATGTGAAACGGATTTTTAACCATTCTGAAATCTTAATCGTTTCCTTTTGCAGGTAAATATCTTCATTTTTTTTGCACTTCTCCCAAGTCCGTCCTGCAGAATAACTCGTCTGCAGGAGTTTCTATACCAGTCTGGGGTGGGCTCTGAACCCCCCCCCCCCCACTATATTTCTTTTCATTTTTGCGGCTCCCTGGCTGACTGGTCAGATTGTTGCTATGGAATGTGCTGTGGGACAAAAGGAGCGGAGATCCAGAAACTCAGTGACCTCCTGGAGAGGCCTCACTCTCCCCTATCCTCTCCTCTCCTCTCACACCATTTGCCCGCTCTCTCCTTCTGTTCCTATCTTATTCTCCGTCTTGCTCTCTCTCTCTCTCACTCTGCGTCCGAGCTTGTTTTTCCTCCTTCATCAGGCTGCTTGTTCTCTGATGTGGTGCTGGCCCAGGTACTCCTGCTTGGCCTCTTTCTTCCTCCTCTTTCTCTCCTACATTCACACACAAAGCGTAACCTGCAACAACACAGGCTTGTGCATGCACAAAACATACACAAACACTCTCACAAACAGGAATGTGTGGGAATCTCCCTCTGGCTACCTCTGTAACCTGCATCTGAAGCTGGTGAGGGGCCAAGAAGCCAACAGACCCAGGAGACTACATGCAAATAGTGGAGAAGCTGGTTGGCTGCCTGGTTGAGATCAAAGATCCTCTTCACATAGCTCAACGCTACTAGACATGCATGAACAACTTCCACACACAGTTTGCATGTGTGTGTTTGTGTAGGTGTGAGCCTGCTTGTACAGGGAGTGTGTGCATTTGCACGTGCATGCATGCCTGGCGTGTCTATGTGTGTGTGGGCTAACCGGCAGCAGGATTGTGGGGGTGCGAGCAGTAACATTCATTCTGACATGAGTTCATACTTTTCAAGGAATTTGCGCTTTAGGCAAATGAGTCATGCAGAATAAATGACGGGTGACTTCGGAGGAAGCAGATTCAAACATGTGCTCTCGGGTAAATAAAGAGGATCAATCAATTACATGTTTGTTAAATGTAGAAAAAATATGACTTTAAGTGCAACCTTTTCATCCGTCTCCAACTTTTCACCATCACCTGTGTCGGATCACAGATTTTACATGCCGGGGTTTTTGCCTCCTAAGACTAAGCAGGTGAAGCTGTTCTGTTTCACGCTGGGTGTGTGAATCGGGTGGATTTAGAAAGCGAAGGTCTGAGGATGGGTGTAGCTGGAGCTTAAGATGCACACAGAGAGGTGGTGCTGAGAATGGAGATGAAGATCTCTCCAGAAAACTAAAAGATCTTTTGAAGAATGATCACAGAATTAGTACTGGAGGCTCTGCAGCTCCAAAAAAAATCATCGCCATCCTACTAAAGATATTTGACTTGGTGTTGAGTGTGGATCATTTCCCTCTAAGCAGGAACTTATGGAAGTTATTTGGTTGCAACCTCTGCCCCACAGAGATCCTTCCTTGTTTTATTCAGGCCAATAAAGCCCATTTAATTGACTTGAAAATGGAAGCGACAGCAGGATAAATATTCTCCATCATCACTCATTAATGGCTCCTCCTCCTCCAGCCACCATGAAGTTGACACTTTGCTTTTTGCTGTCCTTAGAAGTAAATATGTTCCATGTCCTCACAAATTTTTTCAATAAACTAACTCATGCAGCAGCATCAGGATAATGTTTGTGAGAATCATGTTAACTTCATAAGAGTTAATCATAGATGAAGACAAAGTAAGTTTCCCAAAGCACAGGATGTGGTGTTTTTAATTTTCCTGCCCTGCAGGTCATCAAACCAGAAAGAGTCGCTTTCTGTGCAAAAAAACCCAAACCTTGATGCTGGAGGAGGACGAGCTGAAAGAAAGATGAAATAAAAGAACCGTCATAAAGCTGGGACTAAATATTTCATCCTTCACAGCTGCAAAGGCCGATTGGTTAATAGAATTAGAATAGAACACGTTTGCTCAGATTTATTGGGATTTTGCATCCACCTCAGGGAAATAAGCCCCATAGAAGAAACTGATCTGAGATACTTTTAGTTGGATTGAAGTGGCTAAAAAATAACGAGTTAATTGACTTAAATTTAAAGTGATGAGATTGTTTGTACTGATTCTCACTAAACATCACTTTTCATCCGCTGCACACTTATTGTTGTGTTATATAGAGTATATTATTACATTCAGGGTTGCATCAGACTGCAAAAAAAATAAAGCAGCCCAGATTGCATTTGAAAAAAAAAAATCTATAATTCGATTATAGTTGCATTGTCAAGATTACTTGATTACATTGTTGATCGTGTCGCTGCTTCAGCTTCAAATCAAACATTTTGAATAAGAGCTCCTGTTGGATTACAAGAGCAAAGTCCTCAATGTGGCCCTGGATTAAAAAACAAACAAAAAACAGCACCGACATCATCCCACATGTTTAGAGTACATGGAGTACTCCTGCAGTTATAAATGCTGAACATGCTAAATGTAAATATGAGGGTTTGTGGCTGCCGCCATTTTTAACAAAATAGTTTCAGTGTTTTACATTAAAGTAATCCAAAAGTAAAGTATTCAGGTTAGATTACATATTGATTTAATTACAACAGATAGATAGATGATGGATGATAGATACTGTGGAGACATTGATCTATGCAGAATATAAATATGTATTTTAAAACATTTCTCTCTCTGTGTGTGTGTGTGTGTGTGTGTGTGTGTGTGTGTGTGTGTGTGTGTGTGTGTGTGTGTGTGTGTGTGTGTGTGTGTGTGTGCATCTTGTGTGCAAGAGAAGCGAACGAGAACACATGGGGTGTGTGGGCGTCCTCTGGCAAAGACCAGCCACATTGCCTTCTTTACAACAAAGACGAAGAAGAACCGCATTTCATATCTGCCAGTAATATTCTCCACAGAAAATGGAGAGCGTCAGGAATCAGGAGTCATGAAGAAGTCGTCCGATTTCAGGTGGGTCTGTTGGCGAAAAAAGGACGAGCAGCACCTGCCCTTGCTTGGGGGGGGGGGTTTCGTCAGAGTAACACAATCTGAAAAGTGTTTGCTTGCGAAGATAGAACCATTACATTCAGTGCAGTTCGAGGATATAGATTGTGTTGCTTCCATTAACTGTACAGAGTGGTAACCTTGATGAACAGTGGGAACTTTGAAGGCTCAGCTAATCCTCTTTTATTGGAGCTCCTGCTCGCCAGGAAAGACATTGTGTTGAACTTTCATATTCTTGTTTCTCTTGAGAGGATGGACAAACACAGATTCGAACAGTCGGCATTCAGACACACATACACACAAACACACACACACACACACACACATCCTGGCTATTGAGTGCAAAGTGAATCATCGTTCCAGACAATATCTTTGTCAAACACTGGCCTTGACGGATAGACATCGGCAGATTCGTAGAGCCATGGCAACAGTCAAGTGTGAATCCCACTGATGAGAAGAATGTGTTTATGCTTCACAGAAATTGGTTGGTTAATTCCTGCATGGGCTCGGCTGCGATCGCTGAGAAAAAGCTGCAAACGCAGTGCAGATAAAGAAATTAAATTCCAATAAAAAAAAGCCATCCATTGTTGGAGTGCATTGAATTCACAATGAGGAAAAAACAGAGGACAAATATGGACAAATGTGATAATTTTTTTACTCCACTTTAATATGCCAATCAGCAAAATGTAAAGGATTAGTTTAGAGTTTCAAAGCCCTGCCAAAAGCTCTTGTTTCCTCAGACAGGGTGAGGAGACATACTCCCACTCCAAATGTGTGTTAGCATCTAAATCGCACATATTTAGAATGAACCAAAATCGAGCAGCTACATCTTTAAGGATGATAACGAACATATTTGGCTCATCATCATCATCTTCTGCCAGCGAAACGTAACACGGCAGCAAATCACCTCCTCTACCTCGTTGGCTCCCAAACCCTCCAGAGGGGGAAACTCTGGATCGTCACATTCCTGGAAAAGCATGTTAAAAGACGACGTAAAATAGAGGGGGGAAATAGAATGAAATGGCACACAAACACACACACACACACACACACACACACACACACACACACACACACACACACACACACACACACACACACACACACACACACACACACACACACACACACACACACACACACACACACACACACACACACACACACACACACACACACACACACACACACACACGCTCAGTTCAAGAGTCAACAAAAGCTGAGCGTGGGTGGAGGTGGTGAAAAGGACGAAAAGGATGAGGAGAAGGAGGCAGGTGATGAAGACGGAAGGCTGCTCGGCTGTTTTCAGATCAGGTTGAGTGCTGGAGAGGTTCAGCATCACAGGATGAATGGTCCACTTTATTATGTAAAAGACCAAAAAACTGAGACAATTCTATACATCTAATTAAGAATGAATCATAATAAGCAGAAAAAACTCTGAGCTCTGTGATCGTTTTGTCATGCCTTTCTTTATTTTAACACCAATCATGTAAAAGTACTAGTCAGTAAATACCAGTACAGTCAAACCTGTCTAAGAAGACCACTCAAGGCATGACAGAGACATAACAGTTTCCAAGTTAAAGTACTGCTATAATGCTGATTATACTCCATTGATTTGATTTGATTTCTGGAAATCATCTCCCGACCCCCCTGAGGGGCCGCAACCCCCATGTTGGGAAGCCCAGTCTGGTAACCAGAAATGAGGAGACTGTCCTCGGCGAACTTTGAGGCACGTTCCTGTAACATCGGTTCAGCTTCCCGCTGCTTTGGAGCGTTGTTTTTGTAGTCGTCCAACGCTGCGTGGAAAAGTCCCACTTTTTGAGATATTTTGCAGGTAAAAAAACCAAAACAAAACAAACAAACAAACATGGCCGATCACGTAACCACTTCCAGCTCGAAAATACCTTTTCATATACAGTCAGGTGTAACATCTGAACACCATGCATTGGGACATGAGCAGAGAAGACAGAGGTAATAGATAAACGTTGAGAAAGAAAATGGATAAATGGATGAAACAGCTTCCAGGAGGTAAAAGTTAGAGCGTTTATCACTGTGGTGGTTCTGTGACCATGAATAAACCATCCTCTAAAAACTTTGTGCTGGAAACAGAATTTTGCAAAAAGAAGGAAAACCGACCCACAAAGAGGAGAGTTATGTCATGCAGGCTGTCGGTCTCCCTTTAGTCAACAGCTATTCCATTTTCTAAATTTTTGCTGCAGAAATCATTTTTCGATGGACTACTTAAGAGTGCATTCAGCTGCCTTGCAAAGTCAACTCGACGCTATAGTCAGGACTTGCATTTACATGTGTGTAGGCTCTGTGGAGCTCTCCCTCCTATTGAACTACCCACACCTGTATGTGTGAGAGAGTGAAAAGAGTCGGTTTGAATTAGCGAGAGAGAAAGGAATAAAAAGGATGTGATGGTGATTTAAAACAGAACAAAACACAGAGATAGACGGCGAGGGGTGGAAGAGAGAATAAAAACAAATGTGTATTTAATTTCTGTTAAATACATATAAACGTAAAAGTAGATTCTCTAAATTTTCTCCCTTTCTGTCACACAGACACACCCATATAAACAATGTCACTCCTGTCTCCAAGGTTACTATTAAATAGAAGCCAAAGACAAAAGTTCAGGCTGAATTATTTTCCTAAATGTATCTAAATCAGGGGCCATGCTGTGTGCGTCTTCCTCTTTGTCGAGTATCAAGGTCAACTGTTTTAGAAGATTTAAATAAACACACATAAATACACACACTCAAGAACACACTCCCCTTTCAGAAAGTAGGATCTTCTCCCATCAAGCGCTGCTGTTGCCACAGCAACGGCTGGAGAGCAGTCATAGGTGGGTGGCGATGCCCGGCAGCAGTCCGTCTGGAGGGCTCTCATTGGACCCTCCACGATTTCCCACAATGCTTTGCTGCATTTGCCGCTCCAGCATCGATCCCTCTCTGAATGTGACCCAATGTGGAGGTTGGTGAGGTCAAAAAAGGAGGTGGGGAGGCTGTGTGTGTGTGTGAAAAACGTGAAATTAATTTTTTGTGTGTGTTAAACTTACAGGCTGTGATATGTTCTAATAGAAATGTGCATGAAGAATTAAATCGATCGTTTGGACGGGATGAGGAAGACGGAGGGTAAGTTCAGAAAATAGACCTGCTGTCGGGATAATTATGGAGGAAGCTGTCAGAATTTTCACGACGTGAGTCAAAGTGAAAAGAAGTCGTTGTTGAATCTTGTTGTCAAAGACCTGAGGATGAGGATGGTTTGATTTCTATGTGGTGGATGAAGACATTCTAAAATCTGACGTACAGATCTATAGCTATATGTATGTAGCCTATATGCTATCAGTGGGTCCACCACATTCCAGAGAGCAGCCCTGTTCACTAACCCTTACACACAATCAGGGTTCCCAGATGATGAACCCTGCTTTAACTTTTCCTCCTTTTTAAAATTTTTTTTTAATTAATATGTGTTTTCATGTGAAACGGCTCTATTTCCAAGATATTTTCGCAAACATGTCTGCCTCAAGATGGATTTGATGATCACCTACTTTGTCAGGTCAGAATTTTAATTAGGCTTTTATGAAAGTAGTGGATGGCACCAATCGAACGTCTCCATTCCGTCACATCTTGATTGGTCGGAGAGGATAATGATGGAGGACTCTACACTGTTTTCATCATCTTTTTGTCTTGTTGCCTTTTCTCAAACAAATCCCGCCTCCTTCTTATAATAAAACCACCACATATTAAGACAGACAGGTTCCAGTACGTCTGCTAATGGATGGCGCAGCTTCTCACCTACATTTAAAGGCGCTGTCTGCAGTGGAAATGCACAACAGAGCCCGACTGCTTGGTGGAAACACAACTTTACTTTGTTAAACTCTACATTGACAGGGTCGTGTTGACTCACTCGGGTAGCTCGGGTCCTCGAGGGCTGTCTCTGCTGTCTTTCCTCAGGTTTAAGATTTGTGCTAAGTGCTGACACCATGTGACTCGAAGACTGACGAGATGGTCTGACAGCCTTTTAAGGAGTTAGCGCTGAGATGCTTCTGGAGGTCGGGGGTGGGATTCTCATCATCCACTACTTGTAGCCTGGAGTGCTCCCTGGACATGCTGAATCTCCTAATGCTATATATATATTTTTGCTTTCTTTCTTTAAAAAAAAAAGAAGGTATATACAACAGCATAATACACAGGATTCAATATAGTTATCCCTTCTCTCTGCAGAAATATAAAAGCTGATGATAATAAAGAAAAACTATAGGATAGATAGAATCTCATTAGAGCAGCTTTAGCTCAGCTGTTACCTCTGTAATTTATGATGATTGCTGCCACGTCTTCAAACTATTTTTTGCAGGCTGTTATGTGAGCTAATCAAGGAAAATTCACCACTTCTTCCTAACCAGTGTGCAGGATTGAGATTTCCTATCGAATGGAGCTCTTTTCTGTGTTTCTGTATCAGCCGGTGGTGCAACTGTGTCCACTTTTCCCAAGGTAATTTTGCTCCTGGTTTGCTTTAGGTCCTTAGATGGATGTTATTTCATGCCACAGGCAAAGCATATGTCTGAGAGACACATGCTTTAGCTTATTGTGCTTATTCTAGAGCCGACATGATGTGTTTCTCAGGTGAATATGCCAGGAAATAAAAGCAGTTCTACTATATTGAATACCAGGAGAATTCCGAGATGAGCCGAGTGATATTTGTGCTCCCTATAAATGCTCTGTGATCTCAAGCACCACACCAGAAAGGCATGGAGACATTTTCTTGAATGTATTTTCGTTCTGCCTGGTTTCCCACGGCGGGGTGGTCGACTGGTGTCCTGTTTCAGGTATAGCTTTGGCTGTTCCCAGAACGTGAGCAGGCAGGATCGCTGGGAGCCATACCGGGACACTCTGGGATCAGTTAAATTCCCGGCATTCCTCACATAGTCCCTTTGAGGGGAAAGCAAATAGAGAGGGGTTTAACGACCCCCCTCTCACACCTCCTCGCAGGCCGAGGAAGGGAAACACAGTGTTGGTATCAGGGCTTATCGTAAGATAAGGGCAGTACCATGCCGGGCTGGGGTCGATTCCCTTAAATTTACTTACAGCAGTTGAGGGGATTTTCTTTAAGAGGGTTTTAAACAACAAGGTTTCTATTATCATGTGAACCACAGTTTAATTGATACGGAAGCTGGAGTTCTGGAAATAGTTCCTCTGTCACATGTGGATGGAGACACTATTGATTTGTTCCGATGATGAACGCATTCCAACTTCAAACCATCCTAGGGCAAAATGCTCGCCGTAACTCAATCAGTTCTCGCTGTGACCTTGCAAGCACACTGCAGGCAACATCATAAAAATCATCAGGAGTCCATTCCTGTCTGGTAGAGTTGAGTGACCACGGAAAATCAGTCGATGTGTGGGTGGTCAGAAAGCTTTAGAAAAAAGAAAAGAAAAAAGGTTCAAATGAAATAGTCACAGACACTGGTGCAAAAACTCCTCAGCAAAATGGGCGAGGAGTCGGTTCCAGCTGGTAAAAGTTTCCAAATTCTTTACAGCTTTTATTACCTCTGCCAAGAAGGTTATGTTTTCACCCACTGTTTGTTTGCTTTTCACTTTTGCTAACATTAAAAAAATCCATTTTTAATAGTTTTACAAAATTTTTTCATTTCTCTGGGAACGTTGCCTTAGATTGTAATGAAAAAAAGGGGCAAATTTACAGCATTGGTATCTATGATTGTGTACAATTTGATGCAGATCCTCATGAAAATCTGGGTCCTTGGTGTGCCATTCAGATTTTCATGAAATTTAGTAAGAGGATGGGGCATGGGCCAGGGAATAACCCATTAAATCTTGATGTGGATTGATGTGAATCCGGATAAAGGACCAGACCTGGAACTTTCTTTAATATTGCTAGATTATGCAAAAAACCAAAAAGACTACAGAACCGATTTCCACAAAACTTTGCAGAGGGGTGGGACATGCATCAGGTGAGTTACACAGTATGATTGCTCAGCTTTGGAGTAGGTATGTGCAGTTCTGTTTTCATTTGTTCCATTTCCTGTTTTGTCCTATTTTGGTAAATATGAGCGAATAGTCGCCGTCACCCGTCCACATTTTAGGAGAGGTCACAAGGCCTGACGGCACCAAGCCCTCCACAATATCAGATCAGATGCTCTTTACAGACAGTCAAGAGATGCATCAGTGTTAATGTTCGAACATACAAGTTGTCACCAGCTGTGTAAAATATTGTAACGTTATGAAAAGCAAAATAGCCACATGACCAACTTGAAGCGTTGAAAAGAGTGCAGCTGAGGAGGCCACATGGATGCAATCACAGCATATTGTAGCGCCCAAAGCATTCTCTAATGGACAATACAGGATTATTACACTATTTGACAGGTTTTAACAGAGGAAAATTCAAGTATTTACACATAAAAGTGATCATTTTTTCATAGAAACAAACTGCAGCCACTTCAGCCAGAGCGCTAACAGAGAAGAGTCAACTGTGACCTGTTGGTAACATGCATGCATATGTGCAGGACTGCAAATGGCAAAATGGCTGATGAACAACCGCCCTGTCACATGTCACCCATGTCTCATGTTTGCTGTCATAGATACTCACCTTGCATGGATACACCACTGCACAGCATCGGCTCCGGTGGTCAGAGGGGAAAGACGTTACCGTTCAGTGTCAACACATTGAACAGGAGCACAGCCACCGAATCTGACCAGGCAAAACTTCATCAGCACAAATAAAATCCATGGAAAAACACATCGCTGCCCACGTTATTTGATTGACAGGTGATCAGTGGGAAGTGTAATACAAACATCTAGAAATGGCTGAGCTCTGAGTGCCAAACGGAGCAAACATGGCACATAAAAGAAAAAAGGATTACTGCTTTAAATGAAGGTTAGAACAACAAGACTTTTAACCATGGACGAAATATCGATCAATACATTTATTAGATTTCTCATCCTAGATTTGTTCATTTTTGTTTCATTTTGATTTTCTGTGGACTAAACAGGACAGACTTTGCACAACGGTGCACATGTAGAGAATTCTGACATAGCATCAGTGTGTGTGCATGAAAACACACACACCACACACACACTGCATGCCAACTACAAAACTGTGTAACTTATACATCTGTCAGGGAGTGTTTTGCATGTTAATGTTGTTTGTGTTTAAAGCTTGTGGTGGAAAGTTACCAGAGAGACTTCAACACACACTCCAAGATGAATGCGATTAATCGCCACACACATTAAAATACTAAGGGTTTATTGTGATGTCAGTCCTCACTTCTCTCTGTTCTCTTCTGCCACCTAGTGGAGAAAGTAACTAGTTACACCAGATTGTTTTTTTCCCCAATCTCCCAAGGTTGTTTCCTGTGCATTTTGAAGCCTGCAGCTCAGCACTTAGACTCAGAGCAAACACTGTGTGCAAATAATTAGGAGTGTTTGTTTTTCTGAGCTTGTGCCGCCGCCAGGTAGGAGGAGTCAGCCAAATAGAGGAGAAGTGAATCTGTGCTTGAGAATTAAGCCAATCTGAGTATTCATGTGAAAAGTCAGCCTGCAACACTGTCACAGTTCTCTATATTAGTTGTCATAAATCACTGAATACCAACTAAATGCTCCACTTTTATTAAGATTAATGAGTAAAATGCTGATCCAGGTCCGGTGGACGTGGATAAGAAAAGAAAAAAACCCCCATTTATTTCAAACTAGTGCTGTGAATTGAATTGAACTCTTATGCATACTCAAGTATTCTGCCACCCTCTAGTGTCAGCAGAGCAAACAGAGGAAGTAAACCGCATCATTTCAAGTCCAGGAAGTCAGAAAAACAGACACATAATAGACATGAAGACTGTGTTTGATTCTCATGGAGCTTGTATTTCTTATTAACGGATGATTTCTATACTTATTCATCCATCAATTCTTCTCAAGGACTCTTAGGGATCCCCGAACCCCAGATTGAAAACCACTGCCCTGGAGAACACCCTAGACGGCTCTCTTTCATGCACACATCCCACCTGCAACGCATCCTATATGACAGGTAACTATTCAAACTCATGTTGTAAAATGTTTTCTGTGCTGTGCGTTGAAGGGGATTTATACCCACCACCACTGGAGGGCACTGTACATCTTTCCAACCCCATCCTTGACTCTCTTCCTGCTCTCTTCTCTGACATTTTGGATACATATCAGTCTCCTGCTCACCACACACACGTTAATAAATCCCAAGCCAAAATAAAGACACTGTACACAACCACCTTACTTTGGGCCTTACTTTGCTTTCAGTTAGTTTCACTAAAGATTTAAGTTGATGTTTTTTGTTCATGCTTTGTGCTTTGTTACTATTAACATTGCGTTCCCCGTTTTTACAAAGCCATAAGATGCATTTTAATTCACACCAGGCGTGCAGAGTCCCGACCCAGGAGGGTTTGCCAAAGCTTCACGGCTGAGAGTTCCTCCAATGTTGATGCTAATACGCACTGATGGCACTGGGATGTTAAGCTCCTCGTCTTCTCTTTAATTGCCTTTCTCAAATGTCAGAGTGGCATGTTTATGAGTGGCGACTGTCAAGGCCTGTGCAACTGGCACCTTAAGTATCTGATTTTATCACTGCGAGCACAACGAAACACTAAACAGCCCAAAGCTAATCCTCGTCTCGGTACAGTACATTGAATTTACAGTGATTTGCTTGTGTTTCTGAGACAGGACGTTCTGGACTGCAAGATTCTGTCAACTTGTGCCGCGATTCGGTTTCACGGGTTAAACTTTGCTGCTCTGCAGACGCCTGCAAGCTGCCGAAGCCTGCAAGCAGTGATTGAATATTTAAGATATTTATTTAGCTTTACGTGTGGTTATGTTTTATTAATCTGGACGGGCTCCCAGAGAGAACACACTTATTCACAGGAGAAGCTGCAAGGAGGGACACACACAAACACACATTTGCCAGTACAACAACAGGCACACTGAGCGAGCAGCTCCACTGGGAGCAGCCACGGGTTTGCTGTTATTTTCACTCTTTTTCTGAGTGTTTGAACAAGTCCATCTTTCTGACCACAAGGCTAGCGCCGCTCCCCCCAACACAGACGCAAGATTTCAGCTGAATTCATCCAAGGAGAACTCATTCAGTGTCACAATTTGTCATAGATTGTTATTTCCCCCCTCAATATATCATTAAAGGACCACACTAGTGGCAGAGACTTGAGAGATGTAGATCAATATTTAATGAAAAGCAAAAATAAACTGAGAATCCAATGTCAGGCAAACAGTGTCCATAGATGTTAAAAAAAAACTACTCAAAAAGAAAGAAAACAGTTCAAACATATGAAAACCCCAAAATGGCAAATTCTAAAAAAACTAAAACAGAAGACAGGGCAGAATTCAGAAGCAAATGCAAAAGGTCAAAAACTTGGAAACATGACAGGAGCAGAGCTTGAAGATGAGCTGCATCCAAACACAACTAAGTAGCACACAGGACAGAAACACACAGACTTAAATACACAGGGTGACGAGTCAATGACACACAGGTGGCACAGGGAAGAGGAGACAATCAGAGACTGGTGGAAGCAATCAGATAATCACACACTGGAGGGAAAAATGTTAAAGGAGAAGACACAATGAGGATACAATGATAAACTAATATGAGACGGAATACAAAGACACAGAGGGAGAGGAAACAAACCAGAACTGAAAACAGAAGACGACAACCGAGGTAGGTAAATAACCTAAAAAAGGTGACCGAACCTTCAGAAACGTCTCTTCCTTTTAAAACAGCCTGTAATCTTTCATGAGGGAGGATGTTAAAAAAACTTCTCTTTGCCAGAGGTTAACACTCAGCAGGAGCTCTTTGCCCTGACTGTGCAGGATGCACTTTCAAGCAATTAATGGGAGCTTTTCAAGAAGTTTGTTTGATGGATTCAGGCGCAAAAATCTGGAAATTAGTTTGCACTGCATAAAGCAATGAAAACACATCCCACAATCTGATGCAAGCCTCATTTAACAAGACGAAATGTGGCAAACCCCACCCGTCTGCTTCTCAAAGTGGATTAAATCAAACACCAAGAATTCTGTGCATTTGAGATTTCGCCCCGGCCACACGTCTCAGTCGTGGAGTCGGTTTGTGGTCAGTTTGAGTCTCAGGACAATCCACTGACTGAGGCGAGGGCCGCAGCGCTTGTAGGCCTCCGACCTCAACAAGCAGAGGGAAATGCTGCAAACCCACAATCGTAAAAGTCAGGCTTCTTGTGCGATGTGACGGACTGAACGTAAATGAGACCAACATGAAACGTGTTTTCATGGCTCCACGGAGTCTTTTGTCTTTTTATTGCAGAGGAAGTAGAAGTTGTGAATGAAATCTGTCCGGTGGGTTTTGTGCAACCCTGCAAGACAATCAAGCCGATCGTCTCCTGCATTCAAAGAGTGGAACTTTTATCGAAATGCAAAAGTCCTGCGTTTTTGAAAAACTCGTGTATGCATGTTGGCACCAGCTCATTCAGCTCATTCAGGTGTGACCATCAGCGTTTCATTCATCAGCTGATTGGCTGCCACCTGACCTGAAACCTCCAGTCATATTCATAATTCAACCTGACACTGTTTGCAACCATTTGAGAATATTTCTGTGCAGTAATACATGTGCATGCATATGTGTGTGTGTGTGCTGTCAGGTGGTCATGTGAGCTCACGGGCTCAAACAGCTGTAGATTGTTAAAACTATAGAGCCGAGGGAGGAGAGAGTGGGTCAGGCGAGGGCTGGTGTGGCTGTGTGTGTGTGTGTGTGTGTCTGTGTGTGTGTCTGTGTGTTAGTGGGGGTCTTGTCAACCCAGTACTTGGCCTACATTCAACATAACACCAATAAAAACAACAGCAGTATCCCAATAGTGCTATGTGGACACACACTCTTACCTCTTTGGTCCATCACCACCTCCTTCATTGTGACATCATTGTGTATGTGTGTCGGATTCATGTTGGATGTTAATTAATGTGTCTCTTGCTGCCAGACTGCCTTGACACACTTAGTTTTTAATCTTTTATAGGAACAGATATAGCTCAGCCAGACAGGGTGGGGACATGCTTTGAAGATACAACAGAAATAAATCTGATTGTATCTCTGGATTTGTTGCGTGTCTAACTGGGTTTGTTTTTATGGCGAGACAATAAAAAAAGACGCTGCTTCATATATTTTTTAAGATACTCAGACCAGCTTGACATAAAGGTAGAGATCCCTCTCCCTCTGTTGCTGAGGGTTTTTTTCTTTTAGGGAGGAGGAGACCACCAAATGTTTGCCTGAGGTCAGAAACAGCGAGGATGTGATGTTCTGTTCTTCAGGGTCGGATCGACTTGTCCCACTTTCATTTTCTACACCTCCTGAAGGAACTCTTGATACAGAAATAGATAAAATTCACCAGGTCTACAGTTACATATCAGCACAGGCAGTTTAATGGTCTTCTTTGGCCTTTTATGGTCTATTTAGCAATGATTTCCAGTAGCTTTGTACTGCAGCTGTCTCTCCACCTTCTTCCATGTTTAAATCTTACATCAGCTCTGTTTTTTCATAGGAAAAAACAATTAAAT
The DNA here is from genome assembly GCA_037577475.1 of Chaunax sp. Z400. Taxonomy (NCBI): domain Eukaryota; kingdom Metazoa; phylum Chordata; class Actinopteri; order Lophiiformes; family Chaunacidae; genus Chaunax; species Chaunax sp. Z400. The sequence continues at coordinate 9,290,233 of CM075205.1, forward strand.
CTTCAATTGGCTACAGGCAGTAATGGCAAAGGATGCATGTCCATTAAAAATTTATATCAATAATTCCTCAGATCTCTTAATTGGCTCTGCTATAAAAACTCAGCCGCCCTCCACACTTCCATAACCTCACCTCGCATTCATCCAAGGCATTGGGATCTCTGAGGTTTGATTCATTTCATTGAGTCAGGCTTTCTATTTCGACTGCATGTAAACGAGACCGTTTATTCAAGCGAGGACAAGAACTTCAGAGACGAAAGTTGATGTTGAAATTCTCATGAATGGTTGCGAATGCAAAACATCTGTCGTTTTCCAGCACAAAGAGAAGCTGCTTTATGGCACAAATAAGGCGCAAATCCTCTTAAAGTTAAGAAAGAAACACGCAGCGTGACCAGAGTGGATGGATTATGGGAAATTTGGTCTTATTTTCTAGAAACTCTACTACTAGAAAAAGGCAACACACATCTGTTTATGGAAATTTCACCAAGGTATTACACTTAATTTGACAATGATATATTGCTGTTTAAAAATGCTATGTTGCACTTTTAACTTAAGTTGGAGAGAGGTCGGGGTCCAATATCGTTGGCAACCCTGACCCCGTTTGCCTCACTGTACACCCTTCATGGAAAGTTCACGTTGGGATTTTCCAGTCAGGACTGAGTGGCTTGACTACAAGCTTGGCACATGGCCGCCTCATGTGGTTTTATTTTTGCTCTTTTCTGCAGTCGTGCCCACACATCTGACCTACAAATGTGTGTGAAATTTACGTATGCTGTGAATTTGACCTGCTGTAACAGATGGAAATATGCGCCGTGCCACATTTAGGCCCCGTCAGAAAGGATACATTATTCTTGGTTGTGGGGTTGACACCCAATTGTGAGCGTTACTTAATCGAGGACGACAGGCCGCATGTGTAGCCTGTGGTCTAGGTAGAGACATAAATACCACTGAAGAAGAATTCTTTACACATATTTAACATCAACGTTCATATGGTCTGCTTCCTGTTCACATTGTCGTTACAAATTTATTTTTATCTGGTCACTGTTTACAGCCCATGCAGCGTAAACCACAAGTCAGTTTTATTTATATAGCGCCAAAACACGACAAAAGTTATATCATAGCACATAACTACTAGAATATTTAATTTGCATTAAGCTGATTTAAGTCCCATTTATCAGATCAATCTCAATTTGTAAATGTTAACGATGAATCCACCATGCATAGATTACATTAATCACGGAGTTCCTCAGGGTTCTGTGCTTGGACCAATATTGTTCACAAGAATTAAAGAGAATATCTTAAAAATTGCTCCAGATATCTGTCACTAATTGGAAACAGATTGCGTTGTGAATGCTAGTATCCCATCTCTAGTCTGTAAATGAGTCATATTCTGACTCTTCTGCTTAATATTAGACAATTACCATAATTTAAATATACTCACATGACTTGCAAAAGAACAGTAGTGTCCTCAGTGAAAGGAAAACCATGCTCTGGCTCCCTGGCAGCAGGGGTCACCTATTTTGGTTTGGCTCCTCTCTGGAGAGGAAGGCAGCAGTGACTTTCCACCCCAAAACGAGCGCTAGCAATGCGCCGCGCCCCCCGCCGCGCTACAACACCAGTCCAACCAAAGTCAACAAGGTCCGCGGTGTGAGTGTAACTAAAGGAGGAATGGGGGGCCAGGCGGCGGACGACTGCAGCTCCTGTTTGACCACACAACGCTCAGAATAGAGCATCAGAAGCATAATGGCTTCATTCATTCATTCTCACACATGCACTGTGATGTGCATTGATGTTGCTTTGACCTGGTTCGACCAGATTTGTGGTGTTTCCCTGCAGAAAAGTTTCCTAAAGTGACTTGCAAATACTTTTTTTCTGATTGTTGATACTTCTCTGGCACATGATGTGTTATTCTGTGAGTGAAAGTTCATTTATCTGGCAGCTAACCAGAATAAAAAACAAACCTATAGCCCCCCTGACACACAGAGGTACTCCAGTGTTTCCTATGAGACCAGATATTTGCAAGACAGATGTGATATGACAGGCAAGGAAACTGTCTCCTGCTACACACCTCATAGAGGAGATGTAGATTCATCACTGCTTGGCACAGCTCAGGCTCCACGCTTCTGCACGTGCATATGAGTGTTTGTGTGCATATGCCAAATAGTGATGTATCATTCTCCTTTCGTAATGCATATGGCAAGTCACTGCAATCAGGCCGACAATCCAACTCAGAGCCGTCGTGCATCGCCAGAGGGAAAACCTACCCAACCTGTGATTCAGATGAGGGCGAGCAAGCGAGGCAGCTGAGTTTTCAGCATTTGTGTGCATGAACTAGTTAATGCACCTACATGCCTGTCAATGCAACAAGCATATCTACATGTCTGTGCATCTAGACGAGGCTAAAATGTGCGTGAGAGTGTGGGTAAATTTGGGTCGATTTCTCTGGGCTGTGATTTTTCCTTGAAACTTGAGGAGATTACAAATTATTAAGAATGAATTTATTTCCAAATTCTAAGAGGCTTAGATTTTCACATATTTTGTATTAAACTATAATCAGCGTGTCACCAGTAAATAGGGCAATCAATAGGCGTTTGTAGGTCACTTCAAATTTACTAGAAACTCTAGCTGTACATTGTTTGTGGCTGGTAGCTGGTCCTTTTCTGGACCATCTACCCAAAAGGTGTTTTATGAAATATTCACACACTTGCAAATCCCAATATTATGTTTTGTGATGCTGTACATTACTGATTCCCACCAATCAGCCTCGCTCCATGAGGCCTTTAAATAGAAAAACACACACCTTCACTCAAATGTGAAGCAAGAAGCACGAAGAAGCTTCCAGTCTTCCCTCGACCTCCAGCCAAATAAATAACCTGTCCCCGCTTGACACCAGTGAGAGTCCTCGTCTCCAGATACTCTGTCTACACTACGTCTGCCCTCCCCTCCCCTTCTATAACCACACTCAAGCCTTGAGGAGAGCAACATTACCTTCACACACACACACACACACACATATATATACAAACACATAATGGATGGCTTTCTTCTCTCTGTAATGCACAAAAAAAAAAAAAAATTATCCATCACCCTGCAGCCCAGAGTGAAGAGATGCTCCATGACAGCGTTCCTGGCTAGTCCATGTGGAAGTCAGCTCAGTTGCGGAAGTACTAACATTTCACTTCCATACATCTCACTTTCTACTCCATTATTCCAAGATAAATCACACTAAGTATATGCAGCAGTTGTGTACTCTCTCTTGTGGTCTTATATGTGTAGTAAAAGAAGGATCTTGCTGTTGTAGTTGGCTGAGATGGCGCTCGTTATTTTGCATGGCACTGCAACTAATGATTATTTTTTTATCATGCATTAACATGCTGATTATTCTATCAGTTCATTGATTATTTGGGTTGTTTTCAGGGGTGTCGAGCAAAAAAAAAAAATTGGATTCCTTTAAAGACAAACTGTCAGTAATGATATTTGTAAGACTCTGTGTTTACTACATGTAGATTTAGAATAAATGTGATTAAATGTAAAAGCCTCAACAAAATTAAGAGTCCACAATGCCACAGTTTTCCACTATACCTAAAGGCAGTGTGTGAAGGGTCCATGTGTGTGTTCATGCTGCTCTAACCACACAGCTGATCCTCTGCCAAGTGGGTCAGTCTCAGCGGAGCAGACAAACAGTGATGGAGCTGTATAGGAAAGGAAAAAAGAGAGAGGAGAGAAGAAGAGAGGAAAGGAAAGACTGATGGATGTGTTTATTCACCCCCATCCAACTGGGAACGTTCCCCACTTCTGGTCACATTTTACAGAATTGAAAAAGGGGGTCACGGGCCACAACAAGGCCGCGCTACAAAAACAATTGGACGTCGTCGAGGTATTTTAGGCAAAGTGAAAATGCCTTCTGTATGCATGGATGTGTATGGGGATTTACTGTGTGTCTGTGGGAATCTATGTGTGCACATGCTCGCATCTTAACCACATCCAGACTCGTCCCAGATGTGAACCGGTGCAAAGCAGTTGGACAGTGTCTGGGGCTTCAGAGGTGGTCAGGGCCACGTCTGCACAAACAAAACTCCGTTCATATTCTCAAGCATGCTTTGGACGTAAGCTTCCCATGCATACAGTATAAGGCCACACTTTCATTGTTTTTTTGATTTACGAGCTAATTAGCCTCTTAAACCGCTCGAATTACACAACAATCTGGCAGCCAGTTAAAGTTCGGGCTCACAATGTCAACAGATTTGGGGTAAGATTTTCAGAACAAAGATAATCTTCCCAAAAAAAATGAACGTGACCCAATTTTTGGAGCTCCGAATTAACAATGAAAGAAATATTAGAAAGAGCCGATTCTAATAACATAAGCATCGTTTGAGTTTGACGGGTCACGCAGTGAGCAATGTTTGAAATCTGATTAGGTGCTCGGCATCGAGTTCATGAGAGGAAAAATGAGAAATTAGAATGAATCAAGGCATGAAATTTAGTGGACCTGAAATTTGGTACCAATACTCAACGATTCGAGTGTGTTTGAGTGTGGCGGCCATTGATTTGTGTTGTGCATGTGCTCCGTGTGTGCCGGGCATTGACCAATCAGACTCATAAATGATATCTGACAAGTGTACTTCTGTGGGATATCATTTAAAAAAAACCATTACAGGCAAAATATAACAAGAAGAAAAAAGGAAAAGGCCTCAGGAAGTTGTCCAGATGCTGACATCCACTGGTTGTGATGTTGCTAATGCCACACATGTCCTCCTGAGGAAATACTTGTGTTTTTGAGTATCTCACCATCTGGAGCCTGAAACATGGCTCTAAAAGGTTTGTAGCTCAAAAGCCTGCAGCTTTAGTCAGCTCACAATTCAAAGCAGTTGCAGACTATTCCAATGGAGACCTCAAATGTCACTGAAAATGAATCAAAATGTCCATAAAAACTTCACACAAACCACTCATACAGTGTAGGAGGCTTTATAAACCGATGGAAAATGTATCAGCACTGATTCACTGATTCACTGACCTAATAGCACAGATACGTGAATCATATAGATATCCTTGTATCCTGTGTTTTTATTATTTGTGTCCCGACTTGTTCTCATGGATGCAAAGCTGTTAAAGATAATGATAATTCGTTCCAGAGTTAGTCAGTTCAGCTGCTTTAAGACCAGTTCAGTAACGCTGTGATGAACAAGCCTGCAGAGTCAGCACTGGTCTGCAAGCTGCTTCTGGTTATCTGATACTATAGAGCAGGAGTATTCGATTAAAACTGCAAGAGGGGCTGGTAAATCAACCTTCCTCCCCTTGTGCATTGCTTATTCTGGGATTTGAGCTTTTCAGTGTCCTTATGTCTGTGTTTAGCTCCATAATAGTGTTTACCATTTCCACTTTTGACAACCCAGTGCAAATTAGGCTCACTGGCCTCATAAAGCTCATTGCAGGAAGAATAAATAGGATTATTATTATTTATTTTTTGATAATGCCACCTTTCATGCATGCATTGAGGTAAAAGGTAAAATATATTTTTTCCCGTTATGTCAAAAGGCTTCGCGGTCCAGATTTGGCCCGCAGGCCGCTAATTGGTGACCCCTGCTCTACAGAGCCCTGTTCTTCATATAGCAACATTAATCACATACATACTGTACAGGGGATTTTCATACAGATGTTTGTGTGGTCAGAGGTGATGAGCTCACTGCAGACCAGCAGCTCATAAACATGTTGGATCCGAGGGCCGGGACCACTACAAACACACGTGAGCCTAATCAACTACTGCAAACCAGTTTTACCCTCCATCTCACCTACACACACACACACACACACACACACACACACACACACTCATATGGGGAAACAGCTGAGGCTGATTTGCCTCTGAACACAACGTGCTGTACGGCCCAGACATCTACTGTTGACAGTTAATTCAATTTAGATCAAGATGGTGCAACGTGTTACTGAAACTCCAGCCCTCTCTGTTTGACGGAGGCTTGACGTTGGCGGTAATGCGATGCTTCATGCGGGACACGAAAGGAACCAATTTCTCCTCTTGCAATCAGGTAAACACTGAGCTGGAAGTCTTGTCGTGTGCATTAGAGCAAGGATGCAAGGTTATGGAACACATCTGATAATAAAATATACAACTGAGATGTTGGGGGGGAAAAAAAACAAACATCTTCAGGTTGTAAATCTATTGTGCAACACACAATGAGACGGATGTAGAGGATGATAATGAGAGGAAATGGAGTCATAAAGCTCATTTATTGACTAAAGTTTATTCAGAAAAAGTCAATTAGAGTAGAAAACATCTGGATTGGTGCTCTGGATGTTTCAGCATGTGTGTGGACTCATCCGAACTGGACGAACTCAAGGAGTTTTAGTGGATTTTGAGGTGGCTGTGGTTAGAGCTGACGTTGACATGAGGATATTTTACAGTTGGTGGTTTGTTGTAGGGTTCTAGTAAAGTGTGGGTTTCGGTTTTGGGAGTGCGTGCAGGTGACTGCATGTTCAGAAGTAATAATACCTTTAGGGTGAGTTGGTATGGTGGCGTAGTGGGTTGCCTCACAGAAAGACGGCTCTGGAAACTCAATGGAAATTCAATAGTTTATGCGTGATTGACAAAAATGGCCCAAAAACCTTAATCTTGCAATGTTAAAAAAAGTGCACATATGAACATTTATCTCCCACGTCAACAAAGTGTGTTTAAGTACATCTCCTGTTCAAGCAGAGCGAGGCAGGCTCTCTGTGTTCAGCCTGACCTAATGTGCACTTCCATGTGTTTTGTTTATGTGCACTAAGCTCAGGGACTCCTCATCATCCAGCCTCCACAGTAACCTAAACCCTCTGGCTTTGACAAAACACAATTAAACGCAATAAAAACGTGACCTACTTTTACACGGTGGCAGCCAGAAACAAGGGGGCCGGAGCCCAGACAGGGGCGTCTTTGAGGATCAACACACACAGACATACGTTTTTCTCTTTTCCTGTCCTGAGCTGCTTCACCGTCTAAACCCTGTAGTCTACAGACCGATGCATCCACACACCCGCATGTCTCGGATTCCCTCCCCCCCTGCCCTCGTTTGGCCCACATCCCACATGGCCTCACGGGACTCCCACCTCTCCGCGGCCTCAGGTCTCAGCTCATTTGCAGAGGCCATCTGTGTATCCCACTTTCTCCCCCCTGCTCTGTTTTTTTGGAGCTGGCCTGGTCACTCGTTTCCCCCCCCCTACCTACCATCACACTCGGACTGATAGATCATTCATGTTAGAGCATATACTGTACCTTAGTTGTACAGGTACATGAAATACTACCTTTTTGCAGGATTACATAAAAACTACTGGACACATTTCCATGAAACTTGTTGGAAGGGTGGGGAATAGGCCAGGAAAGAAGCCATTAAAATCTGGTGCTGATCCCGTCTAAAGGGATGGATCCAGGTTTGGATGATGTTTTTGGACATTTTCCCTAATTACAAAGAAACTACTGTACTGATTTCTGCAGCTGTGTGGAGGGGTGAGGCAGGGGTGAGGCAAGTTAAAAGAGACAACATGTAGGATTGTTCAGCCATGGAGGAGGAATGCATTCTAGGCTGTATCTGTATCTGTTCAACCAAAGAAATGGTCCGTCTCTGTGTCTGTATTCGGACAGAAGACCGAAAATCCAACTTAAATAGGACCAATCCTAATATTCATTAGCAATGCTATAAAGATACTGAATTAATATTGGCCAATAATTAATTATTAAATAGATTTCTACATTCTCACACTGGTTTTCTTTTTTTCTAAGTTTTCTGAGCACATCATCGAATGATCAGAAACTAAATATAAATATATAAAATTCTAAATTCAAGGATTCTGTTTTTCGGGGTAGTACATGAATATTATAATCATGTGATATGCGGGGCTACAACTGCATTAAATGTCTATCCAACAACACTAGTAGAACATCATGCCACTGAGCCCTAAATTTAATTTCTATAGACAGAATTTGCACCATGTGCATCCATTCCTCTTTACAGCTTCACTATAATGAACCAGAAAAGAGACAAAACCCTGAAAGCTGTGCACAAATGATGACCAACAATAAATATAAACATCCACCGACATCCGTCCAGGCTTCAGAGATTTCATAATTGCTGATGGTTCGATCCCCAGCCCCTGCAAAGTCTACATGTCGAAGTATCCTTGAGCAAGATGCTGAACCCCAATTTGCTCCCCGTGCGCCATAATGTAATGGCAGCCCACTGCTCCTCAGGGATGGGTCAAATGCAGAGAAAGAATGTCCCCCTATGGGATTAATAAAGTATCTAATTCTGTCTAGTATCTTCTTACCTGTCTGAATGCCAGTCCTTCAGTCTTGTGCACATCAAAGTCCTGCAATCTGCCCTTGGTTCCACTTCTTTGCTTCTTTGTTCTGTCCCCATACAACCAGTCCATTTAGCCATAAAGTCCTCTTACACCTTAATGAAGAATATAGAAATCACCGCTGTAGTAGTCCACTATGATCAGCATTTAGCATTTCGCAGACCCATGATGCACCTTGGCCATGCAACATCACTTAGTGGGCTCGCATTTGCGGTGCAATAAATTGGCTGTGATCATGAAGATGCATCGTAGTGTGAAGGAAATATCACATCCCATCCTATTATTATCTCCCAAATAATATCTGGATTTGGATGCATCCCTATTAGTTACCATTAATACATTGAATTTTATTGCATCAAGGCTAAGAAGTGCTGATAAATATTATTTGTCCCAGGTTTGCCTCCCACACAAGATTATAGGAGAATGCCACTGTGTCAGCGCACTGCCATCTATGTGGGAGTCTGAAAGTTAAAACAAATAAAATAATAAAGGCTGCAAAGGTCTCTCTTGAGGAGTGATTCAGTTGCACGTAGGAGGATTGGAAATTTTCCTTGAAACCTGTCAGGGATATGAAACAGGCTAATCCATTTCTATCAGCGCAGCAAAGCAAAGACAAGCAAAAATGACAAGCGGAAGACAAGTGGGTTTAACAACACATCACTCTCGTCCCACTCCGTCTTTTATTTGAGGGCGCATCAGGTTGAAACGTGAGCCAATGTTTTCCAGAAGCTGCTGAGGCAGATTTCTGGATAAAGTGTCTCGCGGTGAGTCATTACCTGACCGCCCACTCAAACACACACATGCAATCACACAGTAGAGACTTTAAGTTAAGTTAGTTTGACCCCACTCATTTTCCCAGTCCAGTCAGTTCGCTAAAGTGAAGCTGTCACTGCCTGGATGAGCTCTGAGGCCGTTAGCACCGTGGGTCACTGTGGGGAATGGCCGTCTGCAAAGCCAATTAGCCTCTCAGCGCACCATAAAAACAGACAGAGCTAGGAAAACTTTCCTGGCTCAGACTCCACGTGGAGCCTTTTTTTCCAATACGAGAATTTGGAGCGATTGGCGGTTTAAAAAAAAAAAAAAAAAAAAAAAGTACAAGAAGTAAAAAAATAAAGTGAAACCCAAATCGCCCCGCTCCCAAAATATTTGCACTGCAGAGAAAAACAAAAGTGATTTGATCTCTGTTTGAATCCATTTCTGGTGACACACTGGTGGCACAATCCCTCTCTGACAGGAAAATGAGCCAATGAAAACAAAAATATTTATACACTAAGAGGGGAAATGCTCAAATGATTGGAAGAGAGGCTCACCAAATACCAAATGGATTTTTTTAACGATACAAAATGTTCTTTCTTTCTTTTTTACTTCATTTCAATCAGGTCAGACTACAAAGAGGAACGACAGAATGAGAGAATTTAAGTAATATTACATTTATTGTTGTTATGGTTTGAGTTTTGCAGGTTCTCTGTTTTCTGTTTCCTGTTTTATTTTGAAAGTGATGTTCTCCATGTTGTCTCTTTTGCTTTACTCCTCCTGTCTGTGTCTGTTTTCCCTCCGTTGAGATTGTTCATCGCTGTCATCTGTGTTCCTCACCTGTCTCCTATCTCCCCTCATTATCCCTGTGTATTTAGTCTGAGTGCTCTCTGGCCATCATTGTCAGGTTGTCTGTCAGGTTGTCTGTGTTCCCTCCCTGTAGTCTCCTGTGTTATTCCTTGACGATTCCCTGTGTTTATTTTATTTTATTTTTCTCATGTTTTCTTATTGACTCACTCCTATTTTGACTTTTTAAAAATACTTGTGACTTGAGCAACCTGTGCAATGCATCCATCTAAGGAGCCAAAAGACCACTTCACTGTCCCATCAAATAATTCAATTCTTTTATACTCTGCAAAACAGAACTTCTTTGGTGACACTTTCCCTGCAACCACATTGTATTGACGTCTTTGTGTGCAGCACAAAAAGGTAGAGGTGGACCCATCCTTATGCATATTGTGACCTCATTCAGTCCAGACGCTGCAGCCAATCAGAGTCTAAAAGTAGAACAGTTCCTGGAGCAGAATGGCACACTTTGCTGAAACAAAGATGACACAAAGAAAACACAACATCGGGGTTGTCTGGGAGATCTATGCCCACCCACACTGACCCACAAGCACAGATACGCCACCAGTGCTCACTCTCCTTCCCATACACACAGACAGATGTGAAGTGAACAGTCTGTGATTTACAGGGCATGGATCTGACCTTTGCCCTCGTTCTCTCTCAGTCTCAGTGCACATCTCATTCTTGTTTTTGCTCGCGCTCTCTCTCTCAGGTGATCCAGATCACAGTACTTAATGAGTCTCGCTTGACTTTCGCCTCAGGCTTTGAGACTACAGAGAGGGCTGCAGGTTTTACCCACACAACCTTTTGAACTTTTACTTATTCGCTCTGCAAAATTAAAACCATGAGCCTCAACATCATCTTCTGCCGTCTTTCGACCAGCACCCCTTATCCTCCACCTCCCGTCAGTTTGTCTTATACTCGGTAAAATAAGTCAAATAAGTCAGCCTATAGTACATTATTGTATAATTTACTGCAGGTAATATTTGTGATTTTAGCCAAAACACTACAGGCTTGAAGTTTGGGCTTCGGTGGGTGTGCTCATCCTAACAACAATAGGAGTAATTTTTGCAGCTGGCTCATGCAAACAGCTCCATAATAGACACCATTAGTGAGAATTAAATTTGCAGAGCACTTAAACATATTTGAATTTTCCATGTCACGTCTAATGCAGCGCGGTTGAAGTCTCGCTTGTGGAGTCCAGTTTTGTAGTAACTCATCCATCAGAGTCTGAAAACTTTCACAGAGTATTTGGATTATTATTAACTGTTCCATAATTGCTGCTGGTGCCCTAACTTTGTGCACGCTCCTGGTTTAAACAATAACTTATTAATAGTCTCCTATATGCTTTGGCTAAGTGTTGAATTTGTCTCTTGTTCTGAATAACTTTCTCACACTCTGTAAACAACAGATTACAGAAGGTTGGATGTGGATGTTAATATTCCTCTCTCCAGGATGAATGGAGGAAAATCACAGTTAAAATGAGCTTTGAAAAAAATCACCATCACCTTCTAAAGTTGATATGGCATCGTTCCATATCCATCACACTTAGAGAAACATTTGCATCCATGCTTATGGGCACCTCATGGCTGTATGCCCACTAGTAACTCACTATAGCTAACATTCTCCAGAGGGAAAAGTCAGGCTCTTTGGCTTCTGAAGTGGTTTTGTCAGAGCTTTTAAAATGGCGATCTGGCCGGCATGGGTCAGGGTTCTCAGGTTCATATAGAAGTTCACATGAAGTCCTCTACTTCATATTTAGCACACAGAAAGGAGAGTTGTATCAATTTATCCATTAGATCATTAGCTTAATTTGAAATATTCTAAGGTCATTTTCTATTTCTCAATAGGCCACCCACGGTTGTTAAATCATCCCAGAACTTTGCAAACCCCCTTGGGTCATCCGGTCCAGTACAGGAGCCCTGCTGGAGATCCCTGTTCTCCTGGAGCCTCTGTCAAAATATCTGCAACAGATCTGCCAGAGATCCCCTCTCATAGCCAGATGAAAGTCTGCTACCGGTAAGTAGGCCATAAAACCACAGGAAAGAGGGGGAAAAACCAAAAGGACCTGATGCCAAAGTACAACCACTCCCCTCCCTCTCTCCCCATGCCTCCACTGTCCACACACCCAGTGCATCCTCCTCGTGCAGCGCCCCCACCCTCAACTACAGACAACTGGGCCAGAAAGCCATTTTACGGTCAGGCACCCCAGCAGGAACCATGCCGGAGTGCTGGGTGGTTATGGGCAAACGGACAAAGCAGGAACACAAGGGCAGATCTAGATTGTTAGGTGAGCGGCGGGGTATCGGCGAGGTGTCACCATAATTACCCACCATCATCACTCCACCCAGGAGAACTCAGGTATTTTGGCTGAACAATCGAATAAAGATGTGTGTGTGTGTGAGGGGCGTGTGGATTTACAGAGCCAAAACGGAAGCTCCCAACAGCTGTTCCTCTCATCGCCTCCAACTGACAAGGGGGATGCAACCTCCCGCTCTCCTTTCTCTGCGTTTCTGTCTCCACATCTCTTTTCTCGTTTCATCCTCCTCCGTGTCATCGGAGTGGATCAAACCCAACATCCTTGACCTGTCATCCAGTCAAGAAAAGGATGTCCCTGATGAAGGAGGGGGATTCCGGTGTGTGTGTGTGTGTGGTTTATTTTCAGGATGTGTGTTTGTACTGGTGCATGAGCATCATCTGCATCCTATGTAATCATTTCCCCTGGCCATGAGACTCCTGGGCTGCATCATGGATAATTATGGAAGCATTGATTGTCATGGTGGAGCTACAACTTAATTTCCTGCAACAGTTGACCCCTAAAAACCTTAAAGCACTGAAATTCACCTGTTTTGCATTTTGTGCCACTTGATGAGACTCCTTGAATGAACCTAAACCCAATCCGTGCATGGATGATTCCTTTCCTTCCAATCCCTGACAGTCAATTATGGATTTTTTTTTAGAAAATAAAGAGAAACTCTGTGGGATTTGAGTCCTACCATGCAAGGGAAATGCTGAGGCTGCAGACTCGGCTCTATAATACTGTCACTCCTTATCTCAGCTTTTAACATTAATCAGTCTAGTGACGTTGGGTGACAGACTGCTCTTAGTCAGCTTCCCGGTTGTTACTGAGCCGTTGTTTTCCGGTGGTGCCACTTTCTCTGACATCATTTACTGGACTGAGTGCACAGTTCCAGTAGGCCGATCTTAAGAGCTGGGCATAGAGGCAGCTCTTTGGCCTATGCCAAGAAGTGCACGCCAGCGAGGTGGAGGACTGTCAACACCTTGGCTGTTTTGAGCTCGCTCAAGAGCTAGTGGCACAGCAGAGGTGCAGTTGGAGAACCCAAATGTTTACTGGTAAGGTGCCATTCAATGAGCGATTAAGTGATTGTTGACTAAGCGCAGATTATTTTGCCCAATCACCGCCGTTGAATCTTAGGCCGGCGTAATGAGCCCAGTTACCTACTCTTGTTATTGTCAACAAGATCTTAATCTAGGGGAGTTTTCATGGCTCCATTGTTGGGTTGGGGTGCTGATAAAGCCACACATGGAAGCTATTTCAGCCTATCGCCTTGTATAAGCCTGGTTCCTGTATCTAGATTGCATAGTGGCTTGTTGCTCATTTTCATTGCCACACATGAGAGATTGCAGAACATTGGTGGAGAAATGCATGTTTTGCGAAACATCTGCCGTTAAGCACATGGCCAGCCGATAAAAAACACCCTTAGTAAGCATCATGTCGGTGCCTTGCAGAAAGCCTATGGGTTTTAACAAACTTTCTAAAACTACCTCCATGCCAACATCATTTTCTGATCATCGTTGTCCTTTAATGATTAATTGCCGTTAATGAAAACCTTGCAGAAAGTCTTCATTAAATGTCCGAGGAGGATGTAAAAGTATCCCACAACTTTGGCAGTCTCTGATTCCAACACTTATGCTACCAATTAGTAGCATAAGTGTTAGAAAAGTTATGGTTTCCATGCTCTAGCAGTTTGCCTCAGATGTTGACGAGAGAACTGGTTATGGCTTATGGTTCTCGAAGCTCTCAGAATTATATTTTGTGCATTTCTAAAGGTTGTAGAACCAAACGATCTTAAGCAGTGCAAATATCCTTTTAAAAACAAATCTGGGTCTGTCTTTGGCTTTACTGAGCTACTTCCAAGAATATATGTGCTTCTTGTAAGGGACCCCATTTTTTTGGATACACGGGATATATACAGGACATATAGGATATGCTGTACAAACAGGGATCATTTGATTGGCTGTATCATGCTACTGTGTTTTTAACAGCAGGCTTGTTTGCTAAATTTCCTTTGCTATTGTTGGAGGGTGATGACCTGATCACCTGTACATGTGTGAGTAGGGGCGTGACCTACATAAGATCCGTGCATGTAATGATCTTGAAGAAGTCATCGAATTAAAGAAAAACTGCATATGAAGCGTATGAATGAGTGTGCGACAACTTTTTTCACTTTCGAAAAGAAAGGGCAACATCTCAGATGTTACACACATTTCAGACCTTTTGGAAGCCTTTTTGATCTACAGACGTCTGCCATCTACTCCCAGAGCATTGATCAGCTGGAGGTAGCTTTTATCCAAACAGAAGGTTGACCTCTTTTTGGAGACGGAGAGCTTTTCAACACCCACACTGGAATTAGGCTGATTTAAACTTCTCTTGCTCTGACTTCTTGAGCTCTATTCTGTTAATTTTGCTTCTAATTTTATTCCATTTTTTTCTATTCCTATCCTATTGTATCATTGAATCGGTCTTATCATTTTTCAGGAAGGAAAACCTGAGTATGTCATACCTGGAATATAATGCATGGGAACAACATTGTGCCTAAATTGCACGTTACGCTTCCCCCTTAAACACGCCCTGACTTCCTCCGACATCCCACATGTGAATGACCCACCTCTGCTCCTGCTTGTGATGCAGGAAGGCTGTTGTTCTAGGACACCAAGGCGGGACGGCGAGGGCCGTGAAAAGCTTTGCAGATGTGAGACGTCAGGTGGAGGCCGAGCTGACCTTGATTATTCCCGGCATTGGTGTGACCAGTTTTGTAAGGGCGTGTGTGTGTGTGTGTGTGTGTCAGCAATCGGGAGGTAAAACTTTATGGAGTTTTGGGCGGGAGGTCAGGAAGTCCATCACAATAGCTGCAAATGCTTGCAGGAAATATGGGCACTGCACTATGACTCAGTAAATTCTGCTCTCCAGCGTTTGAGAGAGCAGTTTCAAATGGGACAGTGGGGTCATTCAAAATTCTTGCCCTTTTAAGATTAAAGTGTCTATCTTTCATAAGGAAATTGCAGTCCATTTGATAAGCTTATCTCTCTTATAAATACCTTTTTTAAGGTATTGTCGCTCAAATGACATTCACTTTGATTTCGCTGACTTCAAAGTAAAAGTTGGAGGTCTTCCGAGTTTCGGTCTCAGACTTCAGAGCTCCTGAGCTTAGGTGGAATGAAAGATGATCCATTTGATGTCGGAGATTTAGTTAGTTGAGGAAATTAACCTGCTGGGGAGCTCCCTTGATCTACTGCGTCTACTTTAGCCTATAATGAGCCTTGGCAATATAAGAGTTCTGTGTCAGAATGGGACACTAGGTCAGGTTGTGGAGACTCATTCACGATCCCACTTGCATTAACTTCTCGTGCACATCGGGAAGCGTGAGTCCCAAAATTAACGTATGGACTCTGGAGAGAGGTATCCCGTCTGGAGATGGCGAGATAGGGAGAGGGATGGAACAGGAAAGAAAAGGAGTACAAAGGGAATCAAGGGGAATGCTCAGGGGAACCCTGGGAAAGGTCTGTGTGACGAGTTATACTCTTGCAGGGAAACAGGTCTCTACATCAGCCCTATTCGGCTCTGGATTGCAAGGTCACAACCTTATTCTGTCCTTGATGCGAATGACAGAGAGCCTGATGGTCAGTAGGTCAGAAATCTGTGGGTGACTGACTATAATGAAGAAGCACAAAGGCAGTTTGGCTATAGGAAAAGGTTGAAGCAGTCCAAGTCTGTAACAGAAAGAGAGAGACACAGCAGGAAAGCATGCACAGCTGCACATTAGGATGTAAAGTAAATCAGCCAGATCACTCACCGCACACAGATAAACTGATCTTCAGGAGTATGAGAAGGAGGAGCAGAGCATCAGATCTGGAGATAATGAGTTGACAGCTTATTGTTGCTCCAAGGAAGAGGCATCGAGTTCATAAAGTGATAAACACAACTATAAAACAAGAGACATCCTACGGTCTGGTCAATTTGATGCTGAAGGGAAAGCTACTGACGTGGCAACAGCTTGAAAGTTTTATTTAATTAGCACATCCCTCTTGCATTATATTCATTGTCGATGGCACAAGAAGCTTACATTTGGACTGATAGAAAGTGGGTCTGTCAAGCTAAGCCAGGCCTCCATCTCCATCACCTGGCTGGCTTGGAGACGAGGGAGGGATGGAGGCCCTTGTTGAACTGTGAAGGAAACGCTGAACCGGGCTTTCGCGCGGGGGCTAATTTAAGAGAGCCCTGTTGTTTTAACACGTTCCAAGGCCCTGGACTGTTTTGGGTGGAAGAGAAAAAAAAGAGAGGCAGACAGAGAGATTCTTAACCCACTGCCCTTGGGATACCAGTCTGCATTCTTGCTGTTGGCTTGACCACAGCAGGACCCCTACTGTGGGCCGTGTGTGTGAGTCGGCTCTCATTGGAGAGGCTCCTGTTTCACTGTATTTATTTAAGAGTTTAACAGCATTACTCAAAGTGTATTTTCACTTAGCTGTGCTTATGCCTATTTCTAATATATCGATGGGAAGTTAGATTGCCAGAATATTATCATGTTTGCTGAGGTGGAAAACTGTTTCTTCTTCTTGTTTGATTTTAATTTTCTTTTTTTTTTTGGCCCACACACACCCCTGTGCACCTACACACCACCAGAAAGCGCAAGAAATGCAGAATAAAAGTGAACTGGCTACCTCTTCCTTTGTCTGCCCACATGGTATGAGTGGGACAGAAGCAGACAAATGCATTCATAAAAGCAGAAAAAAAGCCTCAATTTATTTCTGTTTGTGGTAAAATTGTACTTTTTCTTATTTATTTTGTAGGGTTTTGGAAAATTTTCCTTTTTTTGAAACATGCAACCAAAAAGAATTGCTGGTCAGTGACTTTGAACCAGGTTAAAATATCCTGACAAACACTGAATGGATTTACATTTGACATTTTTTTTACTGTGACCTCCTGACCTCCTATTCAAATGGTGCCACTGATATAGATAATAAATGTTATCTCCACATCAACACAATGAATTAACACAAACTTTAGTTGAGGAATTCGTGGTTTCCAGATGATGTACCCTTATGACTACGGTTGATCCCCTGCATTTTACTATGAGGTCATTTTTGAGCAAAATGCCTCAACAACTATGGTAAAGGAATTCTCTACAGATGTTCATGCTCTCCACAGGATGAACTGCAATCACTTGGTGGGCCTTTAAAGGCAAAGTATGTGTGTTCTCTTTCTCAATAAAAACAAAAGACAAAAGAAGTGTGGGATCATGGGAGTTGTTGTCTTTATATATACTGTATATATATATATACTGTATATGAGGCTCCTGCTGAGCTCATCAGTGGGTTGGAGGGTTTTCCCAGAGGAAAGACGTCTATTAGGTTTAGTGGGAGCAACATAAGAAATTCAGACGCACACTCACTACAACTCAGTTGTCCGTTTCAACCTTCTGCCAAACTGTTGTTGTTATTTTTCATCTCCTCTTGACGCGAGCTCCGCAGTATGTTGGCACACGCGTCCCCCTCTGTAAAACAAGGATGAGTGGTTTTTGTCACACTGTAAAGTCATTAGAAGGTGGGCGAGGCAGCAGGGCTCCTCTGCTGGCTCCCATGTCTGACTTATTTCCACCGGCTTGTTATGACTCTAACAGTCACATCCTACCCACTCACCTCATGGGAAGGGGAGAGTAAGCATAGGCGGAGATGAGCGATGTACATCCTAAGAAAGGGGAATGAATAAAAACGTGAGATGGTGATAAAAACGGGTCTGGCGTGGATGTGAGGCTGCAGCATCCAATTCTTCCCCTCCAAAGACTTGATGACAGATGAGAGTGACAAATTAGAAACAGTAAAGGCTCCTGTCACTGCAGCTCCATCTTCAAACAAAGATTCTGGGCATGAATGGCTCATTTTTATCTCTGCAGTTTTGGGCGACGTCCCAGCCCTCAGAAAAAACTGATCCACGTCATTTAGATTTCTGACTCTGCAGGAAAATGATCACGAAGGCCGATTTTCCTCTCCCTGATACATGCATGTGACTAAACTGAGAGAGGTCACTGCCTCGCTCAATTGCATCTTTCAGCAATGAGAGCCTCTGCGGTTTTGCTCTCATCCTGGGCTTAGTGATGCCGCCACTCGGTTTATGTCCTCCCATCAGTAACAGCTTTTAAACAAATGCTTGCAGTTCATTTCAGTCCAAAATCAAATGGGCCTAAATTGGCAACGTAGCATTCCATCAATTTGCAGTAAAGTGAAACATCCCATGCAGCATTGTGGCAGCCAGCACATTTCCAGCTAATGGCCAGCTATAAAAGATTTTATGCATGCTTTATACTGCCTGTCGGCATCGAAATGAAAATGAAATTAAACAATAGAGTTTTGCAGGGATTCTCGTCTTTTGTGGCTGCCATGCAGAACCATTTATTGGGCGTATAAAACATGTTTTGAGCTCTCAGGCTGGTTGATAGTGGGTATTGTGGTATGCTGACTGGTAAACAGCTTTTGCTGCAGGCAAAATGCTTTACTTTTATTAACTTTTTGAAGAAGTTAACATTTCTGAATGCACGCTTTTATGCGTTCTTGCAGGGAATTGGACGAGAAGATCGATATCACGCTCATGACCCTGCAGTAAATATGACACTACAACTAGCAGCAGGTTAGCTTAGCATAAAGATTGGTGTCATCTGGACATCAATTAAGCCACTAAACGAGCTGCAGGCACAGTAACTTAGTCTGATGCGGATGACAGGAGATGTAATCCAGTTCAAGAAAAACTTAATTACATTTTGTCACATGCTAGAAAAACTATGTGCTCCCATGCCTAATGCAGCTCTCTGCTCTTTGCAGCACGTGACATCACAACCAAATTAGAGGGAGGAGCAACAATTAAATGAAATTAAATAATGAAATAAAAATAACTCTCAATTTACATGCATTTGGCTTTATATCTTATAACTATGGCTTTTGCATGCATTAAATAAACTTATATTTCCTTCACATTGTGACTTTTACAATTGGAAACAGGGAGCTTGGCTCTGTCTAAAAGCTGGACAAATTCAGCTGTGTTGAATGCAGATATGTTATATATCTCATGCTTGAGCTATGCAAAAACTGTAGTGCAAAAAAGGACAAATGGATATGGATATTTCTCAATCGCTGCATTTCTAAAGGTAATGCATCAATATCAAGGAAAACTGTGTTCAGCACTAGTGTTTAAAAAGAAAGGCTTTAAATCCCCACTAAGCTAATATCCACATGTGGCTGAATGGTGTAATGTTGAGCAAGCGACTGTAAGTCAGTTAATTAGCATCATAAACCCCAGTCTGGTGGTTGCTTTGTCGTGGCGTTCACACTGGAAACCGCCACATCCTTCACTGAGATGTAATTATGCAAGGAGAGAATTATGCCTCCAAACATTGGCTGAATCACAATCAAAGAAATTTCACGTCGAGGGAAAATAGAATATGTTGCAGAATAAACTACAGTGAAAATGAGGCCTCCTGGCATGCCTTGTAAAACATGACTGCAGTGGGAGGGAGTCATCAAAATGTGCAGCTTGATGCTGTGATGGGTTTTCTCAGCATGACTTGTGAACTTCCAGGAGTGTAAGAATCTTAATTAAGGTCTGAAAGGGGAAGAAAAAAAATGCTAATAAATTGTCTCAGATTGTTTAACATCTGTCCTCGCATGCAGAACTCCACAGGATATGAGGACATTATGTCTTCATGTGTTTGAATCAAGACTAAAAAAATAAAATAAATAAAACCCCAAAATGCTCCATTGTCCACTGTTCAAAAGTTCCCCTCTCTGCCTCTAGGGGGCAGTATGGTTGCATCCCTGCTGCCTCAGTCCACAGAGGTGTCTGCAGAGGCCTGAAGCTGCTCCTGCACTCCAACATTGAGCTTTTGCTCTTGCAGCAGATGGATCAAGGCCCTGCTGTTTATGCCAAAACGCAAAATTTAAAGCAACTAACATCTCGACTGCAGCTCACATATTTTAAAACGTCCATGAAGATAGAAAATCCTCAGTTAAACTAAACAGATTTCAGAGAGTGGTTGGCCGACACAGACACTGTTTATTTGATGCTTTTTGGCACAGAACTGTGAACCTCTTGGCCCCATTTTGCCGTTCTTCATTTCATATTTGAGCCTGAAGAATAAATTTTAAAAGCAACTCCCATCTGAGCTATTTGATCTTTTGATTGGATGCACCAGTAAGTGTCAAACACCAGCCTTCAGCAGCTGCATTCTGGTGGCAAAGATCTCATGTGAGCATCTCAAACTAAATCAAAACGTTATATGTCTCTGACATTCAACACTCACATGTAGAAGAGTCATTGTTATAAATAGGAACTTCAAGCATAGTGCATTTTTAGTAAGGGGAGTGATAGTGGGGAGTGATATAGTGAACTACAAAAGCTGCTAGACGTAAATTGACGTACTTGCATGTTGTGCTGGCGTGGGCCGCCGTTTTCAGTCTTGTAAGCAAACATTGTTCTCTCAGGGTTGGTGAAAAGCACTTTGGGTAATGTAGGAAAATCCCCCAAAAAACAGAATTAGTTGATATCTTGAAGACTTTACTGTTTTATTACATCAGAATTAGCTTCACTAAGTAAGCTGATAGAACTTGAAATGCACAGAGAGAGAGAAACATACAGCAGGTGGAGGCGTGGAGGTGGAGGTGGTGGTGTATGTGGTGGGGTCAACAGAGAAAGACAGGCATATACTCTGTCCACAGTTCCCCAGAGCCTCTTCCAAGAAATGGATAGAGAAGATGAGGGAGGGAGGGTGTGTGTGTGTGTGTGTGTGTGTGTGTAGGAGGTGGTGGACTAAGCTGACACATGGACAACGTCAAGATATGCAATTTGTAAACCCTGACAGCGTCTGCAACGCAGATTGAGTGCAAGAGAAAACTCAAATCTTTCTTTGTTTCTCTTTGACAGGACGTCGGTATTGTTCTGATTTGTTCTGATTCTGAAGACTGTTCTCAATTTTCTACACCAGTGATATAACACACACATTTTTTTCATCAAGCAAGGTGAAAAACAAATCCTTATCTTTTTCTCAAAATGTACTCAAATTCATTTTGTTGTGTTCTTACCTCTGGCTTATCTACAATCTGAGACAATCTATTAGTCGTACTTTAATCCCATGTCTGAAACTAAATTGAATGCTTATTCAAAAAGCATCAGTCTGCACCACAATGCATAACACATATAAGGATGTAATGTACTCTACTGAGAGTCATTATATTGTGTGGTGCACTGCTTAAATCAATCGGAGAACGTTTAGTCCTCCTGAGAGGATCCATTACTTTATTGGCTCCGAGGAATGGTTGCACTACAGCTGTCAGCTCTGTCGATGTGAACATTTTCACGCTTGTGCACCCACTCACATGTGTTTATTAATCTTTTCTCTGTGAGGGATCCACATGTGAATTCTGGAAGTGTGCGGACGTGTCAGGCGCCGATCACAGCACATGTGGCCGGGTTTAGTCGTGTGTTGACATTCGAGCGTGTGTGTGTTTTTCGATGTCAGTCACCTCCGCCGTTGTGTTTTCATAATGTGCACCTGGTTCAATGTCCATCTGGTGGAAAAAGACCCCTACGTCGCTGATTGTATCGCGTCCCGCTCTGTATGTTTGATGAAACCTGCCGCCAACGGCAGCAGAAGCGGCGCATCATCCCACCAGCGCCGCCCGCTGTCCAAAAGGCGGGGTTCATTATGTAACAAAGACAAGGCTGCATGGAAAACCCATTGCTGTTCCAAGTCCTGTTCCTAATCCTCCCTGCAGTTAGCCTTTAAGCCCCTTTAGCCCCGTTGAGAGCAGCCAGGGGTTGTCATTAGGATGAAAGCTCAGCGACTCACCTGGTTCCACAGCTGTCTGCCGGGACAGAGGATATATGATTACAGAGCGGAGCCGGTCCTCTCAACTCGTTAGCATGGACTAACACGCTTTTCAAGGAGACCAGAGATGAGAGGGCCCGGGTCGGCCAGGCCGCAGTTGTTTTGTTGTTGTTGTTTTTTTGCTGATGATGTTGCTTTTCATACAGGAGATGCCGACGTTTAAACAGATGTTACCTGAAGGGCTCGAGCGACCTTTAGATTATGTATCGGTGTTTCATCCTCTTCCTCAGGTGTTGTCCAAAGTTAGATGTGAAACATGAGCATCTCAACTGTTCTGTTGTGATTCACTTAATAAAAAAAATAAAAAAATAAAAAATCACAATCCTCATTTTGCTTTGCTTGTTGTTCTCCAGCCCTGTCAGTGCAGGCAGCAGAAAATTGAAGCTGGAGGAATTAAGGGGGAGCTTAATTAGTAACAGGAGGTGCTAAAAAACGTGTCCTACAGAAAAATATTTCACAAAGTATACTATTAACACTATTGCTATTGAATTATAGCAGTCACACGGGCCTACACCAGTGAACTCGTGCCTTAACACATCATCCCAGTGCAGCACAATGCACACAAGAGGGACATCCTGAGCGTAAAAGTAATTTGGCTGTTTAACGGGAGAGATTTGGCGCTCTCGCCTCTGTTGACGTGGGCAGGCGCTGTTGAGAAGGGTCCCCCGCGGCCTCATGGGAAAAGCCTTTTGACGTCAAAGTGCGTTCCAAGCCCACATATAGTGTTTTCATATGAACGGCCCGGTTTAGAGTTACAGCGAAGAAGGGGAAATTGCAACCACAGAGCTAAGAGGTGAGGAGCGTGAACTTCTGGAAGCCTTTTCTCCATTTCACTCCATCTACATCACATCAGAGCTCATTATAGAGCTCATAGAGAATCATCCTCAGTGTCTTCTCATCAGACTTACTCTTTGTCCTCCAGGAGGCTTTTCAACTTCTCACCTCACTTCAACTTTTTTGTTTCTGTCTTTGACATGAATTGGACTCATTTCCGAGTCATTTCACTCGGCTCCAATCCCACTCCTCTCCCACTCTCCTCCCTCCAGGTGGCTGTATGCTGAGGCTGGTGACATCTCCAGCTGTACCTGCTGAGATGCGGCGGCGATGCATCCAAGGAGCTGAAGTCGGTGGAGAGTGTGAGGCGGTGACCAGCTGTTTGCCTGCTACCTCCCCTCCCTCTGCGAGCCTTTTGCAAAACAAAGATGCACGAATGCACTTGTGCACGCTAACACACATACCTGATTGATACATATGCACATATGTTTGTGTGCATTTATGACTTCCGCAGCACAAATCATTGATTACAGATGTTACAGCAGAGCCGGCGACAAATAGAGGGCCTTGTGTGTTAGTAGGCCTGCAGAATATGGTGTTTAAACTGCAGTCCCGAGGAAAGGATGAGGTTCAAACACATATAATAATGGTCCAAGGCTGGTATGGATCATCACTTTCTTCACTGTAAACCTGCAGTTTCAACACTGATGCCTTGATGTGCACCGGTCATAAAACGCTGAGGTTCAAAAGGCAGAGCAGAGAGAGGAGCGATGCAGCTTCGGGATAAACACCTTCCTGATCCATAGCTGTGGTTCTTAAGAAGTACGACCTCCTCTAAAACACACATTTCACATATACACACAGTCGTTTGTTAAGTAATTAATATGGAAATGTTTTCTATTAGAGCAACTTTAAATGCAGAATGATGTCGGGAACAAACGCCCTGCTGCCTGATGATGGCTGACAGATGATCACACCACCTATCAACATATAGCCTCTTTTAGGCACAAATCATAATGCATGCAGAGCTTCTAACACAACAAATATCTCACTCTACCTCTCGTGTTTCCCAATTAATTCTTTAATTCACAATGAAAATCAACTGAGGCCTGCTAAGAGCGTCGCCATCTGTAACAACAAACAGCAGAGCCCCTGGGTTCTACCGGTTGCCCCGTTGGCTCGTTGGCGTGTGCTTGTTTTCTCTGTTGCCCGTTCCATCTCAGCACTGCTGTTTATTTTAGATCACTTTGCCAGGAATGTGCGGGTGGCATGCACCAAAAAAAAAAAAAATTTGCCATTGCAATTCACCAAAAAAACAAAACAACAACAACATCTGCTGGAGGTGGGAGGGGCGAGGAAGAGAGTTATTACAGTGACAAAGGTAATTTTGAGTCTCCAGTCTATGTGTGTGTGTGTGTGTATGTGCAGTGGGGGAGGGGGTTCAGTAATGGCAAAAAGGTGAGCACAGGCCAAAGTAAACACACCTTTTCACAATAGAACCCCTCATGAGCGCCGGCTGGCAGGAGAAACTGCTGCTAGAGCTGAATCTCAGGAAGAGCTTCTCGTGTGTCACAGGGGGCTAATTGTGTTTTGGTGTTATCTTAGAAACAAGACCCCCCATAAACCCTTTCAACGCCCCCTAAAGCCCTGTAGACAACTGCTGCACCTAACACAACAATATTACCATCGGATATATGCTGTGGTGTACTTTTACTGCCTGTAACGGTGTCCATATTCTATATAACCCAAAGCCACACAATCATACATTCTAGACACCAAAATCGGCATAAAATCCAGCATGTTCTCCGCTTCATTCCGCCTCTACTCCTGCATGCTGCAGCTCTACCTGGACCAAGGCCTCCAGTCATAATGACGGCCTCTGTGTGTGGCTTGTTAAGACAGCCTGCGAAGGGGGAAATTGCCGCTCTTGCACCTTGCATTCTTGGGCTGGGTGTCACCGCCTCACTTCCAAGATGGCGAGCTTGCCCTCAACACGTCGGCCCGGCTGCGTGTGGAGCGGTTTGGAGAAGCTTGCGTGGAGAGTCAGAATCTGCTCTGGTCATTGAAGGAAGTTCTCTGGTAGTTTTTACAAGCAATGCATGTGATCAAACACGTTCTTGAATCTGCTCTGAGTGTAACGTTCCACTGCCTTAGCAGCAAAACTTCTAATATAAGGGATATCGATTAGCTGACTCAACTTT
The DNA here is from genome assembly GCA_037577475.1 of Chaunax sp. Z400. Taxonomy (NCBI): domain Eukaryota; kingdom Metazoa; phylum Chordata; class Actinopteri; order Lophiiformes; family Chaunacidae; genus Chaunax; species Chaunax sp. Z400. The sequence goes on from CM075205.1 coordinate 9,315,329, forward strand.
GAAAACTTAAATTTAAGGAGAATGCCTAGAAATCCATTCATCCCATGCGAAACTTATTAAAACTGCATCATCTGCAGAGTTATTTCAGCCTGTGTGCATGTGTTTAGATGTATTGGCATTTTTCAAAGATTTTTCATACATTCCTGAATTTTGCATTGCATGTGAATGTAAGACCTTAAGAAGATGCAGCAGACTTTCATTTCATCTGTCTTCTGCAGATTTAGATGTTCATGGCACGCCATGAAATCTTCGGTACTTTGTCTTAGCTATAATTTATCGATTGCTGAAAAGCAGAGTCACACAGGTCATCCTCTGAATTGTGAAAGAGCAAAAACTCAGGTCATCATTCACCTTCTTGGAAATGCCTCCCTTTGCCAAGATAAAATATGTGACTTGGAGGAGCAGGGAGGAGATGTGCTGAAAATGTGCAAGAACCTGATCGTGAGCCAACTATCTGTTGCCTCTCTGACAAAGTCAGAGATTGTATGACTCTTGCAAAATGTACAGACAAGCAAGGTACACCGCAAAGAGCTCCGAGGCAAAGGAAGGATATTAATCAAAAAGACGTGAAATGTGGAAAAGTCTTGCCATAACACGATCGTCACTGACGTCGGTCCTTGGATCCGCTGTCTCATTTATTCTGGTTCTATCTAAATGTCTGCTAATGTCTTGTTGTCCTCCTTGGCCCACACAGCTGCTCCGTCTCTCACTCCTGTTTTCATTCCTCGCTTTGCGTCTGTCACACACTCAAGAGTGATTTAGAAGGAGACGTCTGCTGCTGGGGTTTCTCACTTTTCGCTGACGTAGACGGCCGTGAGATTCCCATCTTTACCTCTGTCTGTTTATTATCTGGAGCAGAACAATTACATAACTCTGTGTACACACAGAGAAAGAGGATCATTCCTGTGTCGGTGCCTGGTTTGCCAGCAGGGGGACGGCAGCTAATCGAAGAAACCCAAGGAGTCCGATATATTCATGCGTGCAGATGTCAAATCCACGCACACTCCCAAGCTGAAATACACACGTGCTACATACCCAAAGGTACCTGCAGCGCCATAAACCTCACACATGCTCTTGAAGACATTGACAAGTACACAAAGTTACACTGCTGCACTTTGTGTGAACCAGGTGACTCACTTAACCTTGTGTCTCCGAGGTCGACTCCCATTCATAACACCATTAAGATGAGACATTTTGATGTGCAGGTAGGCCTGTTTTGACACCCTGGAGGAGGAGTGATGGCGGCTCACGTCGAAGTCCACGTGTGTCCAGATAGTAGAGGCCATATTTTTGTAGTTTTGTGAATGTGCCAATGTGTAATTCATACATGTGTGCGTGCCACCAGACTTGTTTCCCACCAAGGGCCTCATCAGACGTTCTTCGACTGTTTTCCTTACCTCCCTAACTTTGGGTAATTGATTGGCATGATTTACACAGCAATTATCTAAGCATGAGCTCTCTGGGACTCGCTGTACTTTGATGGCTAACGTGTGGGCCCACGTCGAAGGGGAGGATCATCGACGAGAAGACATTCATCAGACGTCAGAGGCCGAGTTAGTCAGTCAGCTCCGTCTCTGTCTAATAACTTGTAACGCTGTCTCTCCCATCTGTTGTGCTTCCTCTCCAGTTTTAATGACATATCCTCAGTGTTTTTCCAAAGCGAGAGTTTCTACCCATGCATACTCTGGATCCACAGGGGACACATTTTAGTTGCTTTTTCCAAATACCTCACATAATTTAAAGTAGGAGGGAGAGCGGGGAGTTCTGCCTAGTGGTACTACTTGCACTGCAAAACATATTCATCATACCAAGTCAGCAAATTAACGTTATAACGGACCTTTTTTTAAAATAACTTAAAAATAGGCATCATTTCCACTATAATAAAGGAGCTTTCTTTCAGTTTTTGCCACTAATCCTCCTTTGGCATGAGAATGAAATAAACCTATTTTATAAATTCATCAAAAGTAAGAGTGTAAGACTGACTAATGTATGGCTCGTTATGGTAGCCAGCAGACTATGAGAGGTCACTTCCCTCCTCATGGTAGGCTATGTGTGAAGGTAATAAACCCAAATTGGGTGTAACTGTCAGTGGAAGCTGCTGGCCCCTGAAGAACTGAACCAGTGTTGAGTTAAGGCCTCTGCAGGCTCGGGTCTCGTCAAGTGCAGAAAAGCTGAATAAACACCCCTCTGCACAGTGCATGGATGCAAAACTTATTGGTTTTACTAATGAAATAAAAGATGTCTAAGAGCAAAGCTGCATCAGGAACACTGTAGATGCATATTTGTTTGAGAGGCTCTGCCTGGTCTCATAAAAACCAGGCCTTAGTCGTTGATGTTGCTTCCCAGGCTCATGTAGGGGTCATGCTGTCTTGGGTAAATATGTTGCAGAGATATACAGATTTAGCACCGGTTATGTAACCACAGTTGTAGCTCGGGCTTGAGGCGATGGCCATTTGGGAAGCGAGGGAGGGGAGAGGAATGTGAAGCGCGCAGCGAAGCCGTCAGACACTTGGGGAAAAAAGGACGTTGGAACTTCACGTGTCGGAAGATGAACCAAGCAGCTACCTCACATCAACTTCAGGAGGACAATGCAATCTACAGTTCTTGCCACCTGTTCCTGTCTATTTGATGGTCATGGTCTTTGAGGAACCACCCTTAGAGTACACATCATTTATCTTTTACATTAAAGTATACATCCTCAGGTATTTTTTTTTAGGTGCATGGAGGATCTGCTGTCGTCATCAGATTGAATACCAGATATGCAGAGAAGTTAAATCTTTGGAAGCACATGGTGCACAGAGTGGGGTGAGAGTGTGGTGACGCACTTCGGCTGTGACAAGCAGAAACAACAATGAATTAATCACTTGAAACACAAATCTGCAGAACAAATATACTTTTCTGAACAAACTGTGGAAATGTAATGTATGCAGTATAAAGACATGCATTCAATTATACACTTGAAGTGGGATATAATACATATACGTATGCGTATAAATATAAATAAATCCATAAAACATTCAGTGATCATGCAATGCATTTTTTATTGATATAATTCAGGCACTGTTTTTCTGCTTGGAAGCTGCAGGAGGCTTGTGCAGCTTCCCTGGATATATATGAGGTTGTTTCAAGTACACCACAAACTGGGCCAATATGGCAGGTTGACATACATTTGGTGAAGGTTAGAGAAATTAAAGGCACATTAATGGCACATCTGTGAGGGGATGCAAACTCTCAGCGTCCTTGATTTCCACTTTTGAACATGAAGGACACATTACTTCCTGATTTACAGGACATAAATGTGGAGTTGAGTCACAGTGTTGAGAGACTGATGTCACCGCTGATGGACATCATCACTAATATGTCTGAACTATCGTTAATAAGTCCAACGAATCACATCCTTTTGTGTAATATCCTCAGACGTAATACCCCAAGGCATGGAAAAACGCAACTGGTTATCCAGGCACCCAATGGTTTTTCTAGTAGATCATTACTTTAATGATGAACATTTAGCCATGCAAATGTCCCTTTGCTTTTTATGACCTTTGTTCGTGACTCAAACCCAGCCTTGCATGTAATTGTGCCCCAACAACGTCATCTGTTGTGCTTGGAGGTGCAAATTGCCCCATTGTGCACCCTTGGGTGTCTCATAGTTAAAAGACTAACAACGTTAACTCAAGCATTCACATGTGACCAGTTCCCGCTTTAATAAAGATGAGTTGGTGCATATCTCGCGTGCACCTTCGGAGGTTGGTGCGTAAATAAACTAGCATGAAGTCACAGCTCCATACGCACATTGTGCATCGTTTGCCTGGTGCCTGCTGGGCCTCCCAGCTGTTTATGAGACCATTTCCCAGAGAAAGTCAGAATACTTGTGGAGTCACCTAACCACTCTACGCATTAGAGACAAATAGAGTGAGAGAGATTTACAGTGGATGCGCAAAGATTTCTTGGAGCAATTAAGCGCTACAGCTACCGTCAATGCCCCTATAAGATTCAGAGAGAGTCAAATGAAATAAAACATTCTAATTTTATTATATTCTCATGTTTAGTATCCAAATTCAGCCCCCAGCCAAATCTGGTATCCACTGAGAGAAAGAAAGGGGGACATCCTTCTTAAAATGAACAATCTGGCAAACTGCCCAGTGACATATTTGTATTTAATAAGGTCAGAATCATCTCTGAACTTGGCACGAGCCAAAATGAGGAACCCCTCAGCCCAACCGCAACTTCCCCTCTGATATCATCACTGACGTCTGGAGGTCATCACACCTGCACAACGCCCCCCGTTTCCAGGGCAGAGTTTGGGCAGACGATGGAGACGGCATTGAGGAAGAGGAAAGGGGCTTTCTGATGGCACTTGTTAACGATGTTGCGGCTCATCAGGAAACAAAAGGGGAAGCAACGAGTGGGCTGACTAATGTCGAGCCACATGGTGATTCAGCTTTCTGGTCAATTACATAAAGCAGTGTGACTCTTTCACTCATTGTTGGATGTGCTAAGAAACATCCTTAGTGACCGTAGTTCCCCACGTTGCCAGGTTTGTGATCCCGCCTTGGCTGTGGAACAGAAATCCCCTGCCTCCCTTTATTTGGTACTCATTGTAATCATTGACAAAAATATAAATGCACATTGGTATAGGGATGTTTATTTGCCGGGGCGTATCAAAGAATCATTGTGAGCAACTGTTTGCACAAGAGAAACACTGGTGTTTTATAATTACAAGCCAGCCAATGATTGGTGACCTTAAATTGAGCGTAAAGGCAATCGTCATTCTTGTGGTCCTGATTTATTTCAATATTCAATCTTGCACAAGTTACAATGAAATGACGTGCAACCTCCCACACACACATATGCACAAGCCTACATGTGCATACATGCCTTTAAAACCAGGAGGCCATTTAGGCTGAAACTCACTCCCCTCTGTGTATTTTCTTTGAGTGCCGGCTGAAATAAACCAATCATGTTCAAGAATGTGAAACAAAAGTTCTCCTTTCATGAACCAAGAATGGGAGATAACTGGAGTCATATGGGCATGCCTGCTTCTTTCCAGTTGAGTGTCAGCCACAGATATCCATTATATCTCATAATATAAGAACATTGGTTTTTAAAATGTAAGCCTTGTTAAAATAAGCAGAAAATTACCTGGAGAGACCTGGAGAGACCTGGACTATGGGGGACATTTATTGAAATGTTATTAGGTACAAAAATTTGGTAAATAATAAAACTTTTCCTTATATTTACATAGTGTTTGTTTTGTTTGTTCAAAGTTAAATCGTTTTCTTATCTTTATGTCTAACATGTTCATATGTAAACGTTTTGAGCAGGGACTTATGCAACCCTAATCCTGATCATTACTCAACCTCTAGCCCAACCCCAAGATTAACCGTAGGACAGCTGTTAAACATCTGCATGACAAACACAACCCTCCTCCACAGTATTACTGTATTTGTTTGTATCTGAGTATCATTATTCGACTGGGTATTATGTTGTATGTGAATACCTTAAAAAGGTTGATTCAAGAGGATATGTAAAACCTAAAAAATAAATTTAAAAAAAGCCCTGAAAAGACTGGGCTATGGAATAAATTCTCTTTTTCATACTGGGCTACACATAATGTGTGATTGTTCAGTTTTAAGTGGCTACTCTCTGCTGAGTCTGTGAACCTTGATGCTGATATTATAGATATTATATCTAATCCTCTGGACACTTCACCACTTATACTGAGTGGCGACTGGAGCCTTTAATTTTCTGTAAAGCTGAGGTGAGAGGTTAGACAAAGATCCATAATCAGGAGGTGCTGTTGGAACTGGAAGCTTTCCAGTTCTTAGACTGCTCCCTGTGTTGACACAGAGCTCATGATTTTGCATTATTTTATGCAATACACTGACAGTGTTAGTATAAACCTTCCGAACCACCACTTGTGCAGTAATTTCAATCCAAAATGAGGCCTCATTTGAAACCTCAACAACTTATTGTCACATAGTTAGTAAGTCGAGAGCTTCCTGAAATCATCGTAAACGTCTCATCATTTCCAGAAAACCGTGAGGAAGTACAACACAGCCTTGAATCTCTCCATATAAGGAGCAATATTAGCTTTTGCAGTTATTATTATCTTGACTGGCAGACAAATTGACTTGTACTTTTGGCCGGTCACCTGAGAGCCGACGTCTCTGACACGAGAAGGATGCCGGGAAAGGAAATCATTTTCCAAACCAATAGAAAAGAGCTTCTCTTGCTCTGAGCGGAGGAACCTGGATGATCAGCAGGGCTGCAGAGTCAGTGGAATGCAAGGTTTTCTGGACTGGAAGAGGAGGTTGGCAGAAAAATGCCTCTCGTGCTCCAACAGGCAATTTAAACACAAAGCCGGCAGGTATAATGCACACGATACGGAAGACGGTAATACAAGCAAGCCCTTTAACAACACCTAGTAGTTTGGACTAATCACTTTACTGACTCTTGCTGGCAAGTTTTATAGTATCTTAATTGCAAAAGTAACAGTAGCCACTCTCAGTGTCAGAAACAATGCAGCTGCACTGCTTTGACTGCATTCCCTCAATTAGTGGCTGGATTTATTCTTCCATTATTCTCTCCAGAACTTTCCATTACAATCCAAAGCAGGGAGAATATGCAGACTCAGCATTAAGGGAGGCAGGACAGTGAAAAGAGGGAGCTTGCACCTTCCCCAAAGATCTCTCTTTCCTCCCTGACAAAGCACACATTGCACAGCACATATGGGAGGCCCCTGACAGGAATATGAGTTTAAAGGTGGGGGCTGATGCACAGACTTACAGGAACAAGGACAGCTCTGTGTAGCCCATTCATTCATGGCAGGTACCTCAGTCTGCAGCCAAACATCAAATGAGAAGGAGGCACTCACTAGTAAAGAATTATCTTGGCCTCTATGTGTCTCGCCATTTGTACCAATTATACTGTATTTCCTTCCCCTGTCCTAAACACTACTCCTTAAACTGCAGATCCTGGCTAAATGTCTTTTTATAGAGCAGAAAATATTTACTAAACTTTTAACAACTCCCCTGGAATCTGTTTGCGAGGAAAATAACACAAAAAGATTTCCTTCGGGGGAAGCATGGATGGAAAAAAAAGAGGAGAGGAGACAGAAATGGGACGAGCTCCGTTCGGAGATTCCTGGCCGGGATGATGGGTGTGACGGCTAACGAAACCTCCGCCGCCATCAAGAGGATGGAGACGGAGGAGAAGAGGCGGATGAAATAAGGGGGTCTGGATGCAGAGTTAAGGACATGGTCGATGTGGAGGCACAGAGGGGTCAGAGTTAACAAGACGCCCAGGCTGAGAGCTGAGTTATGGGGCCGATGGATGGATACCTTTCCTGGACAAAGCAGGAAAGCTGTATTTTCTCACTATCCTATATACTTTGGGATGAAGGGTGAGGCCTGGTGGAGGTTAAGTGAATTGGCAGAAATTGAAGACCAAACAGCTGTTTGTGAGAAAAGGTCAGGGGGTCAGAGGCAGGTTATTGCCCTTAGAAAGTGAGTTCAGGGTCATTTGTGTGCATCTCAAGAATGGCGACCTAGACACAACAACTTGCCAAAGCCTTGTTCCCCCCTTTCCTTTGCCCCGCTATCTTCTCCCTGCACATAAAACACCCCACATCCCAGCTGACAGACAATAACCACCGATCAATCAAGGCACATAACAAAGAGCGTCTCTGTTTACGTTCTGCTGTCAAACGGTAGACACGAGGGACTTCTAACTCTTAATCAGCTCCAGAGATGAACTGTGAAGTGTTTGGATTTCAGCTTCTCTCTCGTAGCTCTGTGGAGACTTTCCACTCTAAATACCCAGGACCTGCATCCACATGGACTGTGGAGGCGCAGCTGTTTTTGCAAGATATTCACTCAAGGACCTTCGGATGAATTCATACGTTAGCATGCATGCAGACCTGTATTTGAGTGCACTCAGTGATGCCGGACAGATAAAGTCAATCCAGCTCAATTCAGTTTTATTTATAAAGGGCCAAATCATAACAAAATGTATCTCATGGCCTTTTTCCAACAAGAGTGCTCATGACTAAGCACTTGGCGGCAGTAGCAAGAAAAACCTCGAAGCAGATCCACGGCCCTTTGCCTTGACTGGTTGGCTTGAGAGAGAGAGATCGGGGGGAAAGAGAGGGGGAGAGAGGAAAAGAGACACAGACATGTGTAGCAACAACAGGACCACATTAGTTGGTCCAACCACTATCCACGGGGACCTATGAGAAGAGAAAGACTCCGGGGAAGAAGTCAAGTGACTAACATGCACTAATGGGACATGGATGTGTCCCAATCCAGAGATACAGGATTTCACAATCTAATATAATTAACGGAACCACATCCACGTCAATATGAAATGATGTGGATGTCATGTGACATAATTGACGAAGCAAGACATTCCCAAGAGGGGTGGATGCTGGGGTGACTTTCACCCAAGAGACCGGAGTTTGGATCCCGTGTGAAAGCAAACACACGTCACCGATTTTTTTTCTTTCATGACCCTAACCACACAGTGCCTAAATGAACCAAAGAGCTGTTTCAAGTTAAGCACATGTAGTCATTGCACGTCTGCCACAGACGCCATTCAGACACACAAGGGTGCAACAAAGATCCATCCAACCTGTGAGGCGGACACTACGGAAGCTGCATGCCACCACCACGGAAACTGAAACTTAACTTGAGCATGAGTGCAACTTATTTAGGAATTGATCAACAGAAGCTGTCTTGGAGAGAGTTCGACGTACGTGAAGCTGGAGCCAGAAGACTGTTAGCCTTATCAGCACCTCTAAAGAGTTAGAATAGCTGTCCGGTCTTTGTGCTAAGCTCACCGTCTTCTTCTGTAGCTCCATATTTGGCATAAAGACATAAGAGTGGTATCAAGTTTAACATGGATGAGTTGTCACAGAGACTTGTGCCTCTATCACACATCTTCTCAGCTCACTAAGTCCAAATCTGGGAGGTTTATCCAAGTTTACATTGGATCAGACCAGCCTTAAATTCTCACTGAAGGTCCACACAGATTTGAGACAGTATTGGTGTCTGAAAGAGGATTTCCTCTTAGTCTTGAAGCTCTGCAGTCCTGGATGAAATCCTGTGGTGCTTCCTGTGATATTTCAAATTGATCGTAGGAGCTTGCAAGAGCGACTGTATATTAACGATCACACAGTCTCGTGTGAATTTCTTATTTTAGTATATTTATGCATTGCCATGTTCAGCTATTCCATGTTATATTAACTGATTACTTATGCAAGGGTCCACAGATTTATACATAGATCTTTGCAAAAGTTTTATTTATGGACCCAGCTGTACTCATGAATCCATTAAAAGCTTTGGATCAGTGGAAATATGTTGCATATGCAATCTCATGAGTCAATGCCAAACATTTATTGTGCATACTCTCAATATATGACATTTCTCCTAAAATAGTCTTTTCTTCTGAATATAATGCATCATATATTATGGCTCATAATAAAAGACTTTGGATGGTTATTTTATTTTGCACATTAAATAACATGAAAAAGGCAGAGATTTCGGCTCCTCGTATAGAGATGTGGGGCTTTCAACCCACTCCATTTATTTAACATTTATTTGTTTGTTTATTTAAAGGCATTTTTGGGGCATTTTGAGACGGCTGAAAAGGTGACAGGAAATGCAGGAGTGGGGGGGAAGACATGCGGCAAAGGGCTATGGGCAGAATTGAACCCATGCCGGCTGTTAAAGGACCGTAGCCTCGATATATAGGGCACACGTTCCTTATTTAACATTTATAACTCGTACAGGTAATCCCACCAGACTTTAACAAGTTGACAAACATAGTCATTAGTACTTTATGTTGTAATTAACTCTGTAGTAAATAAACAATAACTAGAAAAGGGCCCTCAGGTTGTAGTGAGAGGACCTGGGATTCGCACTGCTGAGCTGGTGAGTTTGCAAGCATAGAACTTGGGGGGAATTGGAGGGGAGGGCTGCACACGTGCACGTCTCCCCATCTAAATAATTACTCCAGCCTGCGTCTCAGCTGTAAGTGCTTGGGGGCCCGTGGAAAGGAGGGCGGGAGGCCCCTTATCTAAACAGAGAGCTGAGGGAAACGGGGCCCTCTGGAGTGTCAAGGACCACGGAAGTATTCAATCCTGTTGTGACATGCTCACCTCGATGCGAAAACAAAGCCTACCCAGATTCCCCCGTGACCTGATTTCGGCTGCACATATGGACACACACATGCACAGGAGGCCGCCAGAAGATGTATAGCGAGTGTGTGTGGGCACAGCAGAGGAGTGCAGGCAGAGAAGGTAGAGGAGGGAAAGGTAAGAGATAGTGGAAAAAAAGAGAGGATCAGGGACAGCTGAGGTGTTCAGGATGATGCAGCGCCGCTGGTATTCTCTGACCTTCCTCCGCACGTGTTGCACCAGATACATGGTTCTCATCATAAGGTGGAAATCTGGCCCTCTGCCATCACCTGGCTACTTGCCGTGTGACTTCATACCCAAAAGTCTGATTTTCCCTGCTCCCACCACCCACACGTGTTTCAAATGTGCACACATGGGCGCACAGACAAAAACAAAGCCATCATATGCAGTCTCTCAGTATTTATAAGGGAAATAGACGACTGATTTGAAGCGTTAAGAATGCTGCATGGATTAAAGATTTGTATTACCCCAAATTTCAAGAAAACATCTGCTCCTAAATAAACATCGCTGCAAGGATGCAAATTATAGCCTTGGCGAAGATCTGCAGACTAAAACCCAGGGAAGTGAAACATCCATCACTTTTTCCACCCTCATGAAGTTAATTAATTTTTATGAGTTTTTCTGTTTGCATTCATTTTCTAATTCAAGCACGGCGGACTGGAGTGCTCTCATTTTTCATCTTTGTTTACACACGAAGCACATTAGCTTTGTCCAAATGCTGAAATTCTGAAAGTGTGAAACGAAACACACATTTTTCAAAAAATATTCACACCAGGCAGGATTGCACATGCTGCCACTGTAATGATTTATAGAGTCATCCCTAAATGTGTTGCAGAAACGCTGGTGAAGACACCACACAAACAAAAACAGAGCAAACAGAAACAGGCCTCGACGCCTCAACCTGCATGCCTTAGTGCAAGAATCATCATAACCTATCACCCTCTGTGATTGAAATGCGCTCCTCTCCAAATTTAATCTGACAGCCATTCAATCATTCAACATTTTTCACTTCCAGGGGTGATGAGGACCAGTTTCACGAAACAAAGTGCGAGTGAGAGAGGGGAGGCAAAAATTAGGCCAGCAGATAAGTGATTTTTGGTTCTGGCTACAAAGATTGAGCTTCACAGCCTATAGGTGAAGCTCAGTCTGATGTGGGCCTGGAAGCAACTTCAAAGTGGAACCAAGCCTTAAAACCTTGAACTGGGAAGAAGAGAGTTAATTGAGAGCATATCATTTCCAGATGGCCCACAAGAATGGGTGAGAGATGATTAAACTGCTAAGAAGCAATGGAAATCCCTCGCAATTAAGCCAGATAGCTGCCATATGCACCAAACTAGAAACTAGGTTGATCAGCTTCAGACTCCTCTTTTTTTTTTTTTTTTAGTTCAGCTTGTACATCCACCCAAAACAATAAGAAAAGATCGTGCTCCCATCGAATGGATACCATTTACGGATGAACGTGCTCACCTTCTTCACAAACATTGCTGCACAGACGCAGGCCCAACAAGGGAGCTGATGATGGAGGGAGGATTGGTCAGAAATTGACAGAAATGTGAGCTAACTGTGTGCAGACCTCTGCAGATTATACTGGCTCCCAGTTGCAGCTCACCTCCAGTTGCTTGTAAATGAATTGGTCATGTTGCACACGTCACTTTCAGGACATTGGAGTTGAAGTCCAAGCAAGTATTGGCAAAGAAGACCAACTCTTGTGTCGTCTAACTTTGCCTTAAGTTGCACTAGAGCAGCTGTTCCCAAACTTTTTTTCTGGGGACGCACATTTTTAAAATGACAAAACCACCGCGACCCAAATCACAATAAACCTTATCAATTTGTGCATAAATGAACATTCCTTGCCATTTTTGACCAGGTAATAATTCTCCAAACCAGCAGATGGCGATATTCTTTATTTTGCCGTCATAAAGAGAAACTGGAAGACGTTGGACTGCGGGTACACAAACTGTTGTTATGATATAAAAAAGTGTTTGGCTGCTTTTTTCATGCTCCTCTCTCACCGTTCAGACAGTTTCAGTTCATCTTCAGTTGCTTTTTTCCAGATGGCCATGTGGTTGTAAAAATATTTGTGTATTGGAATGATCAATGAAACGTGAGAAGAGCCTTCTGTGTGTGCCCTCTGGACTGTCTTCTGCATGCTTTCCTCACTTCCATTTCTCTTCTCCTGCACTGATTCTCTTTCAGCTAAACAACCAATAAGACTCTCACCAACAGGCTCCGAGATTCAACATCGATTGGCTGGAAAGCGGCCAATAAGGAACTCAAAAAATCATACTAGAGCTTATTCAATGGTTTAATTTTGCTCTACTGCAGCATGCTCTTGCAGAAGCTGAATGCATATTTTCATACAGCAGAGTTGAAATGTTGCGCCTGAGAATCTCAATCTGACAATAAAAACAATGAAATACAATTTTATGGATATGTTTTTAATACAAAATATAGTTTTAGTTCAAGAAGACAAACATAGGAGCAAAATTTAGCATGAATTGAAGTTTGATATTCAATGAAAATGTAATAATGGTTATCGAGGACATGCTAACATATTCTAGGGGACTCCGAGAATCACCCATTCACTTGCTAAATAGCTCTCCAGACACGCATTTTGGCTGCAGAATAAACAGCCAAGTGCATTCGTTTATTAAAGAAGAGGAAGGCAAGACAGCCGCGATAAGAAATAGATGTTTTTTTCCAGCCACCTGACTCCATTTGAATCATTTGAATACAGAAAATTCCACCATTCCTGAGCTCTCTGCAGGTTAAAACAAATACCAAGACTAAAATTATCTGACCCAGGCCTTTTCCAAGGACATATTAAGCCAGGCAGCCACGCTCTGCTCCTTTCACGGTTGCAGAGCGTACGAGTATCAGATGTGATTTACATGGATATTTCTGCTTTTGGAGCTGCTCTGAGCACAGGTCTCACTGCAGTCCACCTTTTGGAGAGAAGACACACAGCGATCATGGAAAAATATGCCTCCTTTCAAAAGAAAAAAAAGCAATTTCCTGCAATCACGGTGGCTTTACTGTACTTAGTTAATCTAAATAAAAGAGGAGGTTATTTGTATTTGTCTAATTTGATTAAATGGAAGAATCTTGAGGATTTTTCCATCCGAACCGTTCCATTGCTGGCACACAGAGAAGAAGTGTGTTATAAACTTGGTAGCCCCTAAAAATGACATCAATGCATTTTATTTTCGTAGGATAATGATTGATTTTTAGTTTCATCAGGAGTCTGTCACCAGCTTCAAGACATAATATAGATGCTGCATTTTCTAATCCTGGACATCACTGGGGTTTATGGTTGCCAGGAAGAGTTTAAAACAAACAAATAAAACTGAGTGCATCAGACCACAAAAAAGACAAACCACAATTTGAAGTGTGAATTCTTCATATTACCCTCCAGTTTAGCAGGGAAAACAAACACCCACAAACTCATCAATCCAATATTCTCAACACATTCCAGGAGATGCTTTATGCTGAAGTGGTGGGATTTTTGTGGTGTGCCCACTTTTCCCTAAGTGTCTCATGTGAAAAATGACTTTTTGTGCTTTCTAAGAATAAACAAGAAACCCTCCTGATTGTGCATGGACGTCCAAAATAATATGGTGGTGTAGACTTTAGCACAGATGGTGCTCAGGCCTTTATGTCATATACATACACCATACCCCAAATGTTTCTATGTGACCTTTAGTTGGCTCAAATCGACAATCAGCCAATAGAATTAAGAATTGGGGCAAAGTTATTACCAATAATAATGAATTTATTATACAGACTCCATGAATCATGAGGTGCTGAATCTGAATATCTGTGTAAATTATATGTTTTTGCACAAGTATTTCACATTTTTCTACAATATTTAGAGGAAGGTTGCTGCTTTGACTCTTAGGTGAGTCATATTAGTATTTAAACGGATACACAGTGAGAAACAGGCCGCAATTCACGAACTGGATTTTTCCCCTGCTGCAAATGTACCGCGGTGGAAAAATCCAAGCAGGGTACGACGGTTGGATACACAGCTGGAAGGGAAACTTTATTGACAAACAGAGCATGGTGATCCTCATTTCTTCCACCAGCCCTCCTTCATGAATCTTCCCTCTGTCTGCTCCTTGTCTCCGTTGGTCCGGGGGGGTGGGGTGGGGGATCCCACACAAATAAAACTAGGGTAAACCGTAAGTTCTTTGTTTTGACAGAGCCACAACATGTCCTCATTTTTGCCTCCCCCCTGATGCTCTCTTCTCTTAATCCCAAGGTGTGGATGATGCAAATAATGTCACAATGCTATAAACCTGTTAAGATAGCCAAAAACTTTCTCTGATGATTCCTGCCAGCAGCAAGTCTGTATATAAAAGGGATCAGAGGTGGTTGGAATTAGACTCTTTGTGTACTTAAACAAAGATATCTGTTTATATTTCCAAAGCTCCTCGGCTGTTTTCACAATTCTAAGAAACCATCAAATTACACTAAGAGTCCCAGCCAGGTGGGATATTGTCCTGTGAAGCGTGTTTATTGCAACTAAAGATATTTGCTCTGATACATGTCTGTCAGAAAGTCTTTGACGCTAAGACTCTTCAGGGAGATTGTGATCGAAGGGCATCTGTGCTGATTGGCAGTAAGATAAATCCCCTCCGTGGAGTCCAGACGCTGGTGGTGGCGCGGCTGATGACTCTGCTGAGACTTACTGAGGCTGATGAAATGATGAAGGTGGTGAAAGTGCAAAGACTGGGCGTGGATGGGGGAGATGGAGGCTGCATATAGCGGCAGCATGAATGAACTAGAGGTACAGAGAGTTATATTTAAAAAGACAACAGCAAGATGATAGGCTAACAAGGAAGGTGCTATTGGAGCTGATTAGAAGAGCTGGTATCTCAATTGACAGCTAGCCTTCCTGACTCAACCTTTGAGCATTCAAAGATATTTGGGTACGTCTTGTTTCAGTCATGGAGGGTAGAGGAACATCATGTTCTCCTGATGTATATGTGATATCAAGTCCAGTTCTTATGCCTCCTTAAGTGCTTTAATATGGCTTATTGTTTGCAGGCCTTGATAAACGGCACCAGAGGCCACACAGGGTCTCGAGGGTCCTATGAGGAAACAGGCATGGAGGAGGGCCAACCTGGCACACCAGCCTCCCTGCTGTGTGCAACAAAATGTGGCTCCAACACACCTGGCAAGACTTGAAAGCATCTCTCTGACACACATGCATCTGACTCAGATAGTTCAAGAGACAGAGTGTAGGGGGGGGGATGATGTTCATTGCATGAGTGGATGCATTTGTATGTGTGCATGTGATAGATGATGATAGAGTAGTATCACCCTGTGTGTGCATGGGTGATAGACTGAACACATGTGTGCACAAGACAGCAAAACCCGTGATGTTAAGCATGTTTGTGAGGGTTTAGTCATGCGTGGGCACCTCTCAGAACTGGTCTGTGGACACTGAGTGGCCAAAAGAGCATTGGTTGGTGTACTGAGAAGAGTGTAGCAATGAGTCATCCATTAGACATCCATTGTTTTCAGCTTTGTCCATTTGTTTACTTCCATCAACACTTGATGAAGGGATGAGGCTTTGGCCAGGAAAGATCCCGATACATTTTGATGTGGAATAAAGTGACAATCCTAGATTTTTTGCCAATTTTTAGCTGACGTGGCTGACATGAGAGTCAGCACCTCCAAATCTGAGGCAATGGTTCTCTACCGGAAATCCAAGGACTGCCCCCTCTGGGTTGCGGGTGAATAACTGCCTCAAGTGAGGGAGTTTGAATATCTTTTGGTCTTGTTTACGAAGTCAGGAGTATTGCGAGCGTTATATCGTGCTGCTGTGATGAAGAGAGAGCTGAGCCAGAAGGAAAAGCTCTCGATTTACCAGTTGATCTATGCTCCAACTCTCACCTCACCTATGAGCTCTGGGTAGTGACTGAAAGAACAAGATCGCAGATACAAGCGGCCGAAGTGAGTTTGCTTCGTAGGGTGGAAGGACGTTTGGAATACCCTTCTTTATCTGTTGCCAGACCCGACCTCGGATAAGCGGAAGAAAATAGATGGATGGCTGGAAACTTCCACAAATCTTTGTGGAGGGGTGGGACATGATGGGTCAGTCAAGCTAACAGACACGTGTGTAGGACTGTTCGGTCTTACTGGAGGTGAAATGCAAAAAATACGAGGACAAATCTCTTGAACCAACCTTCTCCTATTTATAACTCTGGTTATGGAGCTTGCTGTCAGTGCTGACCTCGACCTGCCCTCTAATTTTGCTTCGGGCTACTGACAAAAAGAGTTTTCCTAAAGTTTTAAGAGGTACATTCTGTATGGAACTTTCACTCATTTTGGACTGCAATGATCATAAAAGTTGCTGAGATGTTTGAGTTCCTGAGAACCTTGAAAGGTGCGTGTCCTTTTTAGCCTGATATGGACGGTGCAGGCAGAATAAAGGGGGGAAAAAAGAGTAGATGAGAGCTGAGGATAGAAGACAGGCAGGAGGGGAGGGTTTTACAGTAGAGACGTTGATGGGATCCTGGCACCGACGTGGTGGTGGGGGTCTGCAGGAGCGGCATGTTCACAGAAAGTTTCTCTGTGGCTCTTTATCTGTGCGCTGGCAGCACATCAGTGTAGGTCTTATCACTATAATGGACACAGGGGAGCGGAAGAGGGGAGAGAGAACACACTCGGCACATAGTCGAGTACACAATGAACGAGTACATGCCCATGAGCGAATTTATGCTTCTATCCTCTTTCCTCTTTTTTAATTCTTGTTTCTTCTCTTCAGCTCATTCTGCAAGTGTTTCAGTTCCTCTTTGCTTCCAGTGAATCTCCCACTGCACAGGGTTGTTCTGTAAGATTTCATCCCAATGGACCTCATTGCATAACATCCCCCACTTTACAGGCTTTCTGGCTCTACATCCGACTGTGTATTAAAGCTCAATAGACAATGTTAACAGTCACGAGAAGAGTCACTTTGGATAGGACTTCCTCCCAGCTGCTTTTGTTGACGGGACACTGACCTGCACCGAGGGATGATGGACTTGGGTGGTCAAAAAGACACATGGCTCAGTGGGCAAAAGGTGACAAATCATCCCTGTCACACTTAGATTGTGCAAGAAAAGCTTAAAGGAGGACCAGAAAAGATTGAACACAGGATGAGTGGGTGTTAAGGAACAGAAAGCAGAAAAAAAGAGGGGTCTGATGGGCACAAAACGTGGGGGCAAAGACCCAGGAAACGTGAGGTGGATGGATGAGAGTAGGAGAGCTGACAGAAGTAAGAATAAGGCTGCGCGCGGAGGAAGTGAGTAGATGAAGAAGAGACCGGCCAACATAAACTGTTATGCTCCAGTCCCATTAAAACACCCTCCTGATTCCATGCAATGGCCTTGCAGTCGTAGTAGTGTGCAAGAGGAGTGTGCAAGCACAGATCATTGTAAACAAGTGAAAAAGGAACTGGAATTAGACTTGATGTAATGAATGGAATTGATGCATTTAATCACATGCTGTTTTATGTTATGGAATAAATCGCACAAGGAGAAACGGTTCCCTCGAGGACAAGAGCCAGCCTTCGTGAATGCTTCCACCAGCTGGGAACATCTGAGTGTGAATACTTGTTTAAATTTCTTTCCAGTTTCTCCAGGCTGTTGTTGCAAATTGTATGTGTTGTGATCAGTTTTGCCTACATAGTGAAATGAGGGCTACGGAGTCTGTGGCCTCACCACTTCCTCAGAACACTGCGAGGACATAGGGACAAGGGCGGATGAAGTCCAGGAGCCACCCAGGAACTGGTTGTTTACCCCCGTGGCAAACAAATCCCTCCATCTGGAGGCTGGTGATCAGGGAGGATGGAGCAGGGAGGAGAACGCAGGAGGGTTAAGTAAGATAGTCACTGATTTATCAAAGAGAATACACACAAATTCATACCAGATGATACTCAGCTATTATCTATATTTGCATTTATTGGTCCTAAAAAATCCCTTTGCATAAAGTTCCCACCATTTCCTGGTTTGGCACTGAGCTTGGCCTCTACATCATAATTCCTCAAGACGCTGTGCTGAAACACTTGTGACTGGGAATTTGAGAGTTGCACTTTGGTCTTTATTATTCCATGAACATGGCATAAAACCTGATATGTTGGTTGATTCAAACGCATGAAAACATGACATCAGAGTTTGTGCATTTCCCAAATGACACTATGATGAATAATAACAATAAAAACTGCTGGTTTCCAAAGTCTGGCCAATGTCTAAACCCAAACAGCGACATACAGAGGTCAGGGGTTCTAGTTCGAGTCTATTTCTTTTCTCGAAACACAGCCGTTCTCATCCATGTTTATCTTGGCTCTTTTCTGGGCTGCAGCTTCAGCCTTCAAGTCCAAAACACACTCCACAGCTCAAATTTAGTGTGACGTGAGCAAAGACGAGCTGACGTCGGTCGATCACAAAACAAAATCTCCCGAGCTCCGTTCCGAAGAAGCTGGTGAATCATGAGAGTTTCCGATAAGAGGGAAGGGTTTTCCCCATCCGAACAGGCGCGTCATGAAGCAGCTCGACATGAATCAGCTGTCCTCTCAGCTTCAAATGAAGGGAACACATTTTCCCAAGATCACTTTCACATCTAATTCAGCCTGTTTGTTGTTTTAATTTTCATAATGACTCATTAACTGCGTCTGAGATGGAGAACACAATCATATTCCCGAGCGTTTCCCAGTGCGTTCCTGTAATCACAATTACAGCACAATCAGTTTTTGCATGGGATTGTGAACCTTGGCACATGCTTCATGTTTCCACTCCTGTAACCCGTTTTAATTGGGACCATGCCTCCCTGAAAGAAGGAGACAGAATTTAGTCACAGCAAGAACACACTAATCAGTGTCAAATATGAAAAGGGGACAAAGGAGATGCATTGTTGCCGGCACAGAAGAAGAGACGAGATGTGATTGAATTAACTTCTTTTGGTTTTGATCTCACTAAAACTGGAGAAAAGAGAGGCAAAACACAACAATTTCATTCCATGTAATTCTCCATTAACTGCACATAATGAGAGAAAAATATGCAGTGGGCTCCCAAACCCCACTCACACAGACACAGATCTGTGTCACCATACTTGTGGGAGCCTCAACTGTCCAAACTTAGCATAACTTTGGCCTCGTTGTAACCGTGAATGGTGATTCTGGTTTTTTAGAGCTTGGGTTGAGCAAGTACATCGGCTGACAGGAATATCTGCAACAGATAAAGTACTTTATGGGAGTATTATCTGAGTAATTTGCAATATCTGTAGAGTTAGTACAGCCAAGGAGGGTTGCTGAAAGGGGAAGATGCGCTGCGACTTAAGAAAACACGTGCAAATTGACAAAGGGCAAGCGAATTAAGAAAACATCTTCATCAATTTGACAATGCATGCATGGCATTTGGAGAACTTGCTGCAAAAGCCACAACACATTAAGAAAACGCGATGCAAAAGGCCGCAACACAAAGGAAGTGTTTCCAGAGGACCCTTAAAAGTTTAAGTTTTTAGTATGTTGCTCCAATATTACATTTCAGACAAATATTCTGATCTAATAACATGAATATAAAATCTGTTATCTTATCTTATGTGCTCTGGGTTTGTTTGAGTGGCTTACCGTTGGATTATCTACGTGTGTGAGCCCCAGACTCCCCTACAGGTCCCCTCCCCTGTCAAAGCGGGGGTCCTGTGGTGTGTCTCCCTGCCTCTGCTATCTCACCTCTCTCTCATCTGGCTATTGTGTCTCCAATCGTCTCTGCTTTATCTAATCTGCTCTCTCGCTTTCTTTACCTCTCCCCGTCTCACCCACTGGTCCCTCAGGTTACTAGTTTGATGTGCTTGATCTTGAGGGTCTTTCATCCCTGCAGAAACACACAAAGGGGCCATGAGGTTTACGGTAAGCTGCAAAACATGATTGGGAGCATGCTCACTGTCTTTTACACTGAGGGTATTTTTAAATAGATGCTAAAGCTAAACCTGCATTTTCTCTTTTTTTATGTGATGTTCGCTGTGTCAGCTTTGCCATATATGGCTGTCTCTGCAGAAAGAGGCTGTAAACTGATAGGGATGGACCACTTCCTCTGCACATTTGTCTCTCTATGTGTTTAAATTGTCATGGTTTTTCTTCTTCATCCTCTTCCTGGTCGTATAGCAACAGCAAACATTAAAACACACTCAATGAATAAACACTGCATGCTGAAACTGTAAATTTCCCCCAAATAAAAGCCTCCCTTTGAGTCATGAACTTGACCTTTTCCTGTATAACCTGTCACTGGACTGACCAATCACTGAGCAGCTGACCCAGCAGCTAGTTACCAGTCACACCACATGCCCTGTGGGGGTGGTGTGTGTGTGTGTGTGTGTGTGTGTGTGTGTGTGTTTGTTTGTGTGTGTGAGGAACCTTGAGGCCATTGCCACTGAGCGTCTGACCTCCTCCGAGGACGTTTTCCCTCTTTTTGGTGAAAGAGTGAACGACGCCTTCGCTTCCTTGGTGAAATAATTCCATCCAGTCAAATCCATATTTATTCATCTCATGTTAAGTGATGTTTTACTGCAGCAGCCACAACAGGAGTCTCTCTCCAAAGCTTCCAGCCTCTTGGAAACTGTGTGGTCTATCAACACCGGTCCACCTTAAGAGATGTTTGCATGCAGTACTTGATTTTAGCCTGCTGGTGACAGTGTTGCACCAGGGTCGAATCCACTCCAGGCAGGCAGAGCAGCCAAGAGGAGGGTCTTGTTTTTAAGGTGGTTCATGAGGGTTTAGAAACTCATCCCTACCAAGAGCACTGATGTTGGTGCAGTCATCATGAAGTCTGTTTTATTATGCATTTTTACAGGATGCAGATCTCTCCACCAAACATCACCTCAATGCATAACTGCTTGTTTTCTGTCCTGCATGTGCACATGGCCTCTCTTGCCTTCCAGCATCAGAGCTGGCTGTGTCTTGGTGCGGCATGAGGCGGCTGACACAGAGAAAGCAGCTTACAGCTCCTGGTCCCTGCTTGGTCCAGGCTGGACGGGGCAGCGGACGCCTGGGGGCCTCCCGGACTGCCACCAAACAGGGCTTTATCGGCCCCCGGAGGATTAATGCGATTTCGTCAGGGTCCAGGCTCGCGCTGCAGCCACACACACATATGCATGTATGGTATGCACACAAGTAGTGCAAGAGGTGAAGGGCTTGTCAGGCATCACTCCTGTGCAGAAGTGAATGAAAATCATGACAAAAGATAAAGACTGACATCTGATTATTTCTGTTTACAACCATATATTATATCTGTTGGTGTGGGCGTGTTCACCATGGGATGCTTCTGGAGCAAAGGTTGTCTGGAGGTGGTGGTGGGCTCTGTGTGGACTGAGAGAAGGCCAAACAGCAACAGTTACTAAGGCCTCTGTGTATGTATAGATGCTTGTGTGTGTGTGAGATTAGACATTTTTTCTCCTCTCTCTCCCATAATGATTTATATTACGTGCATCAAGTCAAAACTCATGGTGTCAGTCGATTAAAGATTTTAATTGAATTAATAACAATGACAGTCTGTGATTAATCAGGATTAATCGCAACTTAAAATATATATAAATTCTTATTCCAACCCATTGAATACATTATGAAGTAGGTCAGGTCTGTCTGCCGGGTTTTTATGTGCCCTACCTGCTTTTAATACCCCCTTTCACCCCAAATCTTTACCCTATTCTCTTCTTGACTAAGTTTACTTAAGCCCCATTCATTCCTGCAGCGGTGCATGTCTGAACTGGCCTGTCTGAGACATGTGCTTTACCTAAACCTCTTGAACATTTCCGTGCTGATCTTGCAGCCGGCGCATGCACACAAGCCGACCGTCGCAACGAAGCACCTCGGCTAGACGGCTGAGGCCACATTAAACCAGGTCTTACTCTGATGCTCAGTCTATTTCTCAGGGAAAAATAACAATAGTCACACGCATGTGGCAGAAAAAATAACACCTGGAGAGCTCGGTTTGTGTTCGTCTGCTGTCGTTGTCTCTGTGTGTGAATATCTGTCTATGTTTATGGAGGCGTCTGTATTTCAGTCTCTTTATGGCTTTTTGTGCACCCGGGTGTTTGAGGCTACAGGTGTGTGTCTGTGTATTTATGTCTCTGTCTGTGTTTGTGTCTGTTTGTGTGTTAATGTGTGTGTGTGTGTGTGTGTGTGTGTGCGGCTTTCACTCTCAGGTGTGACCATCCAGTTTGGCAACACCCACCGGTGTCTGACCTCTGATGCTGCGACGAGTCCATTTGGCCCAGTCTGTCCACCATAAAGCATTTAACTATAGATTCTTTGACTCAAACACGTGTCCGCTGTTTGAAAAAATGGTATAAAATCAGGGGGAAGAAATTCTTTGGTTGACAAAATGACAAAAAAATTAACTTGTCAGGTATTTATAAAGCATACAAAACCCTCAAATTCAGATGCTTCCTTTAATAGGATAATCCTAGAAATCCTAGTTTGTCTCCATATTTGGAGTCCGCTTTCCTGCATTACAGACGGTCCATTACTTTTGCACATTCAACATACGTCTGTGTCACTACTTGTATACATCTTTTCACAACTTTTGCTCACCTGTGAATACAGACGCACAAATAACATTAACACATTATCGGCTCCGTCTAATTAATGACGCTTGCACTCCTCGGAGTCTTACCCTGAGGACCCCTGTGCTGCCTGAAGTGCCTGTGTGCAGTCTTTAAGAAGTATTCCTCCCTCGCTGAATGATAAATGGATGGAATATCTTGACATTTTAATGTCCTACTTACAAACCGCTCCCATCCCTTCATGTTTAACTTTGATTCTATAAACTGACTCTGTGACTGAGTTTGACTCTTTGTTGGCACTTCTTGAATTTCCAAAGCTTTTTACATGCAGCCTCTTTTATATTAAAAAGATTCCGCTGATGCGGGATGCTCTTTAGCGTGATTATAGGTTGCGCGGCGATGCAGCTAAAGCACTAAAGTGGCGGAACCGAAGCGCACACTGAACAGTCTTTGTGAGGAGCATCTCCCATACTTTGGCTTCCATGCACTGGTCACCGGTGGGTGTTTGAGAGGAATTCAAGCTAACCTAAAAGCTCTCTATGTCAAACGTTGGCCTATGAAACCACAGCAATCATTTTCATTTTCCTACAGTTGGAATCCGTTAACCAAACAGACTGCATGGCTCAAACGAGTTGTTGTACAGTATAATCCTTATTTACAGAAGGTCATTATGTATTAGTTCTGTCTCCGAGCCAAATGCACACTCAGTCAGAACAATCTATACAAAGTGTTTCGGAGCAGCTGTTAAATAAGCCCCACTTTCATAATCCCGACCCTAACCCTTCCTCTCCTTCCTGTCATCCCTCCTCGTATATTTCCCACCTTGTCTCTCTGATTCATTCCTACCGTCTCAGCCTCGTCCATGAGAGACAATAACCTCGTTGTGACGGCGTTTCGTGGGTGTGTGTCGGACCACACAAGGCTGCAGGGCAGAAAAGAACGTCTCCATTCCCCCCCGTTTTCTGTGTACCTGCCCTTGTAATCAGGACTTAAATCACCGCTGTCTGACAGCTCGTCACCTCACAGCTCAGATCGAGGAAATACCTCAGGGACTTTCAGACCCTGGAAGGTGTGCATACGTGTCTATATGAGCGTGGAAACAATAGGGGCATTAGGTAGCTGTCTCATCGCGGCTTTTGAGTGGGGAGAGGGCATGGCATGACACTTACACACTGGCTCTATTGTGCGTTGTTGTCAGATTGTTGCATGAATAGATGGGCGTACTGATGACAAACATAGCTGCACATGTGGCGGCAAAATCCAAATATAGTAATTATAAATGTGTGCAGGTTTTTTTTCACTCTATTTATGATTTTGCAACAAAACTGAATGTGATCAGACAAACTGAGCCCTGACACCAACCCCATCCAACACCTTTGGGATGAACTGGGACGGACAATTCTTCAGCAAGTTTTATGTATTCAGTACTTTTCCCGTTTTCTTGCGCACGGAGCGTTTCCTGGCATTTTTCTACTGGCGCTGTGCTCAGCCATCTCAACCAATCAGAGAAACGTGTCCATCAAATGTAGCCTTGACATGTCTAAAAATGTCAACAAAAAAAAACAGTTGACTAAATCTCATGCCAGGATCGTAATTAATGCCTTGTGTCCCATTCATGGGCCTACTACGTTCTGCTTGCATGAATTGGCCGAAGTTCAAATCAGAAAGTCTTGGACTGCCAAAATCTGGAAGTTATATATGACCCAAAGCTGGTTTACATTTGGTCCTCTGGTGCACAAGCACATTGGAGAACTTCCCTACAGCGATCAATTAAGGATATTAATATGCAGTATAGGTGGAATGCCGCCCTGTATATAACATAGAGTTATGCCATATTTACAAATGGGAATGAAAGGTTGAATCCATGTTTATATTGTGTGTGCATGAACTTCTGAGTATGGATGTATGTCAGCACTGAAGGCCATGCGACCATAAATCATACCATATATTGCAATGTGTTAAAGCTGAAAAAACAACGGTTCATCGTGTCCCTATACTCAAGCACACGCAGACGGACGTTAAAAAGGGGGCTTCAATATAGAAAAGACTAAACCAGAAGCTGCTGTGTTCTGAATTAGACCTAATTAGAACCGTACCGCTGTTCTAAAGCGCAGAACCAGTGTTATTGTTTAAACTTGTAAAAATATCTTTAAAGATGGGGTGAATTCCATTTCGGAGAAAGAAACCGTGAGATAAGCACTTTAAGCTTCAACATAACATACAATTAACCTGACAGCACGGCAAAAGGCTTCAAGAGTTTCTCCTTATATGGGCATGATGGCAACCTCCAGCTATTACTGGCTGTGTGGGACCCCACCTCGGGACATCCACAGTGTGTAAATCAGTTCAGATGCTCCCTAGTCAGAAGGGGGGGGGGTTGTAGTTTTGTAGCAGAAGAGAGAAAAGAGAAGAGATGAACAGAATGTGAGGAGAAACTTACGATAAGTTGGTTCAGTTTTTAGGGACGACCTCTGTGTTTGAGGATGAGAAGAACAACAGAGGCGGCGTCACGCATGAGGAGCCCATTAGAGATCCTGTTATGACTTGAGGCCCTCTTACATAATATTTGCATGACTGTAAGGACATCATTATTCAACACGGGTCTAGACATTGTGCCTACATCCATATCTCCATCTCCATCAGCAAACATTTGACCCTATCCATCAGGCCTATCTGTTGGTCTGGAGTTCACTCAACCTGCTCAGTGCTGGAGCCCCAATGGATCCACTTTTTCATCCAATCTCCCTTAAATCATCTTCCTGTGTTTGCTGGCTCTAATCTATGTCAAGTGAAAGCTTCATGCGCACTCATGGAAGACCGAGCTATTCATGCATGTGTTTAGAGCAGGTCCCCGTATAGATAAGGGATCTTAAACTAACAGAGGATCCGAAGTGCAAGCGAACAGAACGAGGCGACTTAGTAGGGGAACAGATTACATGTATTTACACAAATGCACGCATGCACGCACTGATGCACAGACACACACACACACACACACACACACACACACACACACACACACACACAAACGTTACACAAGGAGGCAGCATGAGTATGAAAGGGCCCTATAAAGATGTGTCCCACACAAAAAAGAAGTAATTATTACTCCCATATTAAAGAGCTAAAACATGAAACACATGAAACCAATAACAACGACGACACCGGTGATGGATGGAGGCTGTCAGGCCGCAAGCTACAGATGGAGACTCAGGTAGGAAAGCCTGGAGCCGCGCTGAGTAAGGGGAAAGACTGGAAATGTACAGCTGATGTCTGCTCACTTCACTGTTCCATGTGTGTGTGTGTGTTTGTGGTGAAAGCTCAGGGTTTTTAAAATTTTTTATTGGTGTGTGAATGCCTTAAGTGTTGATACATCAACCTGATAATTGCACTGCAGTCATGATTAACGTCAAACCACACTTTGCGTCTGTGTGAGCGTTTGTCGCTCCGCTCGCCGCAGACCGTCACCGCGGGGAAATCCTCACTCAAGAGCTGTCAACAGCCCCGAGGCAAGTACACACCACACGAATCTGTAATGACTACTGTCTTTATTCCCCCTACAAACTGGTAGGCGATGGCAGGAACCCGTCCTGGGGCGGTGAGATTGATAAAAGAATCTCTTTGTTCAGTTGTAATGTGAGGAGAACAGGCAAAGAGACAATGTGAGTGTTATTAATAGACTTATATAACAATGGTGGTGTTATCATTCCAAACATGTGTTATTGTCTTGGAATCCTTTGTGCACTCGAGGAGGGAAAAACACCAGAACCTCTGGCAACCTTTTATCGCAGTGTTTGGCTCGTTTTTGGTGTTATGTTCCAGGTCGAACTGTCAAACAATCGGAGACATTCAGTGTTTCTGACAGGTCGACACATTCAAGCACAGTGCATCACCAGGCTTGATATATTGAAGGTGACTGTTCACATTTTAAGGTAGTGTAATATTTCTTGGAGCAACGATTTGCAGGAACATGCAGTCAATTATTTAATTTGCATGCAACTTACAATGTGACCTTTCTACTTCATCAATCCAAGCCGTTCTTATAATAATGGCATTGGAACTGGAGTTTTTCTGAGGTCATACAGCAAACCTTATTTTAGCACGCAGCCAGGCTTCATGCATCAAGTCTGTACTGTACGCCTTGTGTTCTTCGTTATGCAACAGCCGCGGCGTCTTCGGGGCAGACTTCAAAAGGCGGCCTCTGAGCTTGTCCGCCATATGGTAATGCTGGGATGAATTTGGGGTGTACCAGCATGGGGAACATTCCGATTAGCTATAGCAGCAATTCATTTTTATCAGTTTGTTGTTGGCCGTTTGACGCAGGCGTCATAAAGGCTCCGGAGCAGCCAAGTGGGAAGACCACGACGTCATTCCTACGCAGAGGCTGAGATGTCTTCTTGCTGTCAGCGCTGCAGATACAGTGTGGTTGTCAGTTGTAATGAAGACAAAAACAGAACAATATGTTCTTTTATGCAGAGCGAGGAGAAAATAATTGTTAAAAGTCCTTATGTAGTTAGTTGTTAATTGATTACGTCTGATTCTCCGTGCAGACGACGGACCAGAAGTAACTATTTTCATATGACAAGTAAATGCATTCCTGTTCTCATTCGGGTGGAACTAATAGTGAAGTGTCAGGAGCAGAGGAAAATATAAGATAATAATGTATTCGATCACAAACACCAAAGCAAATTTCAGAGAATTCCACACTGGAAAAGTGACAAAATGATATTAAACTTAGCATCTAAACCTTTTTTGGAGTGTGTTGAGATGGAACTATTGTCCCCAGCTTTAATGCACAAGGGAGCTTGAGAGGAGCTGCTTCACAGCTGGCAACAATTTAACGCTGGACAGTGGTGGAACATCTCCAGGAGTATCTAGGAAAATAAGGATATTAAAAGTTTGGAAAGGCGTTTTGTTTTAAATGACCGAATTTGAAATTTGCACTCATGTTTTTGAGGTCACAGCTTGATTTTAACATCTATCAGTGCACATTTTGTGTTGAAGGCGGCCTCCTCATTGCTCATCATTCACTCCACCTGCTCCCTGCTGCACAGCGGAACCTCCTCATCAATCAACTCCACAGTGTTTAAGCCCTGGTTCCTCATCCTCTCATCGCCCGACCGTCAGACCTCTCACAGTGGTAGTAGAGTTGTGAAACAGAGCATATTTGATGGTTTTTGGTATATTATTCCTGGCCTGCTACAGACTCCGCCTCACCCATTGTGTGTCCACCACCTGCTTCATCATTATTCCCTCTGCTGAGCTGCCAATAAATTCCTGTTGAACTGTTCTCCTCTTGAGTTGTGTGTCGCACTTGGGTTCCTGTAGTTTGGCAAAATCCAACAAAAACACAGCACAGTGAAAATGTGGCTAGCTCAGGGTAACAGAAACAAACATTATCACCTTATGGATCCGATCACACGATCGTGTCTGGAGGTGCAGCCGCTGTTTGTATAGGACAGCAGCGTGGTGCCCCTGTGGAGCAAACAGTAACTGGCAATCAGATGCAATTAATGGAAAAATGCAACACATGGTGCAATAAAGCTGCACACGCCAGGAAAACAATGGTTTTTAAGGGCGAAGCGTGTTTGGCAGAGTTGATATGGCAAATCCAATATTCCCCCTACTTTAAGCTCGGTTTTGGCCTCCTGTCAGCTCCTGCAGGAAGGCTTAACTATATTCTAGTTACTTAGTTGCTAACTGTGTCTGTCTGCTGTTTGGTGCTGAGCAATTAGAGGGATTATTAGAGCTTATTCGCTAATAACAGCTGCACAAAATGACGGTGAACCAATACGCTGAAGCTATAAAGGCTGTGATATAAATAAAACAATGGAATGTGACTAAAAATGGAATTTAATATCTAATATGATAGCGATGGAGTCAATTATAGGTCCATATCAAGATGGTGCAGCTCTTTAACTGAAATCTGTCATATATCATGTCACACATACCGATCATATCTGCATTAATTGATATGTGAGCCAACAACACGCCATTAAAACCAACCTGAGGAGTCAATACAGCTGTCCCCCTTCCCCCAAAATAAGGAACAGGGCTCTAATAAGCTGCACATGGAGGAATGATATAGAGCTTCATCTGGCGTTAACACAGCTTCTCTCCTCGTTCATACGTACGCCACATCATAATCAAATCCCTGCTGAAAGTAACAATGCCTTTTTCCAACTTCTACACTTGCTTACAAAGCACATGTCGACACTGGCGCCAGAGTGCTGTGGGCCGGTGGGTATATCCAGCTCCGGTCTCACACACAAAAACACACACCAGTGCATGCACACACACTTTTGTTTGAGCCATAAAATGATATTCATTAGAAGAAGTGATTGTTTTGTGAATTATGAGCTGTTATGTGCGGGTAACACGTCCTCCACTTTTTTGCAGGCGGCCCTGTAGTGAGCAATCAAACCTGGAACACTATGGAAGGTGTTAAATATAGGTGTTATACATAGGGTCAACTTTTTGGCATACTTGCCAATGGCTGGTATGTTGAAAAAAAAAAAAAAAAAGGGGCCAAAATATTTTCCAACTGGCCATAAACTGCATTAGGTATGACGTAAGGTGATAACAGGTGATAAATGGCATATTTCCAGCTCCAGAAGATGAGCTGATTTTTAAAAATTACTTTAAAACTTTATGTATTAATTGAGAAGAAATTGAGAATTTTGGTTTGCACCGTCATTTCTCATTATATTTAGAAATGTTACAAACTACGCTCTTTAGTTTGTTCTTTAGTGCTCTTGGAAAATCGCAATGTGAAAGTGCTTTGGTTCAGCTGCAGGGGAAGGCTTGATGCCGATGCACGACAAAGCGATCAATCAGCAGTTGTAGTGTTGAGTTTGAAGTGAAGTAGACCTATTGTTGAAACCCACCAATGGCGAATTACCTCATGTATTTTATTAGCCAACTTCTATTTGGCAAGTGGCGAGAGCTAATTTTGGACTTACACATACTTATCCGAAAGCACGTAAGCTCAGAATCACACCATACCATCTGCATCTATTCACCGACACTCATCGCCCACAACCCTCATGTGTGTTCCTCTCTTTTCATTGCATTCTTAAGAGTCTACATATTGAATGAAAAGCCTCCAGCTAATCCGCCGAACAGCGCTGGCTTTCACGTAAAACTGCAACTTAAGTAGAAAATATGTCCGGGTGCCATGGCTTTGTGTGGTCATTCTTTGTCACACGTACATGGTTGTGCAGGTGCAGCTGATCCTGGAACAACACCGAGAGGCAATTTCAGCCAGGAAATGATTTAAAGGCATGAAACTGGCCGTGGCGGAAGGCGGGATGGGATTGATATCTCACTCGACGTCAGACTCCGAGCAGGAGTGTTTGATATTACAGGTGGACTGGGACACCCGATGGAGTCAGATGTTCACTGCTGACCCCGGTGATGGTGAAATCCTGTGTGTGTGTGTGTGTGTGTGTGTGTGTGTGTGTGTTGGAGGCAGAGCACATGAGGATAAAGTCCAAAAAGAGACGTTTGCAGAGGAGAGCGTAAGCCAAGCTTTGAGAATACTTATCCAGCTGCTGGAGAGCATCCTTTAAACCCTATGATTTCAGTGTGTGTTCTATATAAGGGGTAAATGACGTCCTGATATTTTCCGGTAATTCCAAACTTGTTGAAAGTCAAGCAAAGGTTGTTGGTTTTTTTGTGTGTGTTTTTTTTCGGGCATCTTTTGCCTTTATTGGATAGGAGAGGTGAAGATTTGTGACAGGAAATATGGGAGAGAGAGTCATCCGGGAATCGAGCCTAAGGCCACCGCTGGAGGACTTTTAGCCTCGGTACATGGGGCTTTGCTCTCTACCCACTGCACCCCAAGCAAATGCTGTTTGTCGACTGGAAGGTTTCACATAGAAAGGAACAGGGTGGAACTTTTCGTGCTAAAAAAGCAGATCACCAGATATTCTCCATCCTCCAACCAGAAGCAATAAATATTGAATATTTTTAGGTTTGTGTTCCAAATCAAACTTTATTTATTATGAGAAATCCAGATTTTTTTTTTTTTGGTGATATATTCCACCAAAAGTGACAATTGATGGGAAAAAAGTCTAAAATAATATCTTCCATGGATACTTTAATGACCTGCTTGGATGTAACTCAGCATCTCCATGTTCTGTGTGAGTCTTTAAAGAGCAGAGAGGCTTCAAAGTGAGAAATAGTGTCAGAGGCACGACTAAGAAGTCGTCCCTCTCTGCACTTACATGTTACATAAGGCCAAAACTGCCTGAGCACCCCTCCAGTTATCAATATCCTAGCATGTTACATAAGAGCAGGGAGTATGTGTGTGTGGAGACAGTGAAAAGAGAGGGAGCCATGGACTGGAACAGTGTATTAGCCTCCAGAGGGAAAAGCACACAATGTTCGGTATGGACCTACAATGGCTGAACCGTCTTCAAAACTTCACAGCCAACCCAATCATCGTCTAATGGTTTTCATACATCACAACAGTTTAATAGATGATATGACTGTTTCTGATTATTGATCACAGAAATGTTCTTGCTAACTTAACGGCCACACAGTTAACTGTTGCTGATTACGCTGCCAGCTGTTATGCCTTTATACATTTTCCTGGCCCGGGGGCCCAAACCGTGTGTGTGTTTTTTTTTTTTTTTAATGCAGCCAAATTTGTGATATAGTTGTTCTCGTTAAAAAAAAACTTTCTCTCTTTGAAATCAGGGGACGGAACGAGGATGAAATAGCAATTTAATTCTGAAGAAAAAAAGAAAAAGAAAAAAAAAGACAAGCTGGTTTCACCTCACTTTTACTTTCATTTTTCTGAACACCAAATAATTTTTCTCATACTTCAAGAATGCATTAGCAGATAGATTCGATGGTTTGTCAGCCAATAATTTCCCATCATTAGATTGATTATTTCATTTTCGCAGCGCATTACTGAGCCGGACTCTTAGTACAACTCTCAGTCGGCATAAGGAGGAGGTCAGGGTGGATGGTGGGCATACAAGACGATGTTAAAATCAACATGTGGTACTCCGAAAGTATTGAAACAAAGATTTAGGAGCTGAATAATGACTGGAAACTTGCTTAACCAGAACCCTGCTACACACACACACACACACACACAGTCTCCAATTTGTCAATCTTCTGTCTTAAATCTTTTTGAGTAAGGTACTTGGCAAAATGCGGCTCATTCACTACAGCTGGCAAACGACAAAAAGAGAAACTGTGAGTCATCCCCAGGAACGGTAGAATAAAGGAGATCCCATCAATCAACGGATCGAATGTCACGGTAGTGACATTTCCCTTGGTTCTGAGATAAAAATCAGTCCTGCAGAGTGGATGGGGTTGGACAGCACGTGTAGCCTTTCTAGACTCACTCACCACCTGTTGAGGGCCTTTTCTGGTTTGACCTACATTTCACCATGCCTTTGTGTGCATGTAAACACAGGCTACAGCTCTAATCAGGTTCTGGGTCTGGTCAGATGGAACATTTCTCGGTTTATGTTTGCATTAGAGCGCTAAGTCGTGTTGATGTTTCTCAGCCCGTGTGATTTGTCATATGTGTCTATAAGCACATGCAGGTGCGTGCGTTTGTGAGTACCATACACATATTTGTATATATGAATTGTCATATACCATCTGGCCTGCAACAGAGCAATTTTTCTAGTGTATTGTGGATGATGCAATAATAATATAATGACAAGATGAAATTAAAAACTCTAAGATTTAAGAAGCAGAGATACATTATTCACATATTTCTGTACGTTTCTCCACCAGGTCTGTTTTTCATCAGTAATATGTCTCACTCAGTGCTCATTATGGTCCTGTATGCAGGTTTATGTTCTTAACCCTTAAGGGAGGGCGTCCCCCTCATTGATCCATGCATAAATTAATCAATTAAGTAAATTAATCGATTAGTAAATCAAAGGAAATCATACATTTTTATAACAAATCATTCGTTTAAGACACTTTTCAAGCAAACGTACCAATGGAGTCTCTAATTATCTCGTCTAAGGTGGTTCTGTTTTCACCCATGATTTTTTTTTTGTCATCAGAATTCATTAAAAAAACCCAAAAACCACAGGATGGATTTCTATGGAACTTGGTTGAAGGATGGGACGTGGGCTTGGAGTTCTGTCCCATTCTTGCTTGATGCACGGCTTCAGTTGCTCAACAGTCTTGAGGTCTCCGTTGCTGTATTTGGTAATTCCTAATGCACTGCACATTTCCAATGGGGGCACAGGTCTGGACTGCAGACGGGCCAGTCTAGAACCTGGAACTAGAACCCTAATTTTAGTATTTGTTCAAATGTGAATCTTACCTTGTTTTCTGTACACACAATATGTTTTATCACATCGACTCACCTTCTATCTCTCCTGCTTTTTTCCCCCCATAGCCTTCCACAAGTCCAGCGCACAAGAGAGTCTATACAGCGTAGATATGATTATGTACCTTGGCAGGAACAGCGTGCATGCATCATTGTGTTTATGAGTGTACGTGCATGCGAGCATCACAGTGTGTCCTACTTGGAGAACCGACTCATGGAACACTTGACAGAAGATATATAGCTTTTCCAGAGGAAAAGGAAACAAAAACAGACTCCAAAAGATACACGGCTCCTCTATGAGGCCTGCGAGACTACTTTCTCCTCCAGTGATCCCTCCTCTCCAGGTAAACCCAACTGTGAACCCGGGAGCGTTGCTGGACTCATTTCTCTCACTTTTACGGTCCTTTTAACGTGACAATAATCTCTCACAGTCAGGCTGTCTGCTATCTCCCAGCATGTGCTGACATGATTTGAACTCTCTTCTTATGCTGTTATGCAGATAGGCAGACCTCTCCTTTCTCTCTTTTGATTTTCTCTATTCCTCACCATCGCGGCTTGTCCTTTTTTTTTTTTTTCCTTCCTCCCACCCCTTTAGCTCCTTCCCTCCCCCTTCTTTCCCCATCCAGGTAGATCTTTGGTGCCAGACAGTGTTCCTTTTATTTCCAGGGCTTACGTCTAGATAACAACTGCAGCCGCTCAGACTCACCAACACATCAGCAGGCTCATATCTGAGGCTTTATATTAACGTAATTGGGATTCGAGGGGCAAGTCGTCACAAAGGGAGAGGATATCTAAATAAACCCTTTTAGATACAAGACAATTACAGACATCTTAATTCTTCAGAGGAAAAGCTTCCAGTATCCTCATTAAAAAACATCTTTAATGGTGTATTTTGGGTGTGATTCTGTTTTTCTATTAACAGATATGATAGATTCTTTGCACTTGGGACTGAGGGATGATTCAGTACCAGCTGGTCCTGCTCCAGTTGGCCCCTCCTCTTGAAAACGGTTGCCTCGTGCCACTACTGGAGCCCATCACCAGGGTGGGCCGACAGCCAGACGGCCAGATGTGGGGCCTTCTCCACGCTCTTTAATCCAAGGAGAAATACAAACTTCATGTGCACAGATAACCAAACACACATTAAAGCGTCGCTTATCACGAACAAGTTAGAATTTACCTGCGGTGTGTGTGTGTGTGTGCGCGACTTTGCACACTCCCCTACTGGAATACACGGATGCACACGGAGATGGGAGCGTCACAGATTTCTCTGTTTTCCATTCAAACCCAACTCTGACCTTGCAGCAGCTGCGGATTCCCCCTGTCGAAAGCAGTCTCCTTCAGGACCCTGCTATTAGCGGCTTTGTGGGGCAGAGTGGCGACATGTTAATGGCACACAGACACAGAGGAGGCTGCACATCCCTGCACCCCCGTACACTGAGAACACAGCTGAGTGCCGGGAACGTGGACTCTTGAAGATATAAGCCATCCGTCAAGGGATGGTTTGGGTTTTTTTTCTTTTTTTTCCACCACTAAAATATTTCATACGGGTTTTACAAGAAGCTATATATAAGAAACATGTCTTAGAAGAAACAGCCTTTTATATAATGTTGCTGGATTTGGACTTTTTGAGTCTTTGGAACAAGTCTCAGGTCATTCACCTGATCTGGAGTTAATGGATAAACCTCCTAAGAGGTGGTGCCATCAAATTAATACGCCACCATTTGAGACATCTCATTGGTTGAACCTTAACTTGGCTTCAACTTGGACTTCTAACATTTGAAGATCTGCACTTCTTGGTCACTAATATAGTATAAAATACAGAAATATTAAGTGACCATATGTGTTGTTGCTCTATAGATATGAGGCAGCAGCATGATGATGTAATTTCACAGAAGCCAAAAGGGCAATGGGCAATCCGTCTGGACTACTTCCTTGTAAAAACACGGGTTAATGGGTTAGCGGCCACACGTGCATTCAGCCCCATTCGCACACACACACATCACTTTGTTCAATGGAGCACTGCATCTGAACCTCTGACAACATGATAAGACGAGCACCGCCGCCCGATGACCACTTATGACTGTCCAGGTCAAGAATGACAAATAGCTGTCACCTAACCGTATCATTGCTTCATGGCACCAGACGGAGTTCAAAAGAGCTCCGGAGATCTAAAGTGGGCAACATCAGATTAGATTGTTAATGAGGCCTTTATGAAGTAGCATCTGGCAAAAACTCAGAAAGACTAAATGAGAATATAAGGCATAGACTTTGGGAATAACTTTATTTCCCTTTCCCCGATGTTTAGAAGATATTTCCAATCGTGTAAAACTCAGATCGACAGGAACAATCGTGGCCCTCAACTCGCGACCTTCACCCCACTTACCCCAAATCTCTCCCGTTTACCTCATTTCCCAGAAATCTGTGTTCGGTCACAGGCCATGAGCGGTAAAATGTAAACATACAGCTGTTCGTGATGAGTCACAGGGCGCTCCGTTGTTGTAGCAACCTGCCAGCTACCCCAAAATACAGCCACGACACAATGAAGGGGGAAAAAACAGCATTTTTCAACAAATTAATCCCAATTACATTGATTTGTCAGCTTAATTACTCTGCAAAGTGTTGTGCTACAAGCATTCAATTTAGTGGTTAATCAATGTATTATATTGATTTAGATATGGTGCACTTACTGTATATTTTTCTGACCATTTGTTCGGGGAAAGTTGGCTCGAAACCTGCCAGATTGACACTCTGATTAAATATTTATAAACGCTTCAAATCCAATGACACAGATAATAAAATATTACATGCGTTAGATGCATTTAAAACATGTTCCATACTGGATTCCCACTCTGGCTGGCCTGCAGCTTCAGTATCACTCTCCATTAGAAACAAATCCTCTGGTATTGGGAGCGCTTTTGCTAGACTAACATCAAAAGCTTCCATAAGTCAGCTGGCGTTTGGCTCGCCGCTCATCGGACTGGCACAGACGGAGCTTGAACTTCAGAGGCTCTGGCCTCGCTTTCGCAAAGAAAGCAATGATGTCAAAATGTCTGGACGCGCTGCAACATCAAACCACCTTGAGGCTTGAGAGGAGCTAAAAACTGCTGAAATTTGGAGGAGGTGTGATCATAAATCACGATTCCCTCACCCTCTCTCACTCCTCGCTAACTTCTGCCTCTTTCTCTCCACCGGTGTCTTGGCCTCTCTCGGCCAGAGACGGCACATTTTAAACCCATTAGGAATGGGCCTGCCAGATGTCCATCAGCAGAAAACCATAAATTGTTTTATTGGATGAAGTTTCTGCAAAGTGATGAGCTCAGTGTCGCACATTCCCGGTACATTGCTAGCTTATTGGGTATGTGAAAGCGTGCCTCTTGTCAATTATTCAAGAAAGAGTAAAGGTGATTTCCAAGGCCCTTGACATTTTCATTACGTCCCTTGTGCATGTCTCACGCCTTTTTTCCCCAAATCTGTGTCAGTAGGCTAAGAGCCTTATAGCATTTAAATTGAATTTTCTTTAGAAATATTTGGCTTTGAATTTATGAGCTTGCAAGACGCCGTTGATGATTCCTGCAGGCATGCGGTTGGTAAGCATTAATCTCATCACTAAATGTTTGTTTATACCTTATTGCTGATTTATTGCATCTCGGCTGGACTTCCCCGCTGCTGCAGGCCGCCTCTGTCGTTATCTCTGGTACTGTTTGAAGATGGAGCAGTTTGTGTGACCCCCACATTCAAACCGCTCCACTCTCACCATCCCCTCCAATTCACACCGCTCTGTGCAGTGCAAACACGTCGGGGCCCCTTCGGACCGCGTTGCCAGGGTAACCGAGACCACAACCAGGTATACCCACCGCCGTCCTGCTGCTCTCAAGTGAGTCAGGCGCTCCGTAAACCTCCTGGAGGTCACCATAGAACATGTGTTACTGTCAATGAAGAAGGGGGTCAAGGTTTAACAAATTGATGTGTGCATCACAGTGGGAGATTCTGTTTTTTTTTTTTTTATTTGGTAGCACAGCCCAGACTCCTGCACTGGTTCGACAGGGTTTGATAGCATGTGGTTGGTGTTTTGCCTCGTCGCCATGGAAATTGGATTCCTTAAAGATGGGAAAGCCCCAGACCCTTCCCAATACACCTCACCCCCTCCTGCCCTCCATCCTCCAATATACACACACCACGCATCCCCTCCTCTGTGGCAGAGCGTTTTGGTGCGTCAGCAGGATTGCGGGCTCCAGCGAGGAATGCTGTCTCGGAGGACAGGTGCGTCACACCTGCATGGTCTGCAGAGTGCATACGGGAAATATTCACCCCTTCACTCCCCACCCCCTATAGTAACTGGTCAGGGGCCGCTTTCCGTTATTAGAGGCCATACATGAAGGCCAGTTATGGTAGTGGGTGTGAACTGGAATATAAAATGAATGTTGCTGTTAGGGGACTGTGTACGCCATTCATGACTGTGGAAGAATATAAACAAGAGAGATGGAAAAGTTTACAATTAATCATGCCTGTTATAGCAGAACTAAGATGTCAATGATCCCATTTAAACCAGTCCATATAACTGGGGCTTTAAAGTGGGAAAATCCAACTTTCAAAAGAGGAAATAAAACATTTTAGATTTTAAAGTTTATAACCAATGAAACACCCCCTTTCCTCACAGGGCGCTATAATAGCTTATGGTGGCTAACGTTTGGCTAATGCTACATATTGTGGTGTAACTAACATTCTTTCTACTGGAATCTAATTTTTCCTCTTAGTTAATGTGTATTAAGAAAATTAAAGATCACACCAGAGAAGCTATGATTTGCCTGTTCAACTCATTCACTCACCTGTCTCCATACCTGGCTTTCACACTGACCTTGATAGGGGTGCTTAAAATTTTTACGATGATTTGCATTCAATCATTTTGAACGATTTGAACTTAATAG
Source organism: Chaunax sp. Z400 (assembly GCA_037577475.1). Lineage (NCBI taxonomy): Eukaryota > Metazoa > Chordata > Actinopteri > Lophiiformes > Chaunacidae > Chaunax > Chaunax sp. Z400. The sequence continues at coordinate 9,353,304 of CM075205.1, forward strand.
CACATGCCATCCATCATTTTTACATGGGCGCACACTTTCGTCCAATTAAGCCTTTACATCTGGACTTACGGCTGTATCAACTGGCGGGAACTTCTCCCGTCTCCTGGAGCTTCGCCACGCAGCCTATTTGCATCATTTAAAATACGTAGGTGGGTGAAGGCAAAGGTGTGTGTTGGAGGGAGGGGGGGGGGGGGGGGGGGTATTTCTGGCGTTCAGGGTTCAGATCTGAGCCTGTTGTACCACTTATTCTTCCAGAACTTCATCCAAGAAATACAAACCAAGCTGCGCTCGAGAGACTTCATGAAACACATTATTCTGATTCTGAGATGATGTCGACTTCAAGGCAAATTCATGGGAGCTTTAAATCTGCACCTAAATGCTTCTCTTTTTTTTGTGTTATTTCTATAGGGCAGAGAAGCATCTATAAATCACTCCTCCCTCTTATTTTGTTACTTTTACTATTCATAATTTAATTAAACTACCACCAATAACCACCTTTATGGCCCTCTTGAAAGAAAGTTCTTTGAGTAATATTATATACCTATAAATTAGAGCCATATTTTCCTACAGTTTTCCTATGGAGGCTTAAAAAGGCAGTGCTCCCAGGGTGCAGCAGGAGGTGAGCCATGTGCTTTTTGGACGTGCACATATAGAGAGATGTTCCCTCGGATCAAAACATGTTTGTGTGATGGAAAGGATAAAGAGACAGGGGGTTAATGAATCAGCTGAGGTTTATGGGAAGCATAGGCCCCATCGGGGGAGGCAGGGAGAGTAACTCTCATCTGTTCCTCTTAAATAACTGATTACATCTCCCCCTTACTCCACTAACAGTACATGTGTAGGCCCTCCGTGTTTCATAATCTTCCCTCACACGCGCACACATAGTCCTGACTGTTCAGTCGCTGCTCGGGCGTGGATGGATTGTTTGGTTGGAGGGTGGCGTGATAATGAGAATACTGCAAACCAGAAGATCAAGCTGTACTTGTACTCACAGTTACACAGGAAGGAAGGAAGGAAGGATAGCTAAAGCTAAAAAGAGAGACGCAAACACAGAGGATTGATGGTCATTGTCGTGCCAGCGGCCACATTGTCTAAATATAACAGCTTGTCGTATCCTATAACCCAACTAGAGCGTTTACAGTAAATATTGGTGCATTTGCTTCTTCATTAGACTGAGGACTTGGAGATGGTGGAGGTCTGGACCTCTGGCTAGGGACCACAGACCTGTCCCACAGTAAAGATAAGTGTTGCTGTTTGAATAGCAATGCACCCTCCTGCCTTTTAAAGGGAACGGGGGATGATGCTGATTGGTTAAATTCATGTTACGCCCAAAACAAGCCTCCGACTAATGAAGGGACTAAATACAACATTTTTGCACCTACTTTGCGCCCAGATTTTCTGTCCCAAATCCACTTCTGTGTACTTTTGATTGTTCAAATAGGGCCCAAAAAACGTCAACAAGTGAGACGAAGTGTTCAGAGGATCTCACCAGAGAGAGAGGGAGAACCAGAGGAAAGATGAGGGCATGCAGAAAGACACTTGCGGCATGTGGCGTTGGGCAAAAGCTGACCCTGAGCGTATGTGGTCATACGTTAACATATCCGAGAACACGCCTGAAATATTGCAGCCGAGCTCATAAGACATAAGACATAACAAATGGCGGATGTTAAATCCGCAGCACCAAAACACACTGACACATGAACACAACCACATGTTGAAATCAGACAGGGGGGGGGGGGGGGGGGGCAATGTGCAGCTGAGATGGTTGACTGGGGTCAGGTAACCAGAGGGTCAACCGCAGCTTTCATGTCTGATTTGTCATACGGTTAGTCATAATCTCGCTCGCATGTTATTGATTAGGGCGCAGTGAAAGAGACATGAAGTGACGTCAGAGGGGTGACTTGGTGACGTGGACACATGAGACTGCAGTCATCAGTCAGCGCTGCTGGGAAAAAGGCAGATGGATTTCTGATGTTTTCTTTCCATCGAGCTGCTGCGGCTGTAATTAAAACAATGAGTTTCCTGTTTTTGACAGTAAGAATTATTTTTGCCGGCTCAGTGTTTTCATTGTCATGTTGTTATTTGTTCCCTTTCCATTCGGGAGCGTACATTCAAGAAGTTGACGCACAGACTAGAGCGTCAAGCGATCGTCTCGTGCAAAATGCGACAATTAACTCTCAGGCAATGCACTGGGATTACCAAACACAGGCAAAAAAGCACAAGACTGTGCCAGAGAGGCCTCATCCCAACATCACGCTAAAGGAGCTCAGTGCAGCTAAGTGTCAACGGTGCATTAAACAAGAGCAGCTATCGGGGTTAAATCTGAAGTTGAAATGGAGTGGAAAAGAGCCCCTTGTGATCCAAGAGGGGAGAAACGACCGGGAGAGGAGAAGCTGCCGTTTAAATGAAACACAAAGAGACAAATGTTTTCTTCTGTCGTCGCCATGCTTCTAATTCTTAAATATGATTCAGGTAACTGGATGCAGAGATGTGTCTTATATAAACTTTAACACTATGACTATCATTGAATCTGAATGACGGCCTACAAGTACTCAGTAAATGATTTTCATGTGGAGGGTTTTGTGGAAAAATGCATTAATATAATGATAAATTAAGTCACATTTAAGGTGAGATTATGAGAAAATGATTCTACTATCAGTAAACAGTTTGCCCTTTCCTTGGTATGCTTTGGGGTGTAGCTACATTGGGACTGATTTGTTGCTACCATGGAGTATCGTTGGGTTCTAATCCAGATCCAATCAGAATCCCTCCCTAGCACCACGCTCGTGTCCGGATATGGTCACCTCACAGCCGTAGCGCCAAACTGGATGCCAAATCAATGGCACCTTGCATGGTAGCCTCCGCCACCACTGTATGAATGGTTGAATGCTCACTTATATAAGTGCAGTCCATTGTTTGTGATGATGGTTCACAGTATTTGACTATAAGGATACAGGAAGGTTAACCTTTTGTCTCTTTTCATGAAGCTCTGTAACGTTTGCATTGCGGATTTGCCCCTTGTAATACCCCCACTGTATTTATTTATATTGGAGTGTACCTAATCTAGCATGAAGACTTAATCCAGATGTAGGATTATGCAGAGGGTGGGGGGGTAGGGGGCCGAATGTGTCGTAATTCTCCCAATCTCCACTTCCATCTGGAGCCGAACATGAGCTCCAGCCATTCGTTTTCTCTTAGATCCCGTTCTGCACACAGAAGGCGCTGATAACAGGCCTGGCTGTCCTGGGTCACTTGTCAGATAACAGCTTGAGGACAAATACCTACAGATTGAGTTGCACCATATGTGAGGATCGGATTCCATGTGTGCGATGTCACTCGGATCCTGAATGTGATTTCAATTATGTCAAGACAGGCACCATCGCGGCCCCTAATCTGTGCTTTTACATGGATTTGCAGCATCGGAGCTGCAGACGTAGAGCTGTTGTCGGACAATCCTGATATATGGTGTGAAAGCACTGGTGCCAAAATCATCCCTATATGTCTATAGCTCTGTGTAGTGTGCATATGGTGAGTTTATACCCTGCTGACTGGTGTTATTGTGAGTTTAGACTGTTAAAAGTTGTAGCAGCTCTGAGGGCTTCAATACGGCTCTCAATGTATGCAAATTTGGCAGCTGCTCAAAGAATGCATTCCTCCATCCTGGATAGTTATTAGAGTTATTACACAAAGAAGCACCAAGACCTCCTTTAAGTTTATAATGACGTTTGTAAGAGAGAAGCCACACACCATGCTGTGTAATTAACCTGCAGGGTTCAGACTTTAATCGCTTACCTCCACCGAGCCACTCATGTCAGCGCTGCACTGCAGACTCCAGGACAGTTCTAACCGTCCTACTTTATCATCACCTGCAACATCCATATAGAGATCTCGCAGATGCAGATTCTAGCAGTTCATTCCTACCCTCTTTGATTTGCTCGGGGGGTATTTGACAGCAGGTCGGCAGGGTCGGCTTCAGACGTGGTCAGGGTGGCACAGGAGGTCGTGATGATGTCCGTATAGACTTCCCAGCACTGGACTAGGCAGTGTGGCGCCACTTTCAAAGTACTCGCTTGTTGGTGTGGAATGTTTGGCGGGTGAGGCGAGTCCGTTTGAAGTGAGTGTGCGCGTGTGTGTGTGTGTGTGTGTGTGTGTGTGTGTGTGTGTGTGTGTGTGTGTGTGTGTGTGTGTGTGTGTGTGTGTGTGTGTGTGTGTGTATTTCACCCATGTAAAAATAGCCATTGCAGTTCTTGTGGCCTGGGTGAGGTGCACGCTGGCCAGGCATACCAACCTTGCAGCCAAGGTGCACCAGCCAGCCTGCAGGAGGGATGATGGGAAACAGTTTAGATACAGATGGCACATCCAGGGTACAGCTAGCTGCTGGAGATCAGCCTCACCCACATCTGTTAGTATCACACAGGGAGCGGTTTTATCTGCAGCACGCCAAATACACTCAGTGCAACTTGGCTTTTTTTTATGTTTAAAAATTTATGTTTATGATATGCTGAGTTCAAACAATGATGCAATGTCCCAATAAAAACAGAAAAGATGGGCTACATCTTTGTATACAAATAGTCATTATTACTATTATTATTATTATTATTATTATTATTATTATTATTATTAGAAAGAAATGTCATTGTTTGCAGATATGTTTGCACTGTAAACACACAGAGTTGAGACAGGCAGTATTATTTATACTTACAACTACAGTATTTACTGTATGTTTATTCTCATCATAGTAGTGTGTACTTTGCATAGTATTACCTAAATAACACTTTCAGGGTTGCACTAATGGGCTATTTTTGCACCTATATATTTGCACAATTCATGCATACAGTCTAAGGTGCAATGTTTTAACGTGAATTTCTCCCTAGTTAAGATAAATTAAATCATGTTTCTATCTTATCTCTAGAGTTAGAAAGCCTCTGCTGAGGTTGGTGAGGTTGCACACAGGTAGTGTAAAATAAACTAACCAATCACTGGACAGAGATGGGAGCTGTGAGGATCTGATGGGAGAGGAGCAGCTGTGTTAGGCAAACAGTTGCCTGGTATCCAGGTAACGCTTAAAGGAAAAGGCGGCAATGTGAGGCCCTGCTGGTAAAAGATGGTTTGAAGTGGAACCCCCTTGTTGTAGGTCAATCACTACGGGTTCATGATCTCACACGTTCGTATGCTCTGTGTATGCATATCCACGTAAACATGCAAGAACATGTGTGCTGACAGAAGCTCACGTGCAAGCTCTGCCGACGCAAATATGCACGTCTCAGTATCCCAAAGCCCTTCCAGTCATATCTACAGTAGGTGCCTCGGTGAAAATAAACACTACAGGCCGTCCAATTGGCAGGTTCAAATTTACCTTGGACAGCAGCTGTTTGAGCGGCGCCAACTTTAACACTTTGTCATGAGAATCGTCAACATGGCTCTAAAAGAAATCAAGAAGCACCGTTCTCTATCTGCTTCTGTCTAAATGCTGGTGTGTTGTGTTTGAGGGTGTGAACAGTCGACCACTGGTCAGTGCACAGCAGCTTCTGGGAAGGGGCGGACCTGGAGCATAGGCTCTGTATGTTTAGCACAGCTACACAGGTACAGGTTAACTCACTGCATACAGGATGCACACACTCATCTTTAACGCTTGTTAGTAGGATAAATTCATCAGGAATTCGATAATAACTTAAATAATAGCCGTATCCTTTATCTTATATAGTAAAAAATGGAAAACATGCCTGTATAATTTCTTTAAACAAGAGATAATATCAACTGTGGCTAAAATAAAAAAAAAAAATGAATAGATGATGCCAGCATCAGTCCCAGCCTGTGTGGTGGTTATAAAATTGAACATTTTACACAGCTGAGCGTCTTAATTAACATTATTAGCATGCTATTATGTCATAGTAAGAAATTACAATGCATCCTTAGGGGTACATGAATGTTTACTATGCTTAAAATTGTTGTTTACCCATTTAGAATGCTATTATTATATGCCAGTCATATTAATTAATTAATATTAAAAAATGTTGCCAAGCCCAATATCTGAGTTTTGCATGGTTTTGCTGGTTTTAGCATTTTATTACATTGTGGACCAACAGAGCAAGAAATATATAGAAATATATAGAAATATACTTTAAGTGTTGAGGACAAAGTGTTCCTTCTCCTAGTCCACTCACTACCATCAGTCTGGTCCAGTCTGATTGTCATTATTATGCGAGTAATGCATCATAAAGATTTTTAACATGCATTCAAGAGTGAGGCTTATAAAACTGCATGCCAGAAGTCTAATCCCTCGACAGAGTATTTGTGTGGGCCTCCATTAAATGGGAACACTAAGTCATTGGCAGAGTTGGAGTTTATCTTTATTGTAAAAATGAGTAGAAACACATCACTTGGCTAAACTTTCTCATAAAGCCAATCCAGGATTTAGTCTTTGACCTCAGATAGCCCGCGGCTCTGCATGCACACACAGACATAAACACACAAACAAGCACAGGCTCAGAGAGAAAGCACTATAGGGAGCTTATCGCTGTCTGTTAAGTCACTCTGACAATTCACAGCGCTTCACCCGGTGCGATGACATCACAGCCGAGCTCTGTGTCCATTTGTGTGTACAACCCATCCGGGGTCAAAAGGTCACACAGGACTTCCTAGCCTTAGCGCTTAAGTACCATGTGGTCCAGTCGCCAAAAAACAGGTTCCAGTTTGTTTAGGTCAAAGGATAGAGTTCAGACATCTTGATTACATCACCTCCAAGAGATCCTCTACAACTCCTCAAAACACACAAACACAAAACATTCGGCGATCTCCTTGGTGACGACGTGCCCATGCACACAGCATGGAGTCGCACATACTTTCCAAGTACCTTGTTAGAGCAGCAGCGCTACCCAGTAGCAGCGATGCTACCGCCGTGCGCTTTGACAACAATGAAGATGAGAAGGGGCCCGTCTCAATCTGAGCCCTCGCCATGACAACGCCACCATTTGTCCACGAAGCATGCCAAAACATTCAGCTGAGATTCCTGCAACATTCCTCCTGCCAATCAAAGAGGGGGGCGGAGATGGAGAAATGACATACCTCCACTGGTTCATGTTCCATGTGTTTGGACTTATTGATGGAAAATGCTGCAGTTCAAATTATTATTATTTGGTGGTGGTTGCAGCACATAAACCCTGGAATACTCCAGAACTGGAGGACTTTGTCCAGGAGGAATGGCCTAAGATTCCCCAGGAATGCTGCCAGAAGCTGGTGTCTGGATATGCATCAGGTTTGCAGCAGGTCATATCAGCTAAAGGGTCTCTACAAAGAACTGGAGACGCTGGTCATTAAGGGTTGGATCATTCTGGGACTGCAGTAGTCAGTAAAAGTAGCATTGTGTGTTAAATGTGGGAAAAGCACTTGTATCTATTTAAACTGTTCTTTTTTTTCATTTGGTTATTGCAAACAGCCTTTGCCAATAAACCAAATATAAAAAAGGGGGTTTAATGATTTTGCTCCCAGAAACTGAAGATTCAGGAGAAAAAGGAGCAGAGGAGTGTGAATTCTAACCAACTGTGACTTTAATAGATGCTGTGTTGCATTGTGAAAAGTAAGGCCTACATCTGCAAATGTGTTCTTTAAATTCTAAAGAATGTCTTTAATGATAGCGTTAAAATTCATCTTGAAATACTTTAAACTGCTATGTCTCCAAAGCTTGTTAAACTGCTGCACCTTCAGAAACTTGTTTTTAACAATCTGCACCTCCAAAGCCTCGATCCTCAAACCTCAATCCAAGATCTTCCTCCTAATCCTCACTTCCTGTGCCTGAGCACCTTTCCACCTTCATGTCTAAAACCTGAAACCCCTCCCTTCCTGCCCACAGGTCATTTCTCAGTCTGTGATGAAAGCATGTCCTGTCAGAGGAGAGTTGAAAGGTTATGATGTCACAGACCAGGGGTCAGGAGCTGCTGGGAAATGGGACGGCCGAACCGCCGTTGGACGTCTCGGACCCACTACCCTTCGCACACTTCCTGTCCATCACGATAGACACTGGGAATACAGAGACGAGAGGTGCTGCTGTCTCCATAGCAACAGTAGCAATGTCAAAACACTGAAGCGCGTTGTGGACTTTCAATCGGGGACATAGTGTGAAATCCACAAAGACATCCGTTCTTTCAGTGCGACTGTGTTTTCTCTTAAATTCTTTCTGAAATAATGTTGCTTGGCTCGGCTGATGGCTCAGCACTTTTATGACATTGTCCAATCACGTTGCAGACACACCTGGAAGCAGTTTTAAGCTCAGTCCTGTCCAATGAAAATATGACTGTCACATATCTTTAACAAGAAACCCCCTTTTCCTCCTCTTCCTCCGGCTTTCCCCCCAAACTTTAAATTTGAATGCCTCATTGCAGGGAACCGCTGATTTTTATTTTGACAAATAATCTTTACTTGATGTGGACTGTGGACAATGTGGATACTGTGCACATGATATAAAGCAAGTCTCTGACTGAGCAGCAGTAAAAACAGATAACAGACCAGCTGATTGTCTTATGTGGCAACAATTAAGATACTTAAAATGACTTTATTTGACTGTTATGTTCTTCTTAAAGCACATATTTATATTAATATATTTATACCTTTGTTACTCCCTGGTCGCTGCTGATTTAAACAAACAGACTCTCAGGAAAATCCGGCCGGGCCCTAACAAATTCAAGCTAAGTACATGTAATTCCCCCTGGAGCCGTCCGTGCTATAAATGTGCACACTTATGCTGCAGCAGTCGGGCACAGCGTTCACTAGTGCCGAATGCTTTTTCTTTTTTCGCCCCAGGTGGAAATCTCCTGTCAATGAGGGACTAGAGCAGCTCAGGAAGACGTGGAGGAAGAGGGCTCCTTTGAGCGGCAGGAGACGAGCCCGGAGGAGATGAAAGGAGGATCGAGGAGGAAAAGAGGGGCCACACGTTCTTCAGGGTCCCCCACCGAACAATGGCCCCTGTGTGTGCGCACGTATGTGTGCGTATCATCTCAGATAAGACTCTCTCCGTTTCTCCTCGTCTCCTCTCTCTTCTCATGCCCCCTTGTTGCTGCTCCTTTTTCTCCTCCTCCTCCTCCTCCTCCTCCTCTGTTCTCTTTGTCTTTGTGCTCGGAGGCCTCTCCCCAGATGAAAAGGAGAGGCGATAAGGCCAGGTAAAAAACAGCAGCGAGGAAAGTGATAAGGAGGGAAACAATGAGGGCTTTGATAGCATGTGAGCTGCTGTGTGCCTTCATGCTCTGCAGAGATGTGGTCAGTCTTATATTTTGCATGTAGAAAGCTTTTACTTTTAGCTTCTGACGAACTAATAGGTAAAGAAGAGGTGAGAGAGACACTAAAGTGACTGCCTGTTGACCGCTCATTTCAGCCTCTTTCCCTTCTTTCTCATTGGTGCTCGCTCATCCTTTTAAGCCAGCATTTCTCTATTACCTCGCATAAGAGGAATCCCACTTACACACACAGCAACTCACCTGTTTCTCCCATTTGTAGCTGCCCCGGCCTTCCTCTCCTGTCCCTGCAGGGTGTGGTTTTCCAATCTGTCCTGCTTTAGTAATTACAGCTTAAACTCAGGCCAAACACTCACCTGCCACCTCTATATGTGCATGTGTGTGTGTGTGTGTGTGTGTGTGTGGGAATATCCCAGATTTTCCCAGAGGGGTCATCAAAATTTCATCTCAAATCTTTGAATATGAGTGGCAACGCGGGACCGGGGGCGTTTGCATGTACAGTATATGCATAAGGATGCATAGGATGTGCAAAAAGCTGCAGCTGCTTTGCAAAAAAAAAGGAAAAAGATTTAGAATTGAACAAAACAAAAAGTGGAGGATGTGTACATCCCAAATATGAGTCTGGCTTGCATGGGAAGACAATGGCATCTCTATTACATGGGTGTGTATGTGTGCGTTACAGTTGGGATGCACACTGCTAGACATTCCTGGGAATATGGAGGGATAAAGGTAAAGAAAAGTGAAATGAGTTGAAGTGGATATACATCTAACATTATGATTTATGTTAAGAATTAAATTGAATTAAATCTTTTGAGAGTTTATCCTTCATTCACCAACCTATAGCCACAACTTGACCCCTATGCCTCTTGCTCTCTGTGTGCTTCTAAACTTTGATTTCAGAGGTTAAGAGGAGAGAAACACACATCATACTGAGAGGTGAAAGCAAAGTAAAGACCTCTGGACATAATTTTCACTGTTGGCTGCCCTACTTTTCAGGCAACGAGCTCCTTTTTGCCTCCTGGTGTTTGCTCCACCGCACGGCTCCATTCATTCTCTGCAGATGCAGCAGGAGTTTGCTATTCCTCTGCTGGCCTGCAGGGGGAAGCCTGAGCAAAGAGATGTTGTTTGTAGCTGGTTTAGTCATGTTTGCTGTCTGAACAGCAGGAGGTGCTCTCCGCCTGGAGGTCAAGGTTGTCCTTAGAGGAGGGGGCTAAAGGAAGGATGGAGCTTTCAGTTCATTCTTTGCAATAGCATCACTATGCATGTATTTATGGTATTAAAAATGGTAGCCACAACAGCTAAAAGGTGTTCACTTGTTCATCTTACCTCAAAGCTTTACTGCAATTAAAAGCAATATCATTATATTTGTATTTATACTTCCTGTGTCGACTCCTCTGTTCTCATATCAGTGCCTCCTCCTCTCCTCGTCTCCTCATATCTTCTGGGATGTCTGCTTTTGCTCTGAACTGGACTTTTTGGAAGCTCTGCACTCCTACAGAGTCATATGCAAGACCATCCAAATGCATGCATTCTTCTTTTGCTGCACTTTCAAATTAAATTTGAAGTCAAATTGAATTGAATTCAATGTGATGTTAGACCACTTATTTTAATTAGACCACTTTAATTATAATGCACAGTATTTGTCTGTTCCTGTCCTGTTGTGACCTGCTGTTTGAACCACATGAGAACATCTTGGAAGCAGATTTCATTTCAAACCCGGTTGTTCAAGTTTCATTGAACATTTCATGTGCTACTAAACAAACAGGGAAACTTTAAATAAAAGTGTAAAAATATTCCTCCAGCTGCAATTCGATATGTGATGCAACTTTAGTCTTGTTTGCACAAAAATAAAGCAACGAAAGTAGCAAAATGTCATCTATTTGTCGGTTTAACACCTCTAAAAGCGAAAGACGAGAGAGATAAGTTGATGCAATAGTGGACTTGCACCTTACTAGTTAATGTTTTGCACTTTTCTCACATCAAATGGTGTTTTTTTTTAATGTCACACAAAGTCTTCTACGGCTCAGCGGTTGACAGCCTGCTGATGAAGCCTAGCATCATACAAAGCTAACAAACTTCCCACTAAATGGGACTTGCTGACAGCTGCATCATCGGAAGGGTACACAGTTCGTGAGAGACACAGACTCTTGTGACGTGATTTATTTGAAGAAGGAATGGGTTCAACGAGGGCTTCTGCAATAACAAAACTGTTGTCTTGGACGGAGTAGAAGAAGAATATAGTTGGGTCACAAACAGAGACTCTTAATTACTTTGGGGAGTCATGCAAACAGAAGAGACAGAGAGGCTTGATCTATCTGAACTCATTGGACTTCCTGTGACCGTTCCTCGCTGGTTTACTGACAGACATACAATACACTCTGCAGACTTCGGCGTGCATATTCTGTTGCATTGCGTGACAGTGAATAACAGAGCAGGAAACATTTTTGTGTGCGTCAAATACAAAGTGCGTGCAGATTCCAGATACTTCTTTCACCTGACACTGGAACTTTCTCACCCAGGATCGCATCTCTGCCTGTTTGCCAATCTAATGAACCCTCAGGCAGAAGTGACAGGAGGCAGCATCACATTTGCTTGACAGACAGTTCGCTTTTCTTATTTGTTGTGGGGGAGTTCAAAAACAACTTGCACAGGGTTAACCGGCAGAAGTTTATCACATTATTAAAGAAAAAAAAAGGTTGGTTTTCCATGAGTAGCCTGTCGGGGGAGCTCTTATCATACTGTCACATACACAGACTGTCATGGAGGTGTGAGGAAGAGAGGAACAAGGGAAGAAAGGGAGGATAAATTACACATAAACTTCCTTTTTGACCTCATTCATCCTTCACATAGTGTCACCACTGCCTCATCTAGGTTACAGCAGTCCATTGAGAGCCTCATAGTATGACTTTTGTTTCTCACCAACAATGACCCAGGGAGTCATGAAAAGTCATCATTGTGCTTTATGTTGACCTTCAAGCACGGTGACGTAGCTTTGCAATGCTATAGCGAGCCTCAGTGGTGATGTAAGCAGCTAAACTGACAACCATTCCTCACTACAGTAAGCACTGCCACCATCTCTACATGTGACAGCTGCCTCTGGGTGTCCATTATCTGTTGGGACACCAAGTGACGGCACTGTCTCCCCCTCCTTCTCCTCCCAGGGGGCCAGTGACATAATGGGAATCCCCCGCCATGCCAGTACAAGATGACCCAAAAGCTGACATCAGACAGCAGGGAGGGAGCTTGTTCATCTTGTCTTTAAAAATGCATTGGTTGCTGTTGTTTTCAAGGAGGCAGGAGAGGAACTAATGGGTCAGGGGCGTATGTCTGTGTGGGAGCCAATTGCATTACAATTGGGGAAGTTTGCAGGTGTGCTCACAACTTTGCAAATGCTTTCTTAAAAGCCATGCAACAGGCCTCATGTTGCATAAGGACAGCTTGGTAGAGCCAGGCTGATGCAATGGTCGCAGTCAGATTCATTCATTTCCTCCCGAAATAATTGATGGTAAAAGCAGGTCAAGTATAGAGGCTATTGTCTTTAATTAATTTCCTTCTTGGCAAAGGAGATGTAACAAGGAAAATGAAAGCAAGCAAAGTAGGATATTAAAAAAATCTATGATGTGATGAAGCTGATAAAATCATTTAGGCTCCCCAAAAGGTCACCTCTGTCAGGATAATTTGCAGTTTCACAAAGTTAAATTTGATTTACTCATCCCTATTCTTACATTTTAATGCTGATCGGACTGATCTGAGGATCTTAAATATTTGGTGCAGCTCATTTTGTGCCCATTTTTAATGTTGGACAGCGACGTCTAGGAGTCAGGAGGAAAGGAAAAAGTCAGATGATAAAGTGCAACAGCAACAAAGTCCTCATACGGAGGAGGTGGGAGTGGATGGATGGGTCGAACACACCCAGACTTTTACCCAGGAGGCAGCTGTTTGTGTCCTGTGTGAAACCAAAAGTCATATTGACTTATTTTAATTTACACCACATAATTATCGTAATTTCAGTCAGGAGAAACAAGTGAGTGAAGTAAATATATTATTACAGCAGATGATGTGTGATAATTAAACCGTCTGAGACCTTTAGCGCTTAGACTCTGCAGGGAGATTGTGATCAAAGGGTATCCGCCCTGAGCAAAAGCAAGATAAATCCCCCATGGAGTCCAGACCCTGGTGGTGGTGGCTGATGACTCCGCTGACACTGAGAAAATGATGATGCTGGTGAATCTGTGAAGACCGGGCGGCAATGGGGAGGTGCAGGATGCGCATAACAGCAGCATGAATGAACTAGAGATACTATTGCATCGATGTGACCACCTGATATTGTGTCATCAGTGTATTTTGCATCATATTTCATAGAAAAGGAAGGGGAGATGTAACACAACATGAGTCTGACTTCTGCTTCTTAGGACAGAGGTCAGAACCGCAAAGTTCATGTTCTGTGTTCACGAGTAAAAAGCCCATGTGAAGTCCAGTTCAGAGAGTTGGAGAGCCAACAAGTGAACCTTCATATCCACGAGACATGACCCTCAGACATAAACATCCCTCCCCACAATCACCTCAGTCACACACACACAGACACACTAAGGCGGAAGCGAGAAGCAGTGTGATGAGTGGGCTGCACTGGCACAGAGAGCGGCAGCTGTGAAAACAGGCAGTCAGTGATGTCAGAGCAGCAAGGAACTATGGGAATCAAAGCTTCTTTGAAGTGTTTTGGGGTTTCATTTTATGGCAGCGCCGAGAGCGGGTGGTAGTTCTGAAGTCAAAGTGAGAGAGTGTGTTTGTGTGTGTGTGTGAGGCTAATCTTTCCAGAGAAACAGAGAAATGTGGCACGTGAAGAAAACTACTTTCCAGGTAAATTCCCCGCATTGTGATCAACAGTTTGGCCTCCAGACAGGTCTTAAGTGCTGCAGGTGCAAAGTTACAACCCACCCATCCAGCTCTCCCCTCCTTGTGCATGGAAAACACAGTGGAGGGTAGTAGGGGCGCAGCGCCAGATGTGCCAAGTCATACCAACAGGCTCAGGATCAGAGAGCATGAGGTCCAGGAAGTGTAAGTGTTTGTGTGTGTGTGTGAGAGAGAGCGAGAGAGAGCAGGTGGGGATGTTGGGAGGAATAAATGTGACTCCAGACCTCTTATGTTCTCATTTATACACTTTTTTCTTTCATTACGCAGCTAAAAAGGAAACGTTTCACAACATGCAATTAAAGCAGCCTTCTACGGTTTCAAGAGTAAACACTGCTGCTCCGGCTCGCCGCACACTCATCGTAACTTTCCATTCCATTAGTCGACGTTAATGAGTAACGGATTATTCCAGACTACAGTTCGATTTCGACTGACGACTGAGGAAAGTTCAGACACTGGGCATTGCTCTAGTTGTCAGATAAACTAGGTTAGGCTTCCTGTCTGGCCTCCTCATCATCATAGTCCTACACAACAGAGTCTGGGGACTTCCCAGGTTCCTGACAGGCTTCCAGGAGGTCTCCAACATAATAGAGAATTCCATGAAAGGTAACATGACAGAATGTATGACTATTTAAGGGGTTCACACTCTTTCTATGATAAAACATTTGGCCGCAAATCATAGGGGACCCTAAGGGCAATGGAAACAAGGGGAAACATCTAGCTTGACACCAACAAACCTCTAAATCTGTTTGTTCTGTTCACGTTATATCTTTTTAAAAAGTGTTTGACTGTTTCTTGAGCATGAGCAGAGATGTCCTGGAGTTTTATCATCACCGTGATGTTGCCAGGGAAGACTTGACCAGCCGAAACCTTTCAAGTACAATAATTTCTGACATCCAGACACACAAGGTTCCCTCTGGGGTCTGGTGCCCGACGCACAAAGCCTTCCAGCCGCAAAGCCTGTCTAATAAACGCTTAACATGAAACATTATTTGGGGTAAAAAGTTTAGGTAGGACCAAAAAAAAAAGGGTTTAGGTGTCAGAAAAGGTGTGTTTGTTTTCACGTGGGACGCAAACCCCGGTCTCCGAGGTGAAAGCCGTGTGTGTGACCCACGACTCGACGCCGACCTCCAACCCTCTTGGGATGTTCTCGCTTTGTAAACGACGTCATGTTGTTCAGCCGCTCTTATCGTCTCATATTGACACTGATGTGGACCTTCTGCATGCCTAAACGTTAGCATTTGACATCCTAGGAATGACATCGGGCTCGCACATGTGGGCTTTACATCGCAGCTGCAAATGCATGAACATGCCTGTGCAGACACCAAATGTATAAACACAACTGTTTCAATGTCTACTTAGCATCGTATCATCAATAGGACTGATAGCCAAGTTGCCCTTTCAGCATTTGGATTAGCGTCTGTTCGATCCCTGCTTTTTTCGGCTTCCATCTCAGGTCCTCTTGTTGTGGAATCTCCGTTATGGAAGATGTCAAATAAATCTGAGTTCTGCACATGATGCACAGATCGATAAGATCCCTGGGAGGTTTCTACATCCAGACTGAAACACGACCTTGACAGCCATGCAGCATGAGGCCTGAGTGATTGACCCCTTACTAGAAAGTGGGTGGATGTTTTCGAGCAACTTGACAGAAACATGACCCTGGAGTCACCTCCTTCCCACCCCAGGCGGCTATCAATAAATGTCAAAAACAATCATCTCCTTTTCCTTCTGCGTGACAGTCAAAAAATACGTCTGCCGCTGAATACCTGAAAACATGTTCTACTCCTTCAACTTAAGAGCCTGCTGTAACTTGATAAGGACACTAAATACTTTCTGTGGTATTCAGACTGTGTTCTCTTCCCTGGAGTTATGGCAAACATGTGGCTATGGCGGATCTGCCTCAGGCCTAATTCTTTTAAAAGCTTTGGTTTCACAATATTAACACATCCACTTATTCACAACACAGCTGACAGAGGTGAGACATTCTTTATGAGTTGAAGCAGACTGGATGAGCAGCAGGTACACAATACACACTGAAAAACATTGTCCTGCTTTCATTGACTGTGATGATACACTAGATTACAGTGTGTACGATTGTTACAGTAGATAACATTGATTCCATGGGTGGTGTCATTTTAAAACAATAAATAATATTGAAATTATTCAAAATGAAATAAGAGAATAACTTGGAAATATTCTGGAAAAAGTTTTTAATTTAGTTGTGATTTTACAAGAAAAACTTTGCATTTTAATGAATAATAATAAAATAATTTCTGAATTATATTTTGTGACAGACGTGATAAAATTATGGGCAAAATGGGGAACCACCACATAGAGCTGGTGCCCTTTTTATTTTTTTTATTTTTTACTTTTTCACCCCTGGCCCTCAGGCAACCTGAGTTTTCCCCTGGCTAAACATGAATCTGGTCTTAATCAGAGTGAGTTTCTCTCTTTCAACTGATCTGAAAGTCTGGAGACGGACACAGATGCTGGCACGTGGCCTGGAAACAACTAATGTAAATCCATGGATCAGAAAAGTCTGCAGCAGTGTGTCCTCGAGGCAAAGCACTAACCCTCAGCAGGCAGAAGGAGAAACAACAAAATGTGAAATATTTTGAAATGTGACACATCTGAGGACGAACTCAGGTGACAGAACCTGAAGGAGGCCTCACGTCTCAGCATGGACCCGTTACTCTCCTCTACATCTTGAATTTTTCTGTCCGACTCAATGTTTTGCTGTCATTCACATGCCTTTTCTCTCACTTTCTCCAGCTTTTCATTTCATCAAACATATATCTTTCACTGGGCTGCTCCTCTTTCGTCCCAAATCCCTCCCTTCATCTTTCAGGAATCCATTCCTCCATTTCCCTTTTGCTCCTCTCCCTTTCATTCATGTGCCGCAGTTCCTCTCCACCTTTTCATCTCATGTTCTGCCTTATGTTCTGCAAATCTTTCACCACTGCCCTGCTCTCCTTTCTATAAATCCCACATGCTTATCTTAGAGGGAGAGAAGTGGAGGTGTTTTCCTGCCGCTGGCTTGTTAGCGAGTGAGATTTTTTGTGTTTCCAGCTGCATGCCAAGAGGCCGTCTGGCAGGTCAATCTGTCAGCATACTCACCGAAACCTGCTGCAGCTAATGCATGGGGGATAAGACTTCACTCACTGAGCCTGGATTATCCATTCTTGGCCTCCAAGTTTCTGTCAGAGATTTGCTTTTGACTTGCATTTCACTTGGATGCACAACAAAGTGCTGCGACATAAGTTTCCTATATGATAGCAGGCGATGCGAGGCGAGGCGGGCAGGTGTTGGCGGGGTGGATGGGGATGGTATGAAAGAATTGGTAAGAAAAAATTGTTTTGCTTTGCGCAAAACTCTGTGAAGAGCTCGTTCATGACCCACATAAAATAATCCTACATGTGTAGCATTGTCAGGCCTTGGTGGAGGTACAGTATATGTGCTCTATTGATTGCACTATAGTTTTTCAAGCATAGAACAAAGAGACTGCTGATGGGTTCGAAATCTGGAGTAAAGGCCAACATGTCAGATTATATAACTCTGCATTGTTGTGCTGTGAGTTCAGCAACTATTTGAAGATGAATTATGGCATTACTCAAAGTCCTTAATGTGTGCCACTGTACTTTTGCTCCTATATTACGTAAACCATAAGATTTATGATGGAGAAAAGAAGCAGGAGGGAATACAGACAGGTCATGGAAGGTGCGGGCTGTTTTTAGGTCATCCGGCACCATCCCGCTCTATCTTGGAGACAGACAGATGTAATGCACAACAGCTGTCACCTCTGACAAAGTGGAGACAAGGAGAACTGGCTCTGAACTGTAAGGTTCAACGCCCAAATGACAGTAATGTCAATAATTACAGCTTCTACTTTAGTTGGAGGTCATAAGGTGCTCTGCTGATTATGTCAGAGTCAGGGAGAGTCCCTGGTGGTTGGTGGTCTGTGTGTGTGTGTCTGCATACACATGTCTGTGCATTTGAGAGGGTGTCTTAGTTTCACGTTGTTTCTGACTCTACGTCTGGTTTGTGGGGAGAAAGGAGAGAGAAAAGGGACTTTTTGCGCCTGCAGCAGCTCAGTCGGTCGTTTCATCGGGTCAGAAATATCAGCTCTTTAATCAGTCACACTTTTGTACTTTGAATTTGAATTATAACGTCAAAGATTTGGCACCGCTTGTGCAAAAATTGACCTTTATAGGAATGCAAGCACATACGTTTTTGTCACACAGGGGTTTGTGTCATGTGTGAGAGTGTCTGACCTAAACTTCCTTCATCACACTCCTCATTCTGATGGTCTCAGGATCATATTTTACTGCTTAGGCACCAGAAGACAGGGAGGGTTTCTGTGGTTAAAATGCTTTACGGTGCAGGAATGTAGGGGGAATATTAAAGAAGAATAATTTCTCTTTCATTTTTACCATCCCTCATGTCCAGAAGGTTGTGATTACTACAGATTACAGGCCAGTCATGCCCAATCAGCTGCATGCTTCATTCTGTGTTATCCCCCACTACCCTGCATGTGCTCCCTGCATTTGGGAAAAAAAATTTGCTGAAAAAGCAGAAACTAAGGCAAAGTGGCTGATGCGGTTTTGAGGAGTGTTACATTTGAGTCATTTATCAGATGCACACAGGAACCACAATCCGTGCCCAACATCCAGATGTTTTGTTTTGATTTGGCCTCGGCGTATCAATTTGTCAAGAGTGAAGGTAAGGCTGGACGCAGTCCAAGTGCTGCAGCTGTGACAGACAGAGGTAAAAAAGTGACTTTTTAAACATGGGAGGGTTTCATGTGAACACTCAGGGGATGGAGGAGGAAATTTTACATGCGGAGATGACTGTGGTTTGACTCCCACAGGCCTCTGTAGTGTTTGTTTGCAATAGCAGCTTTTTGACTTTAACATTATTCTCATGTGCTCTGGATAAGAGCATCTAAATGGTGCTCCGGTGCCCTAATTCATCATTTCTGTGACATCATAAGTGCATGTGTGATGGATATAAAAAAGAGTTACAAAATATACTTAAAAAGCATTAAAACATCATAAAACAACATAGAAGGATAATAAAATAAAAGATGTTCCCGGAACATATTCATGGAAGTATTCCTGATGTATCACCTCCAGGCTTTAAGCTCAGCCAGCACACTTATGTGCTTAGAGTTAAGGAGAGACGACTCCCACCTCCTCCCTAAGGACCGTGCTTTGCTGAAAGAGCTGGCTTGTCCAGTTCCCCCTCTACACTAAGGAGGTGTAACCTTTACAGGCACAGAGCTGCATGAGGTCCAGGTGATTCAGACGACAGTAAAGAGCACGCCTCTGACCCCAGCCGTCACCTTACTGTCTGCACTTTGTCATCAGTTCCCCTGCAGACTCACTCACACATGCAATACACTAAAACAAGCATATCCACACACACACACACACACACACAGCAGATGGACATCATCTGACTGCTCACCGGCCAAAACGTGTTTTGATGCAGAGCTTTCTGGGAATTCTGTCATTTTTTTGTTTTTTTGTGTGTGTTTTTTTTCTCATTACTACCTAATTACCTTGTTTACTTTCCCAGGTTGACTTGAAGTGACTAAAAGCTTTTCCACACTGATGACTGATGACTTGGACAGGACATGAGGGGGATTACAAAACACTTTGGCAGCAAAGATGATTAAATTCCTGTGAAAAGTTCTAAACGGACCAAAAATTTATAAAATCTCTTAAATCACCAAAGAAATTGACACAAACATTGACACCAGATTAAGAAGGTTTAGAAAAGGACTCCAGCTCCAACTCTCTGATAATAATTAAACGGCTATGTTTTCTTGTAATAGTGTTGTCAGCAAGTACACATTTGAAATGGATTACATTGCATGTGGGCAGAGACTAATGGGCTGGTATGAATAACACAACACGCACACCTTCAAGCTGGATTGTGTCATCAGGAAAAAATATGGAAACTATGCTGAGGGGAAAATGTGACTGCAAAACTCTGGCAGGTTGTGTGTTTTCTTGCTTTTTTGTGCCTAAGGGTAAAATATTTCTCCTTCAAAACCAAGGTTAGAGTAGTTTTTCTGTGTTCCTGCAGCGCATGAAAAACCTAAAGATGATGTGTTTGTGCGATTCGTCCTCTTGCTGCTCAGTTCTGTCGCTCTCTGTGCAAAGACCCGTTCAAAGACCACCTCAGAGGACACTACTGGGTACTGGTTTTTGGAAGAATCCCCAGACCCTTAATGAGAAGCTGTAAAACAAGCGGACAAGAGCGGAGAGAGAATCTGAATATTGTTCTTCATGGTAGAGGTCGTCACCTTCCTTCTTCTTCCTCTTGCCATGCAGACGTTTGTGCTCGTGTCAATTAATGCAAGATGATTACATTGTGTGTTACATGTTTTCTAGCGATGCTTTGAAATGTCTCCAGGAAAAAGCCTCACCTTATCCCGCACTCGGCTTTATTTATTATGAAAGTACGCACCGCAAATTGAAATGGAAGCATTACAAAGTTAGAAGCACGCCATTACAAAGTACTTACTGACTTAATCGTGCCCTTAAAAGAAATTTCTACACCGCTGCTGCTTTGAGTTACTTTGAAGAGGCACTGGATGAGTTTGCATGTTTGCGATTAAAGTTAGAAACTTTGAACTTCAGGACCAATAAATCATATGAAGTGATGTTAGGAAGCAGCTCGTGTTTACCCACCCAGCCAGCCTGCGGTGGCTTCGCACCAAATAATACCAGAGACATGAGAGAAGCAAAATAAAAAGAAGTCGTAATACCAGTTGTTTTCTGCAGTTTTTACAGCTGGTATTTGTCTCACATCATCAGCCTCAGCCTCAGTTTGCAGCAAATCTTCAAAATATTTGGAGGAATCGAGGAGGAACCTGCAGGGCTGAAAAATTAGGTCAGCATGGCTCCAAAAGCGAGTCAATACCCATAGACTTCAGCCTGGTACAAAAACAGTTTAGTCTCCATATTCATCACTCCTCTACATAACAAATTTTCATAATTAAGGGTCCTCTCACACCTGAAGGTCTGAACCAAGGTCTGAACTGCACAGTAAGTTCGTGCACCACCTCCATTTTTGGAGAAAGTCCGAGAATCAGGCGCCGCCAATACGGCAAAGAACAGAGCCGCCACACTGACCTTTAAAGCAGCTCCTCAGAAATGTCTGGATGATGTCACATTTTGATTTATATAAGTGAAATATTCCAACACGACTCTTCTGTCGGGGCACAAAAGATCCAAAACAAACATTCTTGCCTTCCTTTTTAGCCGAAAATTCCCCTTGTCACACATTTCCTGCTCATACATTGAATTATTTTATCACATTACCTGACCATGACAGCTAGTGTAACCGAGTCGGGTCTCCAGAAGTCACGGGGCTACCTGTGGATCTCCTGACAGCACCAGCATCCATAAAGCAAACACTATTTATTTTAATGTCTGCACTTTGTTGACCAAACGGCATCTGTTTTGGTCTTTGCATACCAAGTAAATATCTTTTGTGTATTGTTTGTCATCCTTTTTGCACAATGCTCTGCTGAACCAACACACATGGCATTTAAGGGGGACAAAGGAAAGGCTGGAATGCCTTCACGTGGATATACGTCTCAGCTGATGAAAAACACATGCCTTCTTTCGTTTTGGATGGACACGCCGCATGTGGCTTTTAAATCATGTATTTGCCATATACCTCATGGAAGTATGGAAGTGTTTTGATTTGATTAAAATACTGCCACAAGAGAAACATCACTCAGGCTGGACTTACTTACCTGACTTCATGAAATCTAGAAAAAAAAACAGTGATGCAAGACTATTACTGTACATTATTACTGTACATGCAGGTTTTATGTGGGGGTCTGGTCTTTCTCTGTGCAGCTCAGATCTGCTGCGCCACCACATTCCCCAGACTGCTCTCACAATGAGGCTACAGAGTGTGTCAGTGGGACAATGCTCCACGTATGTGCTTGTCTGGGTTTCACTTTCATTCTGATCCATAACCCCACCGGGGGTTCTGATATCCAGCAGGATAGGGGGAATAAATGACTGCACAGATGGCAACGCCTCTAAAGAAACTAAACTATTCAACATGAACCATAAAAACATTCACATTTGCAACTGACTTTAATCCCCAGACATATTAAATATCCTTTAATCTGCATTTAATGGCATGTTGTCTCTCTCACATGCATACACATTCCACATTAGGCTGCGCTGTATCACATATGTCTTGACAGAGGAGTGCTCCCGCCTCATATTTAAGGTTCCAGCAGTGATCTGGCAAGAAAAGAGACACTGGCGGCAGTCAGTTCCTCATGTGATTTGGCAACCGTTCAGTGTATTAACTTACAGCAAAACTTTCCATGAGGTACCTGGAGCGAGAAGCCGCTTGGATGGAGCGGAGGCTTGATTGGCTGTGTGTCTTTTTGTGTGTGGTTGCGTGATCAGCTATTGGAAGCACCTGGGCCCGGTGTTCCCTATGCATTAAGTCACACCTCACCTGCTCTGTTTTTTTGTTTTTTTGTTATGGAGACAGCAGTCACTGGACTATATGTTTCTCAAAACATAGTGCAGAGTCCACACATCAGTCACACACAGCAACAAAGGAGTGGATGTAAATCACTGCAGCTAGAGATGCTGACAAAGAGCTGGAAAAATCCTTTGTCTGTTTGTGTATCCGTGTGTGCAGCAGAACTGACCTCAGCTACCTTTAAATACATTTAAATTGTGCGTCATCTCTGTACGAGTCTGTCTACCTGTCCGGCAAATGTAGTATTTTCATATCAGTTGTTTTTCTCCAACTCAAATAAGCCTTAAAACTATAAATCATTACTGAATTAACATCCATATGCAACCATTTTGAGTGTCTTGCATGCATATAGTGTGTGCATGTGTCTTTATTTAAACATGGCTCCTCGTGGAAGGCTTATCATTAACATTGCCCTGTGCTTTAAATGATGCATGAAGCCACAGGATTAGGCCCAGACTGAAACATAAGAACGGTCATGTCAAGGAAGCAATAACATACAATGAAACAATTAGGAGGCTGACTTTGGGCATTATGTAAGCAAAAGGGGGTTATTTTAGCTTTTCTTTTGAAGGCAATTGTTTGGGATGAAATTGTTATAAAACATTTGTTAATTTGCTTTCACTGAAGTTTGTAAAAGCTGCTTTCCATCTGATTTTAAACTTTCAGACTGTCACACTTAATAAAGCAAGAGAAGGTTTCATTCTTAAGAAATGAGAATGTCGCTACCTTATCCATATAAACACATCTGCGGGGAGTGATGAGGTCGGAGCCTAGAGGCCAAACTCTAAATATGTTCTGCTGCTGCTCCACGAACATTTGCTGCTGCACTTTCAGGCCCACCGCCACCCCAGCATCCACCTGTAGGCTCCGATTAGGGAGTTCAAGACGTTTTCTTAACTCATCACTCCCCAATATATCCATACAAACATATCTGCGGGGAGTGACGAGGTCGGAGCCTCACGCCAAAATATGTTCTGCTGCTATAATAATAATAATAATAATAATAATAATAATAATAATAATAGTCACTAGTTTTGCTGCTACAGCCTTACTTCTGGAATGACCAATAGCTTATGGTGACCAATGTTGGCTAACAAACAAAATAGATATTCCTGCCTATATTGCAAACATTGTTTATGCTTCATGGCTTTCCTCTACTGGCTAAGAGATATGTCCATAATGCATGATACGAAATGCCACATGCTAAAGCCCTGGTAGCCTTATTTCATGTGAAAAGGATTTATTCTCATTAAATCTACTCAACAATCCATGAACCAGCTTCAGTGTATATAACACATCACCATGGGACTGGATGCTACCTCGTCTGGAGATGTAGATACTTTCAGGCAGATTTCCACACACACACACACATCGGAACTAAAGTCCATTTGCCAGCATATGTCAGTATGTGTTTATTCTGCAGTTAGTGGGCTGTGAAACCTGAATGAAATTTCCCACTGCGTGTTAGCATGAACACGGCTTTTCCAGATTCCAGTCTGACATGCAAGGTTGTGCATACAGTGTAGGGTGAGTTGAACCCTCATGGAATAGACTTCCTACATTTATTTGCTAAACCCACAAAGTTGAAGTCCCACACTGACCTTGAAATTTACCATCTGAAATAAATCAGCGCCGCTGGACGACTTCTGAAAGGTCAAACTCCGCTGTGTTTCTCGGTATGAGGATTTAAGAGGATTCGTTCTGACTTGTTTTTCCTGTCTTTCTGTGTCTCCTCTAAATCCATTGCTGAAACCACAAACAGCTCAGCCAGCCGATCATACTGGAATAAATCAATGTGGTCTAAGGATATTCGTTGTTACCTCAGCAGACCCTGAGCCAATGGCATTCTTTTGCATATGACACAAGAGGATGTATTAACTTTTTCTGAGGCAATGGGAGAATGGCCAGTGCCTCTTTGACAGTTTAATGTTGGAGACCGATCGACTGGGCCACATAAACATGGTCTAAATCCAATATCTCCCAAATTATCAAAGAGAGGTGTCCGTCTATCAATGTGACTGAGAACGTGTGTGTAGCTGTGCTGAACACCATCACATGATGGGGACCTGGCTGCACAGACGGGGAGTCTGCATTTCTTTCTTACGCGCTTGTTACTTTTTGAAATGGGTTTGGCCGATTTCAAAAACTTGAACTGGACTCTTGACAGCAAATTAAGTTGTTGTCCTGCTCTGGGATTGACACCAGGCTCATTATCTAGAAGCCAAATGAAATAACCCCCGATGACATCACCATGGCATCATCATGGTTATCTTTGCTACTTGGCAAAGCTACTAACTTCATGTGTAAAGCTGTCCTCCTAAACACACTGTAGTAGAGAGGTTTTTTGGAATGTCAGTGCTCATTCTGCTGATATGCTTCCACTAGCATTCCAAAGCTTCAGCTGGGTGGAGGCCTGAACCTGCAGGCTCCTGATAAAGGTCTATATATTCACCACAACTCCCAACAGTCCCCGGTTCAGAACTTTTTGGATGCTTTTTTACGCTTCCTCCCCAGCTGAGGCCCACCCAAGAGTGGTAAACGAGGAGGTATGGCTTCCTGGTGCTCCTCACCACTGGCTCTGGTCACCAGGAGGTCAGCCTCACCACCAGACCCAGGTCAAGGGCTGTAATGGGTCCATCTAAGCCTGGAAAAACAGCCAGGAGCCTGTAGGGAGAGCCTGAGAATCTGGCTCGTCTCTAATGTAAAATGATGGATGGAAAAAAGCGAACATCTGAATAAGTCACTTAATCTGATATTTTGTGCTCGGAACTTGTTTTTATTAGAATATGTGGGGGGAAAAAACCATAATGGAATGAGATAAGTGCACCCAGTTCCAATAAAAACCCCAATTCAGGAATTTGTTTCAGGATTGTGATGTGCTTCATATGATACATCGAACTGGGTTTTTATAGAATTTTGATACTCATGTTGTTTTCAGTCATTCTGCTAAATGTCTTGAGATGGAAATGGTTTGAAAACAAAGTGAAATTAAAGTAATATAATGTGGGAATATGTGCAGCCAGACCGGGTCGGGCAGGTGATTGCAGTGCTGCGGTCCTGCCACTGCAACCCAGCTGCCCTCCGCGTTTCGCCCCAGTTGGAATGGACTTTTCATCACGTGGCAGCTTTTGGCATGCTTTTAAAAATAACAGTTTTCAAATTCCTCTGGTTGAGTCAATCAGTGCCATGTGGTTTTTGGCGGGCTAGAGGTCAGAGGTGCAGTGGGCTCAGGAGTGGCTGGGGGAAAAAAGTGCACTTTGGAAGTTATTGGGTAACTTTCTCATCCAGCAGAAGACTTTCAAGGGTTTGCTGGGATTCAGGGTGTTACAAACAGAATAATCCTCGGCTGAGTCTCGCTTACTAAATAAAACAAAACCTCCTCAATCTAAAGAAACACTTTAAACACCAAAAACGTAAATTCTGTATACGCCCGACTACTGAAGTCACAATCAACGAGAACTTGCAGTCTCTGCATACCTGAGATTACATTTTCAGTTTTTGTGTCAGTACTGAGGTATGTAGGAATAGCGTGTTCTCATGTTTTGCACATTCACACGCAAACTGTACAGCCAACACTTTGTTTGCTCATCCTAATAGTCCTGTATATTGAAGATGCTTCCATCTTATTTATACATAGATTTATGTTGACTTTCATGCATGCACTAGGAAACCAAGATAGATTCCTTTTAGGTGTAAACATACTTGTTTTTTGATTTTTACACACAAAAAAAACACTAATTGCTGTGATGCTCTACAAATGTATTGATGCAGAAACGTCACCACTTTCCATCAGCATATGTGTGAGTGGGTAATGACTGCCATTTATTTCCCCTACATTCTGCTTCAGACCTAGGAGACTGGTCCTAAAGGGACAGGAGGAGTCTGCTTTCCTGCAGTCGCACACTAATAAAACTAACTAACCATTTAACAGACCTCAGCCCCGTGTCCCTGAGACACACATAATGTGCATCTAATGCCAATGCTTGGTTGCAGAGAGTAGTTTACCCTTTGTAGCATGTAGTGGATCATTAGTATGATGTACATGCAGTACATGCAGAAAAGTTTATGTCATGTAACAGATGATTTTATGCTTATTTTTAAATTTTTGTTATTTTTTTGTGGCCAAAAACATGAAACGGTACTTTTGTTAAGTTTAGGTGTAAATATAATGTCCTTAATTTGAAGAAAAGATTGATGAGGTGTTTTTGCAAATCCACCAGTGAAACCCAACCCCACCTATTTCTCGTGGTGGGGCTGGAGCCTATCCCAGCTGACACTGGACGAGAGGCGGGTTACACCCTGGACAAGTCTCCAGTTCATCACGGAGCCAATTTTTCCTTCTTTTTTTATTTTATTTTTTAATGTTCTGTCATTTTTGACAGTTTATCCTTTATACATGTTGTTATTATGGCTATTATCACCTCGAGCCACTGGTCTGTTGCCTTGGTAATCGCCTGAAATCTTGTATTTCTATTGGAGGTACATTAAAGCCTGATGTGTCTCATCCAGACCCAGAGGGTACCCTGGTGCTTCGGAATGTCCCAAAATGGCAGTGTATGACACCCTGGGCGTGAGATTGCGCTCCCATCCCATTGTTTCCATAAATTCTTTTAAATTTGAGAGATTCCCAAATATTAAAAAAGAGCAATCCAGACCTTTTCTAACCAATATTAATTCGTGGAAGAGGTTTCACCTCTACTGCAGGACCATATCTGAGAAGACCAAATCCGTCCTGCAATGACCTTTTGCTTTATTGGCCACATCGAAACATTCTTGCGAAAAACATAACACACATATTTCATATGCACCCTCTATTTCAGCCAGCGCCGTTCCTGAATGAAGTGAAGCTTGAGTTAATCCTGGTAAGTTCCCATTTCATCTTTCAAACTTCACTTAAAACACTTACAGATATTAGGTTTGGCCTTCTGGCAGAAAGGACTGGGCACACACTCTGTCAGCATTCCTGTCTAATTAGGGGTTAAGTAAGGTGGTATGCAAAGACATTACACAGAGGGGTTTGGCCTGAAAATAGAATATTTTAAAGGGCTTTTCTATAAGAAGAGAAAAGTGACAGTATTTCCTATCAGAGATGCTTTTCTTTGCATTCAGAGAAAATAAAAACTCTTTAATCTGGAGGAAGGATGTAATAGCTAAAGGATGGTTAGCTTTCATTTAGCTTCCAGTAACTATTCACAGACAAATGCGACACACCCATGCATGTACTCAAGGCCGTACACCTACAAAACGCACCCTCAAATTACTGTTTGTCTTGCGAAGCAGGAAGCAGGTAAGCCCACTCAATCTGACCGTTGTCATGGCGACGACCAAATGGGAGTGGAGGAGGTTAATGAGAGGGTCAGCAGACTGTCTAGCCGAGCGGGATCGTCAGACATTCCCGCGCTGGCTCAATCTCAAAGAATGCCAGTAGAACAGCAGAGGTTAGTCTGAAAAGACCAAAGAAGAAGAAGAAGAAGAAGAGAAGAGGAAGATTAGAGAGGGGGAGAACAGCCGAAGCTGGAAAGCACCTGAAGAGTGAGTCAGGGGAGGAGAAGGAGGAGGAGGAGGGCTGGTCACAGCTGCAATAACACTGTCTGGCAGTCCAAGGGGGAGCTGCTAGTCTGTGTACACACAGACGCACACATATACTTAACATGTTCGGCTATATGCTCTAAAAACATTTTCTCATCAACCAAAACTTTCCTGATTCACGCTTGTGTGTGTTTGCACCTCAGAAAACACATTAATAAGCAGCTGCCTCCTCTCTCTCATCACAATGCAAGAAAAAACGAGTACATCATTGGGTTTATACACACACACACAAGGGCCCAGGTCAGCTAGTGCAGCCAGCCACAGGCATGGCCGCCGCCGATCCACACCCCCACATCTGGCAGCCCGGGGATCTGGCCTTGGCCTTGGTTCATAACCTGCGGTGGTCTGGGTCTCCCAAAAGCATCTCGCCTTGCGTCTTGTCTTCGCATGCATTTGGTGAGATGTAGCTGGACAGCATGCTGTTTACCGACAGCAGCACTTTAAAAAATATAATAAATAAGAGCATGATTATTGAGTGTTGGTGTGTTTTGAGGTCAGAGTTAGGGATGCATGAGGATGGAAAAGGTCACAGTGCAAAGACAATATTCAATATGTGATGAAGAGCAGGTTATTGAGGCACTCAGCAGGTTTTGTCCTACCTTGGTTTACTGTAAATAGTCTCATTTGTGTACAGCTGCTGGTTGAAGGTGACATGTTTTGGCTCTAGAGAGGAAATGACTTCATCGAACCCTCCTCACTTTACTCTGTGAGTTCGCTCGCATTTAAACTTTACTATGGAAAATCCGCCCCTTGCAGTGAAGCTCGGCAAAGAAATGAATCGAGAAATATATCAACATGCATCCAGCAGTTCACACCCGGCATTATAATGAGGATCCACCTCATTAAGAATCTGTCATGGACTAACTTTATGTTTCCCTTGACTCAAAAAGAATCTTTGAAGAGAGTCTGGAGAGACTTTTCCCACAGCAACAAAGAAGTAGAATATATGTAAGTATAATAAGAATTTTTTTCACCATATTTACCATTTAATATGAGCAGGTTAGATGCACTTCAGACACAGACTGGACAGACTGGTAAAGTGAAGCTGCGGAAAACACACTTTTTTACAAGGAAGGAAAAAAAACTTACACTGGATTTAATGCCACATTTACAAGAAGACATGATTTGCAAAATTTCTCCTGACTCAACTTCCCATGATGCACTGAGCTCCTCTCTCCTCCTCTCCCTCTCCTTCTCTATACATTCATGCCTCATTAATGCATGTTACTAACTTGACTTCTTCCACAGAGTTCAGGCTTTCTCGTGTCACATGATTGGATCTGCAGCGGGGATCCTGGGTGACACCCACTCTCTCTCTCTTTTCTCTCTCTCTCTCTCTCTCACACTCACCCCAATCGGTCAAAGCAGAGGGCCGCCCACCTTGAGTCTCGGATCTGAACTGATACTGGACTTCAACCCAAGTTTCATCCCCCTATCATCCCAAAAAGCAAATAATTATCGGTTTTGGAAAAAGTGCAACACCTTCCAGTTAGACTGCTTCACATATCTGTCAAAGGCTTTTATTATCACAATATTTTTATTTTATTTTAGCCGAAACCATAACCTTAACCACTGTGCTTTTGTTGCCTGAACCTAACCACAGATGCACGTCTAGATATGAACCCCAGACTCTGCAGTCACAGTCCTGAACTTTGGACGCCCAACGCCTCACCCCGAGTCCAGCGCCGTTCACAAATATTGCCAAATGTTACCTCTGGATATAATCCAGCGAGAGAATGTGTTTTTCATCTCAGTGTAATTTGGAAACAATTTAGTCATGTACAATAATTTCTGTGAGACGGCGTTGGTACAGCTGGTTTAAATCACATCTTCCTGGCTGTTGACAACGGTGCTAATAAAGGTGTCCCGCAAGGATCAATATTAGGTCACATGCTTTTTATTCTGAATGTTCGGACTGAGAGGGAACTCTTTGATTGGACAGTTTTGGAGATTATCATCCTTCATTATCAGCACATCATCAAACTCTGGTGACTTAAAATCAGGTGCGATCTAAGAGGCAAGTTGGCACATTACTATCTAGTGGCAGCAGAAAGCAATTGTGCCATTGACCAACAAAAACCTGGTGTAATGTCAACGCCACAGTGTATTTCCTGCTCAATGGACACCCTAAATCCACATGCACCATGGACTTAAACCAATGTACTGTAGGTGGTTTAAATAGGGCTCATAATGTGTTTACTGCAAAACTTCCCACCCAATAGTTGAGCAGAAAGTGAGAGCAAAAGCAGATCAAACGCAGATGAAAGCGGTTCGAGGTGCGGGAAGGAAAACACTATGGGGAGGTATGTTTATGAATGCAGCTCCAGATCATAATCGTGAAAACACAAGCTCCCAGCGAGGCCGGAGTTGGCTGAGAGCTCCATCTCCGCTGCTGCGAGGAGGGGGGGGGGTAAGCTTCTCCTGCTGCAACGCTGAACTCTGCTCCCGCTGCTGCTTTTCTGCATGCTCAGCAGATACCTCCCACTGATGACATACACAGATCTGAGCATCAGCCGGTTCGCTGGCCTCAGATCAGTGTTCGGCTTTGTCGGGGAAGGCGTGTAGAAAAACAAGAGGGCATTTGAACATGGTTCATCTGATACTTTATGTGTTTAAATTTCAGCCAACACGTGAGGAGCAGCAGGAAAGAGCAAAGAAAACTAGTTCGGTGTCACTATAATATGGGATGAGAGCCTACATCCATCCAAGAGTCATTTTGGAGGTGAATTAGTTAGTATTTTGCAGTTTAAGCATGATGACATGTGAATAGAGGCTGTTTTTGCCTTTGTCAGTCAATATTTAGACACGTCACGTGATGATCTTGTGGAAAATGTCACATCCTTATGGTTTTGGAGTCTTTTATGTTTCTCTTCCTGTTGCAGGAAATGTATCTGCAGCTCATCCCGGGAGTCATTTCTTCCTGGAAGCTTTATTAACATCAGCCCTATTAAATACTTTTCCATGCTTGCCTCATTTGTCCACTTTCTTTATTGGTCGCCCTCAGTCAGCCGTATCCCAGCATGCATTGAGCAAAAAAAAACCTCAGGGGGAACACCCTGGGCAGGTTGCAAGGCATGAATAAAAATACATGCTCGGAGACAACGCTGCCGTTTACAAGGAGTCTGTTTCTCACAGTGGAAAAGTTTTGCAGCCACTTAAGGAGGCCAATCTGGACCCTGTAAACAGGCTGCTTATTCAGATTATTTACAGGGGGCATTAAATCATAAGGGAGCTCTTCCTGTGTGCAGGAGACACACTGTTTGTGTTCCTCTCCCTTAAGGAGCAGCTTTTTTTGTCCTCCGAGGGTCTGCTCCCATGAAATGTTCGACGATAATGCGGCGACAAAAAATTCAGTTCCCCCCGTAAAAGCCTAATTGCTCCTCCTGGTACTTCCGTGTGAACCCCTTCAAACCCTGTCAGACAAGCTCTCTCTCTCTCACACACACACATTACATCGTCACACATAGAAAAGCCTTACAGATGAGTCTTCATAGCTTAATCTTTGGATTTCTATTTAACACCTTTCATACAGTTCATTCACTGGGGTGGGTCACGGCCACAAAGCATTTAAACATAAAGTAATAAAGTTAACAAGACTCCAAATATGAATAATTAACTTCATAGATTTCAAGGTCCAAATAACTTCACCGCACTGACTTGGATGTAAAGAAATGCAAAATGACATAACGTGTTTAGACTGCTTTGGCCATCATGAAGGAAAGTAATTTGCTAAAAAAGACTTCTCAGCTATGGTTAACATGTCACAGTGAAAGGAGATATTTATTCTAGAGTCCAACATGTCGCCACTGCCATAGTGCAGTAGCTTAAAAACAACTATGACTCATAGAGCCGCCTTTATGCTGCGCCAACAGCCAATGAAAGCCAACAGAGGACTTTTCCCACTGCATCATACCGCATGCAAAAATTAGCTTTTTATGTTATCTAAAACTTGCATTGAGAGCTCTTTAATAGAATCTAGAGGTGAGACTGAAAACTACAAAAAACAAAAAAACAAGGGGGAAATGCTGACACAACCTCAGCCTTTGTAAGGGGACAGAGTAAGGTGAGGTTTGTACAATCATAAATCATTAGCATAGGAAAAAAATTGATTGGCAAGTGCTTAAAAAGGCCTAATGATGTCATTTATTTCTC
Source organism: Chaunax sp. Z400 (assembly GCA_037577475.1). Lineage (NCBI taxonomy): Eukaryota > Metazoa > Chordata > Actinopteri > Lophiiformes > Chaunacidae > Chaunax > Chaunax sp. Z400. The sequence continues at coordinate 9,385,709 of CM075205.1, forward strand.
TTACCACAGGAGAGGTAACATTAGCAGCTCTGACATTACTCTGGTGCATTGATTCATAAGCAGCAGAAGGTTACGGGTCATTTTTACATCTCAGATTCTGAAGTCTAAAGTTAAACCATGAAAGTTCATGATCTCTGGAGGACTTCATAGAACATTAGAGGGACTGACGTCATTAACAATAGTAATTACACTTTTTTCCCTTCATGACTTGCGTGAATGCTGCCCATCAGTGTAATATTAGTGGCTTAAAAGTCACTGTTTCCTAGAAATCACAGGTAACCCGCCACATTCCTCTGGGGAACATGAGAGTGAAGGGGTTTAGAAAAGTTAACAAATAACGCCACAGCCCACACCTGACAGGAGGAGCTGAGACGACGGACCACACAGCATGCGCCCTGAGAAACTGAGCTGCAAGATCTATTAGCTCTACAAACCGCTGGGTGTAATTTCCCCACAGATGAGGCAGCATCGCTCTGCCAGGGAATGTCCTGTGGATGTCAGACATAAACCTCAGAATGAACCTGAGTCTGTGATGTAGAGGAGTGTTCAGCAGCATCTGGGCTGAGAGGCATTAAGGACCGTCACCAAACCAATGCAGCCAGCTTTTCTTTACCATTTGCCACATTTTTGGTCATCTTCTTGCTTCACCTTAGAATGGAAGATAAGATCATTTATTACACTCAATATACATCCAATTTATAGTAAGAACCATGGGAAACAACATAGATTACATCATCAGTTAATCCAGGATTGAAAAATTCCATGCAGGATGTTCCGCTCTGTTTGGATCTGCATTCATATTCTCCATCTTTCCAAGTTTTGAGGAAATCCATCTAGTAGTTTTTATGTAATCCTGCTAACAAACACACAGACATTGTTGTAGTCTACAGAATTATCACAGTGTTTCATGACAAATACTCATTAGATGCACAGCTGTATTGAAAAACCTAGTTTTCCCAAAATCCGTAAGAACAAATAAAGGCAAGAAAAGTTTGAATTAAACTCTAAAAAGAAGCAAAATTAACTAAATTATGAAATAGAAAAAACAGAACTGTGGCAATCGAGCCCAGGCCGCCTGTGTGGGAGTCGACGGTCATTACCACTGGACCGTCGTGGCTCGTGACACGGTTAGTGGACCAAAATAATAATGAGATGTTTATTCAATTTCCGTAGGAACTTTGAAAAATGCAGGAAATCCTTTAAAACTTACTGGCATTCCGTAAAGGTTGACATGTTTGCAGTCACGTACGGAAGGTTGAAATTCTTCCAGACCCTTATTGTCATGGTTCTGTATTGAAGTTGCCGTTTCCTGTTTAATTTTGTAAGTTTAGTTGTCCGTGTCATGTCCTACATGTAAAATGAAAATACTTCATTTTCCCCTCCACTGTGATGGTCTGATCATTCCCACCTGTCTCAGATTGTCTCCTCCTCCCTGTGACACCTGTTCTCCATCTCCCCTTGTTACCTAATAATCTAATCCTGTGGCTTTTTTTGTTATGCATCCTGCATGCTTATCCTGAGTTGGTTATTTAAAGGTATTTTTTGTTCACTTTATTTTTGGCCTAGCTCTTGTTTTTATCCGTATTTAGGTCTTAATTTGAACTGCCTTCATATCACCTTAACTCAAACATTTCTCTCTTGGCTAAACGTTTATTACCACCAAGACCTGCAGGACAGGGTCAGTATTTTGCATCAGATACAACAACAGTTTAGGTTGGATAGTTTCTCTGATAAATTGGATGACAGAGCCAGTCTGTCTCCTATTAGGCTGCACACTGACCTTTTGAGCCCATGTGGACCCAGGTCTGTATCTAAACCACATGGTTTGTATTTTGCTTCCTCTGCTATCGTTCATGCATCTGTGGCTGGAAGTGGGGTTAGTGGAGTTTTCCTAAGAGAGGAACCCCCTGGGAAGGATTTCAATTTTCATCAATGAATGTTTTGTAAACCAGAATATGTTTTCAGCAAGTTGGGACGTTGACAGATGGGTCTTTTTTTTGTTATCCATTATGGGCTATCAGCACCCCTCTAATTTTGTGCATGGCCAGAAGGTATTTAAGTTAGTAGAAAGGAAAATGTAGAAGAAATGGAGAGAAAAAAATAACATTGTGAACCAAATTGAAGTTCCTAGAAAGAACAAGAAAACAGGAAATGAGAACTGGTATGTTTCATCTGATCATGATGGAATAATAATAAATAATCTGTGCCTCCAAGGAGGGGTGGTGCTTAAACAGGAAGTTGTTACTGAGGCCTCAAATTGATATGGATTGATCAGAAGTTGCTGTATTTATTATTTACGAGAAAACTGTTTACAGAAAAGCCTCATAATCAATTAGCTTCTTGCTATTCCTGACTTAAAGCAGTGCTTTCCACATGAGCCTAATAAAAGATGAAAGCAGTGTCAGTGTTGCTTTTAAACTACTACATTTGAACTCATCACTGCAAGCTGAAGGTAATCCTGGGTTAAGCTTTCTCTTGACATTTCAGTTTGTACCCATTTATTTGGCGACAGGAAATAAAGTGAAGCCAGCTCTGGGATTTTCCACAGCACCTCTCCAGCGCTGCCTTTGAGCTGGGTGTTTCAAAGCCGTGCACTGAGGGTGAGGTCATCCTGGAGTTGCTGCATTCACAGCGGTGGGACAAACCTATTACACATGTGGGCCACAAGATTAATGCCATGTCCACAAAGTGTGGGCGTCCCAAGAGATATGCAAAAGCAAGGTCGATACTCTTCACCCAGTAGATGCCAGATCCACATATAACTCATGCATCTTCTCAAACATAGTGTGTAATATATTGGGAGTCTATTCATTGTGAGATTATGTAGACAAAGTGTGCAAATGTCCTTTTAAAGAGGCTACGCTGAGGTATTTAGTGTGCCCTGCTCTTAATAGCAACCATCCCCACCAACAAACAACCCTTACTTTTAAAAGAAACCCACATCACGCGGTCAGGATGATGTGATCTGGTCAGCTCCTGCCAAAGAGTAAAGGTCAAATGTCAGTGTCAGGGTTAATGTCAAGATCAGACACCAAGAAGTTTGAAGGAGGTTAAGTCAACGTTATGTTTGTCTCAACCTAACTTTAGACCTGAATGTTGCTTTACTCTGGTGCAGCTGCTTAAAGATAAGTTTCTACCGAGAATATAAATAAATGAAAATAAAGGCAGAAAGAACAAGAAACCATTAGTTTGTAGGGTTAAAAAGAGAGAAGAATGAAGTGGTGTAACAAAATCTTCCTGTTTTTAATCATTAATTGCTTCCTTTGTGCATTCAGAGTCACTCAGCTGTCGGGGTCTAATGGGATCAACTTTTCTGTTTTCCACTTTTATGCACCTGCTGCTTTTGGCTTTGTCCGGTGGGACGCTGCCCATTAGACCAGATTGGATTACACACATAGGCTCACACTTGTGAACCTCAGTCATTAGTCACTATAGTATCATTTTCAGTTCTCAGACCGGTTCTGGGCACTTCCCAGTCCAGCGAGGGAAAGCGGAAAATCATCAGGATCCCGGTTTTAAATCCCACGAGGAGGAAATGTCAGACAAATAGTGAACAGTTTTGAGCCGGTGTGTTTTGTGCTGCAGCTGATGACACGATCCAACTTGTACCAGGCTCTGTGTTGTTCACAGGAAGTGCAGCGTTTGACAAGTTACTCATTGAGATGAGATTGATTGGTTTTTCCCCGTGGCAGAGAAGGAGGAAGGTGCTCAAATATGTGCAAGCTGACACCTTTTAATTCCTTAAGAAGTTGAGACAAAAGCAGCGTATTATTGGGTGAAAAGACAACATTATCATGCATGCATCAATGCTGAGTGATCAGTGAATCTAACTGGACCATCAAATCGAGAACTAGCCCTGTGAGAGTGCATGTTTACCCAGGATGCATCAAAACAGTGCAGACTGAGATGTCGTATTGCACAATGCATTCATGATTTATTGCTCTTACATCGAATTCGGCCAACAATTAATGTTCTGTGCCTAATTTAATTTGTTGCTTGCATGTAAAGAGACGCTGCGTGTTAAGACGGATTATAAAATAAACTTTAGAAGACAGCGTGATTGCAGTGTCAAGGGAAATGCCCAATTAGAAGCAAATTTACTCAGGGACATGGAGATTGTTGCAAAGACACGTCCAAAAACGTTGTGCATACCGCAGGGCTTTATGAATCACACAAGTTAATTAAATTCAATTTATCATTCAATTCATCAATGTCTGCACTGTTGGCATGAGCTAGATAAATAACATAAACATTTGCTGTGATTTCTGTGTTGCAAAGTAATTTACAAGCTAGTAAATCAGGATAAAATACATTGCTGCCGGCATTTATTTTGAAGCTAATACGATGACTAACAAATGAAAATGAAACGCCTATAGGTGTACACTTCCTGTATGTGCTTGCATCATTCAAAAGCACACGTTTACCCATGAGTCATGCACAACACACACCTCCGCACACCCATTGTGCAAATTGTCCCGTTTTCACCTACCACTTCCTCCTCCTCTCTGCTAACAATCAATCAAGGTCATTTCCTGTGCAGAGTGGGCGTCCTGTCTCACAGGATGCGCCATAAGTGGCCCACGGGCACGAGAGACTCGGTGGGGCAGGGGCGGCACCCCCAACCCCTCCCCCTACCTCAACCCTTCATGTCAGGAAATCTCTACACACCTACTAAACTACACTGCATGTAATGTGTAATGCATACCCAGGCACCTGAGTGCAATAAGGAAATATCTAGAGATTAGATCTAGGTAACGTAAACAATGTATGGAGTTGCTGTATGATTAATGGGATGGGAAATGTGCACAGTTGAAGCTTGGTGCTTGTTACCTCAACTGAATGTGTAGAGCCTACTTGGCTAGTTTCCCCCACTAATCCCAGTAATACCAAGGTGAGGGAATGGAAACACCATAGTAGTAGTAGTAGTAGCAGTGTGTGTGGGTGCAAGTAGAACCTTCAGCATGTGTGTTTGAGGCTCTGCAATGCTGATATCGAACATGTGCACACACAGGTACAATGCAGGTGGCAACTATCTGTCAGATACAGCAGATTCTGGCTTTTGGAGCTGCAGAAAATGCTAATCGGACGAGGCAGCACCACAATCCAAGTTTCAGCTCCTGACACTCCTGCATCCATGTCAACTTTGCTGAAATGGTAAAGATTCAAGGGTTCTCTGTTGCTCGTAAAGAAAAAGAGGAGAAAAGAAAAGCCTGAGCTCCTGCTGAGACAACTTTCACACCTCAGGAGGATGTTAGTCTTGTTTACAGGTGAAAGGAGGGCTTTTAAAATGACGAAGGCCATCAAAGAGGATGATTCTCCTTCTCTTACCAACGGAGGACATCTACTCAAACAGATGGTTTCAGTCAGGATGTGGAATCGTATGCAACGATGAGCGAATTCACACCCTTCAGGAAATCTTTTACGGCGTTTCATGGAGGGCAAAGAGACGAGCCGCTTCTGGGAAGAAAATGTGAAAACGGCAACAGTGGAGCGATTCACATAAAGCCAAATAAGTGTTTTTTAATGCGGACATTTGTGAGGTTTAGAATGGGGTTTGGCACAGTTTGAAGATGCCATCTGCATCCCAGGCTGAGTTTATTACACTCAATGGAAATGAAAGTGAATTATCTTCATAAACTTAAACCATTCGTTTCCTGCAGACGTTCATATTAAATCAAATCCCTGTGGTAAAGCTTTCTTGTAAAACTTAGTATTTCAGATGTCCATAAGTCACTTAATGTGCCATTACATTATAAAACGTTAATATCTATTAACATAAATAGCTGTGCTTTAAGAGCAGGACTAAATTAACCTGCTCCAAGGGCCTGGGGCACAAATGAGTTGTGTCCAACACACGTTTCTCCACCCTGTGTTCTTCCTGTAAGTATTTATCACATACAGGGTTACACATCTTTATTCAAACAAATGTTTTGACAGTCACAGTTGCACCTGATTCATGACATTATTCCCCAGCCTGGGCTGTTTTTCTGTTTGCTAATCTTTCTTGTCGTTATCACTGCCAAGAACATTATGTTTTCGCCCTGCATCCTCAGCTGACTCTCGCTGGCTTAATAAAAAACGCCTTCACCTCCGTCTCCCTCTCTACCTCTTAAAATGTGTTCCATCAGAGTGGTCGGTCAGTCGGTCGGTCGGTTGGATTGTTGGCAAGATTACACAAAAGCCTCGGGATGGATTTTCACAAAACTTGGACGAATGGGGCATGAAGCTCTGGCTTTGCTTCCCAGTTGGGCCTAATAGCTTCTTGACCTCACCCCAACCCTCCCACAAGGCTAAACTGATGCAGATTTATTCTGCTTACGACACAGAAGAAGCTTGCATGAATTTACAGCTCAATCTAAGACAGATATTTAATAATGTCATCGTCATATCATTGATTATGAAGTGTTGTATATTTACACGGACTGTTGCAGAAAAACAAGCAGCACATAAACATCAGAAAGGTGCTGATGTGAAGCCATGGTTCCCAAATGAAATTTCCTGTTTCTGCTGGGGAGAGGGAGGCTCGTCCCCAAAGCTTGCACCTTCATGAGTTCACCCTGTGACGGAGTGGCCAGGGTCCAGAGTCAGCAACATTTGCAACATCACCAACATTTTTCCAAGAGAAAACTCTGCATGCATCACAACATACTTGAATTACTTATTCAGAAAAGTTACTGTGCAGTTTTTTTTTTTTCTCCCAGTAGTGTGGGTGCAGCTAATGAAGACCCTGATAGTCAGTCCTACGCAGGTGAGTGACTCAGCCGTGTGCTGATTAAGGGATCCGCTTGCAGAGGAGCCATCAATCAAACGCGGGATCACTCCTACTCTCGCTCCACGGACCACGGCTGCCTTCTGTTTATCCAGCTGCTGGCTCAGAGCCTCGGACAAAGACCCCTGCTCCTGTCCTGGCTGCACAACGGAGGTGCACAATGAAAGCAGGAGACGGCTTGAAATTGAATCCATGCACTGTTACTTTGCCAATCTGAGTTCAGTTTATAGTCATATGTTTAAAAAAATTACGGCTAAAAACTGTGTCACAACCTTGTCTCCATTCCAGACATGCAAAATAAACACAGAGCAAACGATGTATATAAAGCAATAAGCTTTTTGAGACGTTTTCTGTGCAGCACTGCCAGCGAGGGAAAAACATAGATTTTAGTGCGGTCTGGGAATGTTAGGAAGAGGTAAGGCTGGAGTCGCAACTCACCCACGTCGATGGGGATTTGCAGCTCAACACCTAGCAGAATAGACGCATGGCTTGGTGGTTTAGATGATGATGTTTCAGAAGCAATTGAGAATGAAATAAAGAGAGAAAAACAGTGGTGAAAAAAGCTTAAATAAATACAGAGAATATATATTTTATTTACTTGGCTGTTATTTGGCAAAGTTTTGGCCTCGGAAAGCAAATATTGTGCTTAATGAGCCTTTTACAAAAAAAGTATGAGACACCCAAATACAAAGGAGATGAGTTAAGACTGAGAGAGCCAAAGAAGTGGGAGAGACTTCTTGTTTTTCACGTCCACTGGGAAACTAGAGGGAGTTAAGTCAGAGAGCAGCTGCACTGGGCAGGATATAAACCCAGCTACTCCCATGGAATCCCCCAAACTCCTCCAACCAACGCTGCACTTAGCTGTCAGCTCACTCCTCGCCTCGGGGAGCCCGTCACACTGGGCGAGGACCGTAACTTGTGCTCTTCTGCCGATGAATACTGCGGCTGTCAATCAAAGGTAAAGGTGAAGAGACTGCAGAGGAGGCAGAAACAGTGATGGCACCCTAAGGTTGGGAAGAAAATAGACCTTAGCACCCCTGTCTCCTTAAAATGAGATTCATAAACTACTTAACTACAAATGCTTTCTGCATGAAGCAGAATGTTGCCTATTGTTTTTAATCAACATTCCATTTGAATTCAATTTATCTAGAAAACATTACCTCATGCAACTCCTTCCCCCCCCCCCCTTCCACAACTGGCAACCAGAGCACGAGTAACAACCCGAAGCAAATGGTTAGGTTATGACACAGGTTGTGAAACCATCAATCATTTCTTTATTTGATGCTGTTGCACCATCCAAGTTAGTCGTTCTTAGTGATTCTAAGAATTAGAATATTATTATTAGTTATTAGAAATTCTGTTTTTTGCAGAGTTAGATGATGCCACTCTCGTGTGTCCAGCTAGTTGCTACTTTATTCAAGACTGGAATTGTTGCTGCCACCATTTGGTTTCTTGCAGGTATTAAAGTGGGGATTTGGCAGGAGCCAGACTAAGGTGCAGAGAAAATATGTAATTTAATGAATTCCCCAATTCTACAGGTAGCAAATTTAAAAAAATGCCTGTGTTACTTGATGCAGTAAACCAACTAGAACCACATTTTTTACAATGCCATCGACGCATGCAGTCAGACAACTCATGAGTTTGAAATGTTTCTATCACTACAGCAGAACATGCAATAGTTTGGCGTCTCGGCTCCGACCTTCATCACTCCCCGCAGATCTATTTACATAGAGGCATAGGGGAGTGATGACAAAACGTCATGAACCCCCTTAACTGGAGCTTACAGGCGGATGCTGGGGCTGAAAGTGTCTGTTTGTTCCACCCCTGTGATGGCAGTGGAGGCAGTAACAGCACAGTGACGTTTTGATGATGCATGCGACCCAAAGCGGAAGACTTAGAAAGCAGCGAGTAGCTTCGAGTGGAGTGACGTTGATCCACCCTTGTATTGTTCAGTTTGAACAAACAAAGGCTTTGGAGAAAAGAGACTTGGTTGCGGCGCTGTTGCGCGATCTCAGTGTGAAAGAGGCTATTACGAGTTATACCCACACAGGCTGGCGTAAACACTTAAGGCACTGTCAGCAACTTCTCACTCTGAACCTTTGTTGTGTCTTTAAACTCCCCCGACTGTGAAAAACCATTTCCCCGCAGCCACCAGACGGACTGATGAGAGCTATTCTCCACCCTCGGCTCACACGGAGACAAGAAAACACATTTCTGGACTCAAACACACACTTTTCCCAGGCTTTACTGGGAATAAATCAGTAGTCTGACATCACTCATGTTACACATTGAGAGAGACAGCTAATCCCACAGGATTCGTTTGGTGTCCCCCCTCAAACCACCCACACAAACACACACTGACATCATCTGGTTCCAGCCGTGGCCGCGGTATATAAACTGTGTGTAGAAGCGCTGTAGGCCTGTTTACATGTGCAGAACGTTTCTGTGTTGGTTTTCTCATGGGGGGGGGGGAGGTCAGAGAGGCCACCTGTAAAGAAAGGCACTGTTAGCGAGGGCACCTAAAATACCTGGTTCTGAAGGTCAGGCAAGACTGCAGTTTTCTGAAAACTTGGTTGGGATTTAAGAAAAATAAAGCATTTGTTTGTTTGTTGGTTGTTCGCTCTATCGTTCCTTGAAACAAGCTTTATTTTGATGTATTTTTCAAACACACTCTGGCTCCTTATTGACTTTCAGACTTGCCTAAATGTTTAAATCACTGCAAAATCTAAATTTGTAACTGCTGTTCTCACCTGTGTTACATTGGTTTGTTTGTTTTGTTTGTTTGTCTGCAGGATTGCTCTAAAGCATTGGACAGATTCCCATGAAACCTGTTGGAAAGATGGGGCATGAGCCCCCAAAAAAAAAAAAAAAAAAAAAGAGCCCAATTTTGGTGCAGATCTGGATAGAGGGGCAGATCCAGAAAAGTTTTCCTTGACATTTCAACATAGCACATTTTTCATAATTTTCCCTAATTATGCAAAAATGAGTCGATTTCCACAGAACGTTGTGTAGGGGGTGGGTCATGGGTTCTAGCTAATCAGACATCTAGGATTGTAGGATTGGGGTATGTGCTCCTCCGAGTGTCATTCTAGTCTCAGAAATGTTATTGACTCAGCTTAACTTTCAGTCAACGGGCTCCATCTCCCTTGAGTCGAACTTCTCCCGCTCCCCTCGCTCTGCTTTTGTCTCCTCCTCGTCTGGATAACAGATTAGAGGCAGAGAGTAAAGTCAGTGAAAAGAGGTCAAGAGTGTGTGTGTATCTCTTTCTTTTCCTGTCTTCCTCTCTTATTACTCTCCCCATAGTTTCCATCACTTAACGTAAACATGCAACCTACTCAGTGGTGGAATGGAACTAAGTACTTTTTCTCAATAACTATACTTATGTACTGTGCTTGAGCCTTTTTTCGTGCTCCCTCAGACTTCTTGTCTAGGACTCTTTTTTTTTTTACATTTAGAACTGTTAATATTTATAAAGGTTAGTCTACTTAGATACTGTATTTAATAGATTACTGTTTATTATTCTAGTCATTTTAACATATTTTGATGCTAATACTTTTAAAATGTACCTAAATGCAGGACTTTCTTCTTCTAAATGCAGGACTTTTTTTCAGTAGTTTGTGTACTCCTTGACCTCTGAACATGCCTCACATGTTGTGGGAGATATACAGCGTCTGATTGCACCCCTTCCACTCTGTGCCTGGCTCAGCTCTTTGTTTTGGTCGGGACCCGCCAGACCGGTCGGATTGAACAACGAAGTGAAAGATGTAGAGCAAACATGATCAAAACGTTTGTTCTATAATTGCACGCTTGGACTCCCTTTTCCATAAGAGGCATTTACCTCCCTCTGGAAAAGAGCATCAGCTTCGTATTTAACAGGTTTGCTCAGAGTTAGTCATGGGGGGGGGGGGGTTAAACACATTCTAAATCATTAGAATGTGTTTAACCAGGCCGTGACAATCATTCCCATTCACTTAGCAGCTTGTTTATTGGGAAAGATCCTTGAAAGTTTGTTGGATGTCTGAGTTGTATGTTCATCATGGAATTTAAAATACATGTTCCCATGTAAGCGTTCATTAAAGGTGCTGACAAACGTTTTTTCTGTGACTGTGTGCAACAGTGGCAGGTCCTAGAGATTAATGGGGTTTTGCTGACAGACGGGGAGGAATCTCAGTCGGGACCTGAATATGGAGGAGGAGGAGCAGGAGGAGGATGGAGACTAAAAACACCCAGTCATACATTAGAAAACATGTACAAGATGAACACTAAAGACCTGCAGTAGATACACGTGATTAAGACAGTGGTCCTGTTGTGTGATGCTCATGTCTGATGTGTGTTATCTGCCATCATCTAACACATAATAATAATAATAATAATAATATGATAAGACAAAAAATGTGTTTCCCTTTGAAAAAGGAGTCAAAAATCAGCACTCAGTCGGCTACTACCATGTGTGACGTCTGGACCAATCACAGCAGACCATTTCAGTCTAGTGAAGTTTAAAAGTGTCAGGCACAACTAACCTCTCACCCTCAACAATCTGCCAGGACACTCCCTGCCTGATTAGATTTCCTGCTGCAGGTCAAAAGGATAGAGGGAGAGGGAGAGAGCGGGAGAGAAGGACAATATGGTGGAGGAGAGACGTTCCCGTTGAAGAATATGGGTCACAAAAATACATCCCAGGTCCAGCCTCTGAGCATTCATACGATCGCCAAAAAGAGATGAGAGGGAGGCGAGTGCACTTCACTCAAGAGGCATGGAGAAGGAGGAGAGCGAAGAGGGGAGAGAGGCGGGACGACAGATGGAGAACAGGCAAAGATGAAGGAAGAACAGGAGAGACAGTAAATCATTAAAACAAAAGGTTTGATACTGTAACCCTCAGACAAATTATCCCCACGGAGGGTCAGGACCCTGAGCAGACGGGATCTGGACTCCTGCTGTTTTAAAGCAGCTCACGCCGCTTCACAGTGTATCACTTCTGAGCGTCCAGATGATGGATTTCACTCCGTGATGGATGACAGATTCCATTACTCCTGACATTTAAATAGTTGGGATTCAACAGCATGTGGCGAATTCTCACTTTTTCCACATGGCAGCTGTGTGTGTGTGTGTCTGTGTGTGTGTCTGTGTGTGTGTAGGTGTGTGTGTGATGTTTTTAACCTCCCTGACCAACCAGCTGCTGTTTTACTGTCAGCGTAGGGATGCCTGATCTCTTTCATCGGCGTCTATTTCTTCAACTTACTTACCCCAAATAAAATTATAGCATCCGTATGTTTGTTTGTTTCTTCACACTGTATACAGATGTTTTATTTTTTTATTTTTAAATGATGCACAAAGTCAGAATTGATTCATTAATTAATTGCATAAAGATCTTGTCAATTCTCCTGCTGCCTCATCGAAGTCTACAGCAGAACAAACTCAAAATGTTAGCCCTGACGTCAACTCGCCAACCACAGACCCTGCTCTGCACTGCAAGTTCAGGCCTCTGGACGTATATTATAAATAAACACATACCTCTAATAACCAGTTGCAATGTAATAATAATAATAATAATAATAATAATAATAATAATAATAATAATAAGCTTTGTCACGTCGACATCCATAAAAGTATTCTGACATGTTTAAGAGACACTCTGCTGATGCTCGAACGCCCTCGGCGCGTCAGAGAGCCGATAGAGACGTGTGCAGAGCTCGCAGCATTAGACGCAGCCGGCGGCGGCGTTGTTGATGTGAAACGTCTCGCTGACATAAACCACGCCGCTGCTCTGCTGTTTGGTCTCGGCTGCATGTAACCAGATAGCGAAAGCACGCCTGTGCTTTTGTGCTTCGTCTTCAACTTCCCGAGATTGTGAGTTGCACCAGAAATCACTTACTCAGCACAAGGTGAGGTTTTTTTTTCCTCCCCCTCATGCCAGTGAAATCCTGCTGGCTGGAATCATCAGGAGCGATACTTCAGGTTTTCCCTTTAAATGCATGCCCTCATGTCTGGGTTTATCCAATAGGATGTTGTGTGGCTGTCGTGATAACTGTGGTGGGATGTTGGCCGGCTGACCGCTGCCCGTGGCCACTGACCTACTTCTCCTAACGAGTGCTGATCATTTAGGCTGCTCCCAATGATTTACCAGAGTGTGTGTGTGTGTGTGTGGGGGGGGGGGGGGGGGGGAGCTTTAGGGATGGTGGACTTCAGTCGTGAGTGTGTCAGTCTGTCAGTGTGTCAGAGTGCACCGGCGTAGGGGCGGGTGACTTCCTGTTATCGATCTTTGTCAGACAAGTGCATGCACACTAAGGATGTGTGGACAGATGCAACAAAGGGAGACGCCTCGTGTAAGCGTGCTCTCCAGACCTCAACCCCTTCATGGTCTACTGTACTGTAACTCCAGCCCAGACGGAGCTCTCACAGGAAGTGGACCTCTGACCCCGAGATCAGTGACCGTGAGACCCAGACACACAACAACAGGAAGTCGTCCCGGTTAAATCGGGACAGCAGACGCTGATCCTGCGCACTCTTCTAGACATGCAGGGAAGCCTGCAAGGCATGACATCACTACAGAGTCACATGACCATCAGCTGGCCACAGGAAAACACAAATAAACACATTTTAGACATCTTATTCTCAACTTCGGCTTCTTTCCTGTATCAATATCATGTTTTTTCGCCTTTTGAAAATTTAAGGAATGCGTGGAAAAACACAAGCAGACCCTCACAGATGACAAACGTATCTAAAGACCAATCGACTTTTGACCAGCGTGTCCAATAACATTCTTTCATGTGGAGAAGCCGAGTCCATAAGAGGAATTCCCACTTAACACAGAATAAACAGTCAGGGTCAAGGGTTGACGCGCTGATAGACCAGTGAAGCTGATGCATCAAGCAGCCAAACATACAGCAGTGTGTTTCTTTTCCAAAAAAATATATCCAATCCCAAGGCTGATGTAGTGACACAAGGAAAAAAGACCACGATCAGCTGATGTAGGATGTTCACACGTTACAACCCGGTGTGTTTCGCAGCTCCTGCCGTTCATCCAGAAGGTATTAGTGGTGGGAAGCTGAAAGCTGAGGAGTTTAATGGGAGCTGAGGAAAAACAGATCACAGCCTCTGGACAGTGTCACAGTCCAGAGGGTCCAGGGTGGAGGAAGGGAAGGAAGGAATTAGAAGTACTAATGGAGGTTAAAAACATTTTTAAAAAGGATTTATTGTAAATGACACGCCCTAGTGGAGAAGCCAATACATTTTGATACTTGGTAAACAGCAAATACAACATTAAAAAATAAATGTAGTGACACAAGAGCACATAAAAAAAGAGCTCATATACAGCAAACTTACAAACATCTCTCAAGATCAGAGCAAACTGGACAAAGAAATGAAAAGATCTGTTTTATCTGTGGACATAAAATGGAATTGTGAGAGATTTTCAGAGCAGAGTTGCAGTTTGGCTTCTGGTAGGGAAGGAATTCAATAATATTTTGAAGTGGCTGTGATGTAAGGAGGACTGGAACCACCCATCTGGGAGAACACGAGAGCAATGAGTGCTCCAACACATCAAAATAACTTACATTTCTCACATTAAAATAACTTTAAATTGCTCAACATGCTATCAAGAGGATTTCATGTCATGTCTGAGGAGCCGATTTAATCAGAGAATGAGCATTTCATCAGATCTCTGAAGACTGCTGAGCGTCAGACTCTGAGGTGCAAAGTTCATTCCAGAAGTGAGGCGGAGCCGACGCTCGCCGTGAAGTCAGGGTCGCCTCCAGGATGAGGACATTGGAGCAGCTGCAGCCGCTGACCTCGTCCTCTGGCCCTCGCCACCGCTTACACAATCCCAATGTAACGTTGTGAGAGCACCGATTTGGCACTCGCCGCTGACGCTGCCACACGCTAGTGCAAGGAAAATGGAAAATAAATCACATGTGTGTGATTAAGTGTACTGTCAGCTGGAAATTACACACAGACACACACACACACCTCAACATGAGGAGGCTATAATGGGAAAAAGCAGCGTAAATCACCTTCAGTTGACCACCAACTATCAAAGTGATTCCACCATCTTTAATCATTCTCTTCAAACGCGACCAAAGCAACCAGCCTGATTCATGGTGAAACCACCAAAGATGTAAAGCTCCCGCTCCCTCCGTCATTCCGGTCCCAGCATCCTGCTGGAAAAGTCCGCCGTCAGCATGTCGACAGACACGCACACGGCAGAGCAGATAGCCTCCAGATGTCTAATTGGAGAGAGACCTAAATAGTGTAACAATGGTGGAGAGTAGTCACAAAGTTAAGCTGAATCATATGAGAGACTCGTGGCTGTCTGTCTGTGTGGATTAACAGTTACCAACACACACACACACACACACACACACACACTTTTATACACAGCACACTCACTATGGGGTTTGATCTGGTTGAAAAACCACACATTTTATTTAAAATGACTTGTGTAATGTGTGTATTTTTGATACTGTAGGACACATATCATAAATACTTCCTGTCCTTTACATACTTGTGTAAATTAAATGTTGGTATCTATTAACCCTTATTAAGGGGCCTTACTATCTATTTTGAGGACATAAATGTCCGTGTCTTTAAAATGTTATATATTAAAATTATTTTCCACTTTCATTTTGTTGATTTTTTTTTAACAAACATCAGTCCTGATCATAACCATCAAATATCTATTTATTTTCAGACTTTTAACCCTTTAAATGCCAGTTTGTTTACGTAATGCGTATTTTCACTAGAACCCTCTTCTATGTGCATGAAAAGACAAACATAAAGAAGTTTTTTAAAATGTTTTTGATGGTTTTCAATGGGACATTTTTGTACACAAACATGCTTTGTGGAAAGATGTGGTTTAAACACTGAATTATAGACATATTATAAGAATTGAAAATTTATACCATATGCATTATCACAATTATCAAAAAATAAATAAATTAAAGTGAAAAGACAAAAATGTCCCAATCAGGCCCAAGGGTTCAAATTTAACCTATGCATTTTCTTTTAATGCCTCTGCAAACTTCGTTTTAAATCGTATGCATGTATCTCAGTAAGTATTTCTACAGCAGTCGTAGTAAAACATTGGAAACATCGGGGCAACAACCTCATTTGCTCCTTCTTAAACAGTTGATGCCTTATCAAGACTGCATGGGTGTGGTTTTATCAGATGTCAGATTATTTACAGTGAGCAAACAACCGTGGCAGCTATACATCAGATATACATCCGGCAACACGTCCCTGCCTCTTTCTGGAGGAAAGCAAACACCGCTCTCCATGATAGAACAATAGTATTACAAAATAAAACCAATAAAACAAGCATGACATCCTCAGCATCCCCCGCCAGGTTCATGTCATTGAAGAAAGACAGTTAGAAAGAACTTATTTAAGAAGTCCCTGTTGATTGCATATCTGAGAAAAAGTTACATTTTCAAATCATAATAAATAAATAAATAAAATGCTTAAAATTCCCCAAATATCAAAAGGCACCTCTCCAGTGTATACGGGAGATGTGTACATAAAGTTTTGTGAAAATAAATATTCATCTGAGACAAATCCTGCTCACAGAATGAGCATAAATTCAACGTGTAACCATGGAAACAGAAAAGAAAATACAATTGAAAAGCATCCGTGTATAGAAAAAGGCACCACTTCAGTACTTGGTTGTTATCTGTGGAAAGTTTTGTGAAAAAAAAATAAAATATTGAATAGTATTTGAGATCTGCTCTGAAAACAAAACCCCCTCTCAGAATGAGCTCAAGTCCAATTAGTAACCATGGCAACTATAAAAAAAACAATATAGACAAAAAAAAAATCCCTGAAGAGCAAAAGCATGTTCTGACTGTTATGATACCGGTTTTGCACACACACACACACATACACACACACACACACACACACACACATTTATGAAAGACATCCAAGCCTGTGGGTGATGTTGAAGATCATGCAGGGGTCAGTGTACAGGGTTATCTCTCTGACCAGCCGGCTAACGTTGAAAGGGAGGTTTCTTTCAGATCATATCTCAATGGGAGACATGGCTGGACTTTCTCCCCTCATGTCAGCCTCCCAGCTATTAAATGTGATTGCAAATGGCTGCTGCTTTTAAAGGCCTCCTCCCTGCAGAGATCTCATCGCACCCCAGTCAGATTCCTATGAAAACACTCTGGCAGACAAAAAACACAGTGGATGTACGACTGAGCTGCACAGCTGGACCACAGCAGGAAACGTTGGTCAAGTTTAACTGAGTCAGATGTTACAGCAGGTTTAAACGGAGCTTAATGGCAAATTTCATCTCATATCTTCACCTTAAGTTGGATCACATGCCGTCATTACTTCAACCAAGGAGGTTACATTTTGGAATGGGTCTGTTGGTTTGCAGGATTATGCAAAAATCACTTCACCAATTTCAATGACACTTGATGGCAGGATGGTGCATGGGCCAAGAAAGAACATATCAAATTTTGGAAACTTTGTGGTGGGATGGGGTATGGGGCCAGTAAAGAACCCAGACATTGGTATAAATCCAGACAGAGGGGCAGATCTAGAATTTTCTTGCATACGATTATGAGATAGTCAACTGACTTTGCACGTGGCTTTGTGAAGAGGAACGGGCCTGGAAGGCTCAACAGATGTATGTTGGATTGTTTGACTCTAGTTTTAATATCGGGATGCATCACGTTTTGGACCTGAATCAACTGCTTTAACCTTCCTCCATCTGTCTTTTAAATGTGGGTCATCAATGGTAAAAAAAAAAGAGAAAAAAAGAGGGGAGCAGGATGTTTTCTGACAGGCAGAGGGAGAGAAAGAAAGACAGACGTTGGGAGCAGATAAAGATTAGATCGCCTCCTTTGTCCACGGAGGAGTGAAACAAATAGAGGGATGGAGATGAGAACAACCTGCCGGCTGGGGTTCGTCTGGATAACGTTCTGTCCTCCTCGACAGATGTGGGGTATAGAGTCTAACTCTTGTTTGGGAAGAGGAGGAGATGTGGGATTAGAAAGCTGACATAAAAGATAGAGAGAGGAGGGACCAGAGTGATATCACCGTATATTTCGATATATCCTAAAATCATTCCTGCGATCAATCACGTCTTTAAAAGAAAGCAGCTGTGGTGACGTCCCAACCAGGGTTCCCCATGTTGATCCTCCGTTCATTGATAACAGGTGCTGGGGGTGGGGAGAGGCTTATGGAATTGTTCTATACTCACACAGGACATGCTGTAAATATGATGGTTTTCCAATTTCCTGAGAGAAGGGTATAAAGCAGCAACTTTGGAGAGGATTGTGTGCCTTCATTCTTTTTATTCTGTCGATTATTTTTGTGGGGAATCATTTCAATCTCAAGCCTCTAAAATAATTTTTTTTTTAAAGCAATGTTTGGGAAAATCAGCAAAAGAAAATGCACATTTTACACGTTTTCATCTACTAATGAGATGCAAATATTATTCTTTTCCAGTCAGATGTGCCATTAAACTATTTCAGAGTCGTCACCCAGCATTGTGAGCATAAGTGGACTTTGTAACTGAAATAAGGTGTGGATTAGCCATGCTGTGTATTATCAGGAAACCTGGGTGTATATTTACATTAATTTGTACATCAGGTCTGTGTCTCCAGGTACAACATTTCTGGTTTCTGCATATATACAGGCAGGGCAAACGAGAGCCGATCAAGGCTTTGTACTAAAGTCCTAGTCTGTCACATAACGCAGGATGACCTGCAACAACAGTCGTTTTTCTAATCACATTGGTTTCACCGTCCTACATCTCGACTCCGATGACCAAACTCCAATCAGTGACCTTTAAACAGGACCCCTGAGTGACATTTCCATGGCCATCATCATCATCATCATCAGGCAGGGAGGCAGGGAGACCTTGTTTTGGCGTTCAGGAGAAGTCCAGCAGTCAGGACCAGCGAGCGCCACACACGGCATATTTTTCATCAACTTCCCAGAAGACCAAACCAGAACCACATGGCAGGATTTTTCTAAGAAAACTACCCCTCTGTCATCTGCTCTGTGAATGCCCTGTAGGTGTAATGTAGCTGTATTGAAGTAGAATGCAATCCCCCGTAGTGACTCTAGGTGGATAAACGTCCTCATGTCTCATGTGTAAGGCCTGAAAATTCATTTTAAAATACTGCTGTAGAATCTTATTGTCCTTATAATGAACTGCATGTGAGACACAGGTCTGTGTCTTCAGTAGCGCTGCAGCTAAGGGAGTTGTTCATGAGGCGTGACGTCCAGCAGTGTTTCTGTTAACAAGTCAAAGTTTTCTTACCCTGAAATGTGGAAGATTTTCGAGCTTCTCGAGTTGTTCTTGGACAAATCAATCAGCATCAAACACAACGTGGGCGTATTGATATTGGCTCGGTGTGTCTGTGAAAGAGGAAGCTGCTCCTGTCACCAGGGAGGATCATTGTGTACAGTGTGTAGGTTTCCATATGTGTGACTGCAGAGGGATCTCCCTGGCTGCATCTAAATGGATCTGTGGGGGGGACCCTCCCTTCCAAAGCTTTCCGCTTCCTCTCCCCACACCCTCCAGACCTCCACCTAGACCTCACTGGCTCTGTCGCCCAGGGATGGGCAGCCATCCGGGGCAGAGCTCCCTGATTGTTCCCCTGTGTTATTCCGTCACGGTTCTTCCTCCGTCAGGGCCAAGGCAAGCATTGCGTTGGATGTGTCGATGGATTTTGAGCCTCTGTGTGCGTCTGTGTGGTTTATGTGCATGTGTGTGTGGGGGGGTGTCAACTCCTGTTAATGCTTAGTGGCAGGAAGAGGATGAGGAAATGATCATCATCTTCATCATCAGCTTGAGCACATTGATTAACCCTTGACCCTTCCTATTGTTCAACTTCACACCTCTCACTGATGGCGTTTATTCATTTTGTAAACTTAGGAGAGGAGAGAAAACCATTTCACACAGTCGCAGGTACCGGGCATCGAACCTCCAGCTGTCATGGTTTCCTGTTTTATTTTGTAAGCAAAGTTCTTGTGTCATCTTTGGTGCTTCACACTTCCTGTTGTCTTTTCTTGACCTTTTGTTTTCCCCTGTCTTGGTTCCAGTCTTCTGTTTTCAGTTCTGTTCCCTCTCCCTCTGTGTCTTTGTATTCCCTGTCTCATGTCAGTTTATCATTATATCCTCCTTGTGTCTTCCCCTTTAATATTCTTCCCTCCAGTGTGCGATTGTCTCATTGTCTCCACCTGGCCCCAGTTGTCTGCTCCTCCCTGCACCACCTGTTTGTCATTGTCTCATCACTCAGTGTATTTAATCTGTGCGATTCCTCTTGTTCATTGTCAGTCCGTTGATGTCACTTGACTGTTCATGGCTGGTGTTTCTGCACGTTATGTAAGTTTTGCCTCTGGTTTCCACACCTACCAACAGTATCAATGATAAATTAGAAATAAAAAGGATCAATCGTTAAAAATGACTAACACACTTTGACGGGGATAATGTTATGCCGTTAATAACATTTTGACACTTTGCTGGAGGCGGAGTCAAGTCATCACATCATCACAGGGCAAATGCATAGAAAGACAAACCCCCAATTTTTTTTTTACAGATTTTCTTGAATGAAATAAAAACAAACATAAAGTTTACTGTAAAAAAAAAGATTATTTTCTGTAAAAATAGGATTTTTATTTTTTTTACAGCTTCCCTTCTCTCAACCTTGTTACATAAAGACGGCTGCACAACAGTAACCCAATACTCCCCCTTTGGTGGCACCATAATAAAAATGGCGACTTGTGTTACTCAGCCGTTTGCTTAACAATGCAGCTCTGGACATGTGTATCAAAAGGCTGAGCAGGTTCTACTGTGTCTGTTTCATTTTCAAATTTTAGTTCCCACGCTTTTTCTTTTTCACCTTCCCATGATGCTCTGCTGTTTACAGCCAAGTTTATAGTACCCTCCTGTATATAATGGCATTCTCATAAAGTGCTGTAATCACGTACTATTTCTCCCAGACTGCATTGCAGTTTATAGGATGTCACTGTAGGGTATTAATGCAGCAGATTTTTACAGTGTGACTTAGATTCTTTTTCTAATTGAGCTTTTGCATGCATGCGTCTTTGACTGATGTGTAGTTAAAGCGGCGATGTAGGTGGCTGCAGACTGATGGACCGTTCAAGATACTGTGTGTATTTTTCAGAAAAACCCAAAGGGGAATGGAGGCACTCAGACCTTCACTCCTGCTGCACAGGATTGTGTGTGTGTGTGTGTGTGTGTGTGTGTGTGTGTGTGTGTGTGTGTGTGTGTGTGTGTGTGTGTGTGTGTGTGTGTGTGTGTGTGTGTGTGTGTGTGTGTGTGTGTGTGTGTTCCAGGCTGTGGGAAATGTGGCCGCTTAACATTCCATCTCTCACACCCATGGAAACCAAGGCCAAACTTTATTCTCTCTCTCTTCTTACCAAAACCACACCCATGTAAAGTCGTGTAAAACTAAGTCAGAATTAGGACTTTAAAAGCCAAGTCCAATGTAATAATTACATTTTTAACATTGTTTTTAAGTTTTTTTTGTTGTTTTATGCAGGAAAGCGTAAAAAAAAGGAATGTAATATGTCATATGCCATGTCAGTTTCCAGTATGCTGCCCTACAATTACATTTTAAGCAATTATTTTTAATTTCTAAGTACATCTGTGCTGCATTAAAGGAGAAAAACAGGAAAACAGCTTCCCTCCCTCCCTCCATCTTTCTATCAGCCCTCCAATCCAACAGTCTGATGAGTTCTACCCACAAAGACAGGCCAGGGTCAAGGGTCACGCGTACACACATCATCACACAAGCACTTTTCATCATAATAATAACACGGGGATGAAAAACAGGCGGACTTTAAACAAAACTTCCCCATCGACCACATTGTCCAGATTGTTAAGTGATCTCTGTGTAATTCTGTGTTTGGATTTGTGTGTGTGTGTGTGTGTGTGTTTACCAAGGGGGATGACTGTTCACATGGCCGGTCAGGTGATGTATGTTGGCGGCGACCTGCAGTGCAGCTGCAGACTATTTTGGAGAGAACGTCTGGCCCAGAGTCGGAGGTAAAAACACACTCATGATGGGAAGGTGGTAATGAACCCAAATAAATCAGAAGAACCTGAAACACACACACAATAAGAATCATTAAGAGGATCTCTTATCCAAATGATTTAGCAGTGTCTAATCGAGGGTAGTGGTACTGGTGCTGATACTGGTTTTAAACGCTCTGGTTCTGTTAAATCAATTTTGATCCATCTTTGAAATCGTCCATTATAACACTGACAATGCTTCAATCAGTGAAGCATTCTTTTATTCCAATTCCAAAAAAGTTTCCTTTTTAACCTAAAGGTAATGGAACACAGTTCAAAAACAAGATATTTAATGTTCAAACTGATAGACTTTATTGTTTTTTAATAAACGTACACTCATTCAGAATTTAATGGCTGCAAAATGTTTGTAAAAAGCTGGAACAGGTTCATGTTTACCATCGTCATTTTCCTTGAACACCACTCAGGAAGTGTTACAGACGACGACACTGATTGTTACTTTTCAAAGTGGAATCCTGTCCCATTCTTACTTCTTACATGACTTCAGTTGCAGTTGCGCTCCCCATTGTCATATTTGCAGCTTCATAAGGCGCCACATGTTTTCAATGGGGGTCCGGAATGCTAACGGACCAGTCTAGTACACCGATCCTTCCTGTGAAGTCAGGCGGCTCTAAGGCGACAGAATGTGGCTTCATTGTCTTGCAGGAATAAACAGAGAATTCCTCAAAAAAAGAATTTACAAAGCATGTATGTGCATGATGCATTCACAGATGTGCAGATTTACCCAGAGTGCTTGCAGAGATTCTCAGTCTTTTGATGATATTGATGATGCTGTTGGACTATTGGCGGATGCAGATTTTCACAAAGTGGTGAATTTCTCTCCATCTTTGCATTTGAATGACTGGACCTTTTCGAGGATGTCCCTTTCATACTCAATCATGGTACTATCACCTATTAAAGAATGTGGAGTCGGAATCCTGATACAATTATTTATGACGTCATATTCCCTCCAAAGCCTGTTTAGCAAAGCAAACATGTAATCATATTCCCGCCACATCCCTCTGTCGTTAAACTAGAATGTTGACAAATGTTTCCCAATTTACAACACAGACGACCGCTAAGTGAGCAAGTTGAGTTTGATTTATAATAAACATTTGTTTTACAGTGTGAGCTAGTGATGAAAGATTTACTGACATTTATCTGACATCAAGACATTTATCATAGTATTATTTATGCTTATGAGCATCTTGAGGGTGAAAGATTACGAAGTGAGGGTATTTTGGGTGACGCCAGCTCTGGAGAAACGTTGGAGAAGAAATCTGCTTTAACAAAACTTTAAACTCTGAGGGTGGCAGTTTGAGAGAGAGTATTGAGCAGATGGGAGGGCTGCAAACCTGGCAACCCAAACAATAACGGCAACATGTTTCCCTTTGCAGCGTGATGCCAAAGCTTAAGGTAGGATAAGGCTGGCTGCATGGATGTAAGCGCACACATGCTGTAAACTGCACCTGAATCGCTGGGTTGATGCTGCTTGTGACTTCTGTCCAAAAGAAGCTGATCCTGCAGCCAAAGAACACAGCAGCGGAGAGAGAGGTGTGTCGGTGTGTGTGTGCGTGTGATGGATCGGTGTGTACGGAGCATGAATAAGCATTTCGTGCATGTGCTCCACCGTCTGCAGAGATCACACACACACACACACACACACACACACACACACACACACACATGCTGGCAGCGCAGAGCAGTGCAGCAGGTCAGGAGAGTGTGTGTGGGCCCGGGCCTTGGATGGTTGAATAACAATGTCAATGGGTTGATGTGGTGAGGCCTGTCATGAGTGCTGTAGGTCAGCTGTGCTTCATCAGGGAAACCCTCGCCGCCAAACCTCTTAGCTTCCTCCTGGACTCTCGTTCTCCTCCTCCACCGCTCTGTTTTCCAATTTATCCCCCGTGATCCTCCATCTGTTTCCCCTCGCTTCCACACTATCACCCCTCTGCTCCTTTATCACTTCTTTGTTCGCAGGTCGGATTTCTACCTTTCTGACGTTTTCACTTTTGTCTTTCAACAATTGTTGATTAAAAGTCACAAAACATCAGAACCGGCTACCTCTTCATCTTCATCCCCCTATCCTCTTTCGTTTAATCTCTCCGTACTACTTCCGCTGTGAACTTTTTCCACTTTCTGACCTCGCAGGCATCCGTATCAGCTTCTAACCAGACTCTCCAACAACCTTTTTGTTGTGGCTTTTTTGATGCATCCACCCTGTGTGTGTACATGTGAGTTTTGGGGACCGCAGCGGGTCCCAGAGAGGAAGGGAAGGTCCGGTCCTTATTTCCCAGAGGAGGCTGGAGTCTGTTTTTCTCACGGTGGTCTGGGCTCAGATATAAGCTGGCAAGGTTTGGTATGGGTTGGTGCAGGAAATGGCTGTAAAGGATTCCGGCCAGTTCCATTTCCTGTCAAACATCCTCCCAGAGGAAAGCGGCTCCAGCACATTAGAGACATATAGTGGGAGAAACTGATTGCGACTAGACCCACTAGTTATTTTATTTAACTTTACACACAGATTAAAATACAGTGTATTGAGTCAACCCAATTTCACCAATTCCCATTCATTTAGGATTGCTTTGTTAGTGCCCTCTTGGTGAATTGCAGCAGGTTTTGGTATAAGTGTGTCAATAGGCCGTGAACAGGCTGTATGTAGAATGGCTGCGGTTCATCTGCCAAAAACATGTTTCAGTATTTGCGCTTGAGGCCGTTGGCTCAGGGTTGACTGAGGAGAGGAGGGTGAGGCAGGAGAGGGAGACGGCGTAACCATACCCATATCGAAAACAGCATCACTGTTTTTGGCAAATGTCTGAAGAATGATCTAAAAACATCTTCCGCATGATTTGTAAGGGCTTTGATTTTTTTAATGATGTCGTCCTGGCAAAAAGTCGTCGTTGACAAAGATCTTCTCCAAACCAGTCCTGTGTAATTTGGCATAATCATTGTGTAATGATAAACACATTCAGCAGACAAAACTCCATTTGCCTCCATTGTATTGTTTGGAGGCAAGAGGACAAATAAAAAAAAAACACGACTAGAGAGTAAATAAGCCCTTTTTTTTTAAATTGGGTGAACTCCATGTAAAAAATCCAGTTTTTTTTTTCCAATTTCTATCAGCAGCATGTTGGAGTTCCTCCCAAGGGCAAATTCACTGTTGTGTTTTTCAAGGGCTCATATTCCATTGGGCTACATTCTTCATCAGATAACGGCACACCACAAATTCTTATCGCCGACAGCCCAAGACATCTCTGGATGTTTTCTTGGGGGGGGGGGGGAATTACGTTTTTGTTTCAGCCAGGGTTAAATGCATTTTTGTCGAGCATGCTCCTCTATCTCCTCCAGTATCACCGTCTGGGTCTCTGTCTCCTACGGTCATGTTTTTTGGGTGCTGGCCAGGCGAGAGGCAGGGCAGAGTTGGCCTCTGTGGTTTTTCAGTCATGCATTCTCTCACACGGCATTCCAGGCAGATCTTCTTACATTTTGCTTTTTTCTCTCTGCATCCTCCTTTCCTTTCTTTTTTGTCTCCGGGGGCAGTATACCACAAAATCACTGGGTCCCACAAATAGACTAAGTCATTTTGTTCCAGCCGTTGCATTGAGTAAATCATGTTTAAAATGGACATATTCATATTTATGGTGGAACATATATAAAGATGTAAAATAATATTATAATTGGTGCAATAAGAAGCCTCATTTGGAGTAAAGTCATCATATATGGGCTGCAGTGCTAGCGCCGCCGAGCACAAGGGAGCCACAGATCCACGAGGAAAGCCGTTTTTTGGTTTTATGAAGTGCTAACGTTGAGGAATGCCATTCGGCTGGCGATTAAGAGCTTAGATAGGAAAAGGGCCCTTAAGTTCAGGAGAAGAAAAAAAAATCCTCTATAATAGAAAACATGAGCAGGGGAATGTCGTGCAAGTTTAAAGTATGACCTAGAAAATCACCATATTTCTAAGGATTTGTAGCGAAATGCATCTCATGTCGAGTTCATCGTGTTGATAAATTGCTTTATTTTGACGACATTCCTTACTGCACTGCTTTTTATCAGGGAAAGCAAAGACAAAGCAGCTGCACGGGGACACTTATCAGTGCTGTTTGATAGATTTAAGGTCACGGCATCCAAGGTAATCCAAAAGAAGAGCCCGTGACGCATTAGTCAAGATGCTGCCATATAGCAGACTTGAACTTGAACTTTGCAGGCCTAAAAGTTCCAGTTTGGCTGGCTGTGGAGAACTTCATGACTTTGAGAGTCAGAGGACGGCAGGTGTCTGTTGAGTCCGAGGCCAATTCATCACAAGGGGGAGGAACAGTAACGGAAAGCCTGGAGGCAACATGAGGGTTGACTGTAAATCTAGTCGAGCCGGAATAACCTGCAGACAAGAGTCTTTAGTGTGTGGAAATAGTGTGAATAAGGCAGTATAAAATGGTTCTTTCTGTTCTCATTCATGCATTTGAACAACAACAAAAAAAAACAAAATTAGGAAATATATGTATTTATTCAATTATTCCCATTTTTCCTATTGATAAAGAGTTACCCACTTACATCATTATTATCATTATTACACATGTCACACATGTCCCACCTGGGACCAACGGCCTATCGGTGTAGTTGTGAAATGTCCGTTTGTGTTACGGAGGAGTGCCTGAAAGGGGGTGGGATTCTTTCGCAGGGATGCTTTCAAAATCTGGTTACTCTTGCTCATGTTTCGAACTTTACCAACCCTAACTTTAACAAAAAATAAAGGAAAAGATCTTTGTCAACAAGAATTCTATGTTTACCAATGTTAATTTTGTGAGTTATTTTTAAATTTAGTCTAGTTTTGAAGTCATTAATAGCTTTAGTCCATTTGAATTAAAGGCTTCTTACTGTTCATACCTTGAGTGCCTGGACCTGGATTTGTTTGGTCATAACTCTTCCACTCTCTTTTGTTTCCCTGTCTTTTGTTGCCCCTGTCTGAACTTGTTTTGAGTCTGGTTGCCATCATATTCAGCAAAATCATACGTTTACAAAAAAATCAATGAAGTTATTGTACAGTGTTTGTCTTCGTGCTGTTTTCAAAAGCGATTTGGAAATCATTGCATTCCGTTTTATTCGTGCGTTTCGGAGCCTTCCAACTTTTTTTGGAATCGGGCAGGATGATGATGATGATGATGATGAAGTGTTGTCAGCCTGACTCGGACTATAGAGGATGTCACTTTTCCATATTGCTTCCTTGATGTGAGATGAGAATCTATGCATTAAGACTTTTTTTTAATAACAACAGCCGGCAGGAGGTTACTGTATTATTCCACAGCTCCTTTTGAAATAAATCACTTTTCATGATCCACAACCCTGGCTTGGATTAGTGCAAAGGGACGTAAACCACACGGAGGCGTTCGTAAATGAGGTCCCAGTAGAGGATGTATATAACCCTGATTTGGACCAGTCAAGCGGACACTCCCTCAAATCCTCAGAAATGTTTTCCTCTGCTACTTTGACATATTATGATTACACGGCGGCTCACAAATCCTATTTTTCCTCTTCTGTTCAGCTGCGTCTTGGAAGAACTTCTGCACTACAAAGTTACACATGCAAGAGGCAGCTTTGCCCTATAGCCAGAAACCATAAACACATGCCTCATTCCATGACACCGCTACCCACCGGTCTTTTTGGCTGCCCTTACAATCCGCAGATTTATTTTCCCCCAAAAGAATGCAAACAGATTGGAGTCGTGTCCTGACAGCAAGGCTGCAGTTGTTGATCACAGCCCTGTTGTTTATTGCTCAGAATCCAAATGTATCATTAGAAGGAAGATCTTCCTCTCCTCAACCCACTGTATGAAATAAGTGGTTGTTGAAAGGTGTAATAAAGGGATCTCAGCGTTTGTTTCTCTAAAGACCTTGTATATTTACAATGATGAGGGTAGAGTTGGGCGACTGTATCTCAATGTGTATAACAAGATTTGCAAATAATGTAATGCTTGAGGAAAAAATGTAAAAGAGTTGTAAATGCAGACAAATCACCCGTTTCATCTCAGCCTCTGAGCCTCTCGATGCTTTTTACACCTGACTTTATTCTACTTCTGCTGTGGCAGATCTGCAGACGTGTGTGCAGATTGTTTATGTCCTTCACTGACTACGCAGTCTACAAACCACCGACCAGCAATAACACCCAGTCATTTTGTGATGATTGTTTTTCCAACCTGCGAAACGGCAATGTGGCAGTTAATTATGTGCATTTACTGATTATTAGACCACAAATGATGCAAGAAATAAGTTGGTAAAATAACAGTTGGTGCCAGAGTGGAGTGTTTCTGGAGGTGGGGCCTCCCTGACTCCTGCACTACACCGATTTGAGTGAAACTGGATATATAATAATAATAATAATATCTTCTGGTTTTCCCTCTGATGTCGTCCACCTGCTCTTTTGCTAGCTCTTTCCTAATGTACAGAGAGCTTTACGTGTTGCTAAAGTAGCCAGACTGGCACCAAACAAAGTCTCTGTAACCGACGGAGGTCAAGAATAATGCTGTTCCAATCCCAAAGGTGGTGCAGGAGCCAAAATGTATAGGCAGCCTGTGTGGTTTGTATTTTTTTTTTTAGGCTGCATGTTGCTTTTTTTTGCACTACTTCATGTTATGTACCTGTTCAATTGAATGTTGGCTGATATGATTGTCAGTATTTTGTTTTAATAAACAGTATAAAACGCATCTGGACTGAAGTATGGATTTCATGTTTGAACGCGTCACAGTAAACCGGCCTCTGTCGGCCTCAGACTGTCTCCGGTCCTGATCTGAATGTGTTCTCTGGGCTCGGCGATGTTCCCAGCCCAGCAATGTCACACTGGATGCCTCCACCCTGAAGGCTTTAAAGCTGCGTACCGCATACCTTTGCAGATCTCTGCAAACTGAGAGGCTGGTCTGAGCTGTACTCGATGACTCGTCATTATTTCCAACTCACTGAGTAAAATACTTAAGTCTTTAATATCTATGTACACATTTACAGACCTCTGAACACATTTAGGGATTATTTTACAAACGGTCATGTCTGAACATTCACACATGGTTTGAGATAAAACAACTCTACATTCATTTGTTAGTAGATGTGCTATAATTATGGCCCTGTACTTGTAGCTGTAAATATTTCACCTTGAACGACGTGCTTCCATGACAGATAATGAGTGTGAACTCATAAGCGAGTTGGTCTTGCTGTTTAATAAAACTCTAAGCTCTGTTCAAAAGAGAGAAAAAAAGTGCGTTTAAAGCACCTGCAGTCTGATCTTGCATCGTTGTCCATTTCTAGCTCCACACTGCAATACAAGAACAATGTGGCTTCCTTACTTTCATGATGTCATGTAGGCCTTCAAGTGCACATTTAGGATCTTTTTACAGGCTTCAACATGAGCAGGAATTAGTCGGCTAGCGAAAGCTGATAAATTCTCAAGTGAAAATCTATTGTGAATGTGAACTAGTTCCTTTAAGTGTGTGTCAACTGAACTTTGAATAACATCTTGTGAGGTGTGAACTTTCACAAGTACAAGATGCCTCACAGGAATTTAAAGTTTGTCAGTGAGCCCATTCTATCATTACATTTGTGTGTGGTGTACCTGTTTGTACACACCTGTTGGCCCTCAGGTTGTTTGCTTTACGCTTTGACTGAGCTCATCAAAAAAAGATCTGTAAGGGAGAAATGAAATGGAACACCGCAGTCTCTTCCTCAATAGAGAAAGGCGTGGGTATAATTATAAGAACAATGACCTTGTTCACTTCCATGACGCACTGAGTACATCTGACAGTTCAGAGACATATTTCACCGGATTAAATTCCAAGATAATCTACGAGTCCAAGATGAGAACATTTTTTTTATTGGCACAAGTGAGAGAATAGAGAACATGGAAAAGTTTTATGATCCAGCATGCATGACATCAAGTACTTATATTTGAAAAATCTATTATACACTAATTATCGCTGCAGGGGGAGGATTAAGAGCAGTGGATCTTTGGCCGGACCAGACGGACCGCCCCAGGAGCAGAGGGAAGATCCTGGATGGGGGGCCATGCTAGCCCAGCTTGGACTTAAGGCTGCCCCTGGCTAGTGTCTGGTCATAGGAAAAAGACACGGACGAATGATGTGGACAAAATCTCAACATCCTGCAAGCTGTTGACCGCAGGAATCCGGTAGGTCTACTGAAGGTGTGTTCAATTAATTAATCAATTACGCTTGGTGTCAAATTGATATATGTTTCCTAGATGTTAAGCATTTAATTTGAATATGCACAGATTTTTATTTCCTGGGTCTATGTGTGTATATGTGTATTAATATATTGCTCTATTTCTTAAAATATGATCCTGTCCTATTCTTCATGAAGGGGACTACAAACGTTCATTTCATTGTGCAACTCAGGACAAATAAATGAAGGAGGAGCTCCACTGATTGCATTTTAAAAAACAACATAAAGTGTCAAATGAGGCTTTGGAGACTCTGCAGAAAGTGCTGCACCGGATGGCAAACTTAGTGTCTCGCCGGTGAATCAAGCTTTTCCGATTTCACGTGAAAAGGAGTAAGTAGGCTATGCAATACATTCATGAAGAAATGTTTTTCCCCCTTTTCTCGCTATCTCTTCGCCATTTTATTGACCAACACCATTCCTCTGCATAGCTTTCCTTCCCTCTCCCTCGATGACCTCAGCATTATTCCATACAGATATCCATCGCTGTCGCTCCATCCTCTCTCAGGCTCTGTGACCTTCAACAGCCAGACTGATGCGTCACACTATTTGTTCAACCATCTCTAAGGGCTACAATAGAATTAAAAGCTCCAAGCCTTGAGCACTAATTATTTTACTTGCAGAAGTTTAATTGCAGAGGCAGCAAGGTGGCGTATGAGAGGCCATGTAGGTCATATTTTACACTCTCTTACATTTTACAGTGTACAACTGTTCATGTAAGAAATACTGAGTTGATCTAACTCAGTTTTTATCAACTTGTTAAAAACACAACATTTTATTTTAGTTACTTTGGCAGGAAGAAAACTGTAAAACTCAGTTTAATTGAGTTTGGTTCATTTAAAGAAACAAAGTACTGGGAACTTTAGCCTTTTTCAGTACTTAGTTACATCCCACAATGTAACTAAGTATATTAAGTACCCCACAAATTAGATCTACTTTACTTGAATAGCCTGTTCTCTGTTCATACCACTTTCTACTTGTACTCCACTACTTTTCATGGGAAACAGCCCTTTTGTTATGTGAGAAAAATTGGATAAATGGTGCTTTTATTTTGTAAAACTCTACTCAGGTATTTCCTGTCCCAGCTTCTAAAATCTTTAGTGTGTTGGGGATAGGTGGGTGGAGTTTCCAAGCATACCTTGAGACAATGTGTTTGAGGCCATTAGCCCAAGTAACCTGTGTTTAAATGTGTTCTGAATAATTATCAGGTAAGCAGTAATTACTGCTTTAGAAATATTTTTTATAGAAAATGACTACTTGTATAACACCACTGCATCATGAGTTAAGTCTTTCCCACGGTTAGTGACGTCCCACCCAGGTGATGCAAGAGTCTGATGAAATAAAGTAGTGTGATGTATTGTAATAACAAGTATGCTAATGTCCGCTGTCTCAGGCTAACCATGCCTGGTGGGACTCCTCCTTCAGTTTGAATGCTTCCCTAACCGCTGGTGTCCTCCACCGGGTTCTGGGATTAACACTGTGACAGGCACCCACAACCTTACGGCCACAGCTCCAGGCAGCTGCCTCAACCATGGAGGTGCGGAACATAGTCCATTCGGACTCAATGTACCCAGCCTCCCTCGGAATGCAGTCGAAGTTCTGTCAGAGGTGAGAGTTGAAGATCTCCCAAACGCTCCCAGCACACCCTCACTGTACATTTGTGTCCACCAGGCCTGTCCGGCATCCTCCTCCACCAACGGATCCAACTCACCACCAGGTGGTGATCAGCTGACAGCTCGGGACCTCTCTTCACCCGAGTGTCCAGAACATACGGTAGTAGGTCTGCTGATACAACTACAAAGTCGGTCACAGACCTGCGACGACACCCTTATGTTGACAAATGTGTTTGTTATGGACAAACCATGACTAGCACAGAAGTCCAATCACTGAACACCGCTCAGGTTCAGATCAGGCAGGCCGTAAATGAGCTTGTTTACTGTTATTGTGATAACTTAAACCACCAATATCCTAAAATGTATTGTAGCATGCTGAAATTTCTTATTGCATGAATTTGACTAAATGATTTGCTTTTTGCTCTGGAGTACTTGTTATTACAAGACATCACACTACTTTATTTTATCACCCTCTTGCATCACCCAGGCGGGACATCACTAACCGTGGGAAAGACTGAACTCATGGTGCCATGGTGTCGTATAAGCAACCATTTTGTATAGAAATATTTCTAAAGAACTAATTACTGTTAAACTGATAATTATTCAGAACACATTTAAACACAGGTTACTTGGGCTTATGGCCTCAAACACATTGTCTCAAGGTATGCTGGGAAACTCCACCCGCCTATCAGCAAGATGCTGCAGTCTAGTTTTCCATTGTTTAAATGTAAGACAATCTATTTTTCCATTGTTTAAACCAGAGTAATTCCCTAAACACATTGAGAACAATCTTACATTTTACATCGTATGATTGTGCATGGAAGAGAATATAGTAGTGTGTGTATGAAATTATGATAAAGTAATGGCTTCTCATAGTGGCGTAGTGGGTAGCGCTGTTGCCTCACTGTAAGAAGGTCCTGGGTTCAAATCCACCTGAGGACCTGGGACTTTTCTGTGTGGAGTTTGCATGTTCTCCCCGTGTGGGTTCCCTCTGGGTTCTGTCCGGGTTCTCCGGCTTCCTCCCACCACCAAAAACATGCAATAGAAGTGAATGGATGACTCTAAATTGACCGTAGGGGTGAATGAGAATGGTTGTCTTTTCTATGTGACACTCTGATGAACTGGCGACTTGTCCAGGATGAATCCCGCCTAACGTCAGCTGGGATAGGCTCCAACCCCCCCCCCGCATATTTTTAAGAACCCAATATTTTCCTTTCACTAACCCTAATCTATTGAAACAAATATGTGATACATAGAAATTACTTTTTTAAGTACTCAAAACCATTACCAGGATACAGCAATCAGGCATCACCTTCATGCATGACAATGCCAGACCACATGTGGCTTATGTCTGTCAGGAGTAGCCTACCTGGACCAGAACAATGTTGCTGTCCTTCCTTGGCCAGCATATTCACCAGATCTCAACCCAATAGAACATCTGTGAGATGTTCTGGATCGCTGGGTGAGACGGAGAGATCCATAGTACAGGTACTTGCCTTAGTATCTGTACTATGTGTAATGATAATAAAGTTGAATCTAATCTAATAGCAAGTTTGCAAAGTTAAAGGTTTACTTTTAGCCTCTGGTGCTTTATTGTCCCAAAATAATATTTAACTAATGAACTCTCTGGTTTCTTCAGATCGAGTCGTTCAAATCGAAATGCTTGAACGATTATAAATATTGTGATATATTTGCCGTACCGTCCAGCACCCGGTTGCCAGGTAACAGTGAGCCTCTTTTTCCCAGTTTTGCTATGTTTGACGCAACTTCTAGCTAAACACTGTGGGAGGTTCTTGTTGACCTTGTCTAGCTGCTTTGCTGTGAAACTTCAGAAATGTTTTAGGACTGAAAGACTTCACCTGACTGTCCATCAGCATGAGGGTGAGTAGATATTGATAAGGTTTTATTTATTTTTTATTTTTTGATGAACTCTTCCTTAAAGGTTGCCAGCAGGGTTGTGTAATAAAAGGATCCTGATGGGGGATCTGATCAAATAGTTTTACTTTGATAACGATGTATGATAAGCTTTGGGCGTATTTCAGCCAGTCAGGGGCCGCCTCTCTGCCTCCAGCAGGGTTACGCTCACACAGACAGTGGACACATGAGGGCAGATCCCACAGCAGAGATAATGAGACAGACTTTAGTCAAGTCATTATCAAAACAAGGGAAACGATATGATAGATTTATCATAGCATCTGCTGGACAAGCAGGACACAAACCTGCAGACATGCACCGTTGTGCACACTTCAGTTCAATTCACAACAATTAGAAACGAACTTTACATTCATAGTTCAAAATTTAGAATTCCGTTCAACCTCCTCCGCTTCATCTATCCTGAGCTCCAACATCACCATTCAAGATCTGTAAACAAATGTTTATTTGTATTTATTATTATTATTATTTTGCTGTGTCAGGGATCTTTCTGTGCCAGATCATACAGCTGTCTCTCTCTCTCTCTCTCTCCCCTCTACTCTGTGTATGTTATGGATGTAGCAGCTGCAAGTGTGTGTGTAAGAATGTAAACACCATTAAACCATCAGAAAAATAACTTCTTATATCTCTGATTTACTGCCTTGTCGTCGCTCATGTTGCTCCCTCTCCTCATTTTACACCTAGCTCGCTCGCCCACTGCTGCTCTCTCACTCTGGGGCCAACCTGCAACTAAATCCTCCTCCATTTAAATGGAATAATCTTTTGGGTATCCGCTCCTAAATTTAACGAGGTCTTCCATATACCGTATTACAAATGACACGTAGACTGCTAAAACCAGAGGAGTGGTGTTACTGTTGATAAAAAGTGAGTTATTTTAACTGAGTATTTCTAATTAAATTGAATCTAACATTTCAGAGCCGTGCTCAGTGTGAACGGACTGGAAATATGTGATTAGAAACCCAATTCGGCCTCCATCCAACTTCTCCTCTAGTTCTCTTTCCAGAGGAGATAATGATTGTAATTTGTGGCCTGTATGATTACATATGCACACCTTCTCACGTGTTCACCTGCTCTGACGAAAGATAGAAAGGAACCAAGAGGTGAGAAAAGGAGAGCACTTCATGAAAAGCATCTCAAACCTCAGAGTCACTTCACCAGTTTGTCAAATACATCCAGTCCTGCGACAATTCAAGTCAATCTCCGTGAAATGCAAATGAGCTCCACTCCCTTCTTTTGTTGAGCTTTCTAGACTTTCATACGTTTGCCCCAATGACACAAGCCATCTGACTATTTGAAGGCGTGGCGAGCCACTCCTCCGCCTTCAGTGTCCTCAGCATACTAAATTCAGTCCTCTTTCAGGACCAGAGAAGAGTTCACCAGGAGCCAGCAAACCTCAAATGTGAGTGAGGGACATTTTTTTTCTTCTTTAGTGTATGCTCTCATTTTATTTACAGTTTGGCTCAGATCCGGCAAACATAAATAAATCCACCACACCTGAATGTTTGATGCTTATCTGCATGCCTCCACCTGATCTGTGACTGTTTTCAATGTTGCTATGCACAGAGTGGCACCTATCATCCAACACCTGAGAGGACCGCGGAGAGGACAAGGTCAAGTTTCCACTGGTAGGTGAAAGGTTTTAATATTTGTATGCAGGTATATATATTTGTATGCATGTCTAATTACTTTATATAAAGGGGCAAATTCAACGTTTGATGGACATGGAATGGATTTCAAAAGAAGAGAATGAGATGTAATGCTTACACACTGCCATGAGACCTCTGTTATAGAATAGAATTAGTTATAGAATATAATACAGTTAAACAGATGGATGACAGATGAGGTGCAGAGTAGATTGTCACGCCCAGGGCAAGACAAATGAGAACAAATGGGGAAGAGGAAGAGACGAACACTGGAAGTAAACAAAACAACCTGGAGTATTGGCCAGGACTGTGACACAGAGCTGAGGGTGAAACTTGTCACTGTAATTTAAAATGACTGTTTTATATCTGGTCAGAAAGTCTTTATACTCATGTCATCCAAGGGTATCTGCACCCGAGCAGCAGCAACATAAATACCCTATCAGAGTCCAGCCACAAGTGGTGGTGGTGGTGGTGGCAGATGATGAAATGATGAGGTTGATAAATCTGGATGGACTGGACGGTGATGGTGGGGAACTAGAGGTGCAGAGAGAATCCTATTTAAGATGATTGGGTAGGAGTGAAGGTGTGCCACCGCGCTATTGGTTAGATCTGACCAGCTGATGAGAACAGCTGATATCTTCATTGACAGATGATTTAAATGAGTTGAGATTAATTTAGTCTTTTATACCCATAATGGGGAGAAATAAGTAAGGCAGTGTATTTTAGTGATTTGTGTCAATCATAAGCTCATAATGTTGAAAAATTAAAAGTAAATCATTTCAAAAGTACCGGACAGTGTCTCATTTTTATTGGTGGTCTACGGTATGAGCCTCTATCTGCTCCCGCATTCCATCACAGATGACTGGAAGGACTGGTTTTGTTTCTTCTTCATGTCTGAGGTTTATTCAAAATTGGCCAACAGTTTTGTGACATTTTTTTTTTTTTTAAATAACGTAATTTAAATCACCTCATTTCATTTGTTGCTTATTTTCTCTCTGGATGTGCTTCAAATTACTTCTACCACCAACACAACATGAGACTGTTTTTTTTTTTACAAATGTTCCTGTCGGTGTTCAGGCAACATGCCCATTTTCTCTGCCGTGTTTTCCTGTAACCATTCGACCGTTCATGGGGCCCCTCCACTAATCCCCAGTGAAGCCGTGTAGCCCTCAGAGCCTCCATGACCAAGGTGCTTAACCTCTATTACATTTCTCACCATCCAGGCGTATGTAATAGCTCTATGGAATGCTAAACTTAGCCAGTGAGAGCTGTCAAGTCAGCAAAGATCACAATAATGAAATAATCACATCGGCTTATAATGGAAGCAATGGTCTGTAATGATATAATTACAGCTACGCTGTCATGTACACAACAATGGAGATGCATGGGGCACTAATCAGTGCTAAGTCTAATTAGTTTTTTTGAGCTTCCATAATTCATCAACTTGCTTTCAAAGTTAGATTCCAACAGAGTTCTCTTCTTTAATTCTCCGCAGGGATTAAAAAAACACCAGGAGTCTTTCTCTTTGCTGACAAAGGAGGGCTTATTATTGGATGTTTGAGATAATCCAGTGCTGCATTCCTCCAGTAGAGCCTTGCCCACATTAAATGGTTTAATCACTGTACAGCTGACTAGAGGTTTGACTTCACGTTGTTCTTTTCGACTATACATCAACCTATCCAGCGCCATCAGCATATCCACCTCCAGTATAAGTTCAACTTTATCAGATATTTTACTTTACCTGTATTAAATATGATAAAATATAATGTAGAGTGCTGTTTATCATTGTTACTGCAATGTTTAACTGAGCTTCCACACCAAGTTTTTTTTGTGTGTGTAATATTTTTTTTAACCTGCTACAATTAGCTCTGTCCAATGTGTAAAAGAAAAAAAAAATCACTTTTAGATTTCAGTTCAGTGAGCTTTATTAAAATATTTTTCCTACTGCTTCCAGACTAGAATCCTTAGTCTTACATTAGGTGACAGATGAGTATCTCACACCATGCATATACTGTAAGTGTGTGTTAATGCACAACAGAATGGACGCAGAGGACGGATGGAGCCTTTCGTCTTTAATGTAAAGCATAAATGGGCCTTTATCTTGCACAACTGGATGGACATGTTAACTGGAATGTCTTCTCATTCCCAGAAAGAAAACAAATCGGCCCATTTCCTTAAAAGGCTGAATACTTCATTAAACTTGAGGAACTAATAGGTGGAAGTCATGAAGAGGATTGTGTGTTATCTCTGGTACATAATACCCCTATGCTATCATACATAGCGAACAGGTTGTCCTGTCTTTACACTCTATCCATCTTGCTTTTCTTATGTGTGATAGCTTTTGTCACGATTACACAACCTGTTCAAAGACCAGACTAAATGAACCGTCTCTGAGCTCTGGAGGTTTATGTTTGTGGCTAGTAGTCATTTCTCAGGATCCTATATCAGGACTGTTTGTACTGTATAGCCATGTCACCTTAGACATATGGCTTGCGCCCAGGTTGGCTTACAATGCATGAGCAGACAGGTGTTGGGTGTCTTTTCTGCTGGCCATACAGTACGTCAAGAGACATCACTGTTGGACGCCATGACAAACTTGAGACCCTCTGCTTGACAGATGATCTCTCGAACCAATCCCAAACCATGTGGACTTTGGTTTCAGGCATGAATGGTCTTTTTAGCTTTGGAAAACCTAACCTGCCATCTCTTCCAGATTGTAGCCTGGCACACGCCCCAGGCTCCTCCCTAAGGTTGGGTATCGTTTGGATTTTAACGATCTGATTACGATTCTGCTTTTCGGTTCCGGGTCTTGATGGTTCTTAGTTCCAGTTCTTTAAGGGCCAGAGTCAGAACAGGATTTCAAATAAAAGTTTCTTTAGCTGCTTTGCCAACAATGCCTGTGACTAGATTGCTAGAAAAACATGAAAAACACAAGGAGTGAGAGAAAAGAAGACTCAAGTTGGAGACTATTCAAAGGCAGTGTGCAGATTCTGCAAGTGTGAAATACATCATGCTGATCACATGCCAGAACGTATGGTTCATTGAACTTGCATCATTTAAAAATCATTCAATCAGTCTTTACTCATTTAGTGTTGGCTTGTTGGTTTTGTTCAACAACTTTTAGGCTTACAAAGAATGATGCAACCTCTTTTGGGCTTTTTTCCATAGACATGGCTGCCTGTTTCTCTCATTCTCGCACATTTGTGTTTTTGTTTCAAACGCTGCACAGCTCTCAAATCAATTCGTTCAGATTCTGATTCTGGCACAAGACTCTGTGGCAAAAGAACAAAGTCCTTTTACAGTCTGGTAAATCTCAGACATAATCAGTAATGTGTGGCAACACTCTTCTGACTACTGCTAGATGACAAGATCCACATGCAAACTGACATCCTTCCATGCTCTATGTACAGTTTGATCCAATGCAGCAGCTCATTAAAACCGTGTGCATCAAGATGACTGTATTCCCCATTGGGACGTCTCTCTAGAGTCCATTTTCTCTTGCATCACTTTTTCTTTTCAG
The DNA here is from genome assembly GCA_037577475.1 of Chaunax sp. Z400. NCBI lineage: Eukaryota > Metazoa > Chordata > Actinopteri > Lophiiformes > Chaunacidae > Chaunax > Chaunax sp. Z400. The sequence goes on from CM075205.1 coordinate 9,424,442, forward strand.
TCGCCCAAAATGGATCAATTCTTCCTCCACTTTGAGTTAAAGATCGACTTCTTGCTTTTTCACCCGGGAGGGTGGGGGATTTAACGATGCAGTAGCAACAGGAAGTCCGTTATTTGTAGAAGCACAGAAAATGACCGCTAAACTCCAGAGATAATGAAATATATCAGCTTTTACGCTCGCTGTTGCGTCGTACGTCACACCTCTTAACATTGCAGAATGCCGGCATACATTATGAACGCACACACCGAGGTGGCGTTGTGATGCCTATGTCTGGTCTAGTTTGAACAAACCAAAGGGGTCACAGAGAAGGGAATTCGTTTTGACGCATTAAACCTGCAAGAGCACAGTATATATCCAGCATGAGCCCTCATACACTCGTGACTGTATGTTCAACACACTGCAGCTTCACATCCTCTTAGAATTTGTGAAGTCCTTGCAGTCATGCAACAGGATAGACACAGTTTACAATACAACCACTGTATATCAGTGACCCACTGCCCTTGTTCTGGATGCCAGACACCAATAAAAGCAGCCATAAAGCATGCAGAGATTGTGTACATCTATGGCCTGAGTTACACGCTGTGGCACCACATTTACAGGGGCTGCGGGGTTGTCAGGACAGAACAATGGCGACTGTATTGAAGGACCCTTAATGTCGAGACTTTATTTGTCCCCTGGGATGCAAAGCAGAGTCTGGACTTGAAGAAAAGACATGCAGGGTGTGTGTGGGGGTGTGTGAGAGTGAGTGGAGAACATGCATGCAGTTGAGGAATTTGTATATGATTGCAAGACATTTAACAACTTCCTGACTCTTGACCTTTGACTTTTAGATTATTTTAGAGGGAGGGGGTTCTCTCCTAATGAGGGAGACTTAATTTAATTGCAACATAAATTAACATAGGGACTCATGGTGCATTCATGTGGTGTCAGAATAATCAGAAAAAACCATGAACGGCACCAAGTTGGAACACCAACTCCATGATTTATTTTGTAATGAACTGATGAAGCAGAAATGGCAAATATGGCAAATACAACCAGCTTCCCATTAGTGTGACACTTTAAGATGTATTAACAGGCCCAAGTCATTAAAACACATTAATCCAGTGAATAAATAACTTTCTGAAAGTGTAATCAGCTTTGGCAGATTAGGGTGGGAGAGCTGCACTGTGATTTCTATGACCTCATGGGTGGATAAATTGAACTGTCACACTCCAACCATAAAACCAAATTTATGTAACAGCACAGTAGCAATGAGGAGTGATTAATAATTGTCATTTAGATGACTGTTGGAATGCCAGCTAAGCTCAGGAATTTTGTGAATTAGGTTGTAAATTTCAGGATATAACTAATATATCCCATAATCCCCATGGCTCAAGGGAATGCACGTGTGCTTAAATCCACAACGCAGAGTGAAATGAGCTCCACAATCGTATGTGATTTATACACCTAGTAATATAACCTAATAGTGGAATGCAATTTTCTGAGAGGAATCTTTGGAGCATAGTGGAAGCTGGAGCCTGGACTTTTTTCTTTTTTTTTTTTTTACTATGGCCATTAATGCTCAGCTGAATGAGCAGAGCCAATGACATAGCCCATTAAATGTGCTGAGAGCTGCTTGAGGTGGACGCCGAGACCATTTACAGGACAGAGTCCAACTGTAGGCAATAGCTTAACTGGACAAAGAGAAAATAAACACAGTGATTTAGAATTTTTGTTAAACAACTTTGTGTACCTTTGTATCTCCTGTAAGGCCTCAATGGAAGATTATCATTCTCATGCGACCAGTGTTAGTAAAGACTAGACAGACCTTAGCTCTGAAGTTGTAAAGTTGTATTTTTCTGTTTAATGAGAGAATTTGGCAAGAGGTGAATGCAAATTGCATCTTTGTCAATTCAATAGCATAGAATAAGAGAGAGGTGATTAAAGTAAAGAAATCATGTGTTTCTTTAAAAGTGTTGTAAGGCAGCAGATTGTTGCCACTCGAGTGCAGGGAGATAAGTTTCATCACAACAAAATTATGGGTGGATCCCCGACTGAGCTAAATTTATCAGATCATATGAGGTCAAACTGCAACATGACCAGCTGCTTTTAAAAGGCTATTTTTGTGATGGAGTCTGGCCCAGTGCTTTCGCCACCTAAAACACATGGGGCTGCATTACATCACAATTATTTAGAACTTTAAATTAATTTTAAAAAGTTGGATGTAATGTTTTTGTAATTTTTTTTTTTTTTACAAACGTTGATTGCTCCATATGTGTGAAATTGATGTTTAAAAATTTATTTACCAATGACGGCCACTGGAGGATAGAATTACAAAATATTGTCCAAAAAAAGGAATACAATTCTGAAATTTACCTCACTTCAGCTACCATAATATAATATTTCATGAACATTGGATGTGTATTCAATGAGAATCTGTTTGCAGCACAGTTATAGTCAAACATTTCGATGCACTTATTTATTTTATTCATTTAACGTTTATTTAACCAGGTGGTCTTTTAAAAATCTTTTACAAGAGAGACCTGGCCAAGGTAGCAGCCAATCATCGTCATCTGAAAAATTGTTCAATTGGGCCTAAATTGTGGTGAGAATTGCAGTCGTAGCATGTACCTGTCCCCAGAGGATAGTCGGGATGCTCATGCTGCAGCAGAATGGATATAGGGCTAACTGGTTGAAGCATTTGCATGACGCCGAGTTTCCCAGACAATGACGGAGACATTGATTTCTGAATTGATCTCTGAATGAATAAAGGTTAATGGATATATGGTGTTATTTTTGGCATCATTAACCCCCACCACAAACAAAGTGAGGAAGGGAATATAGGGATGGGTTCCATCTGTTTGGTAGATGTCCATAACGTTTAGTTTCCAGAGCATAGCTATTTTTTCCCCTGAAACTGTATGTGCACATCTCACATGTAGGGGAGAGTTGCCTTTCAATATTTCATGTTGAAAATTGAACTTTTTTTCATTAACAAGAATTGCAATTAACAGGGCAAAGTTAAACAGCTGCCTTTCTTCCATGAAATGCACCTATAGCAGGGGAGCCGGAGTATTTCATGTTCATGATGCTTTTCTCTTTGGCAGGGCTCCTGTTGTCTTACACCTGCCAAGTTTATACAATAATACAGGAAACACTGCAGTAGCCTATTAATAGTTTAACTACCACATAATAATAATGATATTTTCTCTCTAATAGCAAAGTCAGACCTCATATCAACTCTGACTGGTGACCAACATGACTTCTATTGGACTGAAAACAAATACTGTATATCGCCCTCCCCTATTTGCTTTCCCATAAGATCACGTGAAGTCACGTGAGTCGGTGCGTCGCGTCGCTCTTCACTTGCCCTCAACTTGATGACTTGCACATTTTGAGAGATGCGCTAATGTTTTCGAACCTTGTCGCGTGATAAAAGAGAGAAAAAGACTCGAGACGGTTCTCCTTCTGCGTGTGATGCCGCCTGGTTTCACTGTTGGTTGACGTTTTCTGACGCCAGTGTTCGGAGTGACTGAAGTCGTTTCAAAGCCTGTTCTGGGCTGGAACGTCCACGTGCCCAACTTCACTCTCACTCAAACGATTCATCTTCTAATTCGGCTTGAGGCGCGCGCTGCACTGGCCAGCCAGACTCTCTTCCTGGCTGGAACAAACCATTTGACCACTCGGACACGGGGGTGTCCACGGTGAAGAGACCAACGGGATACCTGGAGGTAGGCAGGCAATGTGATATAGAATTAGCTTTAAAGCATCATTTCACACGAAACCCCAGGCTAACATTAATGTGCCGTGTCATTGTCTTTAATTCAGGCGTCATGTATGACTTGTATGACATGTATGACTTGTATGACATGTATGACCACACCTGTGCAGTCAGTTCCGCACAGGCAGCGTTACAGTCCGTTGTTATGAAACTGTTACATGTGGAGCCTATCATGTAATACACAGGGTTAACCGAACCGCTGCATTAGCTCGTGTTGCTACAATGTCTTTATACACTGATGGTGTTTATTTTTAAAAGTGTATATGTTCAAAAGGAGGCTCGTGTGTGTTGTGTTCATGTGGCATGAGAGGAGACGGTGGATGACAGGGGCTGTCGGGCAGTAAGAAGTTCTCCATAAATGAAACTCCTGTTTTATATATAGTGCAATAACCACCAGCCCTTGAAATAATAGAAAAAGCAAAGGTTTTGTCTCACAGAAAGACAAATCTTACCAAACTGTGTCTGTCTGGGTCAAAATAATCAGCCTGTTATACAACATGAAGGTGTGACATCATTGTAAGAGGTACTATATTACACAAAAGGTCCCTGAAGTTATATGAAATATGGGTGGAAACGCCTTCAAACGGACTTTTGATGCAATGTGAGTGTAGATCTGTCAGATTTGGTTCAGATGATCAATAAACCCTTTCTGAAGTGAAGACATAAATAGCAAAAGTATGTAAAGTTGTTATTTGTAAAACAACAACAACAAAAAGATGGAAATAAAAACTGCACAAGTTGATTTCAAGCTGAATTCAGTCCTTGAGTTTGCTGTGACGGAGAGATAAAGGAATCACACCCAAACATGTCCATCCTTCACACATCACTGATAAGGGACGCAACAACTGTCAGGAAACGCACATGAATTTTTGTCTTCATTCCTGGCTGTGAGGGTGTGCGCTTAACCTCCTGTTATACCGTTTGGTCTATCTAATGTCAACCTTCCTTGTCATTTTCTTGTTTTTTTTTCTTGTCTCTTTTTCAGGGTGTGTGTGTGTGCGCGTCTGCTCATCCTGTGATGGATGACAAAATGCCTTCACAGCAAGGGAACGCGTTGCTGTTACACAGCAAAAGATTACCCAGCAGGATATCGGCCTACAAAGACGACGGCTTGCAAGCCAGGGGCCAGTGGGCTAGCAAAGCGGAGTTCCTCCTGGCCGTGGCGGGGCAGATCATCGGCCTGGGCAACGTCTGGAGGTTCCCCTACCTCTGCTACAAGAACGGTGGAGGTAAAGCATGTGATTTTATTTTTGGCTCTCTGTCTGTCACCTGTCTTTATCTTTACCTCTATTTAAAACTAACATAATATATACTTTTTTTTTTATTTTACTTCATGTCTGTGTGTCCAGGTGTCTTCTTTGTGCCTTACTTGTTGTTCCTGGTGCTGTGCGGCATCCCCCTGTTCCTCCTGGAGACCTCACTGGGACAGTTCACCAGCCTGGGAGGGGTCAGTGCCTGGAGAGCTGTCTGCCCATTATTTGGAGGTATACTCTAATTGAATTATGTCACCAGTAGACTGTTTTAGGCTGCAGTTATTGTTGTTGTGTTGCATGTAATATTAGTGTACCCAATTCCACACAGAATTCAGAACTTCTCCCAGTTCTTATCACGGATTTTCCTCACGTGTCCAACTGGTAGCATCAGGAAAGAATAAAACCTGTCTGGACTAATCCCACCTTAAACACGTTTGGCTTGATTGTTGGAAAAGACTGATTGCACTCCTAAATGACTGACAGTTTATTATACATGTGAAATCATGGAGCCCTGCTCTACTGGAAAATACCCAGAAGCAACAGCCAAGGATGATGGGGACAGCCTGTACTATGAATAAATTGGTCATCCAAATTAGATTGGGTTCAGACAAGTTTGAAACTCAGGAACAAATTGTTTTGTTTTTTGTGAAAAATATGCAATAGGTGAAATTTGAACTGGGAGGCACAGTGTGAGCTAGTATGAAGGGGCCCTCCTTTTTCTCTGTGCAAACATTGTTGCTGTTGCCACCAGCCAATAAAGGTGTTAAAAGATGTTTTAGCATTAGCCAAAAATATGATATAATGAAGCATATGCTCCTTTTTTTTTTACATTGAACCAACTTCATTCCCAGTCAGTGCTATCTCAGTTATAAACTAGAATGGCACTCATTTGATCACATAGTCTGCCAACAGTCTTCTTCTTTTTTCTTTTTTTTTTATAAACGCAAACCATTTCAATCTCATAGATCCGCATTTTTATTTGGGTCTGCACCAAATCACATGCACTCATAGATACCAACTCCCTAAATATGCTTGATTCTTTTTTTCTTCTTTTTTTTTTTTTCATCAAGATCCACAAATGATTCCTTTAGAAACTAATGAAAATGACGAAAAACACAAACAAAAAATGTAATGGGGTTTATTCTGGCCCGAATCCTCCCACCAAGTTTCATGGAAATCCGTCCCGTGTTTCTGTGAAAACCCGACCTCCTTGGTAGACTTGCTAAACTCCACATGATAGCAAAGAGCCAAATTTCTGTGTGTCCTTGCTTAAGTGTGTGTTTGGGTAGGTGCACCCGTGTTTGTGCAGGTATGCTAAATTGTGATTTGCACGACAAACTGAATATTAAGTCAAATTAAAGAAATTAAAGTAGCAGATGAATAATGATCATTACTAATCCTTCGGGTTCAAATGACCGGTTGCACCCGAGAAATTTTGACATACCATGCATTCCACTTGGAGGCGGTCCTGCTACTGTATGTACTGGTTCACTGTCATTGTTGCTGGGATGCTTACCGGAACTGGAACTTAAATTACAGATGACTGCAGAGAGCTCTGCTGCACTCGAGCTTCAGAAATGCTAACAACGTTGCTCGCAGTGCTGCAACTTCCCAGCACTGCTTCCTCTCTTAATTTGTAATTGGTATCAGTTCGCATACCCCTGGACCTCCACAGCTGCTCCTGGTTTTCCTCTATCCACGCGATGTTTTTACCTCGTAGCGCTCACGTTTGCATGTGTATGCAAGCTGCCACAGATGTTTGCAAAGCAGTTAAGTTGGTAAAAGAGTTCAAAGTAGTTCATTTGGAAAAATTGGAACTAAAGAGTCAACTGCAGTGTAATGAGGGCTTTTTTGTGGTGGCATGTCGGCATGCTTTCAACCTGCCTCCAAAAGCTGTTTGACTGCATCTCATCTCATTCCCTTTATTCTCCTATACGTTCCCTGTCCTTTTTTTTCACAGTCTTTCTGGCACAGGCATTCAAAGCGCTCCCGAGTGCAAACTGCGTGTTGTCAATCTGACTGCAATCAGAATATCAGCTGCATGCATGTGCAGATATTGTGTGTCAAAACAGTGCCCAGATGGCAGCACCCTCCTCGCCTGCCAATGTAAACGCACCAGTGAGGATGACTACGTGATTTTCATGTCATGCGTGCTTGCGCCGCTACGCAAACAAAGAGTCATAGCTGAGGAACTAACGCACAATTACACCATCAAAACAGAAACTGCAGGGCTGCTTTTAAGAGAAATGACACACAATGGGAAGCTGTTAAAGCTGTTGAACCTGGATGAACCAAAACACTCGAGGTATTGAAGCTGGCTTAGACAAACATTTGAATGGGTGGAAGATAAAAAGAAAGTCTTAAAGTAGACCTTTGGAGCAGATTCCATCTGTTCAGTTTTCTCCTTGAGATGAAGCTGGACAGCCCATATAATAAAAGCAGCTCGGGGGAACTTTGATCCACAAACCTCCTCAGCTGTATTTATATATAGCTGCAGCACATTGACTCACCTGTCGGTAAATTATATCAACAGAATGAGATGTATAATTGCTTCCTGATTAAGAGCAATTTAGCCTATGCTCATATTACAAGCCTCATTGTTCAATTCAGATTTTTTTTTACTCGGATCAGATTTGAGGCCTAGTAGCATGCTAGCTGGACCACCTGGGAAACAACAAAGACACGGAATGTGTGTGCTCCATGTTTTTTTTTCCCCTGCTCTGTTACAAATGTTTTAGGGTGGCAACATGTGCTGCTGGTCCATGTGGCCTGCAGATGTGCACACGCACACAGGGTTGGGGCATGTCTCGTGTGTGTGACGGATTTGAAGCTCCCCTCGTGTGAATCTGTTCCTGTAATCCTGCTACTAACAGGAACTGCTTGTTTATATCATCACACTCCTTATCTGACTGTGTGCATCTTCCTGTGTGTGTGTGTGTGTGTGTGTGCGTGTGCGCAGGTCTCGGATATGCCAGTCAGGTGATGATCCTGCATGGCTGCGTTTACTACATCGTCATCCTGGCCTGGGCTCTCTTGTACCTGTCCTACTGCTTCCAGGCAGAGCTGCCCTGGTCTCACTGTAACAACACATGGAACACAGGTCAGTGAAGGCAGGTTTGAGGCCGCTGTGTCAAACTTTAAGGGCTAACTCAGGTGTGTGTGTGTGTCCTCCTGCAGAGGCTTGTGTTCTGTTTGACCACCACAACCAGACAGCCAATGAGAGCAGCCTGTCTGTGAATGCCACATCCCCTGTCATGGAGTTTTGGGAGTGAGTGTAGTTTTTTGGTTTCTTATTGGTGTCTTTCTGCTGTATTGATCGTATATTAATAGAGGTGTTGTGTGTGTGTGTGTGTGTGTGTGTGTGTGTGTGTGTGTGTGTGTGTGTGTGTGTGTGTGTGTGTGTGTGTGTGTGTGTGTGTGTGTGTGTGTGTGTGTGTGTGTGTGTGTGTGTGTGTGTGTGTGTGTGTGTGTGTGTGTGTGTGTGTGTGTGTGTGTGTGTGTGTGTGTGTGTGTGGGTGGGTGTGTGTGTGTGTGTGTGTGTGTGTGTGTGTGTGTGTGTTCCAGGCGGGAGGTCCTCCGTCTCTCCAGCAGTTTAGATGAGCTGGGGCCAATCAGCTGGAAGCTGGCTCTGTCACTGGCCGTCATCTGGCTCATCTGTTACTTCTGTGTCTGGAAGGGTGTGAAGTCCACCGGAAAGGTGAGCAGGAGAGACGGCAGCCTATTTTTTTTATTTATTTATTTTAAAATTCATTTAGTCTTAGTCTCTTCAAGGAGTTCAAGTCGACAGATATGAAATAAACTCGTCTCCATCCTCAAAGACCGGAAGAATGCATCAAAATGTACATTTTGCTTCAGGACAGTCAGGACAAACATGGTGTGGAGGCACCACACCATGTTTGGAGACGCCATCGACGTCAGACGTTAAAAGTAACCTCCTTTTTTGTGTCTTTCCTTTGAGAGCACAAGGTCAGATAAATATCCGTGTCCCTGCCACCCAGTTAGCTCAAGGGCTGTTCAAAGCAGAGCAAACACTGGCTTATTTGTGATCTCATGAATGCCGTCATCCTGACACAGCACGGGGAAGATGGCGACAGCCAATGCAGACCTGAAAGTTGCCTTTGCATATTTCGGATTCGTTTGAGATCCAATTTTCACTCTGCAACTCTACAGCACCTGATGGATTCTGGGTCATCAGATGATGTGGAGTGATATCAGGTGATGATGCCGAGTTCCTAGAAAGTTTCCAGCCTTCCAAAAACATTTTCTAAATGCCGGTCTTCTCGATATAATCGACCGACAGGGCCAGAGAAGCTCTGCAGTTCAACACGCAGCAGTCCCAGAGTTTAATCACATCACAGTAATGTGATCACCCATGATTACCTCTAATTGACTGAAAGTAGGCCACAGACACACTTTGCACATGAAAGGCAGAACGCACAGTGTGCAAAGGTCAAAATACGCTATAAAATATTGGATTACAGATTAGTATTTAACCTCCAGCCCTCTCTCTGCAGGGATCTGTGTATAAATGCGTGCAGGATGTAAAATTAAACTGGTTCTGGTATCAGTTTTACTGTATCTCCACTCCATGGGTTACGATGACATGGTGGAAAATAATAACAGAAGTGTGTTTCCTTTGAAACTGTAATTACAACATAATTATTCTTCAACAATCAGTCTCTTTGTGCATTACGTAGATCTGTGATGATGATTATCATTTAACAATAGGTTATTTGAGGTTTAATTGCAGTCATCTTCCTTCCTCGGTGACTCATAAATGATTTTGCATATTTTAATGCATAAATGCTGCATGTTACATCTCAAATTCAGTAGAAGGATCATAAAGGGCCTTGTCCTTCCTCCGTTTGATGAAACCATTCCATTTTAGAGTGTTAACCATTAGATACCAAGAGATCCTTTAATTTGCTCTAAACCAGATGACATCCAGGATCCTGGAAAGTCTTTTTGGTGCAACAGAAGTGAAGTTAAACAGAACTCTTCCTCTTTTATGTGACTAGTGAAAAAAGGGGCTGCAGGGCTTGTTTGTCATCTCGCTGCCATCATCCCTCACTGCCTTTGTCTTCTGGTGTTTCCGGCTCCGAACGTGTCTCTTGTTTCCATGTCACTCTGCAATCCCTTGCGGGGTGTGTACCTTCTAGGTGGTGTACCTCACAGCCACGTTCCCTTATGTGATGCTGTTTGTGCTGCTGGTGCGCGGCGTCACACTGCCTGGAGCGACCCAGGGAATCATCTACTACCTGAAACCCAACCACACTCGCCTAGCGGACCCACAGGTACAGAAACGCACAGGGACATGCATGCTTTTGGATGCATTTAGACTATGCAGCATTAAAAAAAAAAAAAAATTTCTCTGTGGGAGAATTCTTACAGGTGGGATAGCAGCTCCCACAGGCATGGGGCCCAATCTGTCAGGTGAGAAGGTATATTGCCAGATTCACAGCACAGCACAGCACAGGACAAAGGATTGTGGACTTTCTGGTCTGTACACTTTATATCTGCAGCTTTGCCCCATGCAGAGATGGCAGGAGTTTATCCCCCCCTGAGTGATTACTCATCACAAACAGATGCACAAATAAACAAATAAAACTTGTGCCCTTGTTGTTTTAATTAATGTGAGTTAACTCGATGCATATGATTTCCTCATTTTAAGAGTAAAAACAGTTCATTATCGACTCAACCCCCCCTGCTGATGGAAAGTCAGGTCCAAAGAAACATTCCAGGAAACGGTGAAACGGTGTTGCGTCATTCTGCAAACAGAAACATGTATTTTTTTAAACGTATAGGATTGGAATTTTTATGAATAAAGGCAAAACTTTTAAAAAAAACACCATGTCTGTGTATTCTATTGTATCAGAGTGTCTAACATGTCCTCTTCATTGTCTCCCCCCCCTCTCTCTCTCTCTCTCTCTGTAGGTATGGATGGATGCAGGTACCCAGATATTTTTCTCATATGGGATCTGTTTGGGGAGTCTCACAGCCCTCGGCAGTTACAACAAATACAACAATAACTGCTATAAGTGAGGCACTTTGTCACCACATGAAACACACAACAGCCATTCTATCCACACAGCCTCCACTTCACACAGACACACACACACACCATATTCGCTGAAATGTAAGATGTAAGCTCCGTCTGGTCGGATGGCTTCCACAAAGAATGGCTGGAACGGACAGAGAAAACACACTGATACAGCCACGCCTCAAAGAAAAGCCCTCGCTGCCATGTTTCCCACACTCTCTGACTCCCACACACAAAAAGAACCAGGCTTCGAACTCTGACTGTTTATTTGCCTCCATGGATATCGTTACACTGGCAGTTTTGCTAAAGGCACTACATTGTTAGCATTGTTTCTCCTAACGTTGTGTCTCACTGTCGTGCTAAAGTAATTACATTATTGTGTGTGCCCCCCCCCTAGGGACTCCTTCCTCCTGTGCCTCCTGAACAGCGCCACCAGTTTCCTGGCAGGCTTTGCCATCTTCTCAGTGCTGGGCTTCATGGCTGAGGAGCAGGGAGTGGACATAGGCAGTGTGGCCCAGTCAGGTGAAACGGGCTGGAGGATGGGAAAACAGAAAGGAGTGACTGATTCTGACGCTTTTTAAATGTTACTGCAAAACATTTTCAATGCGGAGATATATTATTATTGTGTTGTGTATATATATATTGCAAGCGGCACATGCTCAGAGCATGTTAAAATGATATATGCGATTTTAGGTGGACTCTGAAGGTTGGACATCTTCTCCATCACATATGTGCAAAACGATATCCACTCCTCCAGACTCGCCAAAGGAACGGCGCATATGTCATAGACTGAAACGCACAGTTTGTTGCATTTATAGATGACGCCTCTAGTAGTGATGGAGTAAAGAGTCATGCCAGAAAATTGATTGAAAATGGGGGAAAAAAGAAAAGAAAATTGGGAGACGGTGTGGAGCCTCTTCTCCTCGTAGCAGAGGACGAGATCAGCCGCCATGTAAAAGAGATAGTGAGTTGTTATTGTTGACATATTTCATTGTTTACAAAGCCAACGCCACCATGTTTACACGCCTCTTTGCTTGCGGAAGGCTGGCATGCTGTTGTAAATCACATACTTGAGTTGCTGCCATTTCGTTCGGTGTATATAAACAACGGCAGCGTCTATAAAGGTCCTTTGTGGTGGAATTGCGCAATCTGTGTGTGAAAAGTGTTCAATTATCTAGGTCACATGATCCAGGTTTGTATGACTCTGCCCTGCCTGAAGGCAAAGAAACTCGATTCGAGCTTTTCCCTTTGCATCCATTTTTCCGCAAACTACAAACACGAACCAACGCTGTCTGTGTCACATCCAGCCACCCAAGAGACACGTCTGACCAAAACCAGAGACGAATTGATCCAACCAGCAAGTGTCGAAAGCGAAAGCCTGAAATAAATCTGGGCCACAGAGCTCCAAAAATGATTCATCTGTATCAATCCTCAGCTGAAAATAGTCCCTCTTTACCCCTGATTAAGTAAAGCTAGCTATAAACTACAGTACCCAGCATCCTCAGGAAACAACTTGCAAAGATTCACACCTTTTAATAGGAATGAAGGGATTGATTGTCTTTATTTTACCAAATTAGAACATGGCTTTTATATGAGGGATTTATTTTACTTTGCTATGTAACTTGTTAATAATTACACACAGGATTCAATAATAATCATATTTTTGAATAACATGCATTGACTGTTCTCCCAGGGCCCGGTCTTGCTTTCATTGCCTATCCCAGAGCTGTAGCCATGATGCCCTTGCCTCAGCTCTGGGCCGTCTGCTTCTTCCTCATGATCATCATGCTGGGGCTGGACACACAGGTAGAGACACACACAGCATCTGATGGTTTTTGACATCATTGTGTGAAACCGGCACCAGGTGTGCTCACCCCGTGTCCCCTCTGTCGCCCAGTTTGTGAGTCTGGAGGCTCTGATGACGTCGATCACTGACCTGTACCCTCATGTGATCAGACGAGGTCACCGCAGAGAGCTGCTGCTGCTCTTCTTCTGTGTCGTCTGCTTCCTGATTGGACTGGTCATGGTCACGCCGGTAAGTGATTGGATGTGTGTGCAAGATTCTCTACCCTCTGTTTTATTTATTTTGTGTTATTGAATATTTGTGTTCTCCACCCCGGGATGCAGGGCGGTCTGTATGTGTTCCAGATCTATGACCAGTTCTCCTGCAGTGGAGCCAGCCTGCTGCTTCTCTCCATCTTCCAGTCTGTGGCCATCGGCTGGATTTATGGTACAAATTCTCCTCACTTATTTTTTCTTTTTCTTTCTTCTGCTGCCCTACCTGCTTCTTTTATTTCCTTTCCTCCTCTTCTTTTCATTCCCTTTACTTGCTCTCCTTTCCTCCTTGCCTATCCTCTCCTGTAAGTCTTATCTCCTTTCATCTAGTCTATTCTAGTCTCCTTGCCTCCTTTCCTCTTCTAGTCTAGTCTTGTTTAGTTTCCTCTCCTCTAGTCTCTTCATATCTAGTCTTGTCTCCTTTCCTCTCCTAGTCTTTTCTTGTCTTGTCCCCATCCTCTAGTCTAGTCTCCTCTTTTCTCTAGTCTAGTCTAGTCTCGTCTCCTCTCTAGTCTGGTCTAGTCTCCTCTCCTCTAGTCTAGTCTAGCCTCCTCTGCTCCCCTCTAGTCTAGTCGCCTCTCCTCTAGTCTGGTCTAGTTGCCTCTCCTATTCTCTGGTCTAGTCTCCTCTCCTATCCTCTGGTCTAGTCTCCTCTCCTATCCTCTAGTCTAGTCTCCTCTCCTCTCCTCTAGTCTGAAGTGTTTATCGCTCCGGTAATGAAAGTAATTCCTAACATCTGATAAACACACACAGTCAAATGGTCCTCTTCCTCCCCTCGTTCTGCATTCCAGCAGGAGGCAGACAGTATATTCACATGGCTGCAGCTACCCACTGGTGTAAGGAGACTGGCAGCTAGCCAGGTCCCTGTCTGTCTCCTCTGGGCCCTAAATCAGCCCCCAGTCCCCGTCGACTCTCAGTCTGGTGGCCCCAGGGTGCCCCCTCTCTCAGCCAGACCTGGGGCTCGGGAGACTTTCCAAAGACTTTTTGATTGTGAGATCGGTAGAATGTGCCACGCATGTACATCAGGACAATAAGTACAGTCTGGTAGAAGAATTAAAACCCAGAGAAGTTGTGAAATTAAAGTGTAGTTCATCACAGAAGCAGAGAGTGGGTTTGTGTGTGAGGCTGTATGAATGCTAAAGAAGCCTGTTGTTTTTTTTATAGCTCTCCCAGCAGTAGGTGAGTGGAGCAGCAGAGCTGAGGAGAGAGGGGGTGTAAGTGGACTGGGTAACACAGCGATGGACCTTTCTCCCCCTTTTTATGACTGTTTGGGATTTTACAGCTCTGAGGGACTCGAGCATACACTGACACTCTCCCACTGCAGGTTATGTGGTCCTGAAGGAATTTCACTGCAGACGTTCTGTTGCTTTTACAAAAAATAAATAAACGGGAACACCGACTTCTACTGACTGAGTCATCCCAAATGATACTTACAGGATGGAATGTTAAAAAATGGCACCAGTCTTGTGCAAAAAACAACACAACTATAATATAAATGCATTTTGGTGCAAAAAAAAAAAAAAAAGTCACTCCAACCAATTAACACCACCGCCACCAAAAGCAACAAGCCAGTCATAATCCAAACCACAACCACATCCAGTCACGGTGTTTTGTTTTTTCGCCTACAGGAGCCGATCGCTTCAACGCCAACATCAGGGACATGACCGGCCACAGGCCCCTGGCTCTGTTCAAGCTGTGCTGGAAATACTTGACCCCAGCTGTGTGCACGGTGAGTGATCTTTCCCTGCTGACCAAACGCGTGTTTGGAATATCATACTCAGTCCCCATGTGTCTGAAGACTCTTAGAAAAAACTGAAACAAACTGAAAAAGTATCCCGACTCTTGTACTTTCATTTCATGCTATAAAATCTGCAAACATGCAAAATAGGGATGGTTTAAAACATTTGCACAGCATCACTATTGACCAGTAAAGGTTTAAAATGAAATGTCAGCATTAAATGAGCACTTCTGCACATTTTTAACCAGGGACACAAGAGGCGTTATTGTGTCTTTTTTGCAGTGTTTGTGCAAAGCTAAAGTAACCGGCTCCAGATGTACTACACTGACATCAGAGTGGTATCATTGTTCTTTCTGCCTCCTACAGGCCACCTTTGTGTTTTCCCTGGTGAACTGGTCTCCACTGAATCTGGGGAAAGGCTTGGTCGCTCCAGCCTGGGCCACCATGCTGGGCTGGATCCTTACTTTGTCCTCCGTCTCCCTGCTTCCCATCTGGGCCATCTACAGCCTGGTCACCACCCCTGGAACCATGGCACAGGTTACAACTCTCATTCATTCATTCATTCATTTATTTAGCACTGTGAGCTGCTGCTGATGCTTAAGGATCATTAAGCCAGAAATGATATAAAAAAAAAAACATGCATCTATTTTCTCAGATAATATAAAGAATTTAAAAGTCGGCGTAGAATAAACAGCTAAATTGATAGATTGTGACTTTTTTCTCCCCTCCAGCGCTTTCAACATCTGTGTAGCCCTGTAGAAGACTCATTACAGGCCCCCCGCTATTACCCCACCAAACACTCAGCTCTGTCCTACAGCCCTGAGCTGCCCCTGACCGAGAAGGCAAGCACACCGATCACAGACGTGAAGCAGGGTCAGGTGACCCTATAATGGTCAGTGACTAAGTAACGCTGGATGCTGGATCGCCAATCTGATGTAGCTGAAGCGCGGATCAAGGTTTATGAAACACTGCTGGGTCCTAATTGCGGGGTTGGATCGGCATTGGTCAACATTTCTAAACGAACCATGTTGTAATGGACCACAGAGGCCGGGTTTCAGCTCAAAAGATGCTTCAGTTGAAATTAACGTTCATGCAGTCATCTTCTTTTCTTAAAGATGGCTGCCTGAATTGGGATAAAATTCTGAAACGATGCACTCCTCATTCTTGGCAACATCCAAAACTTTCCTGTTTGTTATCCATTGAATCATTGTAGTAGTGGATTATTTAATAGCAGCCTCTTTTAAAAATAATGCTAATGCAATTTTTAACAGCATTTCAAACAATCTTAGCCAACCATTATACTCTCTGTGGGAGATTACTGCTTATGTTCGAAATTTGCAGACCTACCAACTTTGGGAAAATATTTAGAATAGCACAATAGTGTAACCTGTCATTACGGTTACAAGTTTAGCTGCAAAAATAATTATGAACAATATAACTTAACGTTATTTAACCAACTTGAAATCAGGTCTGCATTCATTTTAACTCAAATCACGGTCCGAATGTCAGCTTTACCTTCGTAAAGGAGTTAAAAGTTGTGCAAAAGTAAGGAGGCGTGACGAAATAAAAAATTCTTGTTGCTGAAATGATCGACATTATGCTTTTGTCAATGATCCCCGCTTGAACCCAACATCAAGATTGGTTGAACTCTTCTTCTTCTGGTGCTTTTTTTTTCCGACAGGCCCAAACCTGCTGCCTTTGTGTTTAAACCTAAGTACTGCACATGCACAAGAGCTCACAGGCGTCACCAGCTCTCTGTGTAGGTCAGTGGCAAACGGTAGCTGCTACGCAAAATGTGTGGAGGTTTGCAGGTCTGCACTCAGCTTGGCCTCGCCACTGAATATTTCATCTTGAATGACTCTGTGAGTCAGACTTGCTTTCTACGGCTTTGCTGTATGTGCTGCATCCTCTCCTCTGTGATCGCCATATCATGGAGTCAGAATGGTTCATAAAATGCCTTTTTTTTCTCTTTTCTTTTTAAACCATGCAGTGCTAATGCAAGAGTTGCATTGGCCAAATACAACTTTTTTACTGCCATTGTATCAGTTGTCATGTTTACACTTCATCACTGAAAAGGATTGAACTGTGCAGCAACTGTTTTCATCCATTCTACACATTCATCTCTGGAAAAAAAAAAAGTCATCAGGATCGTTTTGTTTTTGTTTTTTTATTGTTATTAGTTGCAGACATATTCAAACGTTTTCAGTGCAGGTACTGCACAAAAAAAAAAATCCATTATCATGATGTCTTTGCACTGTACCAAAACTGTCGTACTTATCAAGCTGGGAAACATGCAATCATGATATAACTGTAATATTACTGTTGCTGTGTAGACTAAAAAGATATATTATATATATTTCTTGGATGAGCAATGATGTGTTCAATGATGCAAACTTGAAACTGAATGCACCGTCTTTCAAAGCTGGATCAGGTTTTTGATCTGTGAAAATTCTCCCCTGGGTTCAATTTAACAAGCAAAGTTCAAATCCCACCTGGTATCTTTAGATAATGCTTACATTTACTTCAAACTAGTCCAAGCGTGTTATCATCTCTGTTTACAGGTGCATCGATGTGCCTCTTTATTCTAAAATGGGTTTCTTTTGTACGTGTGTGTTCTTGTTTTGTTTTTTTAAACATATGCATAAAAAACATGATTGATAAAATAGTGTGTGTTGACTGTGTTCATTTCTAATGGAGATTAGGGTGAGTGAGAAGCTGTGCGTGTGTTTGAGAATAGAGTATACCTGCGGTTGAAGCTCGCAGCCACCCAGGAGACTTTTGCGTCTCTCCCTCTGCTCCATGGTAACAGATGCTAAAGACAACACCTGGCTTCAGAGAGAAGAGGACATGAAGGAGAGGGGGGGTGGAAAAAGAGATGGAGGAGAGAGGAGTTTTTGCGAGCGCACAACACCGTCACCCATTCAAACAAACACAAGAGAACGAAGGGCTGTGATTGGCTTGCATCCTGATGGGAATTACTGATAGAAGAGGAGGATGGGGTGCATGTGTGCAGAGGAGGAAGAGGAGGAGGGAGCCTAAGGAGGGGAGTGAATTCTGACGCCACCACTGAGATAGAGCCTGGCGGTTATGTAAAAGGCTTGGCTCGTCAATTGACCGCATTGGATTCCCTCCCCTCCCAGCCACCGTAGAAGTGGGCTGGTACCACATGCGCACGTGGCTTGGCACACGGGTTTACACACTTGTTTTGGTGACGCTCAATACCGTATGCAGCCTTCTTTGCACGTGTGATGCGGGTTACTGTGTGTGTGTGTGTGTGTGTGTGTGTGTGTGTGTGTGTGTGTGTGTGTGTGTGTGTGTGTGTGTGTGTGTGTGTATATGTGTGTGTGTGTGTATATGTGTGTGTGTGTGTGTGTGTGTGTGTGTGTGGATAATGGGGGCAGTTTATGTCCATATGGTTGCTTTGGCATACATCTCAGTTTCAGATGATAGGGATTAAAAATGATCCAATAGGCTGAGTGTATGAGATTCAAAGGGGAGAGAGAGGGAGGGAGGGAGAGGAGGACTTTGTGGGGGGGGGGGGTATATAGGATTTTTTTTTTTTTCCTGCAAACCATTATTTTTGTATCCCCCATAAACTCAACATACGTAGTTCATATGTGTGGATAATGAATCCTGATGGTCATGCAATAAGAAAGAATACTTCTCTAAGATGCTTATGAACTTTTCCAGACACACACACAAACACATGAGGTGTGTGTCGACATCACACTTGTCGTCCTCGGCTCTCTTTTTGCCCCGTCTTTACTGCCCTCTTCATTTTACTGCAGGTAATACACTTGACAGTTTGGTGTGAGGGAGAGGCAGGCGGCAGCAGGGGGGGTGGTGGCCGGAGACGAGACCGAAGGACGGGAGAGAAAAAGAGGAGGGTGGCGGGAGGCGTGTTACATAACAGTTGGGTGATTTGGACATGAACTGGAACCACTCTGCAGTGGAAGTTGTGGGAGATGAGGCCTCGTTATTTTAACAGCAGGGCCGTAGCACAGAATTAAAGAGGCCAAGGCCCCATGATGCACCTCTGACAACAGGAATCTACAGTTTTCTCTTGTTGGCTTCAAAGTAGTATATCGATAATAAACCATCTTCCTCATTGCTAGCCCTGTTGGCGAACATTTTCCTGCAGGCTTATTTTAACGCATCCTTACTGTGGGATGTTTAATGCCTTGGCGGGATTTGACAGGGGCAGCGAGGCTTACGGTGGCAGCACACTATGTTCCGTTTGTCTTTGGCCACACTTCTGCCATCCGCCCACTCCCTGGCTGCATCGCTGCATGCACCAGGCCATGCTACCCACATTGCTCGGTCACATAGAAGTGGCTTTTTGGATTAGCGTGCCGCTTTAGGAGAGCTGACGTGGGCTGTCACTCTTTTTTAAGTTGAAACGTAATATTCTGATCTCAAATTGCATGTCCACAAAGAGAGGCCTCCCTCTTGGCATGCAGACACAATGACCCCCCCTATGTGGTGTGCAAAGGTAATAGCTGTTAGGTGACTCAGCAAATGAGAACTTTTAACTCTGAGAGTGTGTTTGTGAGCTCCGGCGAGGTATGCATGGCTAAATCCCTCTCAGCACATGAGCATGACATCCCGTTGGCACCACCACACACACACACTTCCCTAAAGGTACAATAAATATTCAAGACAGCTCCCAGGGCCCAGTCACACACCTGCAGGACCTATACAGACTCAGCTGTGCAGCACCTACTGTATGCATGCTCACAGATTTCCTCCTCCTAACACACGCCATTAAACGTCTCACACGGGAACTCCCAGAACTCTTATTCGAGAATGGCCATAAATTATCTATCCCCCTCTAGTTTGCTGAAAGTCTCACTGTTAAGACTTTTTAAGCCTTCAATTATTAAAGGAGTCAAAGTGGTAAAAATAACAGGCCTAATGGAGACATTTCGAGTTGGGATGGATCGTGTTGGTCCTGGCTGTTCAGGAACTTGTTTTTTCTGATGGCTCATGCTGGACTCAAGTGATGCTGACACCGTGAAATGGATGAAAACATAAAAAGAGGTGATGCTCATACACGAGGTGGATTTTAGTGGTACTTTATAAGCAGACGTGACTCCTTGCATGGGCCTGTCTGTCTGAGTTTCAGCGATTTTGATGGACTGCACTGTTCAGGATTCTCTCCTCCAGCACTTGACTTTGCTCTGATTTGAGGGAGAGAGTGAGCGCGCGCGCGAGAGAGAGAGAGAGAGGAGAAGAGGGGGGGGGTGATTGAGCGCAAAGGGGGCAGGACTTTTTCTCTCCGAGTCCTATTAAGAGCAAACTTTGTGTTTTTGTTCTCCAAGTTCAGCTCAGCGTCTCCTCTGCGCACAGTTCTTCTCTGCTCCTCTTTTCTTTTCCATTTCCCCCTCAATGGTTTTTCCTCCTCTCCTGTTGGTCACTCCTGTGTGTGTTTTCATGGGGGATTTGGACACTGGGGAGATGCGCTTTTTGGAGGAACAAATGCTCAAAGTTGTCTCTTCGTCCACTCTGGGATTGTTTTAGTGGATAGATAGATAGATATTGATGTTCCTCGGGTTGGAATGAACAATGGTGCGGCTCCTTGGCGCTCTGGCCGAGAGCATGTTCTGTTTTCGGCTACTGTTGCTGTGCGTCGTGGAGTTGGAGCTGGGAGCCGGGCTTAACACTTTCCAAGGTTTCTATCTTCCACCTGCGAACGGATCGCTTCTCACACCTGCGCGGAGGACAGACGGGGTCGTGCGGACTATTGACCGGATTTACCACGGAGGAGGGAAGGTGGGCTACCTGGTGTACCTGGATGGGAGCCGCTTTCAGCTGGACATGGAGCGGGACGAGTCGGTGCTGTCGCATCATTTCAGCCCCCAGTATGTGCTTGCTATGATGGGGGAGAGCACCGCAGCTTTGCCACGGGAATGCGTGTACCGCGGCACAGTGGACTCCAACCCGGAGTCCCTGGCAGTGTTCAACCTCTGCGGAGGGGGTCTGGAGGGCTTCTTCGCCGTGAGCCATGCACGCTACACCATCACTCCTATTATCAGGGCGAAGGGACACGAGAACGACGTGCGCGCCCTGCAGGATAAGGACGCGGATAGCGCGCTACACGTATTTACGCGTGAGAGTTTCAGCTTCGAGTCCATGCGCGAGGCGCGCGAGAGCTGCGGGACACGCGACGCGCGCAGGGGACGAAGGGATGCGGTGGGGAAACGCCATCACAGAGGTCGTGGGAAGCGGAGACGTGACAGACAAGGGCTCGCAGCAGAGGAGACGGATGAGCACGGCGCGCGCGGAAGGAGATGGTGGAGCCAGCTCGCCAAAGCGCCTGGCATGCGGCGCAAGAGGTCTGTGTCTCGCGCCAGGCACGTGGAGCTTCTCCTGGTGGCAGACGACACCATGATCAAGAAATATGGCAAGGACTTGAACCACTACCTGCTCACACTGGCCTCCATCGCCTCCAAGCTGTACGGGCACGCCAGCATCGAGAACCCCATCCGGCTGTCGGTGGTCAAAGTGACCATAGTCACCGACAAGGAGAAGGGACTCGAGGTGTCCAAGAACGCAGCGGC
Organism: Chaunax sp. Z400; assembly: GCA_037577475.1. Lineage (NCBI taxonomy): Eukaryota > Metazoa > Chordata > Actinopteri > Lophiiformes > Chaunacidae > Chaunax > Chaunax sp. Z400. The sequence continues at coordinate 9,445,848 of CM075205.1, forward strand.
GACACTGAAGAGCTTCTGCAAGTGGCAGAACCAGCAAAACCCGCTGGACGACGACCACCAGCACCACCACGACGCCGCCATCCTCTTCACCAGGCAGGTAAACAAACTTCCATCTCCTCCCACCTGTCTCACCTCCCTGTACCTGGCACCGAGGCGCCTGGGGCCTCTCCTCCGCCGTTTGGGACGGAGGAGAGGCAGCTTAGCAACCCGGTGTGACGCCTAGGCAGCGGAGTGACGCCAGGGTTTGTTTTGATTGGGATGGCGCACGCGGTGGCAGCTGGTTCACGGTAGCCACGCGCTTGGCCGGTCAATCCCTGTGACTGTTTTATAGTGGAAATAGCCTCTAAAAAGCAAAACACACTTTATAATGAAAATACTGACAGACATCACTTTTTATAGATTTTAAAAGTCTAATTAAACTCTTTGTTATCATTTGAGTCGCTAAGTTACATATAAAGTGTTAATTTTTGCAAATCATGTCTGTTTCTTTCCCTCGTCTCTTTTTTGGCCAAATTTTGCGCACACACACAAAAAAAAAGTATTTCCTGGGCCTGGTGTGGGTTGTTGTTTTTTTTCCTCTTCTGTCTCCAGTCTCTCCCTCCCAGTCCCCTGACGCCCCAAAAGCCTCAGAGTCTGTGAGCCGAGACGCATGCTTCTATCTGTGCACGCAAATTCTTCACAGGGTGGGAGGTTTGAAATCAGCTGGTTGCTCTGCAGAAATATCCTTAAAATTCCCTTGAACCTGCAGGCACTTAGGCGGTCATCCCAACCTTGCAATTCCTCCCTCCTTCCTCCTCTCCTCTCTCATCACTCCTGTCTGCACATTTTTTCCCCAGTTACTTTTCCAGCGTCTGTCAGCTGGGCCTGGGAGCTGTCAGAAAAACAAACACATCCACCCTGGGAGAAGCAACCACACTCATTTATGCCTCCTCTCCACCATCCCTTTCTTCCTCCTCCCTGGCTTTTTAGAAAAGCTCCAGGGCAGCAGCAGATGTACGTGCATTTTTCACCTCTCTGGGTGTGGCTTTCTGGTGGTTAGCTCCAGCTGACGTGTCAGATATCTCGCCTCGGATTGCAAAGTGTCCAGCTCATACAGATTCTTGTCATGGCTTGGTGGTGGGAGCATGCACCAGAGGTATTACCTCGGATCTCCTGGCATCGGTGGCAAGTCGGTGCCGTCATGCATTGGCAAGGCGGCCAGTAGTAAATACCTGGGTCGGCAGGCTGGCAAAGTGGCACACTTCCTGTGTGCCAACCACCTTGTGGCTCCTTCCTAAACTAGTTGCCAATACAAGTGCAAGGGCAACCAGGCAGAAGACTGTGCCATCCTTTGGTGGTTGGGCTTTGGCAGGGTTGGAAGGGTCAGGCGCGCATGGAAAAATGTTATCCAGATCCCTCTAAGGCTGCCTCAGGATTGGACGGCAGAGAGTAAAAAAGTAAAGGAAACTAATGAAACATGACAGTTTGTCAACTGGGGATTTTTCTCTATTCTTCTTGGGCTTTGATCCTTTTAGAATATCCACGCTCACCCTGGCGAAAACCCATCCACCCTAAGTATCTTTCCACTCGTTTGAAATTCATTTTCATGTCTGAAACACGGACAGCTTGGATAATATAATTCTATCCTTATTCAAGAGCCTTTTCATACCAAAAGCTTGAAGTTTGCAAAGTTTCCACATGAGTTTCGTTTTATTTTTCAGGGGGGGAAAGCTTCAAGAAGATATAACTTAACCACACACATGCATTGGCCTCAGTATGAGGAGTTACAATAAATTGGACTATGATCTGTGGAATCAATAAGCAATGCAAAGATAATGCAAGCTCTGCAGACTGTATGCTGCTAAAAGGCTGATATTAGCCTTATACTGTATTTGCCTCACCGCTTTACCAGTCAGCATTAGATTTCTGCCTCACCTGTTGCAGCACTTGTATTATTCATAAACCTGTCTCCTTACCTTCATTTCACACAGCTCTCACTTTCGCCATTGATACTGTAGATGTAACCTGTCAGCAGCAGAGGCAGGTGATCCCACCCTCTTGTGCACAGAGCGTGTAATCATCTCACCGTTAGCGCAGTAAAGACTTCAGAGAAGCACATTGAGGTGGGTGGCTGCAGGATATATGAGCCGTAATCTGGGCAGCATGCAGTATAAGCACTAATGCATGACTTGACTTTAAGGTCAACTCCTTACTTTAACTTTGACCTTTGAACTCCAGCTATTTAAGGCCATTTTCAAGATTTGTGTGTTTGTGTAAGGGACAGAAAAGCAGGGCTCTTTACATCTGAAACCTGCAGCCAAACAGAGCAACTGCGTGATTGAATGGAAGTGTAATTTAAAAAAGCACTTTCTTGACGAATGGATGGTGCAGCAATTGTGTCAGGAAGCAAATAAATGTGGAATGTGAAGATGCTGACAGTGTTCTCACTTTATTCTTCAAAGGAACCCCTCCTCCATTTCGCTATCAATCTTTTTACCAGAGTGGCGGTCAGAAAATATTCGACGTCCAGAGCTGCACATCATCGTTTTCACAAACAGGATAGGGGCTTTTATAGTTTCCACTGACACAATGCCATGAAGGAAATTTGGCTCAGGTAGCTCATACCTCGCTGCATTTTGGCTGGAGAAAGAAGAAAAAGAAGTTGGATACATGAGGCGTGGTTATGTGGTGAACGTTTTCAGGAGAATAGCTCTGGTTGTAGCATCGGTGGAAAGTTAACAGGGGTAGACAAACATTGATGTGCTGCAGATTCACTTCAGATATGTTATGGGCAATCGTCTCAACCTCATTTCAACCGAATAGCGAAGAAGTAACCTTTTACATCTGCGTATTTCCAGTTACTGGGAAGTAGGTCCCGATTCCTGGAGGTTGCTGGACTAGAACTGAAGCTCACTGAAGACTTTGTGACTGAAGTCAGACCAGCCCATTGTTCCCAGATGGAGGTGGGGGCAGCAGCAGGAGTTCACAGGGTTGGATGGAGCTCGCCTCTTTGTGGTCAGGTCCAATTACTCCAACACCCCGTACCCGCAGTGAGCTGACCCGTGTGGCTGTGTCACGCTGTCCCACACATACCAGCACCGGAACAAAACAACGGGCACATTGAGGAGACACGGGACCGTTCTGAGGGTGTATTTGTCTACATGGGAACATTAAGTGTTATGCATGGCTGTGCTCTCTTGTTGTGAGCTTGGACAGTAGACAAAGCCTTACTGTAACGTGGTCAGAGAGCTGCAGAGCTTCAGAGATATGAACATACATGTGTGTGTGTTTTTTTCTATTTGCTTCTTGCAGCACTAGCTCAAATATTTGGATAGAAATTGTTGTCAGACACTTGTGATGCCAGGGCTGGTGAAGTGTTCACCTTTTAAACCTGGATTGAGGTCAGACCACAGTCAGATTTGTAAAAAAATACATGCAAAATATGGTGGGGGGGGATTCCTCGATCCACCCTGCACCAAAATCTAATGAGTTCCCTCCTTGGCCCATGCTTCATCCTTCCATGGAGTTTCATGGAAATCCATTTGGTAGTTTTTGTGCAGTCTCTCTCACAGGTAACAGTTCTTTCTTATCACATGCAGGATGGTTCCATTAAAAGTTGCTAAACCATAATAGTTTGCAGAAACACAGAGAGGGCCCTTATGTAACGATGATTGATCTCAGATACACACTGATGTAGATATAGCATGGACACATACGTTTCCTCCACACATGTTGAACAGTTGTGTCATTATCCTTTTACAGTGAATGTGGGGATTTGTACATACAAACGCATAGTTTGGACTCCTTTCTCCTGCACACTTGTCTAGCTCCCTTCCTCTCCTCCTCCTATGCATTTGTGTGTCCGTACAAGTGTAGATTTCCCAGCCCTCGCCCCCATCACAGCTAGTCCCTCTATTTGTTTTAACTGTTCTTGATATTTCACACATGCTATAGTTCGACTGGCATATGTTTACAACCTGCAGGCAGCCCAAGGATCCCAAACCCTCGACCCCAGTCTGTCGACAAACGCATCAGGGCAAGAGAGTTCAGTCTGCCCAACAACAACAACAACAACAACATATAAGCCTCACCCGCTTCACACTATGATGCATCAGTGACTTTAAACTGCACTCCTATTTGCAATCATGATTTGAAGTTTCCTTGTTTCCATTCATGGGAAAATAACACTGTTTACTAGGTTAAACTCTTCATGCTTTTATTTTCTTTATAACAGATTCATCTCTCCTTAACTTGATTATCATTGATCACCAGGGGTGTAAGAAAATATTCACTCACTTGAGTATCGTAATATTTTCTTTTGTAATACTTAATAGCCTTGTGCTATTCCGATCTTGCGTGTGTTGTGATGTTATAAGATCTCAGAGACCATCCTCACAGAGCATCTTGAGAACATTGCTTGTCTCAAGGGGCCGGCACTTTAGCTGGTTCTGCTCATGAGTATATAATAATGTTCTAAGTTAATATGGAGTTCCACAGGGATCAAGACTGGAACCACTTATTTTTTTTGTCTGTGTTAATACTCTGCCACTTATGACACATCATGAGCTAAACTCACTCTGAACTCACTCTGTGCTTGTTTTTATTAGTGTGTGTGTGTTGGTCTGGCTGGCTGTTTGTTTAACACAAGCCTTGGCTTAGATTGCAAGTGTTCTTGTAACACACACACACACACACACACACACACACACACACACACACACACACACACACACACACACACACACACACACACACACACACACACACACACACACACACACACACACACACACACACACACACACACACACACACACACACGGGTCTGATCGTCTCCTGACCTTCACAATCAGCTTTCCACCTGTTCTCCTATTATTTCTGCCAATATTTCTGTTGCTCCTCGTTCTCTCAGTTCTCCTCTTTAATTTCCTGCAGCCGTCCATCCTACCCCGCCCACACTTCCAGAATCTGATTCCTGAATCTTTTTTCCCTCTTTTTTTTGTGTGTATGAGCAGCCTTTGGATTAACGTTGGGAAGAGACTTGGCAGATGGAAGAAATAAATAAGTTTTTGGGTCATTTCAGGTGCTTTTCACTGGCCACCTTTTAAACTCTAATGGGAGTTCCTACTTTTCACTCGTGTGTTTCCTTTATAATGTGTTGTACTAACGAAAGCCATGTGCATGGGCAAGATCGAAACGAAAACAGTAAGAAGCATGGGTGGGGGTGAATGAATAAATAAATGAAAAGGGAGGAAGGTGTAAAGAACATCGAGGTGAGGGAGTGTGGGAAACCAGGAAAGAGAAACACACAAAAATTGAAGACAAACGTCTCTGCGCTGAACTTTCTCACTGTCTAAAATAAACAGGCTTCCATAGTTTTGGTCTGGACGTGGAAAAGTTTAGAAAAAGTTCCGCACAGTTTGGCCCTCAGCGCCACCCATCCAGTCAGTGTGATAGACGTGCCTTTTGTTTCATTCTTGTGTGTCCAGCAGTCAGTTGGCAAAAGCAGGCACTCATTTTGTTCTCTTTATGTGTGTGTTTACTTGCGAGTGTACCATTAGACAAATATAGCTCATACTTGTGTTTGTAAGGTGCTCTGTATGCACTTATGTGTTTACAAGTACCTTCTCACACACATCTGACTGTACTTGCATGTATGTGTGTGTTGCATATATTTAGTGTGTGTGAGGCGGTCCCACCCAGTCAGTCATGTGTGTGAGCGTAGAACACAAGGCGGTTTGTTCCATCCCATGGGTACAAACCCTCCCCAGAGAGCCTCTCACACACGACCCAGCAGGCCTGTCAGCACCACTTAACATGACGATTCATCCTCCCCATGGGACGTGTGTGTGTGTGTGTGTGTGCACTGAATGCACATTCTGTTCTGCCGTATTGTGAGCGCACATACATACAGCCCCATATGCAGGCGTGTGTGCGCTCTGATGTGACGGTATGATTAACTGATTGATCTCTGCACTCAGCAGGGCTAAGCAGTGCAGCCTGAGGCCTCAGCTGCATGGACATGCGTGGGAATCAAAGCAAACATCAATACTGGAACTGCATGCGGCAGACAGAGAGAGATGGTGTTTGAAAAGCAGTGGGTGAAAAATGAGGAAATACTGTACAAGAGACAGAAGTCTATATATCACGTGAATCCCTCCACTCAGACTTCTGTGCTACAAACTGAAGTTGTGGACTTTAAATGGATGCATTACGGGAGGTGCACCAAATGTTTTTGAGGCGTGGGGCTCTGCTGCATCGATGAATGTCCGCCCTTTTCAAAGCCGTCTCTTGCAAGCCTTCCAACTGTTTGGAATTGCAGGTCTAATTTGCAGGAGAGCCCATTTATAAGCTTAAGAGAACAAAAGCAACAACAAGGACATGACGCCTTGAAATGACTGTTGTCACAATGCGTTTCTTTTTTTTACAAATTGGGTATAACTCTTGTAAAAGGAACAATTCACCCCAAACTTGCGTGTTTAGCTTAGAGGCTAAAGTGAAGGTTTTAGCTTAAAATTGGTGTAAATAATGTCTGGTTGAGTTCCAGAGGCTTCTGGCCAGTGGAGCTCTATGGAGTCATTCTATTTGGTTTTTTGTTTGTTCGTTCTTGGTTCTTTTATCTGCTGCATCTTCAGTTGTTTAGGAAAATGACGCAATGCTCTTGCTGGCAAGCAAAGACCGACACGGCAACAGCTGAAAAACAATGTGAATCGATAGAATTAGATACGCATTGGTTTTGATTAGAATTGAATCTGATTTGAGGTGTTGGTCCTAGAGAATAGTTGTTGTTGTTTTTTTAAAAGCAAGCGTGACAGCTGGAACAGCCAACAATACATTGGCCCAATCCTTGAGGAAGTGAAGATGGTTCACATTATCTCTCATTAAGATGCAGCGGGCCAAATATCCATCTATCCGTCATCTCAAAGTTTTGATGATTTGCCATTTGAGAGATTTTCTTTGGAAATAAGACGGATTCATGAGTATTATTTCCCAACTTTATGGATGGTTATTTAAACTTTGAGTATTTCCCTTGTCCAGGATCTCTGTGGCCACCACTCCTGTGACACCCTCGGCATGGCGGACGTCGGCACCATCTGCTCTCCGGAGAGAAGCTGCGCCGTCATCGAGGACGACGGCCTTCACGCTGCCTTCACTGTCGCTCATGAGATTGGTAGGCATGGATACAAACACATCTGCACACAAAGACATAAACACGCCAGGGCATGCATATGCTCATCTGTCACCACATCTCTCTTGTTGGTTAATATCACCCAGGTATGTTCTGATGATGTCATACACCTGATACCTGTGCACGCTGTATGTTTTCTCCTTGCATGTGCAAACGCATCACGTCTTCCTCATCCATCAACTCAAATCCAAATGTAAATTGTGTTCCCTCTCCACAGGTCACCTGCTAGGTCTGTCCCACGACGACTCCAAGTTCTGCGAGGAACGTTTCGGAGTGAACAGCGACAAGCGACTGATGTCCTCCATCCTCACCTCCATCGACGCCTCCAAACCCTGGAGCCGCTGCACCTCGGCTACCATTACCGACTTCTTTGACGATGGTAACGGTGAGTATGGGAGAAACTGCACAACAGTAAAGGCAAATAAATGGCCGGTGGTTGGTTTTAACACACATCTGCGGTTGTTTTACAAATTGCATCCATCTGAATTGGAATTTTCTCCCACAGTACCTATCACTTAGAGCTGTTTGCTAAGACATAAGGCTGTAATCTTTGTTAATTTGGTGTTGTATACAATATTATTACCTTCTTTACAAGTGTAGCCGCAGTGCAACCGAAGACAGGCAGGAAATCAAGAGGATTGGTGCATTGCATTCCTGTTTCATCTCGTAGTTTCATCCCCTCCTCCTCCTCCTTTCAGCCGAATGTCTCCTAGACTCTCCTCGCCAGCCCCTCTTGGGCCCCGAGGAGCTCCCAGGCCAGAGCTACGACGCCGTCCGCCAATGCCGCCTCGCCTTCGGCCCCGAGTACACAGTCTGCCCTGGAATGGATGTGTGTTCTCGGCTCTGGTGCGCCGTGATTCGCCAGGGACAGATGGTGTGTCTCACCAAAAAGCTGCCGGCCGTGGAGGGAACGCCCTGCGGGAAGGGACGCATCTGCCTGCAGGGAAAGTGTGTGGACAAGACGCGCAAAAGACACTACTCGGTGAGATGGGTGGTCAGAATATGAGGGAGAATTGGAAGGGGATATAGTCAGGAGAGACAAAAGGGACTCTAATCTAAAATAAAATCCTTTTTTTTTTTTTTTTAGTTTGCAAAGGTATATTTTAGGCATTTATTTTCACAAATCTGGGAGATGGCATAAGAAAGGAAAAGATGAAGTTGAAAGAAAAGTGTCACTCTTTATGTGACTTCATTGTGTGGTCCACTGCTGATCTGTTTTTTTTATTCTCTTGGCTTTACTTTATCTGTTCATGGAATGCTGTCGACAAGGGGGGAAAGAGAGAGACCGTAAAAAAGAAGGGAAAGAGTGTTTTCTTCGTGTTTATTTGTCACATGACATTTGATGACGGGATCCTTGGCAGAAGACTATGAGTGGATCCGGCCCAGCTTCTGACATGCTCATTTCACCGCCTTGTATGACGAGCAGTTTACTGCTCTGAGCCACATTAAGCCCCTCCGTTTTCGACTTCAGAATCCTTTAAACTCTGATTGCAAATTAAGTGGCCTTTACTGTGGAAAGTAGCATAGTTCCACTATTATAAAGACTCAGTAATGGAACTAAATGGAGAAGCTATTTCCAAAAAGGCTCAGCAGAAATTCAGGGTTAGAAAATCATGTTTCATAAAATGTTAAATGATTCTTATCTGGCCGTTTTTATTATCTATTATAATTCATGTAGGACTGGTAGGAAAACCTTAAGATTTCATTCAGGCTGTTTTTCACAGGAAGCATGTGATCTTCACCACGGATCCAGTCATGTTTTCTAAATGAGTCTTTTTTTCCACACAACATTGCATGACACATTATCTCATATCTCTCTCTGAGGGGCTTTCCCTGTGACACGTGGCTCGGCAAGCAACCGCTCTGACTTCCAACGTGTCCTCACTTATCTGCTTTTTTTTTCTCTTTTCATCCCTCTCCTCTGTGATTTCTCCACTGCTGTCTCTCTAATCTTCCCTCCCCTCTGCATTCCTCCTCTCCCTCACCCAGGCGTCCAACCACGGCAGCTGGAGTTCCTGGGGTCCTTGGGGTGCATGCTCCCGGACTTGTGGCGGTGGGGTGCAGTTCGCTCAACGTCTGTGCAACAACCCGCCACCACGGAACAATGGACGCTACTGCACCGGCAAGAGAGCCATCTATCGGTCCTGTAACGTCACACCATGTCCACCATCAAGTGAGTGTGACAGCCAAGGCATTCATGAGTGTGATAGCGCAGGCTGATGTTTATTTATCATTTAAAACATGGAACTTTTCTCCAGATAAGAGTTTCAGGCAGGAGCAATGTGAGGTGCGCAACGGTCCCCAGACAGATCCTAAAGGGGTGAAGACCTTTGTTGAATGGGTGCCTAAGTATGCAGGGGTCCTCCCTAAAGATGTGTGCAAACTGACCTGCAGAGCAAAAGGAACTGGATACTATGTGGTGTTCTCTCAGAGGGTGAGTCAGTTAAAAAGGTGCAGTGTATTTAATGGAACACAAGTATGGAAGATAACAGTGATTTCGTGACTGTTTGTCTCCAGGTGGTAGACGGAACAGAGTGTCGGCCTTACAGCAGCTCGGTGTGTGTGAAAGGCAAATGTGTGCGGACAGGATGCGACGGCATCATGGGCTCCAAGCTGCAGTTTGACAAATGTGGTATATGTGGAGGCGACAGCACAGGATGTATACGAGTGGTGGGCAACTTCACCAAGAGGAGGTAAGAAAGAAGAGAAGAACTGTGAATTATCTTTATATGATGGGATTTATGAATTAGTAACACTGACTAAATAGAGAATATATTGTTTGAATTCTAATCTAACCTAATCCTAATATAACATAATCCTAAACTAACATAATCCTAAACCAACATAATCCTAAACTAACCTAATCCTAAACTTTAACTGAGTAAAAACATAGCAGACCACTGATTGGTCAATCAGAGCAAGGTGAGTCGTCTTGTTGTCCGAACTCTGTTTTTTCATCTTAATGCCTGCAGTCCTCTCCTTTGTTTCATTACAAGGATTTGCATTGAACACTTTTAATTGAGACGGTCTGGTCTTCGGAGACTCTCACCAGCTCTTCCTGTTTTTGCCCTTGCATCATGAGATGCTGTGCCTGTCGCTTAGCAACATTAGCAGCTGGAGCTGATTATTAGTAGTAAAAGTTGTGGCAAGAGACGTGTAGTAAAAGTAGTAATAATAATAGTAGTATATTATTATATACTATATTATATTATATACCGATCCGACCTTCTACCTTCTCTCTTGCTAAACAGTAAGGGCTACACTGATGTGGTGAAGATCCCTGCAGGCTCCACCCACATAAAGGTTCGTCAGCACAAGGCCAAGGACCAGACCCGCTACAACGCCTACCTGGCCCTCCGACGCCCCAGTGGCGAGTACCTCCTAAATGGCAAGTTCATGATCTCCACCTCTGAGACAATCGTCCCTCTCAACGGGTCTGTGCTTAACTACAGTGGCTGGAGCCAAAGGGACGAGTGGCTTCACAGCATGGGTCCCGGGGCCCTCCAAGAAGCCTTGGTAGTCCAGATTCTAGCAACAGACGCTAAAAAGCCTCTGGATGTTCGTTATAGCTTCTTCATGCCTCGCCGGGCAGCCCCACAGCAGCCGCCAGCTCCACTCATCCCCAACCCAAAGTCGACCCCTGTGCCAAGCTCTACAACAGTCTCAACCACGACAAGAACCACCACCACCAGTAGCACCACTAAGTCTTCCTCTGCGCCCCCTGCCATGGCCCTGGGGCCACCTACAGCCTCAGGTCTCTCCACTCCACCCCCAGGGCCCGAGTGGGTAACGGGCTCCTGGATGACCTGCTCCAGGACTTGTGACACTGGCTGGCAGAGCAGGACAGTGCAGTGTAAGGACCGGGATGGGAAACTGTCCAAGGGCTGCATGCTGGGATCCCGCCCCTCTGCTTTCAGACACTGTCTGGTGAGGAAATGTTGAGGCAGGAGAACATGCACGAGCCGTCAGAAACAAAGAAGTTTAATCTGTACACCTGATAAAGGTCTTAAGTGCTGGATGCAGGACTGTGGAGCAGTGAAATTAAGACAGAGAACCTTAAACAGGACTGTGAATATTGGCTGAAAATGCCTGAACCAGACACAGATACTGAGACAGACATATAGAGACAGATTGGCATGGATGTACCTGACTATATGCCAGAGGGATGTCCTGGAATTATTGTAGCTATGCAGAGCACAAGTAGGACGGAGGACAAGTTATGGCCCTGGCATACCTAAAGACTTGAATTGCATGTCCTTTCCACATGGACAGTAACTGATTGTCTTTGCTTCTGTCTCCAAACTGCGGAGGCTTAGTGTGTGTCGCCCTGTAATGGCATGCTTGTATTTTTCAATGCTATTCCATGTGTTCTAATCACTGTGGGGCTTTGGAAGTCACGCCTCTTTGTCTTTCGTCGTGTGTGTGTGTGTCCGAGACAAGAGCCCCAACAACGGGAAGCACTCGTTAATCATTTAATTGTAGCCCTGTCCCATGACCATCACACCACGTCCTGGATTGCCATTCCCTGGGTATTTCGGTGACTGAATGGCTCATAAGATTTGTTATCAGAAAGACATTTGGAAAGGCTAACTCTCTAGACGGTAGGCTTTCTTCTCCAACCAAGAAAGGTCTCTTCCATTAAGAACAAACCAAATCACTGAATACAATAGTCTCTTTATTTTAAAGATGCTCAGAAGATTGCCTACAAATATTCTCTCTGTAAAGAATTTAATCAGCTACTGATTGACCGAAATTCCCAGACATTTGTTTAATAGTGTAAAAACAGCAGCATAGGGTCATGGGATGGGCTGGGAGCATACAGTGGCTCTCAGAGGACAAACTTTTCATCATTAAATTGACAAAAGGGCAAAGTAACCTCGACACTCCTTAACATTTATGGAAGTTAATGATGACTCACAGGTTTTGGGCAATGCTTGATTTTTGTGTGTGTGTGTAGAGAGTGTGTATGTGTGCATGCTATGTGTTTGCATACTCATGAACCCAGGCCTGTGTTTTAAGCACATGCAGTATGTACCTGGGTCACATGTTTGTCCTCTACTGCATGTTGAATCATCTCCACTCTCCATTTGTATCAATCATTAAGCTGGTGCTCCGAGGCTTACAGTCCTCATGTTTGTTTTTTGTCGTGGTCGATATTTGTTTGTCTGTTTGAGAGCAATGCTAATATGACAATGTGTGCCCCAGATACTTGCAGCATTTTTTTCCTTTGTTTGACAACTTTACATTCTGTATTCACAAATGTTTTTTTTCCTCATTGGTGCCGTTTGCCACACAACTTCAGTTCAGATCATTTTAAAAGGTTGAATTCGCCCAAAATACGAAACAGACTTTTGGCTTTATTTGGTCCCATTTTTTTAAAGGATTTTAATTTGTGGTGTTCACTGCTTTAAAAAAAAATGACACGTCAAGTTTTTAAGCAGACATCTGCAACTCCAGAAAGAACACTGGGAGGACTGGAAAGAGATGTCAGTCTCTTTCATGTAGCTCAATATGAGGTATATGAATGTGGTATCAGTCCTCTCATCTGACTCTCAAGACAGTGAACAAAAATGGTGAATTTTTCCTTTAAGTGAAAAAAAAATCTGCATTATTGGATACAGCTAGATTTGATTGTAGAAATTTATTAGACATATTTTTTTGTAATTTGGGTGAACTCACCCTTTTAAATCCTCCGTCCAATCTCACAATATCAAGCTTTAATTCAGTTATTTAATCATGGAGGCATTTAATGTGTTGACAATGTGCATAAACCTCATGACTGGGCTTTGGTGGGAGACAAAATATAAATGACAATTCATACCCCATGCCCCAATCATGCCCTACATTACATACCAAAATCTTTTTTTTCGAATACCGTCCTGTGATTGGCCTAAAATGTTTCACCTGTTTAAGAAAAAACAAAGCATGAGAAAGACTTTCAGATAAAACGCCACTCACAAAATGTTCTGTCCTCTTCCTTCAGATTTATTTACAGTATGTAGACGTTTCTGTACAATGAAAAGATCGTTCATATATGTGTTCCTATTCAACCATATTTACACGGAATTGTACACACCTGGACTGAAACTCTGACTCCCCCAGTGAGGAAACCCGACAGAAACACAGCACTGAACTTGTAATTTATTGTTTGTACAACTGGTATGTGTGAATAAAAAAAACAATGAGATGAGTTTTATTTATTATAGTAATTTTGTATCAAGTTACTATTTAACTTAGGAACATGACTGTGCAGAATCATTCCTTTGTAAGAATATAGTGTTTCTTTTCTAGTCATCCACATGAATATATGTACATAAAATCTATATATTTAAATATCCTTTTGTCTGTGTTTGTTTCATCATGGCACCAATACATTCATATTCCTCTTAGTCGCAAAACAGCTGAGATAACAGCTGATCACAACTGTCCAATAGCATAGTGACACACCGTCAATATTAGCCTATCAAGTATTTTTAAATGATTCACTCTGTACTTTTAGTTCATTTATACTGTCATAAGCACCCTTCCACCTCCAAATCACATATAGTCTATGCAGAGTCATCAGCCACCACCACCACCAGTGTCTGGACTCCATTAGAGGATTGAATTTGCTGCAGCTTAACTAACTACGGAGATACAGATAAACATAGATCTCTACACAAACGCTCAGAAATGACAGGAGGACGAAGTACTCGAATCTATTCAAATAAAAGTAACTATACTCCATTACAAGTGTAAAAAGTACGAATCTACCAGGAAAAAAATTAAGTATCAAAAGTTAAAATACTTTTTATGCACACTGGCCCCTTTTATGGGATTTTTTTTCTTATATGATTGAACATGTAAGCTATATTTTAAAGTTGTAGTAGGATGTAAACTATTAACTACACCTATCAGATAAAACCTATCAGATAAAACAATAAATAACAAGTACAATATTTCTGGTTTCCTGGTTTCACAAACTTCAGGGGTCCAGGACTCCCATAAACCCTTTATGGATAACTCTGTTTATTTTTTGGACTTCTGTATTCTCAGGGGTTTGGTCAGCCAATGTGCTCTTGAAAGGTCATTTCCCAGGTTTGAACAACCTGCTTGAATCTGTAAAGAAGACCTCTGTTTAAATCTAATAAAGCTTTGTGATGTAACTTGATTACCTTCAAGGAATAATTTGATATTTGTTGACTTTGCTCATGCCACCCTCATGTTAAATAAGCTAAATATGAAACTGAAAACAGGAGAAGCTTAGATTAGTTTAGCACAAAGACTGGAGATCAGGGGATAAATGAAGCCATGTATGAGCCAAAAACCATCCTTGGACGTTCCAAAATAACAATGACCCCAAGCAGACCTCAAAGTCCACCAGGGCTTGGTTTCAGAAGAAGTCCTGGATCCTCACAGATACAATTATCGTAGCGTATAAATCGCTAGCTGAAGCTGTGTGGTCCCCCTTCTGTGATTGGCTCCTGCAACGCACGTCGCTAGTCCGTCCCGCCTCCTTCGTGGCTGCCGATTCCTGATTGGTGCGGTACCTTGGTCAACTCAACACGGAAGAGAGAGGCCAGAAGTTTGGCCGGATAGTCGCTCAGGGCAGCTGGTTAGACGTGCAGCACGCCTCGCCCTCGTTGTGTTTTTGTAAACTATGCTCGTGTAAGGTGGATAATTGTATCTGTGAGGCATTAGTTGTAGTTTTCTTGGCTGTAGCACCTATATCAGGAATCGGCAGCCACGAAGAATTATGAAGAATTCTAACTATTGCTCTCATAAAACACTTAAACCCCTCAACACCAGCCATGCCAACACATTTTAATATAGAACTATTAATAAAACACTAAATAATATAAAGCTAAAGACCCATCTGGAGGTCCTGAAGGTTAAGTAGCTCAGCATGTAGAGAGGCCTGCTTGGAGATCTGTGGGATATGGATCCCGCACCCACAGAAACCAACCTGCAGGGGAAAAAGCAAGAAGTCGATGACTCTATAACTCAAAGTGTGGGAAGAATTGATCCATTTTGAGCGACTGAAAAGAAGAAGTGATGCAGTCTCAGACACGCACCCTCAGACCCGCAATTTCGGACCCGCAACCGCGGACACGCAACATTGGACCCGGAATTTCAGACCCGCAAATTTTGTCATGTCATGTTTATCTAAAAGAAATAAGTTTTTATCAATATTTATGTTAATTGCTTGTTTGGCAGTGCATTGCTGCTATTATTATGACATGAAAATGTTATGATAACATATTTGTAACATTATTACTGCATACAAACCTATTATATCACAACAGCAGAAAAGGTTCTTGGTGTTGTTTGTACTGTTGTCTATACAGTTATGATTTCCACTCTGATATTGCCTTCAGGTCCAGTGGACCCCAACACCATGTATGTAATATAAGAGGAGTGTACTCCAAGGTGGATCTTGTGTTCATTCAGTTTTAAAATAAAAGAGAAATAAACTATAAATAGAAGATAAACTCTAAACTCACATTTCTGACCCAGGATCAGCCTAAGCAGCGGCACCATTCTCCTCACAGTGCATTAGTGCACCATGACCGCCTCCCTGCGGTCAATAGGCGCCTTGCGCTTTTACAACTTCCCAGATGTGATGCTGAAGCGCCACCTGTCGGATAAACGTGTGATTGGTCCATCAGGTCATGGAAAATTTTCTGAAGCGACTTCCTAAACTCGTGTCCACCATCTACTGGAAAATGACGACATCACATCTGTTCACATTTTCTGACTTGTGTCTTTTAAGGTGGATTTCCAGTATTCTACCCATCAATGAATCATCAGTGAGTCTAAGTGTTACACTGCATTGGAAACCATGCCAATAAGCTCCTATCTATCTCCATCACTGTCATATAATTGTATGCTATTCCTTTATTGATTATATAATAATAATTATTATTATCATTATTATTATTATTATTATTATTCTCTTTAGATATTTCACGTTTTGATATGTTATATGTAAAACAGAGTTAGTTCACCTTCCATATATAGCTTTTCCTTTGTATTTCACTTATTTGTGCTATTGATGTATACAATTAATAATAGAAGTTCTCCTTTGCCAGTTATTATAGTAAAACTCCAGCGTAAACTCTTCCTGTCTGTTGGAGAGGGAGGACAGCCCGGGCGGGGTAAGATGCCGGAGGACAGGGGCTCTGTCTGCCCTGATTTGAGCAGAGGCAGCCCGATGGAAAACCTGCTCCACCTTAAGACTTCTGCGGGCTCTCTCTGCTCCCTCTCCCCGGGGAGCATAGCTGCGGAACCCGGCCACGGCGCACCACAGCCGGCTTGGCACGGGAGAGGTGAGTACGGCTCCCGAAGCCTCAGCCAACACTATATGGTTACCATCCCCGACCTGATGCCATCTTCCTTCTCCAGTTGCACTGTCACTACAACACTTCTCCACATCAGCCCCTGCTGCCTGTCACCCTGATGATTTAATATGTATGATTTAGTTAAAAAGTAGTATATAATATAATATATACACTAATGGTACATGTAAGGCGTACGGGTGACACATTTTGACGTAATAGATTCGGTAATAATATTAGTTGATTATGAGTGTATATGTACTTCATGTGACAGACAGAGTTTGGAGAACAAAATGTTTCCCTGCTCAAAGCTTTCTTTCCTCCACAATGATTGATTATTATGGAAGCGCTCCAGGTCGCTGGTGCGTTTTCGTTGCGCACGGGATTTGGCCCCTCAGATCAAAGGGCCCTCAGGAAAGGGGTGGTCCCGAGGCAGGGGATATAAAGGAGGCACCGGCTCTGTCCTGACTGAAAAGCAAGAGCAGAGAGCAGAGTTAACAGGACAGCAGAGCTAAGACCTGCTCCCTAACTCAAAGAGATAATCAGTTACAGAGAATCTGCTGAGTTTTGGAGAAGGAGAACTTTTGGAATTTACTGTCGAGATTCAGATTTTATTTTCACTTAATGAAACTTTTTTTTTTTGCAGCAAGTCAGACCTGCACACAAGTTTAAATAAGTTTTGCACTGGATTTGATCCTTTTTTAGATTTTTGTGAGTGTGCGTAATTTTGGGGCCAGTATTGTGGAAGTTCAAAGACTTGGGGTTTGTAGCTGATAGTGGAAAACCTTTAAAAGGATTTACGTACTTGCTCGTAGACACTTTATTGTCGATTTCTTTTTCCACTTGTCGGATTTCAGATATATGATGTTTTTACACGTTTCTATTGGCATAATAGCCGCTCTGTGCGTCGGCACGGCGCACGGCGCCTGGGAGGAGAGCACCGTTGTGCCTGTAAGACTAGACCCGGCGGCCCGGTCGGAGAGCGAAACCGAGCCGTGGCGGACTCTTTCCGCAGAGGAGAAGGAGAAGGAGGCGGAGATGAGGGAGTATAGGTTGGACGTATTTGGCAAGGTGCTGGTCTTGCAGTTAGAGCCTGACCAGACCTTCTTGGCGCCGGGTTTCGTCTTCCACGTTGTGGGGACTCCCGAGTCCGAGCCCACACAGGAACCCAAAAGCGGGGCAGAGCCGGGTTGTTTCTTCTCTGGCACCGTGAACGGAGAGGAGCACTCTGCCGCTGCGCTCAACCTGTGCCACGGACTCAGAGGCGGATTCTACTTCCAGGGTGAAGAGTATTTTATCCAGCCCCTTAACTCGAGTGAATTCCTTGGCACCGAGGATGACGTCCACATGATCCGCCGGAGAGGTCGGGCAGGTTTGGCTGAGGAGGAAAGCTCCAAGTGCGGGGTCAACGAGGACGAGGAGAGGGTGCCAAAGAATCTGGAGAAAGAAGCCAGGCACATAGCCGCTGACGCAGACCAGACAGGTAAGGCTGTGAAAATGCTGTCCGCATTTTATAGACAATTACTTGTTTTATGATAGACTGATATTAAATTATAATATATACATATATACACATATATATATGATTTAATCTACAGCTGAATACATTCAAGCAAATTACTTATCTTATATATTCTATATAAGTAATCTGCTGGAGTGAAAATATGCGGACCAAACTGCTGTCAGCTGGAGTTGCGCGTGTGCCAGGGTGCGCAGCATGCGCAATGGACTCAGCTACCTTTTTGACAGCGCTGTCTATGCACTGCCAGAGCTGAGGAAGGGAGGGAAGGAGAGAGAGAGAGGGGAGGGGAGGGGAGGGGAGGGGAGGGGGGGTTCTCAGGGGAAACAGGGGGAGAAGTGACGGAAGAAGGGGAGGGGAGCTGTGGGGTTGGGACCAGCCAGAGCCCGGCAGCGCTGAGACGTGTAAACTCGCCTCCTGGTACAACTCGCACCGTCAGACATTTTTCTAGGAAGGATTTTCTCCCTTCACCCTTTCTAACTCCCATGATTTTCCACCAGAAAAGGTCATTGTGGGAATGTGGACCCTGAGGAGGAGGAGCTGACGGTGGTGTGACACTGAGTCACAGCCAGGCTCCTCCAGACACATCCTGAGTTCACTTTGGAGCCTCTATACCCCTGAAAAATAACCTTTTTGTTTGCTTTTTACAACACTGGCCCAGTGTTTCAGACAAACTGAATCATTAGAGCCAAAAATGTATCAAAAGTCAAACTGTAATAGAAATAAGACTGACCTGATTTCATTTTTCTCTCCTCTCACCTCAGCTCACCACAGGACCAGGCGTTTTGTTTCTACGCCTCGCTACCTGGAGATAATGCTGGTGGCTGACCAGTCCATGGCTGAGTTCCACGGCGCAGGCCTCAAACCCTACCTGCTGACCATCATGGCAGTGGCATCCCGCCTCTACCGCCACCCCAGCATCCACAACTCCATCACCCTGGCAGTGGTGAAGCTGCTCGTGGTGTACGAGGAGGAACGAGGCCCTCCGGTGTCGTCTAATGCCGCCATGACCCTCCGCAACTTCTGCCAGTGGCAGCGGCAGCACAACCCACTGAGCGATCGCCACCCTGAGCATTATGACACCGCCGTGCTCTTCACCAGGACGGTAAGTCGGAGTGAAATAAGAGGACATGTGTTAAGATGGAGAATTATTAAGTATTTACATATACATTTTATTCTCTCCACCTGTATAGGACCTGTGTGGTGCCCACTCTTGTGACACTCTCGGCATGGCAGATGTTGGCACAGTGTGCGACCCTGACAGAAGCTGCTCAATTATTGAGGATGATGGCCTGCAAGCAGCATTTACAGTGGCACATGAGCTGGGTAAGAAGAATACTTGGTCTTAAATGTCCTTAGTCACATACACCACTTATGTCAGAGGTGCTTAAAGAACTCTTGTTTTATCTCTGCCCTGAAGGCCATGTCTTCAACATGCCTCATGATGATGCTCAGCTGTGCTCCGGGGTCAACGGTGCCCACTGGGGCTCCCACATGATGGCCTCCACCCTGTCTAACCTGGACCAGCAGCAGCCATGGTCCCCCTGCTCCGCCCTCAT
Organism: Chaunax sp. Z400; assembly: GCA_037577475.1. Taxonomy (NCBI): domain Eukaryota; kingdom Metazoa; phylum Chordata; class Actinopteri; order Lophiiformes; family Chaunacidae; genus Chaunax; species Chaunax sp. Z400. Next base: position 9,465,411 of record CM075205.1, read on the forward strand.
GATCACCACCTTCCTGGACAACGGCCATGGTCAGTGCCTGCTGGATAAGCCGGTCAAACCTCAGCCACTGCCCCAGCCCCTGCCTGGGACGGTCTATGACGCCGACCACCAGTGTCGGCTGACCTTTGGTGATGAGTCCCAGCACTGCCCGGATCTGAGCACCACGTGTGCAGCACTGTGGTGCACTGTGACCACGTCCAATGGTTTGCTGGTGTGCCAGACTAAGAATTTTCCCTGGGCTGACGGAACGGCATGCGGGCATGACAGCTACTGCCTGGCTGGACAGTGTCTCACTAAGAGCCAAGCCGCCAAACACCAGGTAGGAACTGGCTTCAAAACACACAAAAAACACTGCATTATCTAAAAGTAGGATAATATGCATCAAAATTGTCTCATACCTGGTTGGCATGGCCTTACTCCAATCCAGTTCAAAATTGTAACTGATTTCTCCTTGGTGCTTTCAGACTCCTGTCAATGGTGGATGGGGAGTTTGGGGTCCATGGGGCGACTGCTCTCGGACCTGCGGTGGAGGGGTGCAGTATTCGTTTCGCTCCTGTGACAACCCTTTGCCCAGGAATGGGGGCAAATTCTGTGAGGGCAAGAGGATCCAGTACCGCTCCTGTAACACAGAGACCTGCCCTGACACCAATGGTAAGAGATCATAGTTATGATGTTTTTTTTTATGTATCTTGCACGTCGGTGTGAAAGTTAGCGATGTAGGTCAGACTGAACCAGCAGTAAATCTGACCTCTCTGTGTCTCTTTCTCAGGCCTGTCATTCCGTGAGGAACAGTGTCTGGCCCACAATGACATGTCAGCCCAAGTGTCTCTGGGTTCAGGCGAGGGCGTCGAGTGGGTGCCCAAGTATGCCGGAGTTTCTCCCAAAGATCGTTGCAAGCTGGTGTGCCGGGCCAAGGGGACTGGATACTTCTTTGTGCTCAAATCCAAGGTGAGAGTTGCTCAGTGCTGGATTATATAAATGCATTGTGGTTTTGCAGCATCATCAGGGTCTTATTTTAACTCACAACAGTCCTCTTACTTGTGTAGACTTGCAGGTTGAAGGATCAGCTATTGTAATTTCCCTCAGCCCCTAGGCTACTGTCTTATCAGGGAAAAGACTTTTCCTTTTTACCTTTTGACACAGATTCTTATGTAACAGTTTTACCGGACCCTCTCCTAAGTTCTATTTGTGTTTTTCTGCTGCCCCCAGGTGGCTGATGGGACCCCCTGCAGCCCAGACTCTACCACAGTTTGTGTCCAAGGCCAGTGTGTCAAGGCTGGATGTGACCGTGTCATTGGCTCTAACCGGCGCTTTGATAAGTGCGGTGTTTGCGGTGGAGATGGCTCTACCTGCAAGAAGGTGTCTGGCTCTCTGGAGCGTGCCAGGTAAACATCTAACACAAACATGTTATAGCATATGTGTCAAAAATATATTTTGGCTGAGTCTGACCTCTGTCTGTTTATGTTCTAGACCTGGTTACCAGGATGTTGTAACCGTCCCTGCTGGTGCCACCCACCTGGATGTCAAGCAACGCGCCCCAGGCAATGGTCGCCATGATAACAGTTACCTGGCAGTGCGTCGCCAGGATCGAACCTACCTGTTAAATGGCGATTACAAGCTAATGACCATGGAGACTGACATTTCCTTGCGGGGAGCACTGTTGCGATACAGCGGCTCCTCTGCCACCCTGGAGCGCATCCGAAGCTTCTCCCCTCTCCCTGAGCCCCTCACCATCCAGGTGCTGTCTGTCGGCGAAGCCCCAAGGCCCCGGGTAAAGTTCAGCTACTTTGCACCAAGACCCAACAACGCTGCATCAGTGTCCAACAACAACGGAGGCCGCCGCCAGTCTATCAACGCCATCCGAGAGGTGGGTGGAGCCGAGTGGACCCTGAGGGAGTGGGGTCCATGCTCTGAGACCTGTGGGGGAGGTGTGCAGCGCAGAGAGGTTGTGTGTCTAGATTCCCAGGGTCATCCCTCCAGAGAATGCCCAGAGGAGCTGCGCCCCTTGGCCTCACGCTCCTGCGCCACCCAGCCCTGTCCCTCTTGGCTTCTGGGAGAATGGTCGATGTGCTCCAAGACCTGCGGGCGTGGTTTCCGAAAACGCCAACTGCGCTGCATCGGCCATGACGGTCGCACCCTAGCCCATGACAGCTGTGACCCCAAAGACCGGCCGAGACCCCTGCTGGAACTGTGCAATCAGGGTGTCTGTTAAGGACTGCTTCCACAATCTCACTGTCTTTCATATAATCAACTTTCAGAAAGACTTCACACAAAGACTCTGATCTTCTCTGCCTCCCTTGAACAGATAAAGAGGCTGATGAATGTTTACACCCAGAGCAAGAGAGCTGCAGGTTTTAGTAGGTCCCACATGTCAAAACAGTGACTGTAAAGACCAACTTTTACCCATTCTTTTCATCCATTTGAGGCCAGACTCTGGTCCACAGTGACACTGCCACATCGTTGCAGCAGTAAAGACTGATGACAGCCTGCTGCATGTTTGGTGTCAGCGCAGCAGTGGCACATCTCTGCCTCCCGTTAGGAGAAGAAAGCATGGACATTCCTGGTTTCCTTAAGGAGCATGCTGCTTACCGTGCCAATCTCATGCTTATGTGTGTTTGTGAGACTGTGTGTGTGTCAAATTTTTAATGCATGTATATGTTTGTCCAAGCTGGGCTGGACAGACTCATAAGGGTTGGGGTGGGGGAGGTTATTACAGAGTATATAAAGAAACTAATGAAAGAGAATAGCTCATATTCTACTTGCTCACCCCATCAGGTATGGAAAATAAGATAGCTAATAGTCATAGTGTTTATGTTCAAACATGCCAGTTTATTTATCACAGACCTGTAGCACTTCATCTTTGTTTAAGCCAGCGGCACATTGTAACACCCGACTGTCTCTCAATGCCTCAGTACACAGTACTTCTTATCCTTTAGCCATATCTTGCCCTCATCTCCACAGCCTTCAATGAGGGAACTCTTGAAAGACCAAAGAGGAGTGAGTGTGTGTGTGTGTGTGTGTGTGTGTGTGTGTGTGTGTGTGTGTGTGTGTGTGTGTGTGTGTGTGTGTGTGTGTGTGCGTGTGTGTGGAGACGTAAAGAGGGATGGTCTCCTGCTACTACTTCATAAGTAAGTCGCTCCTGCCTTCTGCGAAGGCAACTCGTTTTTGTTTGTTTTTCTATCCAGGCTTTTCCTTTTTGTACAGAATATCCAAACATTATTTATTTTTGTACAGCCTGTTAAATATAACCATGTGGCTTTTTAATATTATTTTTTATTTGTTATTGAGATCACAGAAGGGAGTAGAATATATAGAGTATTTATACTGTGTTTTATATATATATATATATGTGTGTATATATATATATATACATATATATATATATATGGTCCTAGATTCATGAATAAATATGACATTGACTTGTGCAGCTATTGTGTCCACAGTGGTTTCATGTGATTTTCATGCATACACACACATTAAATAATAAAAACTAATTCATGGTAATTAAATACAATATCTATAGGTCTCAAATATTTACAGAACTCATATATTCCTTGATACTCAAGGGTAAAAGTGACTTAACACTGAGGCCACCTGTTATAGTAAAAGTGGAATATCATTTTACCAGCTGTTAAGCTTTTCTTTGGTTATCCAGCCAATCATAACCCACTAACAGTCAGTGTGTGAGCAGGTCCAAGGCTGCCAAATATCAGTATCAGTCACTCAAGCACCATCTGTACTAATCCTTTTCTTGAGTCATCATCCAAAAAACAACATTTTGAGTGTTTGACATGTCACAGAACAGCTCATGAGAAACTTGAAACCATCCTCACATCACACACAGGAAAGATTGTACATGATTACATCTCCCGGTACCACCTCTCTCAACAAATACAGTCATTTTATACAATATAGAACCCTTAATATACAGATAATTATAACACGCAACTGATAAAAGTGCTTATTAAAATGCAATACATGATGCTGATAGTGATTTCCATAGAAACTGGTCCTCTCAAAGATAACAATACAATCCCAATAATACATCCCCAGGATTAAGGACAGATTTCCATGCAAACAAACTAAGGCGTGGGCCAATAAAACCCCTTAAATTATGACGCAGATCTGGATAAAGGGACAGGATTTTTTTTCCGCTGTCCTTAACATTGTGAAATATGGCATCCCTCAACATTTTCTCTGGTTACGCAAAAACTGCTGAAGTGATTTCCAGAGAACTCTGTGGAGGGGTGGAGCAGGGGTTAGGAAAGAGCCCATTAAATGTTGGTGCGGATCCAGAGAGAAGGGAGGATCCGGGAATTTTTTTTTCTTTTTGAAATTCCAGAAAATTTCAAGATAAGACATACTGAACTAATTTGCACAAAAGTAGGCCAGCTCAACAGACAACCTTCAACAACTTTCAGCTTGAGCAGGCATGACCTCTTCTGAGTCTGCCTTCCAAAAAATGTGGGTTTTATCCACTAGATGGCAGCATATAGCATGTCATCCCATTGGGATGCCTAAATCATCCAAAGCAGTCTAGTTATTTCCAGATAATCCTGCTGGAGGGCAAAACTAAACTTCTGGGCACCTAAACTTCTTTAGGGGCCCCTGGCATCTCAGGCTATGATGTAATCACATTTGTAATTAATAGCCTTGAGTCTAAAATTGACTATTAAAGCTACATGGTGGCCTGTTTGATGTCTCCACATCATTTATTGCATGTACTGTGTGACAAATTTAAATCAAACAAAACAGTTATTGTAATGTTGAGCTGCAGAATGTCAGATATTTTTATTGCTGAATTGATGCACGTTTCTTTATAAATTGATAAAGAATAAGCGTCTTTAAGACAGACAAAAGACGGGTATTTCTGGCTCAATGCTTACAACTTTTCTTGTAGCTTTAAGTTCCCGTAGTCCAGCATCTCCTCTGAACCATCCAGACCCCATTTGGGGCCATAAAATACATCAGTGCTGTCACCAAAAGCTGAATTCCATGTGGAACTTCCCGTCGAGCCCTGAGGAAGACAATCTCCCACCTCCCTCTGCAGCACAAAGGAAATCATTATCCTGTAATTATCGATGGTTAAGGAGAAGATTGGCCGTCTCTGTAATCTGCATAATAACATAATGAGTCGCCAGACTCTGTAAGCCTAAACAACTGCTGTAGGGAAGGATGTATACTTCATGTTTTGTCTGATTCTACAACAAAGAAAAACTCAAAATGTCACCACTAATATGTAAAAAAAAGAACTTTATGCTTGCTTTTTTTTTATACCTGCTTGTTATTTAATGTCTGTGTGTCACGTCATTACAGCTTGAAAGAAACATCTGGAAGGCATCATGAATCATGGCCGCTCAATGTGGGTGGCATTTCAGACTAAGTTATCTTCACCCTTTTGCCACTTCTGGTTGCCCATAGAAGTCGGTTGAAATTACAGCAAATTTGATCCAGTTTTCAAACTGCAAAAGAACCAGCATTCATGTTTAAAAATCTAAATCCATTATGGCCAAACTCTTCAATACGTCTTTGCAATAAATGCCAAAAATGTTTGATTATCCCTATGGAAACATGTATCACTTTATACCCTAATTATATCATGTTAGAAAACTCCTTTTTGCTGCTGTCTGGTTGTTTCTAATTTAAACTATAAAGACAAAAGCTTATATATCATTTTTTGTATTTTTAGATGGTGAACAAGATGTTCACAAGCTACCAAGGGCCGTTTCAGAACTATAATTTAGCTCTTTAATTGTCAGTTTTATGGCTGCAGTTAGTCTCTACAGGTTAGCACAAGTGGTGTTTTTTGATCCCAAATATTCCCAGCACAGAGGGAGGTGTGGGGGAGATGTGGGGGAGGTGGCCTGCTGCTGCCCTCTTTGTCTATAGGAGTAAGGAGATCCTTTCACTGGCAAATCAATGCTTTTATTTCTCCTTATGTATCGCCTGACAAAGACATTACTGATACATTATGATGGCTCCAGCCCTGATTATTTATTCTCCATTTAGTGTAACGTCGTCTGGGCATGACTGGAACCTGCTTGGGCGGCCCCGAGGCCCCAAATAACCCTCTCTTACTAATGGAAAACCAAAAAAAGTGAGTAGAGTAGAGCCGGTAATATATTGGAAATGCAGCATTAGCCTCCTGTAGCCCCTTTTACACAGCCTGCTGCAACCAGGAGATAAAAAGCAGCTAATAGCCGTAAGCATTTAACTCAAAGAAGAAGACAACGTCATCTGCCATGTGACAGGGAAGGTAAATGATGGTTGTTACATGTTACACAAGAGCTCCTCTATTCTTCAAAGGTAACAGCATCTCTGATTTAATTTCTCTGACACACATTTGATCCAACATGACAGCAAGACAGCTTCTGAAAATAGCCCTGAGTCACATAAGGCATTGTCACACAGGTGTGAGGCGTGCTGTGCCGCCTTGGGTCATTACAGCCTTCTCCCTCTTTCTTCTCAATAGAGGTCGTGATGTGACGTCAGCATGTGATGCAGGAGCCGGGACAAGGAGGCTGACGTGCACGGTGGCGTGCGTGCACGTAGAGAGACATGCAAAGGAGATTTAATCTTGATGATCAAGTTTGACAGATATAACATTGATAGAACCAGAAATGTGGTGATTCTGCCTTCAAAATAAAAGCAATCCTTTGAATATAATTTTCTTTGTCCAATGGTAGTTATGTAGAGTAGAATAAATTGATATTTGTGAGGAACGGAATATAAAAAAGATAAACAAAATAAAAATTTACAAATGAACTAATAATATAATAATAATATTTAAATCTTATTTTGAAAACGCAGACCTCTCTCCCTCTCTCTCTCTCTCTCTCTCTCTCTCTCTCTCGCCGGTGTTAACCCAGCTGGGTAATTTGAGCAAACTGGGGACGGCGGGGGAGGGGAGTGGAATAAAAAGCCCAGCGGGCAGTCGGAGGTGTGGGGAGAGGAAAAGACGCTCACACACGTGGAGGAGGAACAACCGGAGCTCCACTTCAGCGGAGAAACGGTGAAGTAACCCGAAACTGGTTGCTGCCTTTTGGAAAGGGTTTGGGACGCAACAAAATGCACATGGAAGAACCAAACAGGTGAAGCCCTTTTATTGTAAGTGATAAAGAAATTAAAAAGAACCGAGGGAGAAGTGTGCGCTCGGGGAGTGAAGGGTCATGGAAAACCCCTGGAGGAGGAGGACGCAGGCGGTCAGATGGAAACTGTTGAGGAACTCGCTGCTGCTTTGTTTATTCACCGGTGAGTTTTGGTTCAATCAGTCTAAACGCTTCCACTTTTTTCTTTTTTCTAAAAATAAATTGCCCACTTCTCCTTGTTTTATTGATGTTACTCCTCCAGAACGGAGGAAGTGATCCGTAACTAGGAAAATCCTTAAAAAGTTGCGTAATTGCGCAAAATCCGGACATGAAAACCGCTTGAAACTTTTAATCCGAGGCAAGTCTGCGGTACAGTGCTGTGTGTGGAAGGGTTCAGGGGGAAACAACTGGTGTGTGTGTGTGTGTGTGTGTGTGTGTGTGTGTGTGTGTGTGTGTGTGTGTGTGTGTGTGTGTGTGTGTGTGTGTGTGTGTGTGTGTGTGTGAGAGAGAGAGAGAGAAGGAATGGGGGGTAAAGAACATGGTGCCATTGTCTCCCAGCGTGTGGAGAGACAGGAGCCAGGACCTCTGAGGACCACCCAGAGAGAGAGAGAGAGAGAGACACCAGAAGTCTGCTGGTGGGACCTCCTGTAGGGCATTGATGTGGAAATATCACAGCTTTTTTATGCAGGGTGGTGGTGTTAAATTAAAGAGGTGGGTTGACTTTGACCCCCATCACTGAGGAAACCTCCATCAGAGCTGGCGTAGATGGCAGAAAAGCATGTTTTTTGTCTTAAAGGTGTGATGTGAATTTAGATTTGAAGACTTTTCTGCAGAAAAAAAAAACAATGTGCAAACTGATTTTTCTGCAAGTTCTTTGACAGAAGCATTAAAAGTTGGTATCCTGCTTCCTGTGTAAGTTCCTACCTGGAAACATGCACACATGCCTCCAGGCACACATCATCTGAGTGATTGCTGAGAGAAAGCAGAGATGCAGACACACACACACACACACACACACATGCATGGAGCTTGTTTTCTTTGCAGTGGCCTTCATTTGAAGTGTGTGTTCCCTGGGTTGTGAAAGACTCCAACCTTCTATGTGATGGTGAAGAACACAAATGCTGCCAGACCACAAGGGGAAAAGCCTTGAGACGAAAAAGGGCTCGAGTCGTGGCAGCAGGTTTAGACGAGTACACAAGAGAGGCACAGCTGTGTGTACAATGCTTTTGAATATGGAGGCTGAGCAGGCGGGATGGGGGTAATGAACCACATTTATCACACATTAAAATAAGCATGCCCTGCAAATGCCATGTCTGCTTTTAGCATGAATAGGCATGTGCTGGATCATGACTTGTATCAGTGTGTGGGTGGGAAATGTTTTGTCCTCCACACAAACACACATCAGTCAGTTGTAAATCAGTTTGAAAGTAACCTCAATCCGCCCCTGAACAGCTCCTGTGTTTAAATGTGATGTAGTACTTAAACAGAGCAGCAGCTCAAATACACACATTTAAAAAAAAAAATTTTTTTAGCATGAGTCGAGCTCCAAAACAACAAAATCCTACGCTTCCCATAATGCAACTCTGCCTGGTTCATGCACACATGTCAAAAGCTTTCCATCAACAAACTGCAGCTGATGGTGCATTCAATGCGGTTTTGGAACAATGAGAAATATGAGTTCCCAACTGGATTACAACTTGGAAAATTTTGATGTATAAATATTCTCAGTGGTTTTATTTTGGTTCCTGATCTGACTGACTGGTAGCTGGAAGAAAAAGTTCCCCGTCAGATGGATCTTTGTCTTTCTTTTCCTCAGACGATCCTCGTGTATTGATGGTTTATTTTTAAAATGGCCGAGTGCTTCTCCTCCCCTCTAAGCCTGTAATAAATCGACCATCTTCACACTTTTAAATCCGTCTTTCAGGGTTTAAATAGAGGCTGCTGGTTTAGAGTCGTGTGCCTTCATGAAAGGTTTCATGACGGTGGTCAATTTATATATTTTTTTTTTAATCTAAAGGAAGATTTAAAGGAGTTTCCAGACAACATGACCTGATTTAATAGTTTATTTTAAGTGGATTCTTACGACATCTTAACATCTTGAAATGCACCAGTAGCAAACATTTACAGTTAAGACCCTGGATTTTTCCTTTGAAGAGACTAAAAATCACTTTCCTATCCATTTCTATGGTATCGATCAGCACTGAAGGCTCTGCATTAGCAAATTCTTACAGTGTGTGTGTGGTTGTGTGTGTTGCAGGTGGAAGTGAAGCCCAGTGTGAAGGCTGTATAGAGTACTGCTGCGATGGATCGCCGCCTTTCTGCTGCTCCTACTACGCCTACGTGGGCGACGTCCTCTCGTAAGTTAAATATCAGAGTCTGAAGTGTCTGCGTGGTCTTTAACGTCTCGTAACCTGTGTGTGCATCAAATTAGATACAGCAGGTTTATAGGATATCTGTAAATCTGTCAAATGTCTTTTTTTTATTTCATGCATTATGCATTCATACAATGCATCTATCATTTCCCAAAAGATCTTCACACACAGCTATAGCAGTTTGTAGTTCTGGCTGTGAGCATCAAATGAGAAGAACTCTCACACCAGCTGCCTTTTTTAAAATGCCAGAGGAGCCATCAGAGGCTCTGACCTTTGACCCTCTGCCTGCTTTGATTCAGCACAGCTGCTTCAACACTCTCAGACAGACATCTGCTCTTTAAGACCAAGCCGTCTCGGTTTAGATCTGATGCTCTGTGTATTTGTAATATCTGGTTGTATATTTGTGTTGATTTGCTGCTCTTGAAAACAACAGGGTTTAATCTGCTGACTAATGCTGAGTATGCGGATGTAACAAACCTGTCAATGACGCGTGTTTTGTCGCCTGTTCACAGCCTCCTCTACAGCGAACACACCACACACACACACACACACACACACACACACCAATGCGCACACATTGTCACATGACTGACTTACATCAGACGCTGCAGTCCATCTCCATGGCAGCAGCTTAGAGGTGTCGGTAGCGTATCTGTTTGAGACAGCTGCCTCCCATCACACATGACTGGTTTGTGTTCCAGGGGCACTGCCATCTCCGGGATTGTGTTCGGCGTGGTGTTCCTGATGGGGGCAGTGGCGGCCCTGTTCCTGTGTTTGTGTATGTGCATGAAGAACGGACGAGGCGCGCGGGTCGGCGTGTTTAGAACCTCCTACATCAACACTGTGACACAGGGCTATCCAGGTGGGTCTAAGAGGGTCTCATACACATGAGCCAAAGGGATGTGCCACAGCAAAACCTGTCCTGAACAATTTCTTTCTCATCTATTAAGCATATATAAATTATTTATCATCATTAATGAAGTATTTGTTAAAACGAAACACTTCTCTCATAAGATCACACATCATTTTAAAGGATCTGCACCAGCCAAACTTATGGGATGGTAAATAAAGGACGGTACATGTTGATTAATTCTATTTAATGGGTTATAATTTCATAAGCTGCTGCAGTGACTCCTGAAAACAGCAGATGTACAGGATGAAATGGTTTTCTGTTACATGATCCGCCTTGGCTTTGAGTCCCATTTCTCACTAGTTGCATAAAAAAACCAGCTGATTCTTTACTGATTATAAAGGCTGCTTCATGAGATCAGTAATTTTAGACGCATAACTGCCTTTTGAAATCCACATAAGCGCCTTATTTCTCTACTGCCTCATACAGAAGCATGATTTTTTTTTAATTTTATTTCATATGTTCATCCTTGTTTCTGTGACAGTGTTCCCATGTTGTACATTCTCTGCACATCAGACTCTGTACTCTGCGACTCTCTCGCAGTAGGAATGCTGTTTTTTTTTCTTTTCTTCTGGTGCTCATCATTTATTAATCTCGTTTCATTCTCCCCACTGTATCGCCTCCACGCTACACTGGACCAGCAGTCCCCGCTCTGTCCTGCAGCTCTGATCATGTTTCATAAACATGACTCTCAAACTCTCTGCAGTGACAGGAATTGTTTTTTGCCTTGGAGAAGTTATGCTATTATTCTCCTGCTCTACATGTGACGAAGATGGGTAAATTTATATTTATGGGTGGTGTTGATCAAGTCTGTGAACACTATATTATTCACTATTTGTTTTAAAGATAGATGTAAGATATTATTATTATGTTATTAATATTACAACGTCTCATTTTGCAAAACATTCAGATCAGTGCTGGACATTTTGCATTTAAGCACCTCGTGTCATGTCACACTTTGAGCTATTAATAGTAATAGTGACATAAATGTGAGGCAACCCTTTTGTTTGGAGTAACAAACACATCTATCTTTTAAATTCTTATTATTCTTACATAATTATTAAAATAAAGGACTTTTTACTGCCATATTTTTAAAAATCTTTGTTTACCTAAGCCCCTTCCTACAGAGAATGCAGCTTCTCCAACAAACCACTAGAGGGCGCCGCTGTCCCATTAAACACCTTAAAATAAGGGCAGGCTCCCAGTGGTAATGTGGGCCTCATTCACCTTCTGACATAAGAAGTTTGCAATTATAGAAGAACTAAATTACTCTGACCCTCCTGATAAACTTAAACTTATTTCTTTCTTTCTCTCTCTTGAACTCAGGTCCTCCCCCTCCATACACCTACGACTACGAGATGTACCCTCCCTCGCTGCATCCCCCGCCTTACACCCCTTCTCAGCAGCCGGCCAACTACTCCCCACCTCCTCCATACCCTGGCTGCACTCGCAAGTGAATCCCTGCAGCACAGAGCATCCCACCGGCCACCTCAGAGGAACCTGTCCTGCCCTGCGCTCCAGATGTGGAGATGGCTTTGGCCTCTAAAGCAGTGCTGCTGCTAACCTGGTTAAAAAGCAGCAGCAGGACTTCATG